>JANZLQ010000017.1:16366275-16377030 GCA_026212715.1 Elanus axillaris
CTGCTGCTGCTCCCCGGCGGGGCCGGGGCCGGCGGGACTTGTCCCGCCACGGCGCTTGAGACGCTCACGCCTGCAGTCCGTCGCACTCTTACCATCTCCCTCGAAGTGATACAAATTTCTAAAGGTCATTTCCTAACTAAGTATCCAGCTGCCACTTAACACGTTTTACTATAAGTAACTGGGAATCTGCACCATCAATAAACACAGTATGTTTCTATGTGTTACATCCATTCTTATTTCAGATACGTCTCTTCAACTCTTCTCTTCAGGTATAGTGCTCTGGACTGAAAAAAAAAATACTAAAACCAAAGGAAAGCCTAGTGTCTGAAATTGCTTACTTTCTACATAAGATTTTTATCAGGGTATAGTGAAATTAAAGGTCCAAAATGATAAAAAGATAATAAAAATACAATAACCCTCTTAAGAAGAACTGATGAGCACTTGGTGTTCTGTTCTATATATTCACGTACCTGCTTTTACTTCACACAAAAAACAATGAAGAGTTTTTCTAACATCTCAAACACTGATAAAAACACTTCAATTTCTTTAAATCTTGTTTACAGTCAGTAAACATTTGGTTAAGAAGTCACTTAGCCTCCAGTGATAAATTCGCTAAGTTTCTCCTAGAATTAACAAGCATAATAGTTTAAAATCAAATTCATATTGAGAAATTTCTAGTTTCTTAACAGATTAGGCAGTTATTTTAATATTGTCACTTCTTAACTTTTATGTGGCAAAACAATTAATGATCCATAATAAAGTTAAAAAAATGTGGAGAATCAAGGTTATGGTATTTAATCCAGAAAATGATACCAATACTCTTTTCTTTTTCCTGTTGTTTCCTTTGAAATTGGAATTGTCCTATTTTAAAGCCAAATCTATCTCTAGTTCTCTTTTTTTCACAATTTACTCATGTTCCATTTTCCATTGCTATAACTCAAAGATAAAACATGAAATTGAGTTTATGGAAAACACTGTTTTTTAAGTCAGAATATGGAAAGTTTTGTCATCTGTTTTCACTGGATTATCATAAACCTCATTTTGTAACTCTATTTCCAATATTTTTCTCTGTCTTGGCATCACTGGCTGACTGCTAAATCCAAATTATCATGAACAAATTCTGCCTTTTATTTCTCTTCCGAGCTGCACAGAGGAGCTTGGCTGTACAAACTTCCAAGTGTATTCCTTACAGGAACTACAACATGTGATGCTACAGATCTAGTGAAAACTGTAACAGAGAGACTGGCCAGAAAGAAAGTCAAGTAGTATCATCTTGTGCCTTCAGCAGTGCATTTACATAACACTGCATCAGGAGGGAGGCACATATCCCATCTTAATCAAAATATTTGGATTATAATATGCCATGCTGCATGAAGATTTATATTTCTCAGATTTGGCAGAATCACAATTTCAAAGTCACATATTTAAAGAATGTCAGTGCTACATTCTTTGTATTTATATTTTAAAATTACCTGACTGTATTTTAAAGCACTCCTCATTTGTTTTAGAACGTGCTACAAAAAGTGAAACAATCTGCTTATGAAATCAAGTATACATCTATTTTATGATTTTATGTGACAAGAACAATCCACTCATTTTTCTCCATTTAATCTTCTTTCTGGCACTGTTCCCCACCTCACTTTCTCCTTCTCCTCACATTCTCCCACCTTCGGCTTTTATAACTTTAGTTTTCAAGTCCAGGTACTCTCTGGTTAGTTTCCCATCCACTTCTTCACCTTTCACCTCCTCATTTGTTTATAAATCTGGGAACTGATCTCCCATATACCAAAACAACAGACAGCCTGAGCACTTTTTTTAGCAAGGTGTCTCCATCACTTACCTCTCTGTTGTGTTCTTTCTTTGGAGGAGAAGGTACAGGACCAGGCAAGAAGAGTTAATTCAGCAAAAGAGATGGCAAAAAAGGAGTCAGGAGATATCAGTGGACTGGAAATCAAGAAATAGCCTTTGACAAATGCAGTTGAAATGTGTGTTAGAACAGGCCACAGTCCAGTTTTGAGGTAAATTTACAGTCTCTTTAAAAACCCTAATCCTAGGCTATAGTACCTCCTAGTCTGGATTATGAAATTCCTGAATAAATCAGAGGTCTAAATATATCTTAAGCCACCTCTAATATACAGCTTAAGTTTAAGGCAATGTTTTTCACAATGAGAGTGGCTGAGCACTGGGATACAATTCCCCTAAAGGCTGTGGAATCAGTGTTTCTGAGATCAGCTGGAGAAGGCTCTAAAGAAGCTGGCCCAGTTTTGGGAATGGCTCTGCTATGAGCAGTGGGTTGCACTAGATGACCTCTGAAGGCATCCTCCAACCTAAAGTATGTTATAATTCTTTTATACCTGAGAGATGGCTAGGGAAGTGACCATAGGCATGTCTCTATTCTTTCCTGCTTCTGCTTGGAGACAGGGCAAGGAAGATTGAATGAATATTGCAAGCTTGTGGATTATAAGCATCCAGCCTTTAAAATGGATTGAGGACTACTTTTAATTCATCTGCCAAGAGGCAGGATAATGCGTAACATGAGACGCTGGAGCATGAAGTGTCTTCGTTCCTGGAACAGCAGTAAACCCAAATCAGAAACCCAAAACTTGATTACTTTCATAATGGATGGCTTCAGCCCCTGAGTACTATATGGATGTGGCAGCCTTTCTGTCTGAGACGGAACACACAAATTCTGAAGAGCCCAAATCAAGTTAAAAGCAACACCTCTTACCAATACATGCAGCTAATTTCATGAAGGCCTAGTTTCATAACGGATAAAGACCAAGTCAACAATGGTGTGAACAACTGAAACTTTCTGAGCTGCAGCTGTACTAGCTTGAGCACTTAGCTGTTGAAGCCAACCTATGGAGCACGGTACGATCAATAGTTTTATTTGCCTACTTGAAAATACATATAGGATGGTCAATTATAAGAGAAAAACATCTTTTCCAAAGAGTTTTGGTCATACTCTTGTAAAGTTTCATTTGTAGAAGCCTATATTCAAATATTCCTTGATAAAAAAGATAGTGAAACAAAGTATGCTAATTCTGAAATGTCACCTTAAGAATTAGATTATCAGAGCCTGCTTACTGAGATATCTTCTGTGATTATGGTTTATGCTGACAGTTTCAAATTAGAGGGTGCAGTTGATTGAAATGAGCTAATTCAATTTATAAATGCAGACTGCAGAACAGAAATAGCTCATTTCAGGTCCAAAATGCATTCTATTCTACCTCTCCTGGTTTCGGCTGGGATAGAGTTAATTGCCTTCCTAGTAGATGGTATAGTGTTATGCCTTGGATTCAGTAGAGAAGAATGTTGATAACACACTAATGTTTTCAGTTATTGCTAAATAGTGTTTATGCTGAGTAAAGTATTTTTCAGCTTCTGATGCCCAGCCAGTGAGAAGGCTGGAGGGGACACAGCCAGGACAGCTGACCCAAACTGGCCAACGGTGTATTCCATACTATGGGACATCATGCCCAGTATATAAACTGGGGGGAGCGGGGCTGGGAGGAATCACCGCTCAGGAACTAACGGGGGGTTGGTCGGCAGGTGGTGAGCAATTGTTGTATATTCCAATCCTTTTATTATTATTATTATTGTAATTTTCTTATTGTTATTTTTATCATTATTAGTTTCTTCTTTTCCGTTCTATTAAACTGTTCTTATCTCAACCCTCGAGTTTTACCCTTTTTCCTTCTGATTTTCTCCCCCATCCCATTTGGTGGGGGGAAGTGAATGAGCGGCTCCATGGTGTTTAGTTGCTGGCTGGGGTTAAGTCACAACATACCTTAATTAGGAGAATATGTAAAGCAAATGAGGGAAAATAGCTTCCACTTTACCATAAAAATTAAAACCAGTAGTTTATAAGATCAGTCTTTAACACAAGAAATTGACAACTTGAGAGTATTGTTCATTATTCAATACATACGTGTCTATACATATCATGCAAATTCCCTGAAATTAAAACTCTGAAAGGCCTGTTCATTTTCAGCTGCTTGTGCAGCAGAAAAAAGCTAAATTAAGAGCCCTGTACATGACATGGGCAGGAATTGCTTCTTTACAGTTTAATATTGATCTTCCAGGCAAATATTAATCCTCATGGCAAAAACCAGCCTAGTGGATTATTTCTCACCAAGTAGCAAAAATCTCACAGAGAAGAGAAATATTAGATCCTCTTAAATAGTAGTAAATGGCATTGTTTATTGGGTGATTGCCTGCTTCACTAACACAACAGTCTTTGAAAAGAGAGAACAGGAGCAGTCTGAGCTAACGAATCAGGCTGCACATGCAGAATATGCAACAGATTTATATCGTCTGTGATGGGAATAAGAAGGACATATTTCACCTATACTAACTTGAGGGTTACACCCAGTCCTTGCCACAACTGTTGTAATAGATTCAACCTCCATCAACCTATCTGTGACCAGAAGGAGAGCTACATACACTAATAGAAATAAAGCAGATGCTGGCTAGAAACAGCAGATTATGTTCTAGAAGTAACATTAACTTAGACTATATCATACATTAAATTTCTTTCAATTTCACTATAGCCCGTGTAGAGGAATACTATTAAACTGGGCTTAATTCCTTACAGTCTCATGGGCGTGGGAATTGCACTCTGCTTGAGCCAAATTCTTTTGACTGTTGAAGGTTTTTTTTAGTAGCAGACATTTTATTTTATTTCAGTTCAAACAACATCACAGATACAAAAAGGGAACTCAACACAGATATCCTAGTTTCATGAAGAAAATTATTCACTGAATTTGTAAAGAAAAAGAAAGCAATATTAAATAGAGTTTTGTTCCACTGTGGGATTGTGGGGTTTCAGTTTGGAAATGATTCCTTTCCTCTTCTGTTGTCAGAATTTACTCCTGGATATTTTCAGCCAAAGTTTGGTTTTTGTTTTTGCTTTTTTTTTTCTTTTATCAGATTGGTTTGCCTTAATATTCTATAACAAAACTGCCTTTAAAAGGTGCAAAACTAATGAAGACTACTGTTGATTGCTAAACACAAAATTTAGCAGCATCTTCAATTTAAAGTTTTTAATTTCCAGGGTTATTTTCAGAATTTGCTGACAGACTCCATCTTTAGTCAGCATCTCTGAAAGCTTCTGAAGAACAAGAGGGAAGAGGAACATAACCTATCAAATGAGCAGACCCTACACGCACAAGAGAGAAAACTATCTCAATGGCCTTGACAGAATTCCTCTGTCCTTTACACACAGAAGACAAACCTCTACATTACAAGCACGAGAGGACAGAGTTATGATTTGAGTATGGGTGCAGCGATCTACAAAGTAACCCACTAAACTGCTTTTGAGGGAGGTCTTACCACCCTGATGCAGCAGCCATTGAGACCTCAGGCTGCATCAGAAGCTGGGTAAGGCTGTGCCTCCAGCCCAGGAAGGAGAGAGCTATTCCCTTTCATCAGCCTGGCATAGGTGGTACACAGTATTAAATAGTAAAACAGACTTCCTCAAATAAAAAGGTCTATCATGCAAAATCAAGTCTTTGAAGAGGATTAAGAAATGGCCGTGGCCCTGAATTGCCATAGTCAGGCACTGCTATTTCAAACCATGCTGCCTGGAAACTAGGAGCCCTGCCCTTTCTCCAGTGAGCTAGGTCACCTTCACTGGTTTGGTTCACTTCCCCCTGATGTTGCTAGAAGTGAGGAGCAGCCAAGCTGAGGTTCACAAGAAAAACTGAATAAATGAGAAAAGACATAGACTCTGGAAATATTCAACTCTTTCTGCCAGAGTTCATACCGAAAACCATACTTTATGCTGGTAATACCAATGGCTTTGTGACCTCCTTTGAAGTAGCATTTGTGATTTGGTTATGGCATTTTGGGGCCAGAGGCAACTGGAAGTCTATGACCAAGGAAAGGGTAAACCATAACTGTTCTATAGCATTTCTAAGTTGTCTTCAGCAAATAATTTTTTTTTTCACTGCAAATCATTTTTTGTTCAAAACAATAGCAAGGATTAATATCCTGCATCTGAGTGCACACATCTCATTGACAAAGGAAATAGCTTGCTCCTACAACCCAAAACTTTCTCAATCACACAGAAGCTAAGACAGTAAAATGACTTTTTTAAATACAAAGACAAGCTACTAAATAATTGCTATAGGCAGATGATAACCATGAGAATAAAGAAGCATTATAATTATCCTAGCTTGTCATAGGAGAAATAACAATCTTGGAATTAACATAGAGTATGCTAGATTAAAAATTATGTTGCCTGCCAGCCATTATTATAAAAAAATGCAAGGTGTATAGCATTCCCCAACAGCCAGAGGTTATTAGAAGCCTGCTAAATTATAAAACCCCCTCTGGAATTCATACCTTCTCCCGCTGCCTTAAAGAAAATGCATACCACAACTTCCAGGGCAAGAGGTAAAGGCTGTTCTTCTTCCCCCAGGCACACTGGGAGAGAAGCTGAAGAGGTGCCAGAGTGAGTAGAGCAGGAGAAAGTTAATTTTGCACATTCTGGGACTTCACAATGCCAATAAATGCTCGTACAAATACACGTTTCCAAAATGCACCTGGGTCTGCTTTAAAACACAGTAAAAGCAGGACCAAAGCCAGCCAACAGCAATGCCTGAATGAAGCAAGCATGTGACATACAGAGCCCTGAGAATTGGGTATCCAGAGCTGAGACGTATTGCAGAAAGTTGCTCTCTTGGCTTGGGAAAGATGAGGGAGTGCAGCTTGCTGGGGCTCTGCAGCACCTCTCTGGAAGTATGGGGCTTGCTTGCACTGCTTTGTGCTCACAGTTTTCAAAATTCATGTTTTCACACACAGTACAGTCCATGGCTATTACATGAGTGGATGTATTTGCCATCATGTCTGCTGAGCACATTTAAATGTGCCATTCTCCATTATGTTGTCATTTTTAGGTAGGTTCAGGTCAACCAATACAATCACAATCCACCATTTTGTGTGGGAAGACAAAAGCATACTCAGTGACTACCAAACTGCAAAAAAACCCAGGAGTAAGGAACTTTCATTTTCAAACACTTTTGGCAGCCATGAACCATTAGTTTTGCCCTACAAGGACATTTAAAAAAAAAAAAAAATCACATGCTTGGGAAGGTGTGTGAATTGGCAGTCATAGATTGTAGCCAGCCCCGAGATCACGGCTTCCCTGCTCCTCATCCCGGGAAATGGTGATGTATAGACAGAGGCAGAACAGATTCAGCTGTCTGGGGAAGTTAACAATGTTGCTCTGGAGTATGATTTTACAGCAGTTGCAGACTTCTCCTGTAGTAATCATCTGTCCCATTTTATTTGTTTTATATCCTTCCATTTCAGATTACAGTCAGAAATAAACCTACCAAATTTACCTCTGAAACAGGCAAGCCTAGGCCATAGCTTCCATTGCCCATGGTTCGTTAACATATCCTCACATTATCAGTGAGTTTAGTTTTATTCTTTTACATTATTCATGCTACAACAATAACAGAACCAAAGTAGAAATAAGCATTGCAATGGATGCCATGAGACAAGAAGATAGCCACTATTCTGCCATCACATTGATTCCTTCAGAATGAAATCTTTAATGATATGTGTGTATAAGCTATAATAAAGAACTATTTTAATGCAAGATTACCTAGTACAACATAGGTTTGAATTCATACATGTCTTGCTGTCATAGAATGATGCCATTATTTGCAGTATAAATGTTTACTTCTGAAATGCTCAGCCTGAAATATTTCAGATTTCTGGCTAGTTAACATTTTGGGAAAACATCTGCTATATTTTCTAGTTTTGCTGGCAATCTTCCTTTGTTTTAGTAATTTCTGACAATATTAGAGGTTTAAGATTTCTACCTTTTCTTCTCCAGATGATTCAGCTATGAAGATCTAGCTCTGCTGCATTTCACAGATGAAGTAGCACCCATTTCATTCTAAACAAGTACAAAACCTCCCCAGAAGGTTCCAGTAGAACATGCTCTGAAAATAAAAAAACACAACAGTATTAAGACTGTGTACTTAACAGATCAAAATTCAGTTTAGGCAAGTAGGTAAAGGGAAAATGCAATTATAAAACTCTCTTTGAATACTGGCTCAAATTAAAAAGACAAACAAATTATTGGCTTGATTTTTTATATCCCTGCATCACTGGTATTGATTTGATATGCTAACCTACCTAATATCTGTAGCAAGGGCAAGTTTGTAGGAAGACAACATTTGAGAAAGCAACTTCATTTCAAAAAAAAAAAAAGGAGAAAATAAAATATCTACTAAGATTCAAAATACTTATATCATATTAAGAATAAAAAAGCTCACCACTGCCTGCAGAATCCTTAAAAACAGTTTTTTCAGAAATTTGCAGATTAAGAATTATTAACAGAAATTATTGAATACTCATTTGCAAACAAATTGAAAATAACTGCAAAGTGGAATTAATTGGCTACAGTATTTAATAAGTATTTTTTCATGTCTATCCTAAGCAAAACTTTAAAGATGAAACATAAATAATTACAATAAAAATACTTAGATCTTACAGTACTGTTCATCCACAGTTCTTAAAGTATTTGAAGAGATGCTTTTAACAGCTTCAATTTACCAAGCAGCTTGCTAGAACTAAGACCTTGAATTTAGCTTGCTTGAGTCTAAATAACGTCTACACAGATATGCTATCACACATTTGATATATACTATATTGTTTATTATTGATCTACAAAATTGAATACAGTCATTTTAGCAGAGAGCCAATATTATTGTTATTAATTATAAGGAACACAACAGCGCTAGACAAGCCAAGGGGAGGAGGGCACCAACTGCTTTTCCTTTCAAACTCTCATCTCCTCCTATACTGCATTTTAAACACCAGCTCCTCTGACATATTTCAAATACTGCCAAAAATAATTTCTTTAGCATGAAAAGACTTCACTTGAATCCAAATAAAATCATAATAGTCACACTAACTGGCTTTACCAAACTGCTTTTCATACAGAAAAAGGATATTTTACCTCATTTTCAGGAGGCTCATACAGATTAGGTTCAGCACATATGCAATGGATAATACAATTTCCTTCCAGCCACAGTATAAGCTTCCAAAAGCAGAATCCTCATGTTTTTCTTTCTTATTTTTCTTAAATGCTTCTAAGGTTTTTAAAAACATAAAACTAGTTTTGAAGGTACTGTGAAGATGTTTCTCCCCTCAGAAATGAACAAATTGGACACAGAAGTAACAAAGATCCATCACACAACCTATTAGAAGTTAAAACACAGACCAATAAGATCAATTATCTCTTCTGGTAGGTCTATATCATTCCTCTGCCTGAACTCCAACCATTTCCTAGATCTGCTTCAGGTAGCAGGGCACAGCACCATGATCAGGTTAAAATGCCCTGCTAAGAGTCTGACACATTACTGAAGGAACGGCACCATGCGGAAATAATCAAAGTGCTTGCACACCCCATCTGCGAGGGAGTCCGGCCAGCCTGGAGTATGAGCTGGCCAATTCAATGCCTATCTGCACCTGGGTGATAATGCATGTGCCTGCAGATATGACTGTGATGTATTGCCCTGGTAGCTATACAAAGATGAAAGGTGTCAGCGAGAGGACAGAAAGTGATTGTACATACCTAGGTCTCATCACCAAATCACAGAATGGGTGAGGTTGGAAGGCACCTGTGGAGGTCGTCTTGCCCAAACCCCCTGCTCAAGCAAGACCACCTAAAGCCAATTGCCCAGGAGTGTGTCCAGGTGGCTTCTGAATATCTCCAAGGAGGGAGACTCCACCACCTTCCTGGGCAACCTGTGCCAGTGTTCGGTCACCCTCGCAGTCAAAAAGTGTTTCTTGATGTACAGAGGGAACCTCTGGTGTCTCAGTTTGTGCCCATTGCCTCTTGTTCTGTCACTGGGCACCACTGAAGAGAGCCTGGCTCCATCTTCTTTCTTACTTTGGGTATTTATACCAGTGGAAAAGATCCCTCTGAGCCTTCTCTTTCTCACTCTTCGTTGAACTCTCTCCATGGTAGGTATGTCCTTATCTCTCTTGTACTGGGGAGCACTGTTCAGATGCAGCCTCACTCGCACTGACTAGAGGGGGTGGATCACCTCCCTCAGCCTGCTGGCAGCACTCCTTCTAATGCAGCCCCAGGATACTGCTGGCCTTCTTTGCTGCAAGGGCACATTGCTGGCTCATGTTCAACCTGGTGTCCACCAGGACCCCCAGGTCCTTTTCTGCAAAGTTGCTTTCCAGATGGTCAGCCTCCATTCTGGCATACAGCGAGTGGCAACAATTCCCAGTTCTCATTTCTAGGAGTTCCTACTTAAAAAAAAATAAACAGAAAAGGAGGGGATCGTCTGTGCATGCTCTTTTCTGAATTTTGCAAACAGGTATTTAAATACTTAGGAAAGGCAAAGGAGATAAAATGTCAACACAACACCACAGAAAACTGGAAAACCAAAATAATTCAAGAGGCAAAGTTAGTTAATGACACAATACTGACCACTTTAGACCAAGTCCACCTCTTATTCCTGGTAATGTTTACTGACATAACAATATGGATTTCCCCAACTCAGTTTGTTACCCTAAATAGGAAGTCCCTGTCAAATCTACCCCAGCCTAAATAGTCATAATATGGATGCTTGGTAAGAGAGCCAAGCCAGGAGAAGTGCTCGAGGCTTCAGACCCTGATGCAGACAGGTCTGCTGCTGTGCCCTGTCTGCCAGCTTGCTTTGCAGCCATCTCAGTTTCAGTTTGCTATGCCTCCTCTCATGGAAGCTGTATTGGGTT
>JANZLQ010000017.1:16377130-16389869 GCA_026212715.1 Elanus axillaris
ATGATCTCTCCTGTCCTTATCTTGACCCACAAGCCCTTTGTTATAATTTTTTTCTCCTCTCCCCTGTCCAGCGAAAGGGGGGGGGGGTGATAGAACGACTTGGTGGGCACCTGGCATCCAGCCATGGTCAACCCGTCCCAGAAGCCCAGCAACAGTTTTAATTCTTTTAGAAAGCATGAAATTACCTACCAGATTCACACACTGAATGCCACAAATAGCAGCTTTCTACATAGACTCCATCTCTTTCTTTTGAAACTACCTTTCTTGCCTGTGCACTCTTCCCTCCAAGGCTCCTGTCTTGCTAGGCAGGCATGATTACACAAACCAGCTGGCTTTTAAAAGCTTTTCCTAAAGTGTTTATAAGTATTACAGCTCTCTCACATTTACAACACAGCTTCCTTTAACAGAAATACATGCAAACATTATAAACCAGGCATGCAAATCAAACTGGTCGTGTCTTCTCACTCCCATACAGTTGCCAGTATAGTGTTTCTAACCCCCATGCCTCTGCCCCTGCAGAGGTCTCAGGAGCAGAAAAAAGGCAGCGCTGCTTCTTTGTCAGGTTTCAGAGCAGGTGAATCATTTAATCTCTCCTTGCAATTACATCTTTCTTCTCCTTTCTTTTGTCTACTTAACCTCTGGATCAATGATTGCCTTTTGTGACTTACAAGACACACGTTACACCAGGTGTCTGGATCTCAAGTATATGAAAGGGAAGGAGCCAGGGCTTTCATTATTCCTCCCTGCTTACTTTCTCAGAGATGACTTATGGTGCTTACAACTCTGCTCTCCCTGTACAGAGTTTTAACTCCAGAACAGTCTTACTGGGTGACTGCAGGGTCACAGTTGTGAAGAACAAAACAGAATTCAGCCTCAAGGGACATAAAAACCTTTTCTAAATAGCCCTCCAATGCGGGGGGGTCTTCATGGGCAGACATATTGGCATTGGTTTGATGCTACGGGATTGCTGCAGTATCAAAGAAAAGGGCTACTTCTACTAAATATAAGCAAATGCATTTCTTGAAGTTATGGTGGTAATGGTCTTTTTCTGTGTCTTAGCTTGCATCCCAAAGTAAAGCTTATATTCTGGACCTCTCTAAGAGTTATAAAACTTCAATAACACAGACTGATTTTAGTGAGCAGCGAAATCTCTAAATGGAAACAAGTGTGTAAATTGCATGAGTACAGGTAATAGAACCTGAAAGCCTGATGGTTTTTATTTCAGCTGATAAAATCATAGCAGGCAGACAAAATAATTCAAAAAGTAGCTTTGAAAACTGTCCATATAAATTAAGATAGGAGAGATATTGTGCTTGAACAACAAATACCTTCTACCTGATTTTACATGTGAGTAACAGTACCTGTAGTGTAAAATGACATCCACATGCTAGATCTACACCTACACACAGAAAGGCACTGAGTCTAAGATGACATTAAATTAGATTCAGGATCTAGAGGAAAGAATTGTGCAGATCAGCTCATCTGACAAGATGTTACTAGTTACTCCTTGCATATACTGCAGAAACTTGTAACTGAGTTTTATTAAAGGTTTGTCATCTGAGAGAAAGAAGAGCAATAAAAATACTAAAATGTTAAAGAAATCACCTTTTTCTAAATATTTGTTCAAGTGGTTAATTATATCTACTGTTAAAAATGAAATCTGTGTGACTAAGCCAAACCCTCTGAAGTACTGATATTTCTATACTTCTCTGCAAAAATAAAACCTCTTCAGCTCTCCCTGTTCTCTACTCAGAAGAGTCTTATTCCCAACAACCAAATCACCTCATAGTCTTCTTTTACAGAGCCTTCAGCTGCTTAAGCCTCTCACCATAAGACATTTTAATAGTTATGAATCAGTTCTACATTCTCATAGATTTTATTGTCTTTGTGAAGACTTAAGTGACAAATCCATTGACTCAGCAATGCTAGACCAAACTTACCTTCTTGTCCTACTATCCTTATCCAGCACTCTAGTTAGCCTTTTCCACCACAGTACATTGCACTGCAAGGTCCCACCAATATGCTAACAAACTGCTTTCTAAGAACATCATCTTTTAGTGTGACCTAATAGGTGGGATTTAGCTCCAGGTTATGACACCCAAACATTGCTCTCTACGTAGAGATTTATATATGCAAGGTAGAATCATGATTCAGTTCAAGATTAAGATATCTATAGTTAGATGCCAGCACACAGATGTGCTCAAAAGCACTAGAAAGTTGATCAGCAAGTATCATGTTTACTGAGATATCAGATTCTCAAAAGACTTCTAGAATTTAAGACAATGTTTTCAAATACTTTTGTCTGGAAAGAGAAATGCAACACTGGATCTACCTGAAAAATCCCTCAGAACAAAAACACTGATGATGCACATGACTTGCATTTAAAACTTCTTTTGAAGATACTATTCAAAGTAGTCTGTGGTAAAACATTTGTCACAGCCTAGAAAGAGGAAGGTGTTGATTCCACCAGGTGACTCCACCAGCCAGAGAACTGTCACCACTTCACTGTTGGATGAAGGTCAGGGAGCAGCTCTATTTCGTGAATCAAACCCTTCATTTCAACTGTTGCTCTTAGAAGTGCCTGAGGAATACTGGAAACACTTCATCTAGCAAAAAATTGGACATTTTATGTGCCAAAACATATCATTAGAAACTTGAAAAATCAAAGACTTCTAAATATATTTTAGGTTTGTTGTATCCATAGCAAAATATAAATTCTAACTATGTAGAAGAAAACACTCCTCCCTTGCTTGACTTTACTCCATGTAATCAACTCCTTAGCCCTGGAAACAGGAACTTCCAGCCAAATGAATCTTTGTTCAACTTATTCATGGAAGACTGAGTTTGTCTAACACTTACTTTGTCTCCTTTCATGCTGCTATTTTAAGACACTTGTGGCTGTGCCAGATAGTTGCTGGCTGACAGAATTAGTGCCTTCAAGGGAAGATGAACAATTCCAACTTTACAGCCATTTTTGGCTGAAGCACCAGACCAGGGCACAGCTTTTCTTCAGAAACAAGACTTCTAGTTTTAAATCATTCACATAACCACTGGCTTGGCTCCAGGATTTTCTTTCCTCATCTTCTTTGGTTTGTGAGAAAGAATGGTTCACCAAGAGGATCCCCTGGATGTTCCTTTTGCAAGATCCCTGAAGTCATGTAATTAGTTCCAGCATAAGACTTTTTTTCTTGCTACAGATGGCAACTTGAGCTTACAAAGGTCCCTTGCACAATTTCATTTGTACTACACTTAAGACGAATGTGCAATACAACAGTAAATCAGATTCTTGTTGCATACTTTTTCGCCAGGTTCTCTTCATAGGGAATAAACTTTCTCTTCTTGCTCTTCCAAGAGAATCTTAGATATGTCTGTGCCTACTCCACCTTACAGAAATATCAGGGTTGTTTTTTAGGCAGACTCAACGGTAGTTTGAATGATGTCAGAGGTTTGGGTTGGTTTTATTATTATTATTATGCATGTATTGGCATTAAAAATATGAACAGGGCAAAATTTGTTATCTCATATACCATTTGTGTTAAAGTAATGCTGACCTTTTATTGAAGAGCAATGTACTTAGTGACAATTAAATCCACTTTAAGTCTTGAGGCCCATATTAAGTCACTGGATCTTGTAACACTTTAAACAGACCCATTCCCACCCTGAGTGTATTGAGGATGTTGTCCCACCCTGCTCCCTCTGACTTCATTCATCAGCCAAGCACACTGGGTACTATTACTAGTAAATACAAATAAGGAGTAAATGGTACATGTACAGTGCACATCTCCAATCGCAATCTTTTTTCCCCTGCAAAAAAATCCTTGGGACTGACCTCCTTTTTCTGTCTATCCTGCCTACCTCGAATTATTTCCTTGTGGCACAGACACGAGGAGATGCCTTATTTGTGCATAAAGCCAGCATAATGGACCTTCAGGCTCTGCTAGGACCTCCCACCACAGCCACAGTAAGGTACTTAATAAGAAGTCCCTGCGAGCCTGTCTTACACGGTAGAACTAAAGGGGAGCTTTTGGACAGCACAGTCTCATTACATGTAGCTTATACTTAATTTTAAAAGAAATCTGATTCTCTTAAACCTTTCTGAACTGGTAAATTTAAACTGCTGATGGCAAAAGTAATTGCTATATGTAGATTAAACCCAACTGTTTGTAAAGTTCAGCTCCATTTCCCAGCTCCATTTTCCACAATGTAAGCATTCCTGCATATCTACATTTTGTTGCACAGATGGTCTCTCCAAAACCCACAACAACAAGAACTACTCATTGTTATATGTTTCTGGTGCCAAGACATACAGAAGGTTTATATACCACTATGGAAAGGTAAGACTGAAGTAAAGCTGTTTCTCAGGTAATAAAATCATCTTTTACTTCATCTTCCCTTTCACAAGGGTAGCTGTTACACTGAATCTCACTAGGTGTTCAATGGACAATAAAAAGGAACTTTCTTTCCAGAAGCATCAGCACTTCTAACTAGTTTGCTAAACTAAACACGTTTCTCATGACCATTCTTGACTTTCCTAACAACCTGTCCAACTTCATGTAAATCACAGCCACAGCAATCTAATGAGAATTGTAGCTGCTAGCTCTGTATTCAGAAGAGCAGAGACAGATTATTCCCCTACATGGGACACAGCCCTGTGCTCAGGGACCGGCGGGCTCAGATGTTAAAAGCTCTGTTTTTAAAAGCAATCCTGTCAAGACAGCACATACTTTTATAAATCTAATCCTCATCCAAGTCTGAAATCAAGATAATTATCTCCTGCTTAATGCAGCACTCCTATCTATTGGGACAGATGAGTGGTCCCAGTAGGTCTGAAGAGGTTTCATGAATGTGAAAGAACTTGTGTTATAACCAAGACTGGGGAAAGGTTTAAGAGCATGCTTTCTGTGCTCCCATAGCTAAGTCATGGAAATCTCTTGTCTCTACCAGGACTGTCTCTGTGACTGTGGATGTTCACTACGCAGCTATCCTCTTCATTAATATTTGCACCCTGCTGGATGCAGGTGCTTACCATCAAAGAGGCACAAAGCCAAACGATCTGTTGTGCTGAGGTGCCAGGCAGACCAGAGAGAAGAGCTGGAGAGTGTCATTTCGAGGTGACAGGTAGCTATGGCCAGCTGAAGTCCCTGCCTCCTTACCCCGAGCTATGCACATGTCACTAGCAGCCTCTCAGCATGCTGCTCAGCATTTTCTTCCTATTTCATCAAACCAATTAACTTGTAACTGCTTTTGTTCTTATCACATCATACATATGGTTCTACAACTATTCCACAATGCTCAGCGAGTCCCTGGGGTTTCCTTTTTTGTTTTCTTTAGTTAGGTTTGTCGGTTCTGTCAGGGCCTGCCTGTGACGAGACCCATCAGCACGTTGGCCACGTGATGTCTCCATATTGCGTGAAGCTAGCGCACTGAACACAGAGCATCATTCTCCCCTTGACAGATAAGTCAGATTCTCTGTACACTCAGCAGGTGGCACTTATGGCAGCATAACAAAAAAAACCAAAAACCAAACCAGCTACAGAAATCTTTGTAGTACAGGTGAGTTCAGAGTGCAGGCACAGATGCAGTTGCATCAGATAGTCGCAAAGAACCCAGAAGATGCCAGTGGCCTTTTTTTGCTGCTTTCATCTCTAACAGTGTCAGGACCAAAGTCATTCTTGCCACATTCTTCAATGTTTCCACTCACACATATTTAAAAAAAATAAATATCCATAGAGGTATGTTCATATAAAGCAGTAATGTCACTATTTCAGACCCTACTTTGTCAGCTTAAAACTATTATTTCTCACATTTCCAGCAGAAGGCTTGATTTCCACAAGCACTGTTGATAGGATCCCTTTTTATTTAATAATAGAAATTCACCTGTAAGAAGCCAAATGCTGAACTGTGACTTCTTTGCCACACGAATTCTAAATGCTCCTCCCTGGAAGAAGTAATTTCATTCACCAACAACAGCAGGCTGACATTGCAGAGAGCAGCAGGGGAGAAGGTAGTGTTTGTGGATGGTTGATCCACACCTGTCCTCTCTGTCTTCTGTGACTCTTTCCAATCTGATGGCAGACAAAAAGAAAGAAAGAAAAAATTTAAATGGCATGCCCCCCCTGCAGTATCTGCTAATCTAATTTTTATGGGTTTTGAGGATGCAAAAGGGGATATTCAAATATGTACCTTTTTCTTCTTGCAATTGCTTAACTTTTGAATCCTGTATTTACCACATTGTGTGGAGTTGCTCAGATAGATAAACCATTGTACTCCACATAGGAATATATACACAAATTGCTACCCTCCCCAATCAGTGAGGAGTTTAGTTTGGCCTCAAAATGTTCACTACCATTAACTAAATGGTTTTCAATACACTTCAGCTGTACTGTTCTGTACTGGGGCAGAAATAGAAGCAATACACTAAAACTTGCAGAACTTCTCCTTTGTAAAGCAAGAATTAGAATTAATTGTAGAATACCTAATTAATTACTTGTCCAGGTCTTGTGTCCACTCTACTGGACAATCCTTTAAAGAAAAAAAGAAGATGTTGAAGCAGAGAAAGTTCCAGTGGATGCAAGCTGACACTGTTTAGCCCTATTGCCAGAGGGGAAGCAAATCACATACTACATCTTTCTGAAAACAAAATTAATTTTAGTGAATAAATAATGACTCAAAAAGCAGCCAGATAGTTCCATCCTGTCGGAATAGCACACAACTCTGACTTTCCACTCAAAATGGAGTTCACAGGAATAGCAAGGCAATCCTGGGAAACACAGATCCAGCAAGGTGTATCTGTACCTTAAAAATCACTCTCTCCTCCGGCCTGTGATCACTCCTCCTTGGGCAGCAGGCACCCATCGTTAGCAGCGGAACTCCATGCACCCTCTGAGCCACGCTGCGCTCACATCCTCAGCCTTGGTTACAGGCGTCCAATCTGACCAGCGTGTTCAGTATTCAGGAAAAACTATACACTAAACCTACCGAGACACTCACCTTTGCAGCAGATGCCTCCCACCTGAGATCACTGGCAGGCACTGCAGGAGTCTCAGCACTCTAAGAAAACTGTGACTTGTGCTTATGGACCAGCAGTTCTATCGTAAGTGTGCATATATATATATATGTACGTATCCAAAACACAGAATAAAGATTTCCAGTCAATCAAATATTTCAGTTGCATACCCACGACCTAGAAAACTCCTCTATTGGCCATATTTTGTAGACAGTTTTCAGGTTTTCTTTTTTAACCTCCCCTCCACAAAAAAATTCATAGGATATCTTTAGTAAGACTTGTTCAGAACACTTTTTTTCTGTTGGGTTACACAGATATACAGATATATCCAAGGATTCATTTGAAGAGGCTGTGACTACAAAACTCCATGAGGTCGGAAAAACACCCAAGCCCATAAAAAGACACAGTTATTCTGTGCATGAGGAGCTGAATTTTTACAGGTCACCAGGCAACATGAGAGGAGAATCAAGTTTGGCTTGCAGAACCCAGGTTGGTTTGTGGGTTAGAAGAGAGCTGTAACATTTTTTCTATTTGCTTAGTGAAAACTTCTGAGTTGTAAACTGGAGAGACATTTGCCCTTGCACACCTTTATAGCATCTGTAAAATTGAGTGATGGTGAAGCTGTTAACACCACCTACATTTCAGCCAGTTCCAGCCTTTTGTTTCAATGATTGTAGGAATACAGAAATATACATTACTATAAATAGCAACTAATAACACATTGAATGTTCAGAAACATCAAAGCTTGTCTCTTCAGAAGTCAATGGAGGCAAAGGCTTCCTTTTTTTCAGCTGAAAGACCAAGGCATGGTGAATATAAAATGGCATGGGAAATATTAAAGAACATTTTTTAATGATTTTATCTGACCTAAAAAAAATTATATCGCTTTACTGTTTTAAAAGTCATTAAGAATCTCACTAGAAAGAGGAAGGGAAAAATCCTTAATTCAAAATTGTATCATCATTCCAACATGTGGAGAAAGCAAATTGGAAAATAACAACAACTTTACTAAACCTTACCTTCATATTAAGAATGATGAAAATTCATCCTTCAGTCTCCCTCTCCCTCACTTTTTCTTTTTAGAGTACACAGAATATAATTTCTTCATGTAAAATACAAATTAAATTAGTCTATTTTACAGTTTATAAGAAAAAACCCACCACATCTACAAATTCATAAATATCTCCAAAACCAGGAGACCGGACTTCTGCCCTATCCCATATAATTTTGTGGACCTGAGCAGAAGACAAATTCTAAAGAAAAAATAACAAAAACCCCACAAAATTGTAATAAAGCTGTTTGTATCATTGATGATACTACATGTGAATAATTCTTACAATTTAATATTGATATAAAAGCAACAAAAATAATTATTTTTAGAAGTAATTTTGAAATAAAGCTTACATTCATTTTAAAACTATTTTAAAATATTATCTGAAAGAGTCATCAAAACAACCCTTTTCAGTGAAAAGCTTTTATTTCAGTGAGTTACTATTTCATGTAAGGGTAAAAATGTGGTTCAGCTAGCTAGCTTTACCTGGCATCTGTCTAGATTTCAAAAAATTTTTACTAGGCTGTCTTAAAATTCCTATTTTCCGAGACAGTTTCTCTCTGTTGCTTTCTCATACAACTTGATTCTTCAAAGTCTGACACCAGGGTTTCTATGGTGTGATTATTTTTTTCCTTTTTGTTTGACTGGCAAAAATATTCCTCTTTTTACTACCTTTCATGTTACTGGTACTTCAAATTGTCTGTGTATTTGTATCTTTAGCCACATAATTTTTATATATATCACTTTATGAGATTACAAAATTAGTTACAAATAAAGCAGAATAGGTTTTTTTGTATTTTTCATAGCGTCAGCATCTGTTTTGCATTTTGTTTTGTGGGAATAATAAAACTAATATGAAGCCACTCCCCCTACAATAGCACAACTTTTATTGGCAATAATACAAGAAGTGTTAATCCACAAGATTTTGCCAGTAGAAACTAGGTAGGAGCTATGTAAGAGAAGATTGATTTTCTCCCTGAAACTTCAGTGATCATTTGTCTTCATTAGACATTCAGATTCCACTGTGATGAGGGGCATAAAACTAAGACAGATTTGCAGTCAGAAAGATCACTATTATTTCAATGCAATCTCTGCTCAAGACCCCATCTCAAAGAAATAAAGACTTTACTTTCAGGGACATGATGGAGGTATTTTTTGAAGGTACTTAAGAGGTTTGTCAGTGCAGCTTCTACTTGTCTACAGTAAGTTGCTTAAATATTTTATTTAAAGGAATGCATTTATTTTTCAGGTTTTCTGAAAGACAGAGGAAGAAACAGAGAAAACTGAATGTGCTTAGATCATAAGAAATAATTGGATTGAGTATGAGCTATCAACTTAAGCATGTAATTGCAAAGATAACAAGAAAGCACAACTAATGAGATGAGATTAGTAAACAGTCATAGCTGACTTATGTTCTCATCCCAGGCAAAGGGACTGGACTTGAAACTAAACAAGCAGTTTCAAAGTAATTAAATGCTTGTGATATCAGCTGCAAGGTTGCCTCTCCAAACCCACAGCATTTTTACGAGCATCCAGCAAACCGCTAATAAGAATCAGGAATGAAACAGATGGGGGCTGCAGAATCATGTTACCATGGAAACCACTGCAGGTGCATGGTCCAAGGAATAATAAACCCCAGATTTTTAGAGTTTATAAAAAAAAAAAAGGGAAGAAAGGCAAAGAAGACAGAGTGAAATAAATAACATAAACCAAGGGCATTGCAAATACTTTTGAAAGGAGGACAGAATAGTATTGTTAAATGTGATCTGTCAGAAGGAACATTGCGGGGGACAAAGGGATTGAGCTGAAAGATATCTCAGTGTATAAGTATGCCAGAAAAAGGAAGAAGGAAAGAGAACTAAACAAAAGAAAACCACAAACACCAGAGGGCACTGAAACAGAAATAAAATCTATTATAGGTCACTGAGTTCAGAAGAAACAGAACAGTTCAGAAATTGATGTGGGAATCAGGACCTCTTGGATTGCCTAGCATAGTTCTCGTTCTCTTGTGCTAAGAATAATTTGAACATCAAGTCTTCCACTCATGTAACACATGGACCAGCCTTTCCCAGAATAAGAGCTCGTTCATCTATCTACAGCACAAGGTAAGTCTGATAGGTCTGATTTTCAAGGGTATTTAGAGTCCTGAAACTGTAGCTGGTGGGATTTTCTCAGCTCCTGAACAGGCTGAACACTTAATTCACATTCACTTCAGTGGAACTGAGGCACCTCATGCTCACTTGCCTGTCTGAGGACCACTGTCACACTAAATTTTCTCTGTGGTCAAGTGACAGGGTTGTGCAGCTCTAAGATTGACTGAGCCAACCGAGATTTTAATTGTTTTCTCTCTCAAGTGACTCTATAGGACACATTATCAATGACATTGTTATTAAGACTACATTTATTTATGCAGTTTCCTATTTGTAGAGTTTGTGAGTAAAAGGAAGAATGCTGTTCAGCGATGATGTAGAGCGATCTCCAGGCTTATAATCTCATGCGAAGTAGCAGGAGGAGTCTCAGAAGATCATGATGTTTGCAATCCCATACATGGTGATGGCTTCTCCACATGATGGCCACATACTGCCCTGCAATGCGTTTACCTTCACAGAGCAAGGAGAGGTAGGTTATAGAGCTGGAAGACTCAGTTATTGAGAACACTGATGACAAGGTTTGTGATACTAGAAAGCCTTCTGGGGACTTCTCTGACAGGAGAAAAAAAGGACAGTTTTATAAAGCACCTTAAGAGGAAATCCAGGGACAAGACAACAGTTATGGTACACTGACATGCTCATGACCTAGAGAATGCTAAGACAGAAGTTCTGGAGGCAAAATGCAAGTTACTACATGGGCCACTAAAGACCAGGAACTCTGTGACAATATCCCCTGATTTTACCCCTTGGTGAAAAAGTGGACAGAAGGCAAAATCATAATGCAAAACTGAAAAATTAGATGAAGTCATAAAACCTGTATTCAAATAAAGAATAGAACAGAGGATTGCAAAACTCAAACAGGAAAATATTTTGGCCAGACTTGAACAAAGAGAGTACTCTTTAAACAACAACTGAAAATTTGGGAAACTGGATGAAGTATACACATACAACTACACAGAGATTAGAAAACCTAAAAAACCCCAAACTAACCAAACAAAAAAACCCCAAACCACCCCCCCAAGTCCACAGCAATATTAGTCAGTATGCTTAGTTTTCATACATGCATTCACTTAATCGGCATATTAAAAAAGATAACCTCCTGTCCCCCAAAGCCATTATGAAGTGGTTCATCTCGAAAGGGACACCCGACAAAAATAAGAAAGACTGTTATTTTCAGATTACACATGAAAGCCAAAAGATTAAATTATTGCAGCTACAACAGAGATTGTTTAACTATACCATCCTAAAGGCTGAAAAGATAACCAGCTGTTCCTCATACAGAAACTAAGACTAGATGGCTGACAGGGATGAAGCACAAGGTTAGGGAAGCTGCTAGAAATAAGATAGTGTTTTGAGTCATGTCGAAACGAGGAAGTAGAAAAGAACAAACTCTGGAATAAAAATTAAGATAAGCAAAAAAAAAAAGTGTTGAGGAAAATGTTGCTAACGCATAAAAACAAATAGTAACTACTCTTTCAAAGAAGGAGAAAGCCAATAGAAAGCCTGACAAGAGTGTCTCTAGGGCTACTAGATGATCAAGGTGTAAAAGAAGTACTCAGAAAAGACACAGCCATAGCAAAAGCTAAACAAGTTTAGCAAAAGCTAAACAAGTTCCTTTTAACTGTGCTTATCATGAAAGAAATCAGGTAGGAGACAGAGGTTTCAAGGAACAATAGACCAGGAAGGCTAGTGTTTGTACCACACAAATTGCACAACTGAAACTGTTAAAAATAAAGTAGTACATAGATGCACAGATAAATACCAAGTATTGGGAAAGATTACAGTATCTGAATAAACGCCAGGGTTTTACTTATGTTGTTAAATTGAACTGCACTCCAAGATTGTTTATTTTTCTCTGTGGAAGGATAGGATGATTTCTTCACTCGTACATAGTAGATATCTAATGTTGGGTGCCTTGAGTATGCCATGAAGAGAGGTCATGCCTCACAAATCTGTTGAAGTTCTTGGCAAGAGTCAAAAAGTGTAGGGACACAGGGATTTGGTTGATGTAATCAGTTCAGATTCCTGAAAAAAATAGGTTATAAAAAAGCAAACTCTCTCATCAATTAGCTAGTGAAAGGAAAAGGGGAGGAAAAAAAAAGAAAACAAAGGGCTTGAGTAAGTGGTCAGTTATATCAATATAGGGGTTGATCTTTGCCATTTAGGAACTTATGCTAGGATCTTTATTGTACCCTGAACGATCTAGGCAAGATCATCATACACAGCAGAATTTGCAGAGTACTAAAACCCTGAATGTGAAAAGATGCAGGAGAATCTTGTAATACTGGGCAACTGGTGATATAATGGCAAGTAAAACTAAATTCTGAGAAATATGAATCAATGTATCCATTCATAGTGGCAGTCATGGTTTAAAGCCAGTGAGCAACTAAACACCATGCAGCCGCTCATCCCCTTAGCCCCCGCAGCGGGATGGGGGAGAAAACCGGGAAAAGATGTAAAACTCATGGGTTGAGATAAGAACAGTTTAATAGAACAGAAAAGAAGAAAGCAATTATAATGATAACAACACTA
>JANZLQ010000017.1:16393587-16410005 GCA_026212715.1 Elanus axillaris
CTGCCCAGAGACACTACTGCTGGCACTGATGGGCTCGGCCTGGGCCAGCGGTGGGTCCGACTTGGAGCTGGGGAAGCGTCTGGCAGCTTCTCACAGGAGCCGGCCCTGCAGCCCCTGCGCTGCTACCAAAACCCCACCACACAAACCCAAAACAGACCCCCAACATCGGCCTAGCTGGAAAATTTCAGGGGAGAAACCTTATGGCAGTAAACACATTCCTTCGAAACCCCCCTGGAGCCCCACTACAACTGGAGATCCAGGCCTTGTCACTCTCCTAACCCTGCTCTTGACCACCAGTATACCCAAGGGCCTGACAGAGCCTCAGCCATGGTTCCTCATGTGGTCCAAATGAAAAAGTCCTCCAGGAATAACTGTCTGCTGCCTGCCTCTTCCCCAGGCAGCCCCTCCGCAGCTCTCCTCCAGGCCCAAGGTGAGAGAGGGAAATAGGGCATTTCAGCACTGCACCACTGGGCTACATGCACTGGGACCCGAGGGTCTCTGCCTCTAGCTGAGGCTCAGCTCCCCACCTGGGACCATTCGGACCTGCAACTTCAGACTTACAGAAATCACCAGATCTAGGTGGGAAAGGAAAAGTTGGGACAGTGTTTGCTAATCTCTACCTATTCACAGGAACAGCAGACACCATGTCCACCCTTTTATGAGAAAGAGCTTTAACTCATCTTTTTGTTGGCAGCCTATATAAAGAAGGTTGGACGAGTCCTATCACTTTGAACAGGTTAAGAAAAAGCATCATACGGAGTTAGTTCCAGGCCAGACAGAAATTATTGCCAAATCAAAGCACAGAGCTAATGCATCTGTGTAACATCATCTAATTATTGGCAGATAGATTATTTCACAGTATTCTCCCAGGCTGAGTCATAAACAATTCACAAACATGCTTTAGGATACAAGCCATGAATTCACAGCACTGGGGTCTGAAGCTCTTTTCATTTTATTCTAAACATCTGTAAAGGAGATTTTTGCTGCTAAACACAGGGATATCTATGGAATTTACATACCACAGATTCTGATGCACTTCTATCACCATCTTGTCTTCCTTTTGCAAAAAAATTTAAAAAATTAAAAAAGCTTTAGCTAAGTAATCCAGGAGCGAAAAAATAGCATGTATTGGGCTTTTAAATCCTCTTAGCTAAATAAATAGATTAATTAAAAATAATAGAAGCTCAGAAAAGTAACAGGTTTTGGTAAGCAGTCTGGAGAATAAAACTCATGTCAAAGTAGCCACTAGAATATTCGAAATAAGGAAAATAAGTAAAAATCTAAGCTTGTATGCAAGTAACTCAAACAGGAAAACAGGCTATATTCATTCATTTAATTTTCCATTGCAAACATCTGGAATACCTCTAAAACCATCCATTCTTTCAGGCCCATAATGTTTGAACCCATCAGATGCTATGGTTAAACGGCAAAGGCACCCATAAATGAAGTAGCCACACAACCACTCAGAAATTAAAGGTGCTGTTTACAGAAATAATTTACCTCTCTCTCTAATCCACCTTCTCTCCACTTTGTGCTCTGACTTCTTAACAAGAGGTAAAAAGATGAGCCAAAGGGCTTGTTCTTTCTTCTGGCACATCTCTGGAGGCAGCATCCACGATTTGGCTGAGGGTACCTTTCCTAGCGGCTGCTCTAAAAGAAAGGAGCAGGCTGGCCAGGCAGCAAAGCCTCTGGACATCTCTGGACAACCACTTTCTTTTCACTCATAAACTCTACAAATAGGAAGCTAAATACACAAGTGTAGTCTTAGTAAAAATAGCATCGATAAGGCATCCTATAGAGTCACTAGAAAGAGAGAACATAATTCAAATCTTGGTTGGTTCAGTCAACCTTAGAGCTACATATCCTCTTCATTAGACTAGGATTAAGTCTCTCCTAAGAGGATGTTTCAAAAAGTGACTACCTAAAATACATTAATAAATTTACAGGTACAGTTTTGATACAAACACTTTGGCTCATTTCAGATGGCTTAATTTTTGGTAACGTCAGAAGCTGTGACTGCACATTGCTGTGGCTACAGGCGTAGTAACAACTGCTAAAATTCTCCAGGCCAATAAGGAAAAATCTTGGCATACTGCAAGAGAACAAGCAACCACAAAGTCCTCCTTCATCTGCCCCACAGTTCATTTTTTATAGTTCACCATGCAAACCTGTAACTGCAAAGAACAGGTAAGGGAAATTTCATCCCGTAAGGTCAACATCTCAAAGGTATAAATGTATTAAGCAATGCAAACTGATCTGCAGCTCTTAGGAGCTGGAAAAGCTGCCAGCTCCAAGAACTGAAAGCTAACACTCTTGACATCAAACACCCCCGAAACATTATTTTCCACAGCAATGCTAAACACTAGTCTTTAATAGAGGGGAGAGCTCTCAGGCCTAGGGTTAAGCCAATCTCATCAGTAAAGTAGAGCCTTGAGATGTTGGCTGTCAACCACCACCTCCCATGCACGGTTGCACGACGCTTCTCAGTAATCTTCAGTGGCAGCTCTGTAAACACTGGAGGTTGTGTTATTCAAACTTATCCTAGGGATGCCAGGAATTACACCATGCTTTTCCCCACAATTACGATGCTGCTTTATCTACGGATATTCCTCTGATTAAGCCTTTGTAGATTTGAAATTTGGTGGAGCATAGATGTGTTGTAGGATTACAACATCCAGCTTGCTGATTTCTGTTCACCTGCAGATTTAATCCTTAATTATTTAACTGTGATTAAAACCAGCAGCTGAAACCAGCAGCTGCAATTAAGTAAGATGCTAATGAAGTAGATCTCAAACAAGTTGCTGTTGGTATCTCTCTTGGGACAGATTACATCCATAGGACAACAGTTCAGACTGATGTTGCAAACCAGAAACAGTATTTACTCCATGCTGTCAGAGGCCTCTCCTAACAGCACAGAACAGCATTAAACCCTTGCTAAAATCTTAAATGCCATGAAAAACAAACAAGAAACATTGCTAGTGTCCTCAGTCATAGCAATAGAAGCAAATTTAACATAGAGAGGCGATTCTGCTCCCCATTTTGTTCCACTGTTGATAAACCTAAGGACCTTGAGCCTTTTCCAACGTATTGGATACATCAAGATCAGTGAGCATCTAAGCAAACAGGGAAACACTTATAGAAGGTGCTCCCTGCATTTCAGGTCTGAAGTTTAACTGACTGAACTGCAGATACTTGTACTTTGCTGTGTATATAAGTCTTTCAGTTTTCAGGGGCATTACTCTACAACTAAGCCATTGGCATAAGCACCACCTGTGCTCTCTTTCCTTATCTCTCCGACTTTTCAGCTTACAGGATGGAAAACCCCCAACTTTTTAAGTCAATAATACTTCACCACATTTAAAGCAGGATCTTGCAGTACAGAGAAGTTATCAAAAATACCAACTATTTTTAGAGGCCTCATGTGGGCAACTGAGAAGTATTTTATTGGCATTTCATGAAATTAGATGTAAATGTGTTAAAAAGCTCCTGCAGCTACTCAAGTGCTAAGTGCAAAAGTTATTTGTCCTTTACCCTTTCTTTTTTCAATACTGCCAATTTTATACATAATTATGATTATGGAATGATAAGAAAAAGAAGGAACTACTCTTTCTGGCTTCAGAGAGGACTGATGGCTTTACTATGACTTCTGCAAATGAATCTTATGAGTCAAATCCAAGTCTTGTCCTCTGCTTTCACACCTAAAATAGTACTTGTTGTTTACTGAAATCTGAAGAAATACCCTGTTTTCCACATCCTCTCCTGAAAGTCACTGAGAAAAAAGTTCTGAAATAACTTCCTGTTCATTTCTAAATAGAGGTGCATTTAAAGCTGTCACTGACATTCCTTCATTTTCTTTGAATGAAAGAGAAAGTCAGATTGTTCAGATCCAGGGCATAAATAGAGCACTGACATTTAACCAGCAGAAATGTATCCTTCCTAGCCTGTAGTATTTTTCCCTGCTAACTGGCACATAAGACCAAACTTTTGTTTGAGCTAAGAACCATTAGATAAAGGTGGTGAAAGAAACAAACCCGATTTGGTGAACAAAATAAAAAGACATCTTCAACTGGTATGGTTTATGTCTGTAAGGCCAAGCAGATATGGAGCAGAATCTGTGCAAAGATCATGTTACCATGATGTCTTCACTGCTTATTTTCTCTAAGTACGTCATCAACACATAATGTAAATATTCTTTTGCATACAGGTGCAGTGATTTCACAACATGAGACTTTACTGGGGCATCAAGGGACTACCCCTCTAATAAATAGTGCTTTCTAAAAGCAAAATGTTGTGAAGGAATCAACAGCTAATTAAAAACCTAAAGCTCTAATAGCAAACAGTGGCTCGTAGTCCCCTTCATTCATGACTCGTCTCTATAAGAAAGATATACTACTTTCATTTCTCTCCAGACCAAGAGGAATGGTCTCCATGAAAGTCCTGAATCGTATGAGTTAAACAAAATATTTCAGAAAATCCCACAATTAGTCTCAGCTGTTTGGTGTGGCCATGCCAGTTGCTTTTCCATCATTATGAACAAGAAAAAAAAAAACTAGCCACACCACTTAAATATCTACCTAGGAGTTTCCTTCCTCCAGAGATCTATCAAGTCATTGAAGAGATATAGATTATACTTAGATATGAAGCTAACAACCCAAAACATTAAATATCTTTGAATATCTTGAATCATCTCAAACTGGACCTTACTTCATATGGGAAGCCATATCTCACAATCACTTTTAGTTTTTCATTCATTTATGTCCAGCAATTTCAAACAGTTTAAGAAAGTGCCAAAGACTGAAAAAAATCACATCTTAGGAACATTTTTGTTACAGAACAGCTGTAGCATTTATAGCTCCAAAGACCAAAATGGCCTAGGCTAGTTTTTGCTCCACTTTTCTCTTTACCAGAAATAACATTTAAAGCAGCACTATAACAAACATTAAGTGCTTAAATGAATGAAGGAGGTCACAAAAGAAACGCTTCCAGAACTGGACCTTAAATTGCACTACCATCCACTTTTTGAGATCATATAGGATACTACCTATTATATATACCTATATATACCTATATAGTATACATACTATTGAAAGTTACATTCAGATACTGTTGTGTCTTTTTTCCTCTATAGCAAGAACCAGTGCAGATGGTGCTACCAGATTAATTAAAATCACCCCCTGGTTTCATTCGCAGTTTGTGTTCTGCATTGTTCTCCCATTTAGACTAAACTCCTTCTGCTTATTTGATTTTAAGCATTACTTTTTATTTTTAAACAGCATACATCTGCTTTGCTCATTAGAATAAATATTTTACACACACATTATGTAGATAAAGATTCTTACAGAAAAAGGCCATCATGCAGTTTTCTGTATGAGTTGCAAATGACATTGGACTGTAAATCAGAGCTCTGTGTGAAGGTGCTCTCCCTGTTACTGTGCCCTGCAAGCAAGGGAAGGGTGGGAGGGTAGACTAAGAGGACATTCAGTGACAGAGTGTCAGCATAGCTTGGTGGAAGATGCTGATTTCAGGGGGAGAGGAATATGTGTTAAGTAGACAATTCAGTTTTAATGGTAATCACGTTTTATGTTAAGTTTATATACACTGACTTTGCCATTAAGTCTTCTTTCCATCAGAGGTTGCCACTAATTGTTTCCCCTTTTCCTTACAAATAGTGTACCAGGTCTAGTATTTTATTACCTTTGTGACTTGAGTAAAGAAGCTGACTTGCACCAAATGCTATCAGGAAACATTTTAGCATTTCGTATCTTCAGAAGAATGAATCTCAGTTTAATAATCAGCTTTGCCAGTTAGGCATGCTGACCAGTGACTAAATCAGGTATTTCACCTTTTACAGCTATTGTCAATAACAACCACATATAATTGATTGTACATTGTATTGGGTTTGCATGGCAGGGTTTTGGTAGTGAAGAGATACAGGGGTGGTTTCTGTGAAAAGCTGCTAGTAGCTTTCCCCATGTCTAACAAAGCCAATGCCAGCTGGCTCCAAGACGAACCCACTGTTGGCCAAGGCCGAGCCCATCAGCGACAGTAGTAGTGTCTCTGGGATAACAGATTTAAGAAAGGGGACACCACCACCCCCACCCCCCCATGAAACTGTAATTGCAGCCAGAGAGAGGACTGAGAATATGTGAGAGAACTAGCCCCGCAGCCCCCCAGGTCAGTGCAGAAGGAGGAGGAGATGCTCCAGGCGCCGGAGCAGAGATTCCCCTGCAGCCCGTGGGGATGAAGCCCATGGTGAGGCAGGCTGTGCCCCTGCAGCCCAGGGAGGTCCACGGGGGAGCAGATCTCCACCTGCGGCCCAGGGAGGACCCCATGCCGGAGCAGGTGGGTCCCCAAAGGAGGCTGGGACCCCGTGGAAAAGCCCACACTGGAGCAGGCTGTGCCTAAAGGACTGCAGCCCATGGGAAGGACCCACGCTGGAGAAGTTCATGGAGGACTGTCTCCCATGGGAGGGACCCCACAGGGGAGCAGCAGAGGAGTGAAGAGTCCTGCCCCTGAGGAGGAAGGAGCGGCAGAGACAACATGTGATGAACTGACCCCAACCCCCATTCCCCGTCTCCCCGTGCTGCTGGGGGGAGGAGGGAGAGAAATCTGGGAGTGGGGTTGAGCCAGGAAGGAGGGTGGCGTGGGGTTGAGGGGGAGGTGTTTTAATATTTAGTTCTTATTTATCATGATCCTATTCTGTTTTGCCCATGACAATAATTGGTAAGTGATCTCTCCTGTCCTTACCTTGGCGCACAGAGCCTATTTTCTCCCTCCTGTACAACTGAGGAGGGGAGTGACAGAGCAATTTTAGTGGGCACCTGCCACCCAGCTGGGGCCAACCAGCCACATACATAAAAAATTTTCACTAACTGTCACATAACTGGTATTGATAAGCAATACAGGAAACTGGGGTTTGGAAATGACTCAGCTATGCAACAGAGAAGCTGTTGGGGTCTCTGCCATCCACTCCCAGATAGCTTCAGGAAGCAGAGTCTCTATTTCTAGGTAGAAACATTGACCAGGTTGTCAGATCTAGCTATGACTGAGTTGGCCATAACATCAGACTTTATCTTCTGTTTGCACAGCTTAGTGTATCCTATGAAGGTTCAGTCAGCATGTTAAAATACCCTACTTTGTTCAAACAGCATAGTCATTAGCATGTGCACTAAGCCATCCCCTTTGTTAGCGAACCCCAGAGCAAGTGAAGAAAAATGACAGACGAAATTTATCACTGTAAGAAGAAATCAAAGTAAGAAAGATTTTCATGTTTCTGAATGTCATGGTAGTCAGAAAGGTTTAGAGAGTTGTTTGGGTTTTTTTTCTATAAAGCATTAGCTGTTATAATTATCTACTGAAAACACTGGTTGTAGTTAAAAAAAAAGCATCTCCTAAGGGAAGATGAGGCTCTGTCCTGGTCTTGCTTAAGTCTTCCTGCTGTAGGATGGAATGCTCATTCATTCTGGAAACTCAGTACTTCATCTCCACCTAGTGCAATAGAACGTCACTGAGGACAAACACATGAGAGTTTAAGGCACTGAGCTCTTGTAGAGAACAGAACCACGTCAGCAGATGATTTGACCAAGCTAAAAGAGCGAGCTGTTCTGACCATCTGTAGGACTGTTATCTACTTTTCTTTTATATATGTGCCTCATCTTCAGCAAAATGAGCTAGCTGTTTTCAAGTGCAGGCAGTTGCTCAAAAGACTCAAGTTTACTATTTTCTGTGTCTACAAAAGGGGACCAATAGTAAAGGTGTCAAAGAGTGCTGATGAAGACCAGTTTTTGAGTAAGAACAAGGGCTGGATGAAAAACTGCTGAAAGTCTTCATGAAACGCACTGTCTGGGTGATCAACTGGTAAATGGACTTCAGTCTGTAACTACAATGATGTACATGAGACAAATAATCTTAAAATAAACCGTAAAAAACATATAAAGTAATGTAATCTCAGGTGACTGCTACCAATGTGGAAAGGGAGCTCAGGGTCAAAACAAATAATCATACACAAACACTACCTCAAATGCTCAGTAACAGTTAAAAAAATCAAATTTAAAAACCTTTTTATGCCACTAGATGAACTTTTGGTGTGTCTGCAATATTTAATACAAGGCATGGCTCTACTCCTCCCTTCCAAGACCCAAAAAATATACTGGGAATGATAGAGAGATAAATAAAGAAGATGACCAAAGGTTACAGAGAAATAATTAAATACAGTAGGACTCAATAGGATGGGAAAGACACAACTAAGACTAAGTTTATTAGAAGTCCATAAAAACAGAGAGGGTGGACAGTAATTTAGTTTTTAATTTTTTTCTGATGTAAGAAGTAGGGACATCATTTAAAACAAATGAAAGATAAACCCACATAAATAATGCAGGTGGCTCTACTGATAGCCAAGTTTATGAGAAGTTGGGCATACAGATCAAATCATACAACCTCAAAAGTGAATCATACAACATCGAAAATGAGACAAGTCTCAGGGCTTTACTAAAAATGTGTACTCTCTTTTAAAAATACTAGAATTTAGGAACCTGGAAGTTTTTAAGTAGGAAATATGGCAGACATGTTGGGCAATGCTACAATAATAAATCCATTTTAAAGGTGGAACACTTCTAGTTCTGTGTTCATTCCCTTCCTTCAGAATCTCTCAGTCTATCATCAATCAGTATGATAAGCCAGCAAGGTGTTAGTTACTTGCTGTGTGTTCTGCAGTGAAATATAACCCTAGCAAAAACTTTGCCTTGGCCCCCTTTTTCACTTTCTTCAGTTGCTGTAACTGTTTCCATGTTGCCCTGCCCTTGATTTGCTCTCCAGCTAGAACATTCTTGTTCAGTACTCACCTGCTGACAGATGAACACAGGTAAAATCTTCAGTTCCTCTGTGGTCTGCTGTCATTCTGTACTTCTGCATAAGCAACACACTCTTTGGGAGAAGAGCTGGCTGGGTGGTAACCCACCATCGTTCTCACGAGCAAAGGGCCCAAGGTTTCACGTAGCATCCCGTTTTGTGGGTAACAGAGATAGAATTACTGTCTGCACGCGGTTTCGTGAAATCTGACCTTGCACAGAGTACCTACCCAGTTTGCTGGCTTTTGAAGGGGAAGTAGAGGTAAATAAAACAAACTTGAAAAATTAGTGTGTTTTTGCAAGTGTAGGAATTGCTACCCCTACAATGAAGGTATCCATTTCTATGGCCATCCTCTCAAAGCATCTTTTCACAGTGCAGAATGTCACAAACAATAAGTCACAGAATCATTATACAAGGAGAACATCCACATCATATGTAGCCACTCCACTCACTGAATTGCACTGGTTTGTTTATAAATACAAAAGTATCTACTTTGCATCTGTTGCAGTGATGTACTGTCTCCACTTAGGATTTCCAGCAGAGAAAGAAACTGTGAGTTATGATCTTTCTTCCCTAATCTCTGGTTCTCCTTACCAAAAGAAAGGTGATATATTTTGCTGCTTTGCTGCATCTACCAGGCAGCAAAAAGCTTGTCAAAGATGCAAATGCTATCAGTGTTTTTTCAGGCAAAGGAGGATTAAGACCTGTAGGAAGCATTGCTCCTGGAGACACAACTGAACTCTTTATTACCTGCTTTTGGGAGCACAAGCATCTTGAGAGCATGAACTTGTCTTGGGTAAAAAAAAAAAAAGTCAGATCATGCTGTATTCTGAACAGATCCTAACTGCAAATTAAACAAACAGACATAACTGAACTGTTCAGCGTCTTATTAAGTACTACCAAGGTAAGTTTCTTAACCTTTAAAAACAAATCCAAACCCAACACAATAGCATTTGCTAGTGTATCTTGGTTACTCCCAGAGCCTCAAATATTACTCTACCATAGAGAAGATACTAAAAGGCTGGCACTGGGATACACATATCCTTGTTATCTTCTTTCACTTTTTTTTTTCCCCTTGAATTTTGTTTTACTTGGAACATATACTAATGTAGGCTGATCATTTTGCATGTGTATACTAAACCCATTTCTTACAGATGGAAGTTTTGAATACAGAATAAATCAGTAGTCCTGGCTGCAAGGAAAACATTTATCATGGATTTGTAATGCCAGCAAAACAGAAAACGGACAGAAAATCAACACTCATTAGAGCTTTATCTACAGCTCAGCCCCAAAGTGACACTAAACACAGACTTTTCATGATCCTGAATGAGAATAGTCAGAAAATACAGCACTGAAGAACAGTCAGAAAATACAGCACTGAACTTACTAACCTGAGAACAAAACATGCAGACAGACCAAAATGCTCCATTGTACAGTACAGAAATATCTTCTACAGAGTAATCCAAGGTTTTGTTGCTGATGGTACACCTTGTGGTTTGCCTGTGATTTCCAGTTACATGACCTTTTTTAAAATTTTCCTTTCTTTTCTCTGCAGTTCTGATATACTTTGTTTTACTAGTCTGGGGCTCTTGGGACTACTAACGTAAGAGAACAGAATTAAAGCAATATAGCTGAATGATATAAATTTGAATTTGATATGTATGTCAGATACATGGATGAGATAGCCTTCCATAAAACACTGAAGGACAGCTGGGAGCAGCAAGTATGAAAAATAAGTTAACAATCTGAATTAAAGCATTTTTAAAAATGTTAAGAATCCTATGTAAGGAGGGAGGTAAGGCTAACATCTGAACAATTTGCACAGCTGATAAAATAAAGCAGATCAAGTCAAAGACGATGCTAGTAAGAGTCAGTTTTGGTTCCACAAGTATCACCACCCATTTCTAAATCCTGAAGCCTAGGAAAGAACTCAGTAATACAAATTCGTAATGAAATAGCTACTTCAAGCTTTTAATCCGCTCTTCTTCCTTGCTTATGATTTAGGTGGACATTTAGGAAAAAGGAGAACTTTAGAAACTACTGTCTCAGTAATTGCCAGTTTGTTACTATATTGCATAATGAAGGGGCTGGCTATCCCAAAGAGCAGAAAGCTCAGGTGAGTGTTATTAGTGAGGCACAGAGCAACCATACCTGAACTGGATCCCTCTGTTGCCAAATTTTGATTGAATATTACCAGTATTAATGGAATCCACCACCAGCATCTGTACTGTAGGCATGGTACAGCCAGCTACATCACCTATGAACTGCAATTGCTGCACTAGGATAGATTTGTGTTCTTCTGGGGTTTGTTTGTTTTGAGGAAGGAAAGCTATGGGGGACCCAATGCCTACAACAAGGTTGTTAAGCTGATGGAGCCAGGCTCTTCACCGCGTGCACGGTGGGAGGATGAGAGACAACTGGCAGAAGCTGAAATGAGTTAGGTTCAAACAAGAGGACAAACATTAGAAGTTTTTCAACATGGGGAAAGCCGAACAGTGGGACATCATCCCTTGAGGTTCTGAAGACCTGACAGAATAGAGTCCTGAGCAACCAGCTCCAACAATAAAGGAACCCTGCCTTGAGCAGGAGGTTAGATTACGTTCCCTCTAGAGATTGCTTCCACCTGTATTATCCTATGGATCTTATAATGTGTAATGCTTCTGTACATTATTACATCAAATTAGATCTGAACACAAGATTAGGCAAAAGATTTACAGATTAATTTTAACAAAAATTTCCTATAAACACATGGAAACATCAAACCCTTCTGGTAATGCATGTAATAAGCAGACAATCCCCTTGTTAAAAAACCTCTGGAAACAATCAGAAATACTTTGCCTTATTAAGACAGAAAGATGTTTAGAAATAAATACAGCTATGTAATTTTTCAGAACTCAGGAAAAATACAAGTAAAATACTTTGAAAGTGCATTTACAAAAACTATCAACAAATCTTTAGGGTTTGAGATTGGTCTTCCCAAATTGTGGGGAAAAATACCTCAAAGACTAGAACTGTCTGCAAGCACACAAAAGTTCAGCTTGTTCTTATGAATAAACACCACTAAGGAGAGACAGGAATTTCAGAAAAAGGGGCTGAAGAAAGAAAATATTTATCTGTCTAAAAGGAGGAGAGAAGAAAGACTACAATAAATGCAAAATATTTTATTTCTTGCAAACAAAAGCTGGGGTAACAACGTTGCACAATATCTAATTTTAAGGTTTTGAAATTCTCAGAAATTACTCTTAACTGTGATTTTTTTTGCTCCATATATCTTTATAATTGTATTTTTACATTAGTTTTACATTATGACAAGAGTAAATTTCTTACAGAAATTTAAGACAAATTGTATATAACCTGCCAGCTTATTAATGTTTCATTTATATGTCAGTGTCATCATTTAACACTTTGATCTGAAAAGGATTATGAGATTCGATGCTTTGCTAGTCATATAACATAATGATATGGTCTGCACCAGTAATTTTTTTAAATTATTAGAAGTATATGGGAATTCACTGCAAGTGTGCTGTTTGTATTTTCTACAAAACATAGGTAATAACTAACTTTGCTACTTCACTAGAACAACAATTTCTCCCTTTTGTGTAAGATCTCCAGCAAAAAGGCAGACAAATCCATTAAACAAACGTTTTTAGATCCAATGCTGAATAGCCTGGAGGGCAGTAGTGAAAGTCCTGAGTGCAGGATGAGTCCCTTGATGAGACATCAAGAGGGACCCAGCCTCTGCGTTGAACCCTGCTTCTTTAAGTTGCTTTGCTATTTCCTCTACATCCCAGCCTCCTTCTCCTTGGTTAGCCAGTAAGTGGTCAATAAGGCGAGGATAGAAGGCGGTAGATATGCACTTCACCACTAACTTGGCATTGAGGAGCAAGGAAAGTATTTCAGCATCACAACTGGAATCATCAACCTATGAAGAAAGAAAAATCCAAAGTAATTAAAAATTAATTACCAGATACATCCATCAACCAGAACATGTCGTGACTGTTCAAACTGCACAGAGTGACCTTGAAAGTGAGATGAGTATTCCGTATGGATTAACAAGGATACACACTTTGCATATGTCAGAATATGTAAAGGTATGTCTTTAACAGTCTCTTTCACATTAATATAAATATTCTACCTGCACAAAGTAAAGCAATAAGGATGCTTAACAACCTGGCTAGGAATACATGAACAGCTTTATAGACAGACTTTTCACAGGTTCTCAGCCCCAGTGCAGAATGGACTACACCATTCACCTCCATATCAACAATGACACCCTGAGGAAGGTCAGAGTATATTAAATTTTGGTCACTTTATATTAATATAATATATTACATTCCACATGTTAATGATAGGCAACATTTGCAGACTCAACCAGATTTTCCAGAGTTTCAGCACTAGCAACAAGGGTGAGATTTTCAGACGAATACAACTTACGTTTTAAAAGATTGGAGCACAGAGCTGCTACCTCTGCTAGGCACTCTGTGTGCCTCAGAAAAATATGGTTACTTGATACATGAGAGCAGACATTCTCCTGAAAATCTTGTCTATAGCTTTACAAATAACACTATAGAATACTTTACATTCTATTCCAGTTACTGTTGAGATATCTTTCCTGGATTCCTTAAAATGCAGTATTCTTTTAATCAGCTTAGGTGAACTACCACTTCCTGAAGTGCATAAAGCAAACACATATAACCAAAAAAAAGGGCCAAAGGAGGGACAGACAACAGTCGGTTTTCAATGACTGCATCCTAAAAGTTACAAATAAACTAATCAAACTGTGTTACATTTACAAAACAACCTCTCAGTTTAAAAAACAAAACCAAACCAAAAAAACCTATTTGGTTAGCCTCTGTTTCATTTTCTGTACCAGCAAGTAATAAAGACTCTGTGATCCAGTGATTTGGTATCTTTGAAGACCAGTTCAGCCGCTACAGAGAACATAACTACTGTATACTGAGAGATTTGGCACTGACACTTGACAACTGAAATTAAGTAATTTTTAATCTAATTAGCATCACAAAATTTTAACCCTGATTCTTTTCAGGAGAGCATTTAAAATTTCCTTGTCTCCCTGTTTTAGTTCAAGCTAAAACAGTGCAGAGCTTTGCTTTCTCATGTTCATGTGCAATGGGCTACATCCACTCCTTGCCCCACTGCTGTCACCATGAACACACTGTAGCAGGCACTTTTTGCTTATAACCCAGTTCTCTGCCCCATGAAGTTTCCACACTAAATTCTTAGTAACATGTAAGTGTGAATTTGCAGATGTGGTGTGTTTATTTTTAATTTTTTTTTTCCAGAAAGATTGAACAGAACTATGATCTATTAGTCCAGGAAAACAAATGTACTGGTAAAAAAATCTTACCTACTCAGACATATGTACTGTGAGAGATCATCCACACCGTTTAACATGGACCATCTAATGTGGGAGACTACTCTCTCTAGTTTCTCTATACAGGTAGTCAAACCAGAAATAGAATCCTCAAAGCATAAATTAGAACAAATACATGATTTTCTCTTGAATGCATGGAATTCCAAGATGCCCAAGGTTTGGCATCTTATTTGGAGGAATCAATATTAACGTTTGCATGTAGAGGAATACGGAGAGTTCATGAGGAACTACCAGGTAGCTCCTTGCATGGAAGTGGATGAGAAATCTGCAACTAGCTTCATGAGAAAGAACTTCCTTTGAAGTAACAACAAATTATTTAGAATAAAGATCTTTAATGTATGTAAGTAATTTTAGACTAATGAGTATAAGTTCTGCTTCCCTGAAAGAGCTGAAAAGTCAGCAAGATGACTGAAAGCATGTATGTGGTAAGCAACAGTAATGGAATAACTTGTTGCTCTACTTCGGAAAAGATGCACAAAATATAATTAAAAAAGGAAAAAAGACAAAACATGAAATATTGTAGCATGAAAAGCTATTATACCTCTTTTTATTACCTTCAATTTACCACTGCTAACACATGCTCATTACATTCAATTTACTATTTTCACTTCCTTTGGAAGTTCAGAAGCTTTCCAGAAAAACAGAATGTCTTTATCATGTTAACCAGGAGGAGAGTTTGCTGTTTTGCCCTCATGCTACTTCTTCCACTAGTTCATTAACTATTTGTGTTTTTCTTTCCACTGAAATCTTAAAAATAAACTTGATTTCCTCCAAGTTTTCAACATTTTCACACTTATGCATTACAAAGCTAATGCAACAGTGCATAGCAGTTCTAGGCCCAGTTTACAAAACAGTTCTAAGAACTGTAGGGAAGTCCAGTCCTTAGGCTGTCCAATTTTAAGTCTTTAATTGTTAATAATTTCTTTAAATTGTCGTATATGAATTACTTTCCTGTTGATGACAGGTCGATGATTAAATAAAATTCCTAGTATTGGCATCTTGTACCATACCATGCAGCATACTACGTCATTATCCAAAAAGCTCTCATCTTTTCTGAAATGGGAGGCTGGAGGGATGTTCTGCCCCACCTCTGAGCTCTCTGTGCTCTATTCTTGACTTGTATGTAGGATACAACTTTACACAGGGCTTCAGTGTTTGATTTTATGAACATAAAATGCAAACAGTAATTACAGTAATGAGATTAACAGCAGATAGGAGGTTTGGTTTAAATTAGTTTTTTAGGCTATTACTCAGTTAATGAAAAGTCCTATAGATTAGTGTGATTTCACATGCCAAAAACTTACAAATTTGAGAGAGCCAAGTCTGAAAGTGAAAGACCTTTTCTAGCATAAAACTATTGAGCTATACACCTGAGCTGTACTATGGGGATGAAGATGCCTGCATACAACACAGAAGCAGAGCAACCTGTCTGTACTCATGCATAAATGAGATCATTGTGTCTTTACACATAACAGAAGAGCACACAAAAGACTCTTGGTTGTGTCTGACAGCTCATCCTTAAGCTTAAATAGCCCAGTAGGTTTAAATTGATTACCATTTCCCATTTTCTGACTTCAAAGCTGTCTGAAGACCCTGTCAGAAAGAGGAAACCTTTGTAATGTAATTGTCTCCAGACAACTGGATGGAGACACAAGATGGCAACCAGACCCTATGATGGCATTTCACACAGCTAAGGCCACTGTATTCTGCAACACTTTGATCAATCGAAGTGAAGTCCGACAGGTGTGGGAAGAACAGAGATGCCAACATTTAATGAAAAATCTGTATAAAAATATTCAGCTGAGAAAACCAGATTAACTATTTACCCGTTTTGCAACTCCAGGTCATGTCAATGTTTTGGGTATCAGTTGCATATGAAGAGACACTCACAGTCATTAGTTTAAATAAAAACAAATGCTTGCACTGAAATTCCTTACCAACAGCTATTCAAATTATCAATGAATTTATGTATATTTAAAAACCTTAATTAAGATAGCTTATTGTCATGGTTTAATCCCAGCCAGCAACTAAACACCACGCAGCCGCTCACCCCCTTCCCCCCCACAGTGGGATGGGGGAGAAAATCAGGGAAAAGAAGCAAAACTCATGGGTTGAGATAAGAACGGTTTAATAGAACAGAAAAGAAGAAACTAATAATGATAATGATAACACTAAT
>JANZLQ010000017.1:16412201-16443432 GCA_026212715.1 Elanus axillaris
GGGGGGGTGTGGGGGCGGGGGTGGGGGTGGTGGCTTGTTCAAGCAGTTTTCCTGTACAAGCTATATTCATCCCTACTATTAAGCATGCCTGCCTGGGGCTTTGCCATCTGCACGCTGATGTTCCAAACTGCAAATGGGCTCAGGCTTGAGGCACCCAGCTCCACCAAGGCAGCAGGTGCCCTGGGCATGCAGAGCCAGGGAGCCTGCAAAAGTTTTAAGAAAGCTTGCGTGTGAAATAGGTGGGTGAAGATCAGCGTTGCCACAGGTGGCAGCTCTTCTCATGTACTCAGAGGAGAAATTTGAGACATCTAGAAGGCTTTATTGATTAATCACTGAGGCCTCCACAAATTCACATGACCATGAATGCAAGAATTTTGTGGATCTGCTCCCCAAGACCAAGGACACATATCAGCATCCAGTATTTCTTCTGGTTGCTAATACAGCCTACATGGACATTGTACCTGTATTTGCTATGATGCAGTGTACCTGGAAAAAAAAAAATCTCTCCTGTACTGAGAACTTCAGATAAGCAAGAACAGGTCAGGCATTACCTTTTGCCTAAGGGGCAAGTCAGGGTCTGCGCAATTCCTCATCAGTGTTGTTTGTGCAGGTGTCTAGAGGTTATGGTATTAGCAATAGGCAATATTTCATCCATAACTTATGCATTATAAATTCCATGCATTATGAAATATGGATACTAATGGAAAGTTAAGAGCTGCTGCTGATGTAATAGCAGAAAAGAACTGAACCTGTTATTTCCCAGAGTATTAGCTCTCCACTACTACTGGAGGTAAAAATGCTTTTCATTTTACTCCTCATTGGAGTCTATAGCTACACAACAAATAAATAAGGGTAGAAGATATAGAAAATATTCAAAAAACCCTAGAAAAATAAACTAGAGAAAGATATTTTACCATAATCACTGTTAGCTTATATACACATAATTTACCAAGATTTCTTTTAAAAGGTAAATCACATCAAGTGAGTAGCCGTAAATAGAATATAATGCTGGAGAACACTGGAAATTCCATTATTTCACACATTCTTTTTCATATTACATTATTCAATAAATCATGTTGCAAAGGTAGTCTCATTACTTCATCATTTAAAGTATAGTATGCAAACAGAGCTAAGGCATTATTTTAGATTAACTAAAACTATTTTCTAGTTCTAGTTTCTATTAAAGCCTTGACAGAAGAAATATTTGCACTGATTATATTAACTTCCATTTGTTAGCTGTTTAACAGTATAACTACCAACAAGTAACAGAATATTTAATTGTTCTATCAAAAGTATAAAAATCAGTCTTAATCTTTGAAAGACATCCAAGTGAACAAACAACTCTGAAACCCTTCTCAAAAACAGTCTGACTCTTAAGGGCACTAAGCCCCATTGTCAGTAATAGCCTTATTTAGGTAAACTGCTTTTTAAAATTATTCACATACTACACAACACAGAGGAATAATAGTTATTTCTGTTATCCAAAAAAGACAAGTGGCAGTTTATAAAAAGACACACAATAAAAAGAGAGGTCTGCAATTTCAAAAAAGCTTACACAAAATCTTGGTTGTTTTATTACAGGCAAAAACTATACAATTCCTAGTATCAGCACTTCAGCATCATCCTTAACTGTAAACATCCATAAAACTGTCAGCAACATACAACAAATGGCTAACTAATACATCGTATCAGCAAGCAAGCGCTGTATTTTTCTCACAGCCATGTTTGTGAGCTGTGTTAGCACTATGTTAGGGAATCAATAGCTATGATTTCCCTTTGCCAGATGTTATTTGTCATTCTCCTGTTTAATGTAAGCAGAAATGGGCTTCCTATGAAAAATTCATTAAGAATTCTACAAAAAGCATTAACAGTCCAAATATTGTTTTTAAAAAGCAAAAGGTATGCATGCAAAGTTATACTGAATAAACAACACTGACATAGCTAAGCAATATACGCACTTTTAGTACAGCACCAACTAACGTAATCATGAGATGCATATAAAACAAAGAGTAAGAGATACTTTCCTAAACAATGTAATAACAACAGCTTTTAAATTTAGCATTGCACTCTTCTGTACTAGTTGCTTTTCTAAACTGTCAGTGGAATTTCATATTCAAGGTACTGGCTAAGCTCTATGCCTGGTGTAATGAAGTCAATAATTAAATTTTCATTGACTTAAGATGAAACTTAGACCAAAGCTAAATGCTTTGAAAAGTTTAGGTTATCCAGCACTCTTACAGAACAACATGCTCACATTAATACTGAATTTAGAAGGAAAAACTAGAAACAGCTTATCAAGCTGTGTCCTGCATAAGAAGGCCAAAAATAGTTACTGTTTTAGGCATGCAAAAGTGTACAAAATGCTTTATATTAGTAAGAAGATAACATGGTTTCTGGTCCTAAAATTCCAATATAATGTAATCAACCTAGAGTGTAGAAAACTGAAAGCCATAGCACACTAGAAAGAAAAGGCCAGATAAGAAGGTAATACAATTAGTAACCATTCAGAAAGTGCTACTGCACAGCATTGTGCTTTAAAAATAGTTAAATAAGATGTATTCGGACACAAATTCCTGCTGGCAAGCTTCAGAGCTAGTCACTTACACAGCAGCTTTCATCTGTTACCAAAAAAGTCAATTTTAAAAGGTTAACAAGAACATATAGATGAGAAAGTGCATGCACATATCAGATGCCCACTTGTTTTTCAATGAGATCATCTTGTTTAAAACCAGTTACAAAAAAGCTTTCCTTTGCAGACACAAAATTTAGAATTGCAGGTGGTAAACTATCTATATAGTAAAGATAATCTACTATTGTTTTGGTGGTTAATATTTCTAAAATTTTTTTTTTGAAAATTCAGAAAATTTGTGGTTGATTTGTATAAAGAAAAGGGAATAGGAATACCTTCATAAAAACCTGTGGTTCTTTGCTTAGAATGCCAAACTGAACTAGGAAATAGCATCCAGTATGAGTTTAGAGTAACTATGGTATTGGAATTTTGATAAAAGCAGATGTGTATTACATGTAATACACCCTGACACCTTCCATGCTACCATTTAAAACGTTTGTAGACAACAGGTTAAAAAAAGCTGGTGCTTCATCCATTTTGGTAACTATGTCCTTCTGAAGGAAAATTAGCAACATCTGAGATGGAGCCTATGCTTCCAGATCTACTCCTTCTCTGACTGGTCTTCACCACTGTGTTCTGGAAAGGAGATAAATCCTTTCTCAAGCTATCCAATGGATGCAAAAAGAGAAACCCTCTGGAATATAATGTGCACAATAAGAAGGAAAGACACAGCACAAGAGCAGGAATAAGCGAGGAGGAGAGACTTAAGGGAGAATCTTGAGAAGGGCAGGATGCAGAATATCCTTCACAGGGAAAAAGGATGGTGTGAAAGTAGGGGATAGGATTGCACCATTTGTTGCAACCAAGGAATCTCAAAAATTTGTGGCGATTAATAAAACTAGAACAGAGGGCCTGCCCTAGAAGGCTCCTGCAGAAACAGGGGAATGTTTGCCTACTTTGTGTGTCTCAGAAAAGAGTTATGGTTTCAATCTGAATTCCTACAAATCACATTTTTAAAGATTTTGTATTTTGGGGATGCTTATTTTTAAAAGGTACACACAGTCCCATTTCTGCTTCCATATGGGCAGTTTCAATTTGAAGTAGCATATGGGAACTTTACCATCAATTATTAATTTAAACTGTAATACATAACAAAGAGCTCCCTAAGATATGGTGCAGAATTTGAAAATATTAAGAGATGAGGTTTTCGTACCTAAACACTGTAATTATGGAAATGTTCAATGCAGTTAATTCAGCCAGACAGGAAAGCCATTCCCTTTCATATAAAGGTCTGAGAGAATGCCTCCCTTCTCTTTTGTGGTAGGGTGCTAGATAGTAGATGATAGCTAACATAAAATCCAAGAAAGCCAAGTTGTACATGCACAGGTTCAATTAAGAGCTCCAAGAAGTTTTAAGTCCAGCGCACTTTTCAGAAAAAAATGGTAAAAGATAATATAATGCTTTTGTCTAGGAGACTAGCTTTCACCTTTTTAGGTGTTCCTTCTTAACTGAAAAGCACATACACAGGAAAGAGAGAGTAATGTAACTTTATATAACAATTGAAAAATACAGTAATGTCTTTCAGTTCTTCTCAAAAGAAAAAGACAGTATTTTAGGTTTTTTTTTCCAGAAACTTCACTGCAGTATCGAATGAAACCTGTTCAGAATTGCATGAAAGTCCCCAAACATACCATCTTGCATTTTTGCTTTTGTACAACAAAACCAGTGATGTAACAACTCTCCATGTGTATATAGACTGCCAAGTTTGTCAGAAACAAGCTAACTCATCTGATGTAATGTTATCACTTAAGAAAACACCAAAGTGCTGGAGTATGAGCAGAGAGATAACAATCTACTTTATATAACTGAATAGTTTCTGTTCCACCACACAGACTTAAAATAGCATACTAGATAATTTAAAGAAAGGGCTATGAGTTTTAATCACCTCAAGTATATATAAAAGATCTTACTACCTGCGTGTTACTGCTCACTGTGGACACAATAGCTGTGGACACAATGTTAATAAGGACCTTGGTAATCTCTGCTCACTATATGAAGATAAAAGAGCTAATTTATTACCTCAAACTCTGAAAGGTGGTTAATTCAACTGCTCATACCTTAGCAACAGCTGTTATCTGCTCCAGTGCCACAGCGTGAAGATCTTGATCTTTGCTTTCTACCAGCAGTTTCAGGGACGGCAGCAGGAGGGACTGGTTAAGCAGCAGGAAACATAATTCTTTTATACACTGAAAATAAAAGTAAACTCATTCAGTGAGATCTCTGGAGATACTAACATCATCACTCACACTAAAATTTATGAAAATTCTATGTCAAATGCAAAATGAAAACCCAACTTCCACAACAAATGACCTCCCCGTTGGAAATAACTCTTCAGAAACTTGAAAGGACTAATTTTAAAAAAAATGCAAAATACAAGGTTGAAAGTGCAACGTTTGTTATATTAAGACAAGGCAGGTACTAAATCACCATTGCAACCTAGAGTTCTACTGAAAGAACAACAGAGCAATCACAGCTCTCTGTGGGACTAATATATTTGTGCTTACTGAAATAGTGCAAAGCACAGGAAGAAACTTAACAGACACCTGTGACTTTTCTGTAACTCAAATATGCAATCATAAAAGTAGAACAAAATCAACATGAAATAACAGTACCAGAGTTCAACATCGTAAAGTTCTGTTGCAAAATCTTTCCAAATTTTATACAGTTTTTATACATGATTAAAGTTCAGCAAATTAACTTTCCCCCATTCATCTAATTTCTCATATTTTATAATATAGCACAAATTCAGCATGATAAATGTCTGCAAGAAAACACTGGCCAGAGAAGTATCTTTAAACAAATAACCCAAACAAACAAAAAAACAAACAAAAAAACCCCCAACAAACCTACTGTGCATTTCCAAATCTTTACCTTGGCCTTTAGTTAAAACAAACAAAACAACCTACATGTAACTTGTGGGTTTTTTTCCCCCCCTCAACATTGCAGTGACTTATGTGTTTATACATCAAAAAGTACTTCAACTAACAAATGATATTATAAACCAAATTATAACTTCCCTTTCCCTTTTTTTAATTTCCAAGACTTTGGGTCATTTGTCACAACCAATTCCCAATGAGGCTCATCAGAGATATTGCAGGACAACTTACACTCAGTGCTCTAGATATTGTATGACAGTCACCTTGAAAATGGTATCCAACTCTTAGAGGTGCTCTCTGTTTCACTCCGACATTTAGAGAGCAATTGTTGAAGGACCTCATCAGCTAAATATTAAACTGAGAGAACGCAAGTCATATTTTTTACATCTTTTGCAGTTTAATGACAAGTGTAACAATTTGATGACTAAGATGCAACCACACTTTGAGCAGCATGGTTTTAGTAGCTGTGAGCCTAAAAGCCTAAAAATTATCTGAAGATGAAGAGAGGTTAAATACTCCAACTGTAAAGTTCTGCAGATACCTGGCCTTGCTTGGCACAGGGAGCTCTCTGGCTGTATGGTGCTCAGTCTTTTCTGAATTTATACCATCAAGAAACACTGCCTAGAAGGTTATATTCCATCACACTGAGCTCTGAGGCACTGAGGTAAGGGTTGTTCTCTTACCCAGACTTGTTCCTTTAAACTTTTAACCTGTACTGCTACTGGTTGTTGATGTTTTCAGTGAAGGATATGATATAGCATCAAGTAGTAAGAATATTAAATAAATACATTAACCTTTGTCTGATCAGTCACATGCTTATTAAATTTCTGATAGTTTCATATTCCATTTTACTTCTTTTGAGCACTATACCTAACCATTCCAGCAAACTTACTAAATACGAAGTTAGAAATTCACTCTACATGTGTCCTTTTCTTCAAAACATGCATCCACAGCAATAAATACAACTTATGTTCAGAAAAATAATTCTGAGAGTCAGAAGATAAATAACCTCAACAAAACAGCAATTTTACCATGCTTGGTAACTTCTGTCTGAAAGCCTCTCAAAACCAATCGCAGAAGCAGAGCCATAAGAAATAACCCGTAACTATGAAAAAGGCTCTCTAAAAGAATGGTAAATCATATTTTGGGGTTGTGGGAGGAAGAAAAGGAAAGTAAGCAAATTGTAAAAAGTAACTAGGTACTGTACATTCTTAAAGCAACAAGGCAGGGAGAGAAAAGCTGCAGACATTACATCAGAGTTTGCTGTCTCAATGAGCTGCTTTAAAGAAAAATTAAATCTCTCAGCAAGTAAATGCAATAATACAGATATTAACACTGCTATTCAAAGCAATAATATTTAACTCAGATGATATGCCAGCATTTTGTTTTCTTCTTAGATGCTTCAGAATTATACTCTAGTACTGGTTACACATTCTAATGGGACACATTCTAACACAGTCTGCCTTGCTCATCATAGAGACATAAAGGCCTCTACATAAGGAAACACATGCTTAGCTATCCAATTAACTTCTGTTTATCTTACAATAACAGATTCCAAAGCCAAAGGTCATTAGATTTCAGGTAGGTACCAGTCAGATGACTTGAGTAACTTTGTGCCTGATGATAACATATCTAGCAGACATACCTAGTTTTACCAACAAAAATGTTTGACTATAGAGAATCTGTCATCTCTCTTGATGGAGAAATACATGTTCCAATAATTAATTTTATTTACTGTCAAAATATCATCCCTTATGCTAAAATTTGAAATGGTATAAATTAAACTCAATTGGTTCTTGTTATGCCTTTCTTTGTAAATCAAGAGAGACTTTTATTAGCTTTTGTTCCATCTATAAATATCTGCAGAATACAATCAATCACCTCTCAATCTCCGATAAGATAATATACACCTTCAGTATTCCACTTGAAGGTATTTTCACCCATGCACTAATTTTTTGCAGGTTCTCTCTTTTGCCCCTCATTTTTCAGCGTCCTCTTAAAATGCAGCTACACTAACAGGGTGTTTTATTTTAATGCCAGTCTTGCTAGTGGTTTATGGAGAAGGGTACTTCCTATCCACTTTTCTTCACTTCGTATCTCTTATAAGGTATGACTGCAATGCCTCTGTTTTCCTTATGACACTACATTGTGATTAATGGCATACTGATAGAAAAAAAAAACGTAACAAAAAGCCAAGAAAAGCAAAGTATTAAATACCTTTTTTGCTTTAATTCTTATTAAAAGATCTCATGGAAAAGGAACAGCTAACAGTTGACAACAATAATGGGTGAGAGTTCAGCATTGAAAATTCAGACTAGAATAAAAAAAGATGTTTCTGGGGCTGAAAAATTCACCCCCAAACACCTAAAGAAATAGTAAATCAGGTTAAAAGACATCAACCTTGAGAGCATGACAGGTTACAAAAGACTGGGAAAGAGAAATACAGTCTGTCTTTCAGGCATGGAAGAAAGCAAGCACGCAAGGGGAAAATTGTAGACCTATCAGACTCTCCCAGTTCATGAAAACCATCAAAACATAAAATGAAAAACCAAACAAAAAAATTGGCATGGAAATATGTTCTCACAGGGCCCTGCAACAGGTTCTGTAGTCAGGCATAAGGCCATCATTATGGCATATTTTGACTTCTGCAAGACCTTGAAGATGTCACTTGAAACACCCACTGTCCTCTGCACGAGGGAAGTAAGGTGTAGGATAGTGTGGTCTGACCTGGAAACACTTGCAGTGGCCTCCATCTCTTTTTCCACAGGAAGGGACTGGACAACGTGCTAAGCACTGAAGACTGTCCAAAGAGTACAAATACCTTCTCATAACTGCCAAAAACAACTGCACTGTTGCTCTGGATAGGGATTGGAAATCCAACCCTAAGCAGCAAGCCACCACCCACAGTGCTTCTCAGAGCAACATTAAGTGCTTGCTTTTCTGCAGTAAGCACTCGAAAGCACCTGAGTGCCTGTCTGCCTGCCTGCAGTAAGAGGCTGTGCTTAGAGAACGTATGATGTTACCTGCGAGAGGGACAAGGGAAGTCCCAATTCAAAATCTGGATTACCATGATATAGTTGAAACTTTTCTAAGATAACTTTTGTCTTCTATCTAGTTATGCAGCTACTGATGGTTCACTGTGACACCAGTGAGGCATATAAACCAGATTTCACAGGAGTCTGTTTTGGGTCCAGTGTTATTCAGTATTTTCATGGATGGCTTGAAGGGCTGGATAATGAGTACAAACAGTATTGTGCCTGGAGAGGATGAAAGCAGACCAAAGGGCAGCATTTAAATTCAAAGTTATCTGAACAAAATGATCAGAGAAAGCTGTGAATGAAGAAAAACATACAACGTAAACTCGTATATAAAACCGAGGAACAGCTAGCTACAAAAAAATAGAAAAAAGGAGACCAACTGACTACTACATTATTCTAGGAATAAGCATCTTATGGCCACTAGGACCGCATGGTGATAACAGATGAGAGACTAGATGCATTCTCCCGTTTATGTGTTTGTTAACCGACACATGACCCATAGGTTGATAGAAAAACATGAGATATTCAGAGGAGTCACACTAACAATTACTGCGGGGAGAAGGATTTGCTCCTTTCTAAAGAGATTAATCAAGCAGTGCAGATGTCAGGCAGTCCAAACACACATGCCTTCCAAGCAAATAAAACAATGCTTATTTCAACTAAGAGGAATGGAAAAATCTATCCACTGAATAACATAAAAAATAGAAAAACCCAACAAACAAGCATATACAGATACAAAGATTAAAGCTATGCAACTCTCCACATGACATTAAAAAATAACTTGGCTGTAAAAAAAAACAGAAAGACCAGCAGGAGGTGGAATAAAGTAAGAGAGAAACCTTTCTGATTACATCTGAAGAAACAGTTTTTCTAACTTCTAGACCATCATGACTTGAAGTTAAATGTTTTTTCCATCACAACCTTTGGACTTCAGTATGGCAAATGTTATTCATGGAGAGAAATTGATCTCTCAGTTTTTAGAATTCCATCATTCTAGATCTGTATTTATTGAAATGTAAAGTCATGTAAACAGGTTAATTGTCAGTAATCAGATTTTCATCTTATTCAGCCATGCGATCTCAACTCTCTAATTTGTGCACTTAAGTACTGTAGCTGTGAATACAAAGAAGTTACGTAAATTTATCCATGTCATTCCCCCTCTTCCCAAGTAGAGACTTAAAGCAATACAGCCTGTGTTTGTAGGTAACTGTACAATTACACATTTTACTGCAACTCCTATTACTGTACAGCCTTCTAGTCATAAAAAAAAAAAAAAGATATCTTACATCAGTAAAGCTATTTTATGCTTGAGGACCAGAATATCTTCATACTGTACCCCTACATTCATACCTACATGGAGGGCTCTTCCAACATCCTCTACCATTAAAAAAGGATGCGGCACCTCCAACCAAAGCTGCCAACCAATACCAAAACTGTCTGCAAACAGGGACTTGTTATGCAGTCTAAGAAAAAGTTTACTCAATTAAGAGAAGTGAGCAAATCATGACCCATTCTTGAGCAGAGCTCTTGGTGAACCGACTGCTGTGTGACAGTGGCCGTTGGTGGGATTTGTCTTTCTGGATCACGGAGGCGAGATAGAAAATTCTTCTTTGACAAAGTTTGACTACTCCTATGCATGAATAAGATCATGAGTTTACACGCTATGATGAGCCATTCAACACCTTACAGAGAAAAGCTACAAGTAATTATGCTGGTCCCAGGGATACTAAGACCCACCTTTCACCAAAAATTTTTGGTGGGATGAATAAATTAATATTTGTATTTGTTATTTCAGTTTACTGACACCTTCTGGAATCATATTTTATGCAGATTTTGAGCTTGACTCAAATCAGTCTGTTGGACTACTTAAAAAAACCCACACACACACCTGTCTATTTTAAACAGAATGGGTTTTTTCTTTTCTGCTTCTAGGCTTAAGATCATCTGTTTTCTGTAACAGACTGTGATTGCATGAAGATGATTGTAAGGGATTAATCAGCTTACTAAAAATATGCACATGATTACTCTGAAGTTGTGTGAAGTTTATTAAGCATTTCTCCAATCTGTCTTCATTAATATACAATGTTTATGTACAAAACGCTTCAAAAATTTTACACTTAAGAGATGCTTGTATTGAAGTATGCATACATAGTTAAGGAAGACAGAACACCATGATTATTACAAAGCAATTACTTGTATATTAGGTTTTTTCAAACACCTACACATTTTTTCAAGGATTCCTCACTAAATCTTTATGCATTTATTAGTGAGGAAATTACTGATTATTTAATTAACAGCTTTTGCCACACTGACTTCAATGACAATACACTATTAAAGCCCTTCTACAAATACATCAAAGAATAACTTATACCGGAACAGACCTCTAAAGGTCAGCTAATCCAACTAGCCTCCACTTGAAACAAGTCCAATAAGATGAAACTGCCCATGACTTGATCCAGTCAAGTTCTGAATACCTCCAAGGACAGAGACTCCATGTCTCTTCGAGGCATCCACCTATTCTAATGTTTCTAATGTTTCACCACTTCAATAGTTTTCCTTGTATGTAATGAGATGTTTTGTTGATGTGACTTGTCTCTATTGCCTCTTGTCCTATCACTGAGCATCTCTGAGAAGAGGCTGGCTCCATCTCCTCTACATCATTCCTCATCTGCACATTTAAAGACAGCAATATATAATGAGCCACCTTTTCTTAAGACAGAATGAATACAGTTCTCTCCGCCTCTCTGCATTTATTGTGGTCCAGGCCCCTAATCACCTTGTTAGCTCTCCAGTGGACTTGATCCAGCATGGCAACATCTTTCTTGCAGTTGGAACCCCAAAACAGGACTCATATGCAAGATACTAAAAGTTAAAGCTTACCTCGACTGGGAGCATGTGCTTTGTCTCATACAAAGAACGGCAGATTTTCAAAATTTCATTTCCTGTGTTCTCCTTTTCCTCAGGTGGGCATCTCTGTAGCATAACGGTCCCTAGTCTCACCCAGGGATTATCATCTGTGCGTGATCTGCCCAGAAAAAACAGAGATGAGATATATATAGAATATAAATATACATACACCACTCCCACCATTTTCTGTCAGTGTTCTTTTTTTTTTTTTCTAATTAAGGTACAATCTCATAAAAGAGAGGAGGAAAAAGTTTTGAGACAAGTTACTCTCCTGATGCTATCATTCTTTCAATGCAACAAAAAAGCTTAAAGTATTTTGAATTATGACATGCTGTTACAATCCCTGATGAATCAAACACCAGATAAAGATTGATCAAATTGGAAGAGCATAGGAACAGCTTCTTCTGGCTTTATACCAGCTGATTTCCCAAGCAGAATGGTATCGAGGGAGGGGTGACAGGAATCCAGCATTCCTAATTTTGTTTGCTTTGATCACACTCTAACAGCACCTGTCTCTCAAGTACCCGTCTCTTGCTTCTGAGTGGAGAATATATTTCCAAGATACATATTTTAATTTTCAGGCCCAAGTACAAAGAAAAATAAACATTTTGTATAGCCCATCCAAACAGGGCAGGAGAGGGAAAGTACACGCATCTGTACTTGTCTGTTAGTAGATATGAATGCAGATATGTTTGCTTTACATATTTAAAACGTTCTTTTCATTCCACACAGAACTTCATGCCATGTCAGTATTACACAGTCAGACTTAAGCAGACGGCAGACAGTAGATACAAGTAAATTTTATCACACATGATGGCAAAGGCAATGTTTACTATAAAGCTTTGTTGCTGGAACATTTCTTGGCCTACAGCTGCTATTTGCTAGATCATGGAGATGCTTGCCTACTGTTGTTAGGGATAGGTGTAATTGCTAGGACTGAATGTACTGACAAAAACGCGTAGCGGACCGGAGTTTTCAAATAATAGCATGAAGTATAATACTGGAACATATCCACACTGCAATTTTCCTAACGTGCATTAAGTTAATGCATTTCAATTCCCATCTACAATCAGCTAAAATCATGCACAATCACATCTTAGATCATTATTATATTAAGCCACAGTAACACAACCACTATGTTCATCTGTGCATAAACTTTAAAAGGCACAAAAGGTGGTTTAAAAATTACCTCATCAATACCTTTGGCCATTAATCAGCATCCCAAAGATATGGGAAACTTTTCATTTTAGCTTGAAGGTAAAAAAGATTTTAAAAAATCACAGCAAGACCAAATCTGGCAGGTTAGTCTTACAATTTAGTGTAAATTAAGATACTCATCAAGCACATGAGGGAAGGAGCAGTAAAGTGATGTCAAAGTGCTGCTTTTCAAATATATTATTTAGCAGCAATTGTTGAAAGCAACACATTAATATCACTATAAAGAGAGTCTGTTATGAGAGTCTGTTGGATTGACTTAAACCAAGAAATAGGTCTGACAACTCTGGAGAGGACAACCACCAGTAGCTACTTTTTCATATATAAAAGCGCTTTCCTGCTCATCTTCCACTTTCAAAAGTACACCTGTAAACAAATATGTAAACATGAAGCTGACATTATATCCTAACATTAAAACCAGACAGGCTAGGAGTGGGTAACTTTGAATGCAAACTAAATAGAAGTCATTATTTTTATTCCTTCTGACAACTTAATTGAGCCTTTCCATCAGTAACAGTCACTGAGCATAGAGCTGCCAGAAGTCTGGCTGGGAACAGCAAAGCTCCTCCGCTCCACTCCTCTCCTCTCCTTCCAACCTGATGGGTTGAACCCAAAGGTGCCAAATTATTCAACAAGCAGAACATGATGTACTTTATCTGTGAACGCCCAGTAAGGTTAGGAGAAGAGGAAAACCCTGCAGCTCCATCTTTGCCACTGGTTAAATTGATAGCTCCTGCTACGTGATCCATCTCTTGCTTAGAGGCATGGAGAGTCATAATGAATTTCCATTTTTATAGCTGCTGCCTCCAAAGTACATGACAAAAACCTGTAAGAATTTCCCATTAGTAAACGAAAACAAAAATCACACTACGAAACACAGAAGTTAGAAATAACCATAAAAGATGCAAGGCCACAAGGCTTGCCATGTGCAGGTTGGTTTATTTAAGTATCAGATATATACTTCACATATGAAAGCTTTTCTCAACACAATTCCCTGTATTTATTTCAAATACTTGTGTGATCTGTTAACAAATATCTGTTATCTGCTAACTCAAATAAAAACAGGATTCAGTTACCAAAAACCTGTTACCTACAGGTAGAATTCAGTCATCTTCTCTCCTGAATTTAACTTTAGTTCAACTATGGTTAAAAAAAAGTTATTTCTCAACATGAAAAAAGTAATTATTTCAAAAAACTCAGCATGAACGCATTATTTTTTTGCCCAGAACCAAAAGAGGGAAATTTTGGATTAAGTTAAAAAAAGAAAGGTGAACTAAGCTACTGAGTCCCTAAAAGCTGGTCTTTTTGAGTTCCAAAACACCTTATCAATATTTAAAATAAATATAAAAAATGCCTTTTGAATGCAGGCAGCAAGTTCCAAAGGACTGCAGAGCTTCAGGTAGTGTCAATAAATTATTTTAGAAACATCTTTATGAAATACTTCAAATGACTTCTGAATATGAGATAACTAGATGGAAAAGCACACATGCATAACAAGAGTGTAAAAATAAAATTTTAAGAAGTGTATGGTTTTGAGTACTGGCTGAAACAACCAAGCTACCTCTTTGTTTCCTCAGTCAACATGGCATATAATGATATGAAGAGAATCGTATCTGCAAGTGAATAATGAGCATTACACTAGCTGGAGTGTTTCAAAACACAAGAACTCAAAAAAACATTAAAAAGCACAGACTAATCATTAACAGAGAGGTCACAAAAATTCTTTAAAAAAAACAAAAGGCTATTAACCCTCATCTGTCCACCCCCTAAACTGCAGTTCTTTTACTCCTTCCTTCTGAGCCTTTTAGAATGTAAATTGCATTTTCTAGCTTTATATTCAATGGTAAGTATTAGATATTTACTGTTATGTTGAAAACTCAAATTCTAAGTATTCAGATGACTCGGACTTAAATTCCCCAGTTCCTGCACATATCATTAAATTGGCAGTAAACAATCAGTTCACAATGACCCTTTTCTGAAGCAAAGGAGGAAAAAATAAGTAAAGATTAAACAAAAATCTAAATATATATGGCTAAACAATTGGCTTAACTGCTCACAGTCTTCCTCTTTGCTCAAGAATTTCTTAATACAACTTGCTTTAAAATGAGATTGTTGCAAATCTCACTAACAAACTGTTCCTGCTCCTTACTGTAACCCAGCCAGCAAGGCAGGTTTTTCAGAAAAAAAATTTCAAGAACATATATATAAAACAACCCCTAGGCTCTTAAGCATAACTGAATGCTGTTAATATGAAAATATGCAATAAAGGCAGAAGAGGAAAGAACGAGCAATGCAAGAAGAGAAGATCCCTGAGCAGACAGCCTTCCCAAAGATGCAGAGATGGGTGTATGATAGTGACTGTCAATGACAAGGGGTAGACAGAGGAGAGAAGGTAATTAAGATAATTAAGCTGGAAATTACCAAAGATTTTTTTGATTGATGTTAGGCCTCATACTTAAAGCACAATCTCTGTTTCCTAGTGGGCATGAACAATTCCAGAATTTATAAAGCAAAATAATTCAAATTAATAACACTCAAAATAATTAGAAAGAAATGTAAACTATTCCCAGCACACTATAACAAGAGGCAGCTGAAGAAAAATCTAACTACCTACTGGACAAGAGTTTATGAAATTAAACCTGTCTCATACCAGGGAATACTAAAGAGTACTTCAAAGTTTAAAAGTATTTTAAGAGTATTATAAAGTACCTGACTTTTAAAACCAATCATACTTCAGGTGGTGGGATTGAGGGTGGAATGAGGACAGAACATTTTGGGAGCACCTTTAGCTGTTAAGACAGATGTTTTGAGTTCTCTCAAATTCATTTTCACAACAGCACACTGATAATAAAAGCCAAAACTCAGTTTGTGAACAATTCTGCACCCAAATATACTATTTCCTTTAGAAAAAATAAGAAATACACATTTTTTAGTTTTATATAAAATGTGTAATTACATGGCTGAGATTTAAATTTAGGTTAAGTCCCTATAACAAGTACTTAAATGTTTGTCTTTTAGACTTGTTAAAAATGAAAATAACAAAAAAGCACTTACTCCTTCCCCCTCCAAAACTCCCCCACAACTCCAAAATGTATTCGACTGAGCCAATACAACTAAGTGAAGGAAAAGGTAATTTACAAAAAGGACTCATAACTATGATCATGCTGTCTACTATTAAAATATCATGTATGCCTTTTGAAAGCACTAGAAATGAGCTACAAAGGACTTTCAAGCCACAATGAGTATTGTTAGCAACAGAAACAAAAGCAATAATAAAAGGAAAGAAATGAGAATATAAACACAGAAAGACCCCAGGGACTGAAAAATGCACCCCTTTGATATATTTTTCGGTCAGATCAACTCTTAGTAGGAAACAGAAAACTGAACTTTCATTGACTTAATCATTAAATAAATAAATAAATAAAAGTAGAAATGCAGTATTCCTACTGAGGAAAAAGAATAAAAAAAAAAAGAAAAAAAGGAGGGAAGGGGGCAGAAGGAGAATTAAATCTCTGTCATTTCTTTCAAGGTGTAGCCTCAGCTCTATTCTCCCCAAGCAAAACAATGCTCAGGCAGGGAAGACAGAATAGATGATTTTTACTACCCTTCAAGCTAGCACAGAGAACTGAAGAATGAAACAAGGGTGGTAACTATGCCCTGTGCCCATCACCCTTTAAAATAATAATAATTAAAAAAAAGCCAAAACCAAAACCTCCAACATTGCATTTCCTATGCTATGAACACAGTTGCTTGCTCCACTAATTCGATTTATTTCCCTTTTTTGTCTGTCTAGAGTTTCAGCCAAACTCAAGAAAATCTGTCAAATCTGAATCACTCTTAATTTCTCTGGAGATAATGACTATGAATTTAGAGCTGAACTTCGGAAAACTAGTTGGGAGTCTGCACTGTAGATCACATTTTGGGATCATGAGAGTCAGATTCTCCATGACACCAGTATAGTGGCTATTACTAGTGAATTAGAAGGGGCCAATTTTCTCCTCAAGGCTTTTGAAAGCCTCCTGCCAAAGTCAATGCAGTGAAGAGAGACTCTGGATTTTCGTAATAACAAAAATTACTAAACAAAGAAATAAATAATCAATCTAATCATACAATTAAAGTTGTGGTTTCTTCTTAGCATAAAGTCTCCAAGACACAGGCTGGTCTGCCTCACCTCAGTTCCCGGGAAGATGAAGCAAATCCTCTTGCAAGCATTTCCAAGCAGACGAAGGACAAGAAATAGACTGAGAATAGTCAGCATGAACTTAAAGAGGGGAAATCATGACCTACCAACCTGACACCTTTCTATGATGAAATGACTGGCTTGGGTAAATGATGCCTGATATTATTTACCTTTAATTCATTCAGTGAGTTTTTTGACACTATTTCCCACAACATCCTCACCTACAAACTGATGAAGCTAGATAAATGGACAGAGATGCAGACTGAAAACTGGTTGAACTGCCAAGCTCAAATAGTTGTGATCAGTGGCACAAAGTCCAGTTGGAGACCAGTGACCACAGGTGGACCCCAGGGGTCTATGCTGAGACCAATACTCTAACCTCTTCATTGAGGACCAGGATATCCTCAGACAGAGTGCACTCTCAGGAAGTTTACAGATGATACAAAACTGGAAGAGAGTGCCGGATACACCAGACGGTTGTCCTGCCATTCAGTGGTACCTTAAGAGGCCAGAGGAATGGACAGATAACCACCACATGGAACTTGGCAAAGGCAAGTCCCAAGTCATGTGTCATCCGCCCCCAGCCTGGGAAGAAATAACCACCAGTACAGGCTGAGAGCTAATCAGTTAGAAAGGAGCCTGGACAACAAGGTGACCACGAGTAAACCATGTACCCTCGCAGCAAAGAAGGGCAAAAGCATCCTGGGCTGCATCAGAAAAAGCATTGCCAGCAGGTTGAGGGAGGTGATCCTTTCCCTTTACTCAGCACTGGTGAGACATCTGGAGTGCCATGTCCAGTTCGGGGCTCCCCTGTACAAGGATAGACACAGACATACTGAAGCGAGCCCAGAGGAAAGTGCCACAAAGATGATGAAGGGATTGGAGTATCTACCCCACGAGCAGAGACTGAGAATGATGAGTGTTAGGACTGTTCAGCCTGGAAAAAGAAGGCTTGGGGAAATTTTACCAATTGTATAAATACCTGATGGGGAAAGTAAAGAAGAGGGAGTGCAACTCTTCTCAGTGATGGCCAATGACAGCACAAGAGGCCATGGACACAAAGAGAAACACAGAACATTTTTATAAAATGTAAGAGAAACCTTTTTGTTGTAGTTGTGGAGTCTCTAATCTTGGACATATTCAAAACTCAGCAATGCAATGGCCTTGAGCAGCCTGCTCTGGCTGACCTTGCTTTGAGCAGGGGGTTTGCAGTAGACAGCTCCAGAGATCCCTTCTGACCTCAAGTATTGGTAAATACATGAAAATCACAGAATCACATATAAGGTTGTGAATTAATTTACCCTGTTCTCTTGCCCCTTATCTTACCCAAATTGCTTGCTTTATGTCAAAATTGTGACTCCGTAAATGCCTAGGAGCTATACTAACTACCTGAGACCATACATGAGTTATGATACAGGTTATCTGACTATCTTGTGCAAATTCTCAGGCTTCAAAGAACTTGGAACTAAGAGGTATCCCATCTCTGAAATTTAATCCACTGTTAGCTGTGACTACAAATCACATTTAATCATTATTTTGTTTTCTCTTCTTCACTTTAGGAAGTCAGCCTGAAGGAACAGAACACCAAGTGGGAGATAAAATTAAATAATTTTTAATTTCCTCTGTTACACAGCAGTAAACAAGAACTGTCTATATACAAGCAGCGTTCTCCTTTCACAAAAGCTTTAGTCTTTCTGTTCAACACAAGGAAAAAAAAATTTGCTAATTGCAGCAATATTTCGCTTGACCCTTTGTTCCATAAGTTTTTTTTTTTTAATCTAAACGCTACCGTAAACAAAGTCTGACAGTTCCCACACACTGTGAGGCATCCAATTTTCAATTATGATTAAGACAAGACTAAAAAGGAAAGCTGGAATATGACTCTGTCACAGATCACACAGCAGTCCTTGTACTTCTTAATGCACTGAAGAGAATTTTTGGCTCATAAAACTGTCATAAAGACTTTAGGTTAATGCTCATCTAGACACTGCAAACAAACTGCAGGCTTGAAGGTGAATAACCCAACACTTACAGATTACATTCTAATGGATCAGTTCTCTACAACTACACAAAAAAGAATTACTTTTTATAAAAAGATGAGCCTTAACTTTTCCGACAAATTAATGCACATAAATACTTCGGGGACTGTAGTCCCTAAGTTCAAACAGGTTGGAATCAATACCCCACAGTAATCCAATGGAAGCATCCTTTAATGTCTCTAACCTAACTACCATCAGATAAAACATGGCACACTGTACTCACTAGTCAAAAAATTTATTAATAATATTGCTCTCCTTGAATGATATGTGACTTTTGCCTCATAAGATTATATGACTCCTTATGCCTTAGAAGTGTTTATCAGTTATAGAACAGCCAAAAATTTTACCTTTAAATGTGTTAAAAAAATCACAGACAAAAAGAAAGAATTGGTAAAAAAATAAAGTAGCCAAGATGTTCCATATTAACACTTCCAGTAAATACCCATTCTGATAGGTGCAATGCTGAAGTTTTAAATAATTATTTTCATTTTAAATTGTTGCGCTAGGATATACCTGCTCTAGTATGTCTAGTTCTTCAGTTTTGGTTATTTTATTCAGAGACAGAAATATTAGGTAGTGGATCTAGAAAAGAGAAGCACCATTGCTTGTACCATTACCCTCATAGAGCTCCTTCAAACTGTCTGCCACAGCCACCTGAACACTAACTTTCAAAGGTTTTTCCTGCAAAGTGTAACTTTGAATGGAAAAACCAGAATTTTCTATTCCTTTTTATGGATTTTGTACATACTGCCTAAAATAAGACCAAAATACATAAGTTAAATTTAAGTAGATAGAAAACCCTCCTATGCAACAGTTCAGGCAATAAAATGGTTTTCTGACTCCTCCATGATACATACTACATACGTATATGCAGTTTTTACAAGAAACTGATTGATTTAATTCTGCTTTAAATAAACCATTTCTTTTCCCCCAGCATGACCCTTTCCAAAACTCATGATTCTCTTAGCCATGTTTGAATTCACTGACAGAAAACTACAAGATATTATCAAGCAACAAGACTTAGAACTCCTTTGTTACATGATTGTTTGAAGAAATGCTTACCTGTTGCTCATGTCCATCGGTGGCCAAGCTTGGAGGAGTAAAACCAAGTGCTGAAACTCAGACGAACTGCAACTAGACTCCAGAAGTCCCAGGAAGAGTTCATACCTTTTTTCTTCATTTTCAATATCTGTTATCTCTACCTAAAAAAAAAAAAAAACCAACACTTTTTTTAAGAAATCAGTGATTTAAAAGCAATCAACAAACTATCTGTGAAGGACATCACTGTTGTAAAACAATGCAGGAATACAGTGAAAATACTTTCCCCAGAAACCCGTTTTCTTACCTCTCATTTTCAATGACATGCAAATAAAACAGGAGAGCACGCAGCAGTGGGGAATGACTTAGGTGTACGTTCCTATAACAACGTAACCCCACACAAGTACATTCACTGAATAGTTCGGAGGCTCTTATCTCTGTTCTTCAAACAAGCAAAAATTCCTTAAACTTCATTTTCTTGATCTATAGACATATACACACACACACACGTATCTTTAAAGAATGTGTATATCTAGTGCTTCCCTAATACATATTACACCCACTCACCTATGAAAATTCAATAGTTTTACCTGAATTTACAGCATCTAATCTTTTCTCCCAGAGGAAAGAGCCCTGAAAGTTGATTCTAAATTAATTTACCCAGTGAAGAACATTTGCTGACTAGTACTGCAATCTTTCTCTGTGTAAGTGTTTGAACCTAAGAAAAACAACCCCCCCACCCCATCAGCCAGCTACCAGACAACTCTATCTCAGGAAAAGTGTCCAACTAAGTTTAAAACCTGCAGCTTCTGCCGCAACTTGAATTCACTTCAGTTGATGACAGGTTCTTTTACAAATAATTACTGCTTGCAGTTTGCATGGGGAAAAAGTACAAGGTAAAAAAGTCTTGCCTGTTGAAGGAAGGTTGTTATAAGTAAGACCCAACTTGCTACTAAAGGAGAAGCAGCTTCTGTTTAAAACTTTCGCTATCACACTAGGAGGGCTTTCACAAATAGAGTAACTATTCACTGTCTACCTGCCATATAAAAGTTCCTAGAGTTTAAAAATAATTTGTTACAGTAACAAGGTAGCTTCCTCTGTGTGATTAACACATTCTAACACTGAATTTCTCCTCCAAACTTTGAAAAGTTGCAGGATATCAAAAACTTCAGTTTCATCTTATAATTCTGCTGAAGATACACAGCATTTACTGTTAACTTTTCTGTTTCAGCCCAAGTAGTTCTGACACATCAAACATGGACAAAGTTTTCCTTAGTTCTACAGCTACTCTAAAAGATTAAAGATTGCATTCCATCTTTTCAAAGCGACTCTGATACATCAAGGGCAAATTTTTCAGAAGAGGTTGGAAAACAAAGATTACTGATGCATTTATTGAGTTGCCTACATAATTTGTGACTTTAAAATATTTAGTGATGAAAACTTGTTTGCTTCTGTCTCCAGGGTACCTCTGAAAGCACTGTATACTAAAACATTTTAGATAATGAATAAATGTTTCTGAGATGTGTGCATTTAAAATACTTCTCTGTACTGCAAATGTCACATAGCAGACATCAGTTACCCACTTGTAATATCCTTAAATTCCATCTATACCTGTTAATATAAAATACTGTAATCTGCAATATTTAAATCACAAGGCTGAAAAGAGAAGGGAGAAAAACAGGAAAAGGTAAAATGGACCTAAGACATGCTAATCTCTAAGGATCAAAAATATTTAGCAATTTAGCAAATTATATACTATCCAGACAACAGAAGTTCTCACATTGCTTCATCTGTCCCCAAACTCTTCTTCCAGACAACTAGCTCTTTAAACCAAGTTAAGTAGCACTCTGGATGGTCCATTGAGTACATTTTAGTTTATCTGCACAAACAGCATGTTATTTGAAAACACAGACTAAATGTTTAGATCTCTCTAATGATAACTGTAAAAATGGCAAGAAATGGCACAGACATAGATCAGGAAAAACTGTCACAGAAATTGGGCCGTTAGTAGTGGACAGTCGATGAGTATAGTTCAGACATCCCATTCAACTTGAACTGAATTCCAATAATTCTGCCTAATAATGGACATTTACAGACTTGGATTTACATTTTTAATGAGGTTAATCTAACATTATAATGTTCTGTTTTGGACAGCTGGATCCTTGCAACATGACTGCTCATAACAAAACACATTAATACGATCGAAGTAAACTAGAAAAATAAACTTCCTATTCTCAAACATGGTGTGCATTTCTGCGATATTTCTTTCTACAATGACCTTTTTTCAAGTCACCTACATTTCCCACTAAGAGTAACAAAAATAAAGTGAGCTTTCTACAGTGTTAGTTATTTATAGTTTTTAAGAAAACTATTGAAAATTCACTTTTTATATGGCATTTTAAAAGCATGCCACTTCCATCTACTGTGAAAACGGTGAGATTAGAAAGTAACCACATAGTGTGTAAGTACGCATACCTTTAGGAACGCATGTGGTGATCTAAAATTGCAGCACTACGGATATAGGAAATGGAAGCTTAATGAAAGAGCAACAAATGGAAAATATTTAAGTATTGAAGGATAGATGACAAGTATGATTACTGTCAAAAAAAACCCAAAACAAAACCAACTAATCTTATCCTAACTTAAACTCCCCCCACCCCTCCAGCCCTAGCTTTTTTCCCTTATTCAATGTAACTTATGCTTCTGCTGCATCTATCAGTCATCCCTATGCTTCACATACATCTGCATTTCAAGTATGTTTTAAGCTTTAATACCAAGAATGCCTGACTGTGTGTGGTCACACGGTCAACTGTATCAGGAATACTTTTCAAAAGTATTCCCAAATTGAAAACCTCATCAAATACAGGCTAATTCTGCAAAGATTATGTCCAAACTTCACATTACACACTGAAACCAGTGGGACTACTTATCAACAAGATTGCACAATGCCTAAAATCGTACCTTTACAAATCAACGTAACTGAAATCTATGCATGATTTGCCCACTAGCATCACTAGAAAAATTGTAACGTGCCAAGATCAACACTATGTATCAGAAACACAGAAAACAATAAAACATGTATTTCAAGGTATTGTTATTTCTATAAAACAGAAGTGTCCATTTGAAGTTAAATATCACTAAAGATATTATCTGGTATGAAGTAAATCAAGATACTTGCCTTTAATAGTTTCTGCACTGCTTTATAGTTTGAATGACGAGATACTTTGCCCTGTCTCTAATTCTTTCCTTATAATTCTTCAGAAACAGAAGTTACAAACCACAAAAAAGGTGATAGTTCCTTGCTACAAGAAAGCAATACCTTGAAGCAGTACATTGAAATGAGTTTAATTTGTATTTACTATATATATATATGTGTGTGTGTGCGTGTGTGTACACACACACACACAGAGAACACGTTTTCCTCTATATTGTCTTCTCTTTCAAAGGCTGAGGGAGAGCACGCTGAGGAAGCAGCCACCTCTCACAGCAGAAGCAGAGCATGCTCTGTGTTAAAAGGTAAAAACTTCATATTAACAGAGATGAAAGCTAGCTGAGATGAAGCTGTTGAGGTTAGTCAAGCCTGTTTTGTTCTAATAGCACAGCAAAAAGGTTAAAAATTCCACTTTTATTTGAACACTCTCTTTGTAATGACTCCGGATGATCTACGCAGATGACTCAATGTTGTAATGCAACAAGGCACTGTATTTCTACCAGTATGATCATCTTTAAAACCACGGTAATGGGATAACACAACCTGGCTTCCCCTCCTCTTTTCAAAAAAACTAAAAATGAAACCATCCCTCTATAACCATACAAAGCCTACGTAAATACAACCTGCCATGAACTGTTCAGAGCCATGATAACACAACTGCCTCTGAAGAAGAATCTGTCACTAAACAGAATAATGAGGCCCATAGCCAGGCAGTAAGGAGAACGCTTGAACTCCAGATGATCCCAAAGGAATATGAAAAACAAACAAAACAAAACAAAACAAAAAAATCAAGGAAGAGAAAAGCAAGGACTTTCATTTTTAACAACAGATTTGCTCAATTCTGTCTTTATTTTCCCTAGTTTCATGCCTTCTCTTTGGCAGAAGAACACAGCTGGCTTCATGTTTTTTATTAAAATAAAAGGCTGCACAAATATTTACCACAATGGGAAAGTCAATTAGGGGATTTAATTTTAGAAATGATTCTCATGATAGATTATAAAATGAAATACAAATTAAGTAAAACCAAACCTTATGTTAAACTGCTAAAATACACAATTTCATTATCAAGGGACTAATATGTTTAAAATCAAGAATATGCAAACACCTCCATATGCTAACACATTCCTTAAGAAATATATATAGGAAATTCACAAAGCAAAATACAGGCTATGTAAACAGCACTGAGTGTTGCTTAAAACTGCAATAGATACTACTAGCTGTCTGAACCAGTGCAAGCTCCTCTTAATCGTATGTTCTCCTCCTGAGCTCTTTACGTCTTTTCCCAGTTTCTCCTGTTACTAGGTAGCAGTGGTTAGGATGGCCCATAACGGACTTCTGATTCATCCCATATTCTCTCTGCTTAATAAAGGCAAATATCAATCCACCTTTCTCAAATATTGACCAAGACAGAAAATTAACCATATTTCTGAATGGGAGCGCAGAATGCAGCTACAGGCTGTAGCAGCTATGGCACACCAGAAGACAAAAGTCAGATTTTCTTTTTATGTGAGATACATTATTTTGTGTGACTTTGAGCACAGCCACACAATACGCTTCATTGAATTACATTATTTTAACTGCCCAAACAGCTATTTTTCCTCAAGTAGTTATGGTCTACTTACCACTAGCAGAGGCTTGACATAGCATACATTCAGTCAACCATTCTCTTATGGGGACTGCCTTGAACTGCTGCAACTTGCAAATCTTAGGAAAACTAAAACACTTGATGAAAAATTTATTGCTGGAATCCATTTATTTGTGAAACAATTGGACAAAATATCTTAGTTCTGACATCATTTTGCTAGTAGGAAGTTACATCAGACAAGATTCCCACAAGCTTTTTAAAACATTTGGTTATATATACAAAACATGTGAAGTATATGGCATGGGTGCTTTTACTGTTAAAGGATAAATAAAAAGAGGAATCTGGCAGTTGGTTGAGATACTTGTAATCTCTTCAACAGTATGTTATCTGAGCACAAACGTACCTTTTATCTGACTTCAGCCATTCTGAGTAAACTTGGAAGGCATGTTCTTTACATCCAGTGCTGAAATAAAAACTTAATGCACTTACAATCCCTCCTCAAATAAAACCCCAAACTATTCTGCCTGATAATAAAAACTTTCAAAGATTTATACAGTTTTCTTCCCTCACAGATTAGATCCTATTAGATGCCCAAAATGTTGAAACTGCAATGCACAAAATTTTGACTCATCATCTTGTTCCATAGATTTGTTACTGCTTGATAGCTACTCATCACCTGTGACACACATGGAGTCCAAATACAAAAAGTTCCCTCAAAAGGTTGTTCTGTAGCTTTTAGAAACCTAGTATTTTATAAAAACTGTAAGATGATACACTTGAAGAATGATAAGGTTAAATAAAACTGTGAACATCATATATGACTGATAAAGAAAACCTTTGGCATGGCAGTCCAGAGGATCAGTTGTTTAGTTCAGTAGGTTATCTCACTCTTGAAATCTAAGTTAGTTTAAAATCAGTATTTACAGCAACAGTGGAATGTTGCTGTATGTAAATTGTGTCCCTGAGGCAGAGATATCCACTATATAATGTTCTCCAGATCCTAAAGGACAGAGACTTCTGATAAGAGTTGTAAATGCTTTACTGCTAAAGCTATATAATTGGAGAATCTCGTGCTTACCGACTTGGCTGATAACGTAGAGAGAGTTTTGTTTAAAAAATGGAAATGCCAATAAGATCAAGCCAATCCAATCCTCTCCTTCCCCTGAGATAAAATACAAAAAGCGGCCTATTTACATACAAGAATGGTGAGCAGCAAAACTAACACAGACAGACCTCCACCTCCTGCTGCACAATGAAATCTGTTCTATAAATTACATATTTACTCCCTGTGAGTATGGCAGAACCATGGTTTTCATAAACAGGTTTTGTTCACTTCTAAAGTTCTAAGGAAATAATTGATAAGGGTGTTTGTAACCAAAGAATCAAGATGTAGAAATCAGAAAAAATATTTTCCTTCATTATAATTGCTTGTTTATTGGCAAAACCTACATCCGTGCTTAAAACCTACTCCCTATATTAAAGGCGGAGACATTTGTGGTTTCCAAGAGCTGCAACCAAAAACCTACTGATTTACATGATTATAAAATTCATTTTATTACATCCACCAGATTGTAAATGTAAATATTTCAAAATATGTTCATGTTCGTCACTGCAGCATAAATTTGAATTAATATGGCATTGAAAATAGAAACACTAAGCAGGCATTTGAGTAGTCTCTCATTGCTAAGATACTTTTTCAATTTGTCAGGACTCCTTGCAAAATACACTTATGTTTTTATTTATTACCCCTTCCCCTCCTACCCCCCACCCAAGCTCTAGTGGTACAGAATTCATCTATGCTGCATTTTAAATTAATAGGCAGATCTGACATGAAAGATTTTTTTCAGATTTGAGATAGTGAATACTGATGCTAAAACTTGCTTCCACTCATTAGACAGGGCTTAACATGGGTTATAAACAATGACTGAAAGGATTGATAACAATTTGATAGAATTTCTGTAATAGCCATCTTGGCGTGCTGTTCATGGCACAAAAAAACCCAACAAGATTAAGGAGTTTACAATCTAATTATGTAAATCAGAAAAGAAAATACTGCCTTTCCTACACAAACAGGCCAGTCAGGGTTGGTCACTGAAGAAATTAATCCTGCCATTTGGTGGGTTAACCTGTAGTCCCTCATTCTCGTTTTGCTGGTGGTATCTGTGCAGCTACTGAAAAGTCTGCAGAAACGTTAAGTGACTGAAATCTACTTCCAGTACAAGGCTGCAAAGTAAACAGCTTGTTAAAAACGATGTATAAAATTACAAACTAAGTTAAATAGATATTTGTAAGTTCATTACTCACAATATGAACACAAATGTGAAGAATCACCAGTAAAAACAAACGGCAAAAGTGCACAATATTCCTGAAACTGTATAGCTACTGACCCTGCAAAGATAAGATGAGGAGTTTTTAAAGGCTACTATTTATTTCATTCTCTTCAAACCATTTCAAGATGCTAGACATCCTATCAACCTTGATGTTAGACACGATATACTTGTGAAACAAAGCAAAACTGCAAGCACATATTGCAACACCTTAGTCAAGATCTTCACACCGCAGAGCAACAGTAAGCCGTTTTTAAAGGCAAAACCACAAATGCTCTACTCCTCAACATACTACCAGCATCCTATTATCTCTAAAGTAGAGCTTCTTTAAAAAGAAAACTTTTAAGCTGTGACTGAGAGGGAAATCCTCCAAGACACAACAGGGTCAGGCTGGGGAAAGCAGTAACAGGCTTGGAGGAACGAACCTCAGTGTCATTCCGCCACCCGTCTACCAGTGTACAGGCAAGTGCACACAGGAAGGAAGGAAGTCAAGAGTAATCATGAGAGCAAAGCTGCAAGCTTGGGCACGGACAGTATGAGTTACCTGGTTAAAGGCAGGTTGGGAGGAGACCTCACCTATATCCAGACAGAAGAGGTTAAAACCAAGTGAACTAACTTGTTCTGTGAGACATACACTGGAAGTCAGGGATCCCAAGAGGAGGAGAAGGGGGAACTACCACTCTTTCTCCTTACTGTTTTTCCCTCACTGTATTTATATTCTAATTCTCCAAAGTTTAAGAGATTTTAGTGCTGGAGAAAGCCATTACTGCAATCTATTCTGGTAACCTACGTATCTCTGTGCATAATTTTATCCAATAATTTTTGCACTAAAATCGTAACTTCTGTTTGAGCTAGAATGCTTCCTAATAGACTTAGTCTTTTGACTTAAGTAAACAAGTTTAACTTGTAAACAAGCTCAATATCTTTCTGGTAAATTATTCCAACCTATCAATTAAAAGGTAAATCTTCCTTATTGGATTTTATCAAGATTCCACTTACTTAATCTTGCCACAGTAACACCTGAATTTACAGCTTGTCCACACAGAGTTGTTTCCCCTTCTTATTCCTAATTAACCCACTCTGACTACCCACAGATGAGGGCAATATTGGAGTAAATTTGATATATGCTTTTCCTTTTCATACTCTTCCTTTCATGTCTGTTTTTTTGGCTGCTGCTGGAGACAGAATACTGGGCTGAATTGGACCTTGATCTGAACAGCATCGACATTTTTATGTACTCAAACACTAATTAAAAGTTACATTATGAAAACACACTGGGCCCACAGTATTCTGTTATATGCAGTTTCCAAGCGGAACTGTGGGAACACAGGGACATTTTCCTTATGTGAAATGTGTACTCTCACAAGGTAGCTGAAGAGGAGTCAATGAGGTCAAGCGGAAGTTACTTCTCAAAGATATATTTCACAGACTTCACCTCAAACTTATTAGCCTCAAAGTTCTTTCCCCAGCATTTATCAAAATTTTGAAGTTTAAACAATAATATGGAATAGTACCTTTTACTCTATGTCCTAGCAACATACTGCCGTGTACAAAGTTAAAGACAATTCAATGAAGAAATATAAAGAACACATTTATACAGCACCAGATTTTATATACTTTAAATATTCACAGTGTTTTAGAATTAAATTCAAAAGCTTTCCTAGAAAAAGGAATGCTGCCAAATGACTACTACGAGGCACTGATATAATCTGCTTCCTTACTGAGCATTCAGTCTTACTACTGCACTTACTTCCTATTTTTGGAAAGCTGGTAAAAACTTTTACTTTTGAGAAAACCCATGGGAAGTCATGGTTTAGATTATAGAAGTGTTAGTTTACTCACACCACTGCTGGATAAGAAAAGTGCAATTTAAAGAGCAGATACATACAACTAAATTGTAAAGCTGGCAAGTTCAAACATTTCCTGTGCACTAAGTTCCATAAAAAAAATTTTGTATGCCAGTATGAGTGATTTGAGAAGTCCATCTTTCTTTTAGCACAGATGAGTTTTACCTTCTCAGAAACATATTTCAAATATACTCCCCTCATGGCAGAGAAACCTGTCAGTTCTAAATGAGGCTTTTTCATCTTACTTTCTCCATCTGCCCAGGTTCACATGTGGATAATCCTACTTTCAATCCATTTTGGAGCTTGGTAAATGGAAACTATTACATGGTAGTAAGTCACAGCTGAGACATGGTAACTTTTTAAAAGCTGTTCTACTGGGCTCAGAAATGCCCCTGTATAATGATGGAATTGTATTTTATGAAGAAACACCACAGGAAAATATGATCTCGTTTGTAGCCTGGACTGGTGTTCCAGATTAAATTCTCTTGCTTGAAAAAAAGCATTTTTGAAGCTATGCTTATGGATTTATCCCAGTTAATAAAAAGCAACAGCTTTATTAAGGGATATCCACTTAAAAAACCAACAACAAACCAAAATGATGAAAAAATTTTAAAACCCACCACATCCAGAGTACCACTGATTTCCATTACTAGGGGGGGATATAACCTGAGACAGTGATGCAAAGGCCTACCTCACATCTCCCCTCCTATTTGAGTTTAAGACCAACAAGGAGACAGGAGTTCCTGGTGGAGCATATTCCAAGTCCTAAACCAACAAGAAGAATGTGGGCTGCTATGACCTAGACTTTGGCAAAACAGCCTGACAGACCACAAGGAAGTGTCTGCTATCAAAACAACAATCTTAGAGCAATCAATACAAAATTAAAAATGAACTCAAGAGTTTTGCATGACAACTCGGTGTTCACAACCCGTACGTTCTACCCCAAAGGAGGCTTTCTTGCACTTTCCCAAAAGCTGGACTTCACATATTAAAAATTCTTATGAATATGAGTGCTGACCACATATGAAAGGCTGCTGCACACAGATACTAAAGGGATGCATATATTGCCACAGGTAAAATCCTGCTCAAACTGCAGCCAGTGAATGGGGTAAGCAAGTTAAGGGATTCAAGTTTAAAAACAAATCAGTCAGAAGCCTACTGGTGATGAACTAAACAAAGGCTCAGCCACATGTTGAGTTGCCTGTCTTGTAGACATACCCAAGAACTTTTTTATTCTGAACCGATTTATATATTGTTGAATTCCTTATCTGCTTGATATGCAGCTCACTATCACTAAAAAATGCATAGAGATTCAGTAAACACAAATGCATTGCCTAATACATAAAAATGCATAACTCGTGCAGAAAATAAAATCCATCCATTTGTATTCTACAGGAGACTATGATCTAATCTGCAAATACATTTCAGCACAGAGAAAAGCTCTGAAGACTGTACATAGATATTGATAGGAAGATAAGAGCAAATAAAGAAAAAATTATGCATTTGAAAGATTTATATATCTAGCTAGCTAAAACTGAAAGAGAGAGGATTAACATACATGTAATTTAAAATGTATATTGACTAGGCATCTGTTAATAGGTAAAAATTTGAATCTATGTAAATAATGGCCAAAATTAACATCAGTGCAATACAAGGTACTTAAAAAAATGTAAGTCATTTTACTTGTATGTGCCAGTTACTAATCACTGTTTCATATTACATAATCTGTGTATTAAGAAGAGAAAAGAGTGTTGGAACATGCAGCCTGGAAATGACAAGATCTTAATCCTTAAATGTTACTTTCAACTTTAAACAGTTAAGTTATCATCAGCCATTTCCCCCATTCACTGTGCAAGTGGCTCTTCAATTTACCTCTTCTGATTATCACTACCATCAGGAAGCACCGCATGCACAAGCTCCCAGTATTCAACTGTATGTACAACTGGTGTCTTGGTAATCAAAGTCTGCAATTCTTGCTAATACAGGAAAAAATGATTTTAAAAGCTGTTTTCATGTAAATGAAAACCTGTCAAAATTAATCTTTCCAAAATGCCATCCTGCAGATAGGCTAAATTGACAAAGTAAAAGATGCATTTTTAAAAAGAACAACCCACAATAAACTAAGATACCTTCTTTTAGGAACAACAGGTTGTTACATTGACTACAATTTTAAGTAATATTTGTCCTGGTTTCAGCTGGGATAGAGTTAGTTTTTGTTCTAGTAGCTGGTATAGTGTTATATTTTGGGTTCATTATGAGAAAAATGTTGATAACACTCTGATGTTTTCAGTTGCTGCTAAGTAATGTTTATACTAAGTCAAGGATTTTTCAGCTTCTCA
>JANZLQ010000017.1:16446684-16460019 GCA_026212715.1 Elanus axillaris
TAATATAAGGAGAAAGGCTAAATGAGATTACCTTCTCTAAATGACAAAGCTATCTGCATTTAAGTGGCATGCAAATAGTAATTACATTTTGCATTTGTGCAATAATTAAACAATCCTTTTAAGACAAGATATGTCTTATAGAAGCTTCACAATTATTAACTTTTTATCTTAAACTAACCCTTGGTTTACCTACAGAAGCTTTGTTAGTGCAGCTGTAACTTCCTGGGGCAAAATCCTAGCTCTTAGTACTTTAACTTATGCCTTGTAACTGGTCACTGAACTGAACAACTACGTACATACACATAACCTGTTAGTTGATACCTCACATATGTAAGACAGTGCAGAGTTAAAATAGTCTAAGTAGTGGATCGCATTACAGACTGTATTTTTATATGCTATATAAAAACAAATGGAATTCCCATCTTAGATGGACAAGGTTAAATTTGATACAAACATTCTAAACTGCGTTTTTCTACCCCCACCCCCGCATTTGTTAATATATAAAAAAGTCAGTATTATGACCCATATTTTTCATGCACCAGTTAACTAGAAAATTACAGAACCTGAAGAGCTCAGATAAAATTCATCAAGGGGATTAAAACAACGCATGCCTCCTCCCTCTGGTAGCGTGGGATGCTACTGGAATGTGAATTAAAGACTCTCAAAGCCTCTGAAAAATGAGGACCCCTGAATTTTTAATTTTGTTAACTAATCATTAGAGAACTGGAAATTGCTGTGTTTGATAGGTAGCTACTTCCATAAAGTACATTTTTAATTTTGTACGAGCTGGCCTGTTTCCCAGCAGCACATTGATTTGTGGGACCCACTACTTATAGCACCTAGAGCATAATTAAATATTAAGTCCCTCCTTGATGTATGCAAAGTCTGACTAAGAGGATTAGTAGACACACTGAGGGTGGCTTTCACACATTTTCTGGTAATTGAACACTGCAATATCATTAAACTTATCTTTACTCAATAGAAATCCGCATTCATCCTTTACAATATCTGCTGTCCCTTTTTGTACCAAGGAATGGTAAAGGGAAAGAGGGTTCCCCTAAAAGTGCATGAATGTCAAGCAAGTAAACAATCTGGAAGTAATATAATGAATACATTTTTAAATATTTGCAATGTAAAGTTCATTAAAAAAAAACCCTCCAAACGAACAACCTTTAAAAGCCTTCCTCTACAACCTAAAAATAGCATTCAATCCACTCCCTGCCCACCTTTTTTTTAAATGTGATTTTGTTGTTTGCGGTTTTTTACTACTTTGCTGGATGAGAAAAGATAACCAACCTAGTAGTGATGCTGGAGAAATTGACACCTACAAACAAGGCAGACAGACTGACATAGCAGTCTGAGCATAAGTTTGAAAGAGATAATTCCTCACGTCTACTTTTTGGCACCACTTCACCCAGCACTACAGAGCAACCTGATCAAACTTTTAAACTGTGCTTCAACATCCCCTTCTGTAGAACAGGGTTCCTTTTGAAGGTCTTTGCAGCCGAAGCATTACCTTGCACGAGAAACTTGAGTAATTAATGCTTTGCAAAAACTCATATACAAATCTCTCTCTTTGCTTTTCAGCAGTCATGTAACTACTGAATGCTGCAGTGTTCTTGTTTCACTAAAAGGTCATCACTTGATTTTTCTAATATCAACTTGTAGACTAGCATTTGACATCAGCTGACTAGAAGAGGGGAAAAAAAAGGGAAAAAAATAGTCTAAGTAGTGGATCACTCATTTGTTTTCTTGGACACTTGTGAAGAACTCAGAATTTCAATGACTGGTACCTAACGGACAAACCAATATGACTCTTCTGTCTAAATCACACATTAGTTACCTAGCACAAAATATTCAATGAAAACAAAGCCTCTCATCTATCACATTTAGCTTGAACTGACATGAAAATTGGAATAATTTTTAAATATGTTCCAACAGGACTCTTAATTGCACTCTGCAGCAGGAATTGGGATGAAAAAACAAAGATATTTATGTACATATAAGCACAGCTTTCACTATTCCTAAGCATGAAAACTAGTTCTGAACTTAGCTAAATAATAAGTACTATAGATAGAGAATTTTATATTACAGTATTGTACATACTTTTTTATATAATTATCTCTGAAAGGTTTGAGCTTATCTAGCACAGTACTTAAGCTTTTTACCACATGGCTTCTTGTACTACTTGCTTACCATCAGCAAAAGAGTAGAGCACTGAAGTGATCAGCAACTCTGTGTTATGAGCAAATGGACTGCTGCTTACAATCAGTACAAACTTCTTTCCTTATAAAAACCAGGTTCGTTTTCCTGCTTGCAACTAGGAGTATTCTAAAAATCCACTTCAGGAAACAGAATTTATTAACTGATTATATGGAAAGACCTAAACAGGCTGGAAGATTGGGCCAACAAGAATCACAGGAGGCTTCACAGCCATGCTGCACCTGGGAGAGCACAGCTGGGGCCAGCTAGGCTGGGGAGCAGCTCTGCTGAGAGGGCAGAGACTAGGGGACTTGGTGGGCAGCGAGCTACACGTGAGCCAGCAGCACACGCAATGCATTCAATTAATTCCTAAAACATCATGAGACAAAAGCAAATGGACGTGAGTTTCAGGTTGTAAAGCCATATACATTTTGACTTACCAGAGTATGGGAGAAAAAAAAGAGTGATCTTATCTTACATATTTGTCAAACAAGTGTAATGAGTCTCACAAGGTTTCTGTCAAATACTGGTTCTTTTTCTGTCTTCTACAGACATGGCTGAAAGCTATTATCTACCTGTGACTTCTTCCTTAAAACATACTCCAGTTGAATCTTTTAGACTTGAAATGCTTTTGGATTGGAAAGCAGTTCACAGGCAACACAAATATTGACAAAGGATTGAACTGAAGTTGAAGAATCCAATCATAGACAGAGACCTGAAGAGCAGTTGAGGAGTTAAGTGCTGGTATTACTGTGAATGCAAGAGAAAAAGTAATTTCTAAGGAAAGCAAGAGATAAGCTTTTTCTTTTAAGATTTTTATTAGGATTATTCCCTCGGATGATCTTAGAACAGCAAGTCAAAACTGAGATATTGCTTTTGTTTTATATGAATATAAAATGGTTTTCTGCACAGATTTTTTGAGGAACTATTGGAAATATTCTATTTTAGTTCCATAGGTCTTAGCATGGGGGAGGGGGGGCATTTAGAAAATGGACAAAAAGTAGCTCTGCTTCTGAACAAGTCTACATGCAGCAAGTGATACTCATATGATTTTGAAATGGCACAAAATTTAAAGACAAGACTACTTCTTCCTGTTAAGCCTTTAGTATATTTTCATTGCACTTAAAAACATAAAAACTCATAAAATATGTATGTTGATGTTAAGCACTTCACCAAAATGAGTCATGAGATAAAGCAGTTAAAATATTAATGAATAACCAACAAGAGCCTTTTTGTGTATCTGGAGTTAATATTCTACTTGATACACTGAAGCGTTTTCACTCCTGAGAACATTCACTAGGTGATCCTTAGTAGTCTTAGATCAACTTCTACATACACCTAAAAAAATTAAACCTAGGCATTTTGTCACCCTTTAATTTAGAAGGAAAGTTAATCTGTTTTAGACTTGAAAACTAAACTACAAGCAGTCTGTCTCTCTTAGTTGGAAACAAATAAATAGCTAAGAGTAACTTCTTTCACCAGTGATTTTACCTTATTTTTTTCCCTGACTTTACACTGAAAAAGACTTTAAAACTATCACTTGGGCAGTTAAAGACATGAACCATTTTTAAGAAACTACTTTCAGTTGTTAGGTGCTGCCTCTTAAGAGCAAACTAACAATGACTGAATGCATTCCCTATCAACCAAGTCCTTCCATTTGAGAAAGTCCTTGATGCTCCTACTACACTTTCATGGAATAATACTTAAAGACCCCAGAAATGAAGAGACAGTGGCTGCCACTAATTCTCATTCCAATTCTGACTATAATGTCATACCAAGTAGAAGATAAAGAGGGAAAGTAAAACTGAAAGAAAAAATAGTCAGAAAAGAAAGAATATAGAGAAGCTTCAAAGTCAGTGCTTGACATGGAGGAAAATCATTAGTGTTTAATCAAGTTCGGTATTATGTACTCCTGATTACAAACAAAAGCTGAGTCTGTTAACTTTACCTTACATTGTTTTTCAAAGAATCATAATGTATTAGAAACCTGATTCAAAAGGAAGGTAGGATTAGTTCCCATACCAATAGCATGCATTGCAACCATGTATTGCAAAACAACATTTCCTCATATAATCCTTGCATAAAAACAGTCTTATGCTACCATTTATAGCAATCAACATTAATACCTTTGTTTCAGGCCAGCAAGCTCTGAGAACAGCTTGTGTCCTGAAGTACACAAGTAGCTTGCTGTCCTCGTCACTGAGATGGAAGGCTTGCTCCAGAAATTGCAATACTCTGATGCGAGGCTTCACTGCTAAAGAGTCATCACCACAGAAAGGTCTCAACCACTCCAGAAGGTCATCCGAAGAAACTACTTTCTCCCTGTAATTAAACAATACTGTGTTAAACAGTCTTTAGTAATTCTAATGAAAGTACTACAAGTATTTTCAAAGCTGTTAACAAGCACATTCAACACATAACAAATACATAACACTGGAAATGGAAGAGCTCACTTCTGTGAGACTGCAGGGAAACTAGATCTCATAAATCAATTGCCTAAAGCTAAGGGGTGTAAGAATTTTTTTTGAGCTTCAGATAACCATGTAACATCATAGAAATCCATCTATACAGCTACACATTCTGCCACATACTACTTTGACTACCAATTATATCATAATGGTGCTGGATTTCAGCACCTGAAAATCCAAGCCTTTTTATGGTGTCTGGTCCTGACTGATGCTTGTACTTCCACGTCATCTGACTTCATGAAAAACCAGCTTGACTGGTCACATTTTACATATGACATTTTTGTATCTGATGCTTATTCAGGTTGGTCAATATTCTCTTTCCTTGTAAGTCCCTTCTTTACACTCCATATACACAAATTAGTTTCTCCTGATTGTAGCTCTAGCCTTTTCTTATTTTGTTCTGTGCCATCTCTAGCCATCTTGATTATTCTGTGTTCTAGTATGATAATGATTGCAGAATGCCCATAATCCCTAGAAAGAAAAAAGAGATGATAAAACCCCTAATTTTGGGGGTTTCCTTGACTTGGGTAGTTAGAAAAACTCTTAATTCAATAATTTGATTCAAAATGTGTACTCTATTGAATACATTCTAACTCTGTGAAAGCATGTACAATACACAGATTACCATGAACTCACTAACCATCTAGCAGTTGCAGACAGAATAATCTGTTACATCCCCTAGAGGTTATAAACTAGCATGTAACAAATCAGTAAATGCTATTCTGCTATGCTTTAGTGCTACTTTAAACTAAAACTTTTTTTTTCCTTATAAATAAATAAATAAATAAATAAAAGAATAAATAAATATCGAAAAGTGGTTCCAGGTGGAGTGTGATTTATAACTAATGTTCCCTTATTTGTCTTAATAACACAGATGGAAAAGTAATATCAGACAGAAAACGCCAATTTAACCTGTCTTGCAGCTCTGAAATAATAAACATTGACATCTTAGGTTTTCATATTACAAGGATTTCAATTTTACTTAGGCTTTATATTGTCTGAATGATGCTGTTAGCTCAGGACTTCAACTAAATTAGACATGTCTCTGCTGAACAGGTGGCATTCAAACTGTAAATTAAAAGTTCGGGAATTAAGAGGACCTGCTGGGATATTTCAAGAGTTTTGTAGAGCTCGCACTTGATGTTTTCCCAAGGGAAAGATTTATATTTTGTAAATTGAATAGCTGAGGTTTAAGGTGATAAATAAGAACAAGTATTTAAATGAATGTAAACAATCTCTTGTAATCACAATGCCTTCCACTCCAGCTTATTGTTTCAGCAGTTAAATGTTGATGAAGTATACAAATAAAAGACTCCAGCAAGTGCATCTCAGAATAAAATAGTACCGACTCTCCTATTCTACCTTAGAAAATTGCAAGTAAGATTTACTATAGATTTTGACATCAATTCAGTCTACTTCAGTATCTAATATTTAACTAATTTAATGTCAGTGGAGAAGCCCCCACACAATAGTGTAATTGTTTTTGTGTGGCTACTACTGAGTATGGGGTTTTACTATTATTATCATACATGAGTTATTTTGTACGTCTGGAAACAAAACTGATTTTTTCCTTCTTCCTTGTCTTTACTGGAATTGCAATGGAAAATGTCAGTGAGACACAGATCATTATGTGACCTGAAATAAGGGCATCCACAAAAGAGGATAAAAAACATGGTGGAGCATCATACAGCATTAGTGAAACTGTTTCTGCACTATACCCTAAAATATTAACAAATTTAGATATCTAAATTCATTTATCTGAAAGTGAGTCATCATTATTTGCAATTTATCTACTAAACTGAAACAAAAGCAGTGAAGTACTCCTAACAGATATACAATCTGCATTAGTCACAAAGAAAAACCATTTTCTCAAATCACCATAATATACAGTTACCTAAATTTGCTTTCTTCCAAATGACCAAGTAAAGGCTTCTGTCAGGGCTCAGATTTTGAACCTGATAAATGATAGCCTGTTCAAGTCTTAGAAAATTAAGTGCAAGCCCATTATGTATATCCATGAAGAAAAATCATCCATATTCAGTGTTGTACCTTCAGTGCTTTCATGAGAAGTATCTTTCAAAGTCTTAACCGAAGAATCCCTACATAAAGTTCTTACCCTTTCTCAACACTTGCATGCACTGCAGAAATTATGCCTTCTAGGATTCCATGTGGATCTTTCATGGATGTAGATGAGCCACCATTTCCACTGTTAAGAGAAGACATAAAATTACCATTAACATGGTCCTTAATATCATATCTAATTATACCCACCTGTAGAATCTACATTAATTGTTCGATAATTATAGCACTTTTCCACTTTCCCTCCTTAACTAGTACCTTTATTTTTATGTCAAAGTAATGCAAGGAGCAACAAGAAAAGAGTGGGAAAGAGAAATACTGAAATACCTACGTGAAACTTGAAAGAAAAAGAATAGTTAAAATTTAGCATTTCTAATTCAGATTAGGTCAGCAAAATATACATGCGTAATCTCATTACCTTAAAGATTTTACCAATATCAACTAAACAGATTAAAGGTTACACATAAATGTCACCATCTTTTCTTTTCAAATATAACCTTGCAGCATCACTACTGGTTTAAACCAACTTCACTGTAACCTGAGTCAACAGAATCCTATCTGCTGACTCCACAGGTTTCTTCCCCCCACCCTCCTGGGGTTAATTTTCAGTTGGAATAACCAGGTTCATGATTTCCAGAACCAACAGGATTAAAAACAGTGAATACATGGTAAAGAACGGCATGTGGAAAGGGAAGGGTCAAGCTACTATGCACGTGTAGGAATAGAGAAATGTGAATCACGCTGCCCATCAGATGTTGAGTTACAATGCAGTGTTCTTCCACAGGTGAAAAGGTAGGAAATACTGGAAAAAAATCACTCTGGTAAGAAAAAAAGCTTCACTCATAATGCAGTGAAAATGACATTTTCTGCTAAGATTTTCAGCAAAACAAACTTAAGATGTGAATCAGTGCTGAAAGAGGGAGGGATTTTGCACTGGTACTCCAATAAAGCACACAGTCCCTCTTCATGGAAACCACTGCAGTGGCAATGATACCTGGATGAAGTAGAAAAATGACAGTTTTGCCTATCTTAAGAGTTTGTCAATGCTACATTAAAGAAAGAGAAAAAAAGGCAAGTACTTCCAAGGTTAGCTTACTAAAGATGACTCAAAACCCCAGAGATAAAGTGTATTTTCTCTACAGTTCATCAGCATATCAAATCTCTTCTGCTATGAAAAATATAAGCGTCTTCCTATATGATCTCTTTATAAAAATGAATACATGTCCAGATTACCCCGACTGTTCTGTCTAAAGCCAAAATACACTGTATGGCTGATAGTAATGTGTAAAAAGAACTTCAATATTTCACAAATTTTTTGTCAAGAGTTATGAGTGTGTTTATAATTTTGTCATTTGTTACTTCAGTAAGATAAATAAATGCTTAAAAATGATGATACTATATGGTATAGAGACCTGAATTTTTACAACCTTTACTGTCTTCCTGCATTCAGAATTTTCAACTTTTTATATTTTTATCTTAACAGGCAATCAGCACTTCAGTGAACAACACTAGATTTAAAACCAACATGTGACTCCATTCAGAACACATACAAGATAATTGGTTGCATGATGAAACCTTAGTACATTTATTTGATATTAATATACTGCACTCATAAGTTTAAAGTAGAAGTAGAAAGCTCCTAACACCAGCCTTTTTATCAAAAAATACTATTACATATGACTATGATAGAAATGCCATTCTTAATACCAATACTATCATATGTCAGCTAAATAAATATTAACAGTGAAGTTTAAATCTAGATATTTTCCTAAACATCTCCTGAATATTTGGAAACAATAAAATTATAATTTATAGTACAGAAAAATCCAGGATCTTAGCCTCCTGAAGAGACATAACTTGTGTCCAAAAGATAAAAAACTATTTTCACCAAAAAAACACATAAAAAAATATCGGTCTCAAAAAAAAAAAATTAGACCACACCAGAACTGTAGAAATGGTAAAAAGAACAACAGTATTAAAGCAATCATTTTAAGCAAGCAGCTACATGCATTGGAGACGGTTTCAATTTTGTTTTAAAATAAAAACCTAAAAAAATTTAAGATATGTTCCCAGAGTGAAGACAGATACAAGCCACTTCATTAATGTTCTGTTTACAGGCTAGATTTACATTTTCCAGTATTATTATGCTTTTCATATTTTTTCAATTAACTTTGTAATAAAAAGACATCAACAAAGGGCATTAACATGGCATATCTAAAGAAAACTAGAATACTTGTAAAGCTTGTATACTAAGAAGAGAATGATGATTGAAATAGAAAAGGACATTTGCAGCCTTTCAATACTTAAAGGGGGCCTATAAGAAAGATGAGGTTGAACTTTTTAGCAGGGCCTGTAGCAATAGGACAAGGGGTGTAATGGCTTTGAACTAAAAGAAAGTAGATTTAGACTAGATATAAGGAAGAAATATTTTACAATGAGGGTGGTGAAACACTGGAAGAGGTTGCCCAGAGAGGTGGTCGGTGCCCCGTCCCTGGAAACAGTCAAGGTCGGGTTGGACGGGGCTCTGAGCAACCAGGTCTAGTTGAAGATGTCCCTGCTCATTGCAGGGGGGTTGGACTGATGACCTTAAAAGGTCCCTTCCAATCCAGACTGTTCTATGGACTACAGAAATGGGAGCTCTTACAGCTCTACTTACCCTAAATTATCTTCCATATCAAAGGAGACTGACCAGGAAACTTTATATTTTGGTTACCGTCAGTTTTGGAGGTTGGTTCTGAACAGCCCTAGCATTTGCTCTTTAAAAAACCTTCATCTCTCTAATTAGAAATGAAAGCCGTTAGCTCGTATTGCAACCAGGCTCCGAGCACCTCAAAAACCCCTCAAGTCAAAAGATAGATATACACAGAAGTTAATGGGCATTTCTGAAAAAAGAAACCCATGGTTTCAGACAATACATCAGTGAAGGCAGTTCTCAAGTACAATAGATGTATGAACATATACAGAAAGCTTCAAGTTTGTCATACACAGACAGGTACTATCCTACTAAGCAGGAGGAAAAGAGAAAAATCGTGAATCTAAGCAGTAAGTTACAGTTATCAAAAAAAAGAAAGCATTTTAAAAACAAATCTAGAAAGATTGAAAGCTAGCATTTTTTAAAGCTTAATATTGCCTTTACTGCTTAATGTTAAGGAAACTAAAAAGAGACAATGAGACAAATAATCGTGTCAAGTTTCCACAGACTGTTGCCTTGTTCTTTTCTTAATGATTAATGATTAAAAATAAGCAGTTACTAACAGAAACAAATGTAAATAATGAGGGATTAGTCTTCCACATAGATTATATACTATTTTATGAATGTTTTAAATAACAGAACAGGATTCAGTGTTCACCTCAAAACTCCTAGGTATAAGCCTAGTATAATTACACTGATAAAGACTTATTTTGATTTCAGTTCAGCTTCAGAAAAAGCAATGCATTTTTAATCAAGTTCCTCAAACACAATAAAGTACAAAGAATACTTGAAAGGAGAACAAATTGGCTTCATCTGAATCTTTTAACCTAATTACAACATTCATTGAATATACTTGATATTGTCTTATTTCTCCAGCCTTATTTTCCTCTTTCTGTTTGTGCTTCCTCTAAATATCAGGAAAACAAGAAAATAATATATTGTTGGTGTGATAATTCAAAGCTGGGGAAAAAACTCATAATGCCAAACTATTGTTTCCATCAGAAATACCATGAAATTATGATATCCAAGTTACAAAAGTACAAAATCTCAAAAGTACTCTGTATGACCCCTGCTTAAGTGAAATGTGACAGTAAAAATTGTTGGATTTTTTTCCTTCTAAGTTAGCTACTCAGTCTAATAAAGCTGTTTTTACCTTATTCATGAATCACCGGCCATTAAACAAGAAATCAAAGTTTCATCAAACCTTTCCTGCTTATTGCCTGGTGAATACTTCCAAAATTTCATAAAATGCTACAGCCATCTTGACATCTAAGATAAGAAATTTAGGAGCTGCAAATGAAGGAGGCTATAAAGTCTTTAACAGACAAACTGTCTTCCCTGACTAACCAACCATGAACATGCCTACAGTCATGCATCATGGAAAGTCTCCAGTGTATTATGTGAGTGATCCTAGGTAATGGATTAAATTGAATCCTGGATAAATCTAAACAGACTACCATCATTACCAAAATCTTCTGGTTTTTTTTTCAGAAGTTCACAATTTCTACTGACTAGGTGACTGACTTTTATTTATAGCAGCTGTTTCCACAGGCAAAAAAGGAAGTGCCCAATACATATATTCATCATATATGCATATATACATCATATAAAGTATGCGAACATGCTCTGCTGGAGAGATTTTATACATACCAATGCAAGAGTTTCTACTTTGAATTTTGTGTGCCAGAACTAGAAAGTCAAGGGAGATAAAAGTAGATAACAGAACTAGTTAACACAACTGGACAATACTGCTCTTGAAATTACAATGTAGGTACCTAGTATCAGGCAAATAACGCTATGTTAGATTTAACAAGAAGTCTGTTTCTGAGGTGTCTGAGTTTTTAAGCCTGAGATACTGTATGCTTTTGAAAAATGAAGCCAAATTAACTTAATTAATCTTTCATAAAGGCAATACTTTCTAGAAGGTTCTTCTGTGACACCCAGTAAACATACTAATAACAAAAGACATTTTACTGTGTTTGAAGGGGGGGTGTAGTTACAAAACTGAAAGAAGGATGCATATTTTCAGTCACAGAAGTGGTGGATTGATGCTTAACTTTCAGGCAAACCACCAACACCACCATAATTTTCACATCCATACAGGCCTGTTTCACTTATGATTACAATACTTCAATTACATTCCCTGTCACTGTAGCTACAGAAAATCCAAGTTCAGTGTTATAACCTTACAACCCCTACTTTGAAGGTTAATTTTCAAAGACAGAATTTTCCAACATGATCTCTTTGAAAACTACTGTATAAAATAACCAAAATAACAAAATAACCAATAAATAAACCTGAAGAGTTTTCCCTTGAAATGCTGCATTTATTGAATAGTAGTTTGTCATCCCAGGCACACAGGCAAGACTACTACTTTAATTGTAGGTTTTGCCCATTAACACTGAAATGCAAGTATTGCACAAAATATGGTTAATATATTTGAACTTGTGTTATGTTCTAGCTTGACAGCTAACATCTGACATAGGGTAGAGAGGCATCCCATTTTACTCACAGCAACAACATTAACACCAGCAGGCTTAAGAGAAGCCAAGCAACAACGTTTCTTTTAATTGCTCCCTGTATTTAGAGTGATGCTACTTTATAATATTATCCTCTTATTGAATTTCATAATAGAGAGAATATTATTTCAAGTATTCTCTATTTTTTTATGCTAGATTTTTACTTTATGCCTTTATCATTGTAGTAGACAAACTTTCCATAGGTCACTATCTGTTCATTCAACATGAATTATATGAAATCATCTTCCCCCTCTGCACAAAGGGGTGGGGGCAGGAAGATTTCTACTGATCGCAGTAGGTCACATCACACACCAAATGAGTTTATCTGAAGCCTCCAGTTAATTCTGACATCTCTGCCACTACAGTTTCCTCTACCGGAAACTCCTTTACTTCCTTCTTTACTGGGAAGGGCTGCATAGGAGTTACTGGTCATGGTCTCTGCCCTGGAACTTTAAATCAACTTGCAGACATTCCAGCCTTGTAATGGATATAAAGAACGAATAATTCAGTTCAAAGAAAAAATTGATAAGAAGCACAGTAGAAAGGAGAATTTTGATAGGTTTCTCATACTCTGCATGTTAATGAGACTCATTATAGTTGAGATAACTGGACTTTGTAAGCTTTATATCCCAGCATCACACTGCTATATTCTACTCAGAAACAGCAGGACAGTGATTATCTAAAGCCAAATTATTCTTCATGAAATGGACAAACCTAGACAAGAAAGACAATATCTTATGTTGCTGTGCAAAAGCTCTACCATCGAGGATGCTATGAACACTCTTAAACTGAGTGACAGGAGAAATCAATTTTCTGCCAAAGGGGACTGCAGACACTTTGACAGGCTGCCTTCTTTTCATCTGTGGCACTTCAGTCTGCTGTAATATATACCACATAAATGCTGAAGAAAAGGTAGAGCCATAGATTATTTTCCATGCTAGACTTGTTTCTTTATTTCTGGTATGTGCATTCACATCATTTTGCCCACGTAATTTTTCTGCATGCAGAAGAATAATATAAATTCTCATAGGTTTTTTTTTTATCTAAACTGGTCTTAGAAGTGATAAACAGTGTCTAGCAGCCATCTAACAAGAGAATACTCTTTTGTACTTGTTGAATGTATCTTTTTGGAACAGAAATACTTGGAAGAGTTTTGTATGAATAGGTAAATTAGAAGTATCTGGGGCCCCCCCCCCCCCCAAAAAAAAAGGGAAGTATTTCTACTGAAATCACTAGGTTACAGATACAGTGGTATTTAATTTGGTATATTCAGTATATCAAAGACTCGGCCAGTGTCGTGGTTTAACGCCAGCGAGCAACTAACACCACGCAGCTGCTCACCCCTTCCCCCACCCCAAGTGGGATGGGGGAGAAA
>JANZLQ010000017.1:16460119-16485259 GCA_026212715.1 Elanus axillaris
TGAACTCAAAACACAGCACTGTACCAGCTACTAGGAAGACACTTAACTCTATCCCAGCTGAAACCAGGACAGCCAGGAAGAGGCAACAAGTAGCACCCAGCAACATTATATCCAAGTCAGCTTCCTCAAATGAAACAAAAATCCCTGATGAATTAATTTCACCTGACTGCAGAAAAAAAAGTGAATACTTTTATGCTGCTTTGAAGGAGAAAGAGCATCAACAGACAGAAGGATTCTTAAGAGCTCATTCATATTCTGTCAATGGTGATGAAAAAAAAAAAAAATCTCAGGATCTCTTTATCCTGGGAACACAAATACTGACAGAGATGTAGATGTAAAATCCCAGAACTTCATTCTTTGCTTGCTGTCTTGAGAATTTCACATCTTGTCTCTAGTCCAACAGCAATGGGGACTGAGTGGGCTCTTTGGTTAAGCTGTTCTGACAGAAAACAGCAAGGAAGGGGAGATTCCATCACACTAAGGCAGGGTCAGAACACTGTTAATTCCTTGGTAGGAAAGAGGACTGGTTGCTCTTATCTGGCTACAAAAATTTGTGGACTTCCCATATATCCTAAACCTTGTTAAAGAACAAAGGCATCTTCGCAGACTCATTCAACCCTAACAAATCATCTTCATTGTACACTTGCCTCATGGATTGCCATTGGAGCCCCCAAGCCACATCCCCTATCAATTCACCACCCTAGTATCTTCAATTTTGCTGCAGCAGGAAAAACGTTGAACCTTAAAGGACATGCTGAAGTCTCACATTACATGCCAAAGGAATTTTATAATTGCTACAGCTACAGAATTGGTCAAATCTCTTACCAAATCTTAACAGAGGGTGTTAAGCATGGCAAGCTGAGCTAGAACTGAGCATCAAACCAAATCAAGGAAAAGCACCTTACTTCACTGAAAGGCTTTTCAAACAGTGTGCTTAGCTTTCCCTCACCTGTGTCCACATCCTCATCATGTCTGTAAACATATCCATAAGCAGGTATTTTTAAGAGTTTTATATTCCCAGAGATGACTACATTATCCCAAATACCAGACAAACTAAAATAGTTTCAGTCTCAAACTTGCGAAAAAAAGGTATGTCCCTTTTGGGCTATAAGACGTGAAGTACTGAAGCTGCAGCTAACCAAACAGGCAAGACTTCAATGCAGGACTCTACTCCCTTGCCCAAGACATGACTACTGGTGCATTTCTTCAGTATGACTACAGTAGTTTTAGACTGTTTCTCACAAGTGTTAGAACTTTAATTTGGAAGCAAGATGATACAGAATATATTAAACCAAAAGATCATTGTATTGAAGTTAATGCAAACTTTAAACTCTCTGTTAACAAGATTAAGATGGTCAGCATCAACTGTATTTCATGTTCCTTTGTATAACCCAGGTCTTGCCCAGATCTCAACAGAATTATTCAGCGAAGTCTAAGTATAAACTGTGTGGAAGCTAGTTATTTTTCATTTTCTAGTTTCCTAGCCTATTTCTCCATAATTTTAACATAAAAGATGACCCAGTTTGCTGGGGTTGCACGAACAGGTTGGTTATTTGGTTTGTGTCATGCCATGGAAAAGACAGTTGCTGAAGTCTGGGGCTGTGAATCCCAGAAAAAGATGGAGATGAAGCCTTGCTTTGGTGCAGTGTGTGGGATTGCTCATAGTATCATGGCAATCATAACAGCAAGAAAGTAACAATGACAACACTGAAAAAGTTGAGCAAAACAATCCCCTTCCTCACATCAGAAACCTGTTTCTCTCCAAGAAGTTAGCAGGTTGGGGGTTTTCAGGGTATCATTGTTGCTTTTAAGTGATGTAAGAAGCTTAAAGCACTCACACTTGCTGTTTAATTTGGAGGCAGGGTATGACACAGTGGAAGAGTCAAAACTCCAAGAAGCATTCTTTACAGGAACAAGGAAGAAAAACATACAGCTTATATTTTAATGACAGATAAACAAATTTTTTAAAACCTTGTAAATAAATAAACAAACAAACCCAAAAACCAGCTCCCAGGAATAACCCAGAAAGTTATTCTAAAGATGGGTATTGTACTTCTTCCTGTAGGACTAGCTGTTGTGGCAACAGCCATTGCCAGGCCTCTACTGCTCAAACACCTGCATGAGGTACCCACCATTTCCAAAAAACATGCCTTTTGACTCTGTTGAAGAGGGAAGAATTATGTGCAATTGTAAATTTACCAAAATTCACAAGTGCACACACATAATGGAACAATATTGTAAAGCCAATGTTTTTAACCAAAAAGCACTCTCCAGTCAATAGAATGAGTTCTGTGACGTCCTCTGTTCAGATTGCCCAGGCTTCCCAAACTCAGAAAAATATAGCTGTCTTATGTGAATATGAAAGTATAGGTATACAGAAGCATAAATGATCCAAGAACTCATTTCCTGTTATTGCCCAATTTTCTGCAATATCCAGATACTCAAAACAAACAAGTACTCACTACAAAAACAAACAAACCCACCCAACCAAAAAAAAAAAAAACCCAACCCCAAAACCAAAAAACCCAGAAGAGAAATTTTTGGGCTTAATTACGGCAGTGTACTTACCTTAATACAAATACAATTTTTTTAATAGCACACTGGACAATATCCTTGGGAGAAAGACCTAGATCTCCAACAGCCACTTGTAACAATTGTTGTATCATGTCCAGGGGTTGACCGTCTATACACATAGCTACTGCTTGGTCATGGATTTTTTCTTTCTCTGACCTTGACAGATCATATAAATAGCCATACTTCTGCAGTGTGTCCTGTGAACAGATAATTTTTGAACACAGATCAGTGTACTATTTATTTACAGGGCTGTATCATTCATAGTCTTCCTTTTCACCAAGATTTTACATATATTATGAAAAAGAAAAGATTGATGGAAGTGACTTTTCAAAAACCAGGTCAACAAAAACAAAGGTACAAAACATTAATAAAATATGACGAAAGATTGAAGTCTATCACTGCTAGTCATGGTGACACTCAAAACAAGCACCTGATCAGTAATCATTACCTGTTCACTGTTTTTCAAGTAAGTGATAAAACTATGAGTGAGTGTTTCCAGATGAGCAAGAGATTGCTGCAAGTGATTCAGAGTTTCTTCATAAGTAACAGATGGACTTTCAGCATCTTCCATGTCATTCTCAGAAGTTTTTTTTCTTGATTTCTCAGAAAGATGTTTGACTGCCTTAACAGCCTTCTTAGTCACTTCTATCCTGGCTTCAACTGGCAGCTGAAAAAGATTACTCAATATTTTATCATTCATCATCTGTACACTACTATATGTATTACAGCAGTGCCTAGAGGTCAGGTGGCTCCACAGCTCTACAGCACAGCATAAAACTAAATTAAGTATTTTATGAGAAACAACTTTATTTCTAATTAGTCATTGATTTAAAAACAGATCACTATTGCATTACTTTCTTCTGTTGTCTTTCCTTTTATTGATGTTGAATCTGGCTCCTTTTAAACCATATGAAACTTCTTTACCCAACAATATTTATGATCTTTGTAGACTGCCACCTTATAATCCCTGTTTTTTAATTCTGCATTAAGAGATGTCTGGGGATCATTTTACAAGGTCAACTGAAAATCCCAAATGCTGAAAATTAAGTTAATGTTAGTTTTGTCAGGTTTATATCACTGTTTAAAATATATCCCTAAGGCCATAATTGTAAGCAGAAATACACTAGGAGGTCTACAACTATTCTATCAACCTATTTAAAGCACAAGTTATACGAAACAGTAGGTTACTATTCTGAAAGACCCGTACAACTATATGTTATCTAGCCATTAAACTGAAACAAGGAAGTCTGGCATTTTTCTCCCCCCATTATACTTCTTGGAGTTTGAATTTTTAAAAGGAATCATACATACACTGAATGAACTTTTCCCCTATCCCTCCATCTAGCCTGAAGGGGTCATTCCAGTCTGTCAGAATGGAATTTAGGACCTCAGAATGGAGCCTAAATCAAAAGTATGTTGGAAAAGTATAAAGATGGAAATACTCTTTATGTAGACAGTAATTGCAGCAAATTGTTGTGCTTTTAAGTCAGGAAAGACACAGCTATAATTGTGCTATAGCTATAACAGCTATAAGTCCAAAACAAAGTCTAAAATATTATTTTAAGAATTCATGTATTATTTGTTAGTTTATAACTTCAAATACAGTTTTAAGGATGCTTGCAAAATACTTTCTAATGGGTGGGGGTCTTCTCTGTCTAAACCCACAGCATTATATCCTTTTAACATGAGGTATTTTAGTTACTGGAATACTGGACAAAGACATACAAACAATTTTAATTTTCAAGTTGAAATACACATGAAATAGAAAACAAAGCTTGAATATGTATGACACATTGAATAGAAAATAGGCCGAATTACCACATAAAGTGGAAAATTAAACTGCTACAGCATTTTTATAAGAAAGTCAAATTAATATTTACATCATGCATTAAAATATCTAGTTGTAAAGCCATAGAAAGCTTGATAAGTATTAGTTAGCAGAAAGTTTTACAGCTTATATACTTCCCCCCCGTCCCCCGTCCCCTAAAAACACACAGTGAAAGATGTAGGGTTTACTCCAGTTTTTTTCATGCCATTGCTGCGAACCACAGTAATGGTCTGCTGGAAATTTTTAATGATAAAAGTAAAATGGGTGGACATTATTGCAAGAGCTAAGAAAATTTGCCAGTGTTAACAGGGTAGATACAAAGGGTGTTTTACCATTCAGTTTCAAATGCAACTCAGTTCCATTCCCACCAAACGTAATTAAGTATGCTTTTGTTACCTTGAACAAGGTCTCGATTATCAGGTTTTACTATAAGCAAGGAGAAGTTGATACTTCTCACATCACATTAAAATTTAAAGACCACAGATGGATTTATATATCCATTTTGTAAGCATGATAAAGATGAAAACAGCTACATATTTCATTTTTCCCTTCTACTGTATATTCTGATGTTTAAAACGCAAGAAAACACAAAAGGCAAACAATTTAAGTATTCCATCTGTTATATCCTAGAGAACAATGTGAATATACTGCCAGTTTAGAAGTCATGATGCCATAAGCACATACAGAATAAAACATTAAAAAAAAAAAACCAAACCAAAACCCAAAAATGGTTCTTCCCAAGACTATTTTAATTCTGTATTCATATTTGCATAGTGCCAAAATGCAGCACTACCAACAACAGATCATTTCTCTGGTTATTTTATTCCAAAAAGCAAATGGCTATCCCCTGTACTTCTAGTCAGCTTCAGTAATGAGATTTGCTACCATATCCAGTGATAAAAAGTAGCAGTTTACGGGCTAGTTCAATCTTTGTTTGCATGGGAAGTGAAGTTTTCTTTTTAAGAAACTTTTACAGTTTAAAAAGATTTTTAATTCTATAGGCTATAATGTGCAATGAGAAATCCTAAAAATCTGTTTTCTTTCATTTTCAAATCAAGGAACATCGCATACTATTTCAGCTCAACAGATTTCACTCCTCAGGGTAAAAAACTCAGAAGCCCATTTCCTTCAGAATATGTAAGTATTTCTTAATAAAGTACTGTACAAGTAAGATTCACTTGCACATGAAGTTGTTGACCCTGCCTCAAGATTGCCAGTGATTAGCATGCAACTTTTAGCTTACGGAAACAGCTCCCCTCCTTTTAATGCCACAGGAACCTGGGATCCCAGCAACCTTGAAACGCAGAATGCTTGCAGTTGGAAGGGACCTCTGGTCCAAAGCCCTGCTGAAACAGGGCTACCTAGAGCCAGTTGCCTAGGACCATATCCAGGTGGCTTTTGAATATCTCCAGTGTGGGAGACTCCACAACCTTTCTGTGCAAGCTGTGCCAGTGATCCGTCACCCTCATAATGAAAAATATTTCCTTATGTTCAGATGGAACAGTTTGGCCCAGTTCTCTGCCACTAAATCCCAGGTTTACATATTCCACCAACCAAATGTCAGGTAGGCACAAGACAACCAGATATACTGGATGGAAAGCAAATCACATTAGTTAATTTGGAAGTAGGTTAAATAGTTATAGAATAACAAAAGCTGGTTCCCCATTTCTACAGGGGAAGAGAACAAGAGCAAAGGCAAGAAAACTTGTGGATCAAGATAAAGACAGTTTGATACATAAAGAAGAGAGGGGGGGAAAAGTGAACAAATGAAAAATAAGTGATGCAAAGGCAATCACTTGCCACCTCCCACAAGCAGACCAATGCTCAGCCATTCTCCCAGCAACAGCCATCTTGGAAGACACCCTCCAACCCTCTGTTTGTTACTGTTGAACATGAGATTATATGCACAGAACACACTTTTGGCCACCCCAGGTCAGCTGTCCTGGCTGTGTCCCTTCCCCACTTTTTGCCTACCTGCTGCCTACTCAGGACTGGGTGTTGAGAAAAAGAGAAAGCCTTGACAGTGTGCAAGGAGAGCTCAGCAACAGCCAAAACACTGGTGTGTCATCAACACTATTTTGCTCACAAATCCAAAGCACAGCCCTACAGAGACTACTATGAAGAAAGTTAACTCCATCTCTGCCAGACCTAGTACAGTTCATCTGGAGATCAGTGTGAAAGTTCTAATGCATGTAAGGAACCAGTGAAAGAAAAGACATTATTCATGAAGTTTCCTATTATGCAGTTTTGAAGCAGAGTTAATTACAATAACTATATTAATGGCAAGGCACAAGAAATTATCTAAAAGTGTACTGATATTACAAAAAGAGGTATTGTCAATATCTATGAAGAAAGCAAGGTCAGACAAGACAAACTGACTGAACTGGGGCACAGCGATAAGAAGTGATAAAAAGAAGTCAGGTAATTCAAAAGGTAGCATCTGAATGCAGTCATGCTGTGTAAGAACACTATTAACACATTTCTTGTACATCTTCAGGCAATGTCATGCCCTGTCTTAATGCTTTCAATTTTAATGACTTTAAATCCCACTTTAAATAACTATATAAAAAACTCAAAGTAATGTTCAGTATCTTTTGTCCAAATAGCCCATGCTTACCCACTACGGAGGTGGACTGAATTATTATTTAGTCAGAAAAACTTGAATAGTTACTCTGAATTAAAAGCATTTCTGAGTAGAAGTGCCACAAGCAGGAACCCTCTCGCTGCTTGCAGCAGTGAGCCACTGTGGTCAAGGGATCGATGCTTCAGTCCTTCAGTGTGTGAGGAGAGTACTGATGAAGAGTAAAGGACTTCACCTATTTCATTTACCACAAACACAACAGGAATACTGCATCAATCTCTACCTTCTTCAACTGAAGCTGAATGCTGATATACCTGATCCAAAGAAGAGCTGTGATAATAATGGAAGAGCTGGGGAAAAATGAAAACAAACCAACTCCACTCACACATTAAAACAAAAACAAACAAAAAAACAACCAACCAAAAAAAAAAAAACCCAAAACCCCCACAAAACAACTCACCACACACATACAAAAAAAAAAAAAAAAAAAAAAAAAAAAAGCAGAAAACTTCCCAAGGTCAGTCCATTCAGTTTACCAAAGTCAAATTTAAGTGGCCTCTGCTGAATGTCTGACTGTGGAAGCTAACTTTGATGACTAGCTCTTTAGTATAGCAGACAAAAGGGCTATAGGTGGAATTTCAAAAGTATGTAAATTCAGTTTAGCAAAAAGGCATTTTTTAAAAATAAACAGTGAACAACTAGCCACTAGAGCAATCAAGTATTACTCTGGATTCACAAGTCACCCTTAATCCCTCCAAAATTACAAAACGTCTCCTGTAGGGTATGCTGCAGATCAAAAGATATTAAATTTCAGGAAGCAGTCTGATCTGTCTCATACAGAATATCCAGTACATTAACCATGTTATTTTGGGCCTATGATTTATTGAAGTCACACTTTGATGCATCTCTGCTCACACAGTTCTCACCACCCAATGTCACCACTTTTCTAAACTCTTAGGGTAGGGGAAATGAATGTCATCTTCCAGGTGGTAACTTATTCCTACTGATTGCAAGAAACATGGGAGAAAAGAATCTCTTGAGGTCTTAGCACTAACAGCACCTAAAACCTCATCATACCCTAAACTACAAGTCACTGTAACAATGTTAGTTGCCCTTTCACAGATGCAAACTCCCTATCCATTTCTGCAATTTAGACATTCTCTCAACTCCTCTGCCCTGTCAAGCACTGCTCATTCATCCACCTTTTCATTCAGTCACCACTGGCCGAACTCATCAGAAAGTTAAAAAGCAGAGCTAGCGGAAGGGGACAGGTGAAGGAGAGGGCCCCTGTCAACGCCCAGGATGCTCCTGTGTTTCTCAGCAAGAACAAGAAGTTGCAGAAGTCAGCATTCAATCCCTGTGTTTTCATTCCCCTTTGCACAGTTACACATTCTGCTCCCAGGTTCTCTGACATATCAAGGGACACGCAAGTAGAAGCAGCTTCCTATTGCTTTTCTGGCCCATCACCTGCCTTTCCTTACTACTGTCAATACATTAAAACAGTGGGGGATATTCTAATATCTGTTTCCTAAGTTCCCACATGGCAATGGTACCCTTGAAGTTCAACTCATCTAGCCTACACTGCTACGTAACCTACCTCCCCATTACCCCTCATCACTAAAGACTTTCCTTGTTTCTGACTAACAGGGGCTTTTAGGTGGAGGTGCTGTTCCACAAGGGTAACAATGGAGTGCATTTCATCACCTCCCTGGACCAGTGTCTCTCCTTTACCCCACTTTTCCCTTTGGGAAAGTACTTGGCCATAGAACTAGGCTGAGAAGAAACTGCTTAATTAGAGATTAAAAGAGTGCTCACATGACCAGTGCAGCCTCAAAACAGGATAAAATTTCAAGTAAAAAGTGCAAGCCAAAAGGCAGCTTTTATATGTGAAGCATTTTTCAGATCAAAGTTAGAGGAAAGAGATCTCCGAGAAATAAGTTTTCAGGTTCTATAATGATAATCTTTTATTGTACACTTCCACTTGAAAATTGGATAGGAACCTGAGGCAAAACTAGTTGCAAGCTGGTTCAACAGCTGTTTCATTCCCAAACTCAGTGCAGGGGACACACTAAATCAGCTAATTTGACCAGCTGTTTCAAACACTTCTTGAGTATCTTTCATGGTCAAAAACTAACAAAAAGCAAACTTCTGCTCCAAAGTTCTGCTTGACCACCAACCACAATAATCCTGCTATCAAAACTTGCTTTCTGCTACTCCTACTCATCCTAAGAAACTAGAGAAACTGTATTAGAATCCTGAACAGAAATAAACAAAGGAAAATAAACAATGTGTTCAAAACAGATACAAAATGGAGGCTATCCATCCTCTCCCTGTGCTATTCATCTGGAATAAGTAAGAAATAATCTTGAAATGCCCAAGATACATTTACAGCAAGTCTCAAGTAGTCACTAGCAGCTGTCATACAAGAGGACTGAATTTCTTTCTCATTAGATAAGTCATCCCCTGGCTACCTCAGTCCAGGGTCAGGACTGGCAACTGAGATCGCAGGACGAGTGTCAGTCTTTCTAAAACAATAGCCAAAGAGGGAACAAACTGCAATCCACCTCAGTGAGTGGAGTGAACAGACAACTCTGGAAAATGTGCACAATCCAGAAGAGAGAAAATAGACTCAAAAAACCTGACAAAATACATCCTCTTTATCATTTTTTCATTTCAGATGAAGTTAGTGAAGAAATCTCAAGGTATTTTAATAAGGAAATATCTAAGAAATCTCATCTCTTTTTTGTGCTTGGCAGTAAAGATACGTAAGAAAGCATGGATAAAACTTTATGTTAGAAATATCCTTGTAAGTAGGTTTTACTGAGCAAAAAGAAACTGCAGACCTGGTAATATATGTTATGGACATGAAAGCACATTCTTTCAATAACAGGCTTTCAGCCAGATGGAGATTATGACAGAGTTTATAATTTATATTATTACAGTGCCTAGAAACCATATGCACTGGCCAAGAACGCTTCTCTGTGGAGCATCCTATTCAGAATGCAAAAGTCTGGTACTAAACACAAGCCTGCGGCACCAAGAATTTTAGCATGAGCACAAGTAAAATAAATAAATACACAGGAAGAGTATCTTATTCTCTTCTGAACCAGAATACAGGGACTTTGGGGTTCCATCAAAAACTCTCTTTTCCACAGAACTAACTCCTCTAACTGAATAAAAATCTTTTTTTTTTTTTTATACTGGCAGTCATAAAAAGAAGAGGTAGGCAGAGGAAGGTAGCTTTATGAATTTATCTTTAAGAACTGTAAAATGAAAAATGTAAAATTTGCTGAGACTCTCTCCTTGATACTATATTCAACTGTGCCTCACCTGAGGCCTGAAATACTTCAAGTATATCTGCTTACCTTTGTGACAGCTTTTGAAGAAAAAGTAATTTCATCGATAAAAGCGACAATATCATCTGGATCAAGTCTATCAAAGTACTTTGAACATATATCATATGCATATAGCCACTCATCCATGGTTTCTGGGACTTTTTTAATGAGATGGTGATCACCATTCCAAAAAAGTTTTTGTAACCAGACAGCATAAATAGAGCTTGGTGACAGCATGTTGCCATCTTTTTTAGGAATCTTGGGACCCAGTTTAGAAATAGATAAGATATTTTGACTTGTAAGGACAGGCTCCAGTGTTTCCAGAGGGTTTTCATTTTCATCTGTTAGCTTTTTGTAATTAAGACCTATTGACAGAAGGAGAAAGAGGCAAACAAAATAAAAGTGATTCATAATTAAATCTACTCAAACTATACATCTATGTGTAAAACATTCAGTACTAAACCAGTATCTGCAGAACTAGGAAGACTCTACTCCATCTCCTTTTACAGTCATACATACTGACAGACTGGGGAGGAAGACAGGTTTGTATACATTTAACACTGGGATTTTATGAAGTCCTGATGCACGTGAAATCTCTCAATCCCTGGAACATACTTCAACATCATATATTGATACAAAATAAAAAAGCAGATTCTCAAAGAAGCAAGAATATATATATAGTATATAGAATTGTGCTACTATTTTTTTAATACAAAGCCTAGAAAAACTCATGTACCTCAAGACATAAGTCTTCATTATTAAAAAAGATATATTCTCATCATGTAACAATTGGTACTTACTACCTATCTCAGCAAAAAAATGCAAGGCACTAACCACAAGTAAACTAATTAAGGTCAACTACAGACAGGACATATAGCTATTCATGTAAATGGATCTACATCATACAAGAGTACCGTTACTACTTTGGTTCCTACAGGAAGAAAACTCTTCCCAATTATTCTAGCAACAATAAAATATTTCTAGCAACAATACCATTTTATTCTGTATGCATACAATTCTTAAGACAACCAGCTTCTACTGCCATGGTTTTCTTCATGTACTTAGGGCCTGTAACCTCTACAAACACTTTGTTGTTGTTCCTTGACTACTATCTATAAACTATGATAAACACTGAGAATTTTAATTAAGGGTGTAATACAATAGATTATTTTTTTTACCAAAGTGACTAATTTACATCTGATGTATGGTCCCTAGGACATTTTTTTTGAGCAACATTTAAAAATAGCATTGAAGGCAAACAAACTTCTTGAAAGATATGCCTTTGACAAAACTGAGTGTTTAAACACATCAATGAGAACCAAAGGTAATCCCTCTTCCTCCCCCCCCAAATTATTGCCTTTTTTTCTTCCTGCAATACATGAATTCATATGCACAATCTCTCCAAATTCTGCAGGAAAGTTAGAGTGTCTGATACACATGAGGTTCCAGTATTGAAGAATTAATTCATCCTCACAGCAGGTAATGCCAACAGTGCATATTTTTTATTCTGAAATTGGATTTGGAGTTACTCAACTGAAATTCAAGATACTGCTAATACTTGACTAACAAGCAAATTGAAAGTAGTATTCAGAATTTCATAGTGCTTTCCAGCAGCTCGCTTTTATAGGCATTGTCTGGTAACGTAGGAGGACAAACAACGCTGTAGTTCTGCAAAAGCAAAAGGTAACATCAAGGATAAAACACAAAACAAAACTGCCCTCTTTAATCAAACAAAATGCTTACAGTTCCTAATATATTATGTAATTCAGACTTTTGAAAGGTAAATTGTCTTAAGTTCTTTGAGAATATTCATGTGAAACTTTCAGTGTTAAAAATAATGTTCTAGGAAGTCTGTATTATGTTAACACTCACACAACAGAATAATAAATACAGCTATGAAGAAAACAAACAGGAACTCTCCTACCTGGTGCAACTGCTTTGAATTTTTTCAGGAGTCGGATGTGAGTTTCAGGTTTAACAGCATGCTTCACCACTTCTGAGCAACCACAGTTTTCAAGGAGTGTAAAATAAGAAAGCAATCGCTGGTGATCTCTGCCTTCAATACTTGGGTAAACATATTTAACCATGTGTTCATGGAGTGTCTCAGGACTGGTTTTCAAAGTCTCAAATAGACCAAGACTTTGTGCTCTTTCTTCTATTTCCAGTGTTGATAACCTGCGTTTACAAATAATGTTGGCTTTAAAGGCCTAGACATGCCATGAAAGACTCTTCAGCTGCACGCTTGGGAGACAGGACAATACTTTCCTTTGTTTAAGGTTCAACTTTGTAAGACATTTTGAAAGAGTAAATACTCATTCATAAATATTTAAATAGTTTTTACTGTCTATAAACAAAAGCTAAGGAGCTCTTGTATTTCATGATCTTGTTACCTGTTGACTTGGACATGCAGATTAAGGGTCATGAATACTGAAGCGGGATTCAAAGCACCACTTCACATCTCGAAGTATAACTATACATAAAAGTAGACATATGTCCAGAGTACGTGTACAGGAATGCTTTTAAAAACAAAAGAAAACAAAAACTTGCGGCTGAATAATGCTAGAAAATAATTTTGCCCAATTAGAAGTTCTCCCAATCTATTACATTCTATTTGCTGTAGTCAGTGAGCACTTCTGCATGCTTTGAGAGAGATTATCACTGAAAATTGGTTCCTGCCGACTAGTTAATCTATTTGACACTATTATTCATGCTTAGCATATTTAATTTGACAGTTTTATCAAGTTACTTCTCAAATTGTCATCCATGAAAGCTTATGAAAATACCAGCAAGTCTTGGACTGACCTCAGCTAGCCTCACTCCTTCAGGAAATTTTTTTCCTGACCCTTTTGAAAAAGAATACATTAGCTCTTTCACAGCATGAATTCAGACACCTCCAGCTGACTACATAAAAGATAGGTGAATGCAATCACTCTTTTTTTTCCTCAGCTTGGAGAAAAATGGGTGCATATCAAAGAAGTCTCATCTTAAGTTTATACATTTCTCAGCGGAAAGTTTTACCTAAAATCTGAGGAAAGAAGTAACCTACAGATTACTACCACCTTGACTCTTCCCAGAGTCCAATCACATGCCACGTTAGGTAGTATATTTCATGTGCAAATCTGATGTCTTCCAATACCATTTGATTTTCTTCTACCTTTAAAATTAGAATTTCAACATCGATTTTGGGTGAGTATAAATGCCACACGTAAGTTAGTGTTTCTCTTTGATATCCAGGTAAAATATGTCTCAGTTTCATTCCTAAAGATGATTTTCTTACAGCAAGTACCACAAACACAACCTTCTCTCACCTTTAAAAATTATTCCCTGATTTCTGAGGTAGAAATTATTTTTTATTTATTTTTACATCTAGAACCTAGCCCAGTTAGGGGTAACCTTGTAAGCATTATTTTAAATCTCTAAATTCTTGTTATTTGTTAAGTGTTCTATCATATTAATGGAAATAGAGCATCATTCACTCAATAGCAGACAGAACAGACACTTGGACCTTCTGTATTTCAGGAGTATGATCTGAATACATTTTCTGTCCACACCGAAAGTTCAAACTGAAGGCTATATGGACATTAAATTGTATCAACAGGATCTACAGAGGTTTGCCATGTGTTTTTGGGGCAAGGCTGGTGGTGAATAGGAAGGGCTCATTATGCTGTTCAGAAAGATTCTGGAATAATAGATTCTGTGACAGGTAAACATAGAATTTCCTGTTGCTGAAAACTTAAATTGCATTTTACAGATTAATTAGTAACCAAATGTGATCAGATTCTTCAAAATAAAATTAAATTTCCATTGAATCTAAAAAAAACTGTAATTCTGAACAATTTTCATCAGACACAAATTCACAGCATAACAGAAAAAACATGGTAATTATTTGTCATCAAGTAATCAAAGAAAGAGTTAATACAAACTATGTAAGTTTTTTCCAGCTTCTCCCTACATAAAATGGCTTATAGAAATACTGCATATTTGGTTAAAGAGATTAAGTCTTAGAATAAACTTCTTTTCAGTTCAGAATGAATGCATAATGAAGCATGCATTATTAATGCCATAATCCCAAGATTAAAATATACTGTAATGGCTATATGCTGTCAATCAACTTTAAAATGAGATTATGATACAACAAAAACATGCTCAGCAGCATATTATGCTATTATACTTCAATTTTCAAGACTTTTCTGAATTTCATTAGGGAAAAGGTTGTTACTTTGTACTTCAATGATTTCAGAATTCTATGAATACTAAGTCATGGAGGACAAGAACAAAGAATATGATAGAAAACTGTTGCAAAATACCTTAGGTAATATTCTAGTCCCAGAGAAGTCAGCTGGCTCTTTCACATTCAGCCCAGTGTTGCCATATTTATATCCTGACTGTCTATTTTGTTTAAAGCACTAAATAATTTAGCAGCATCAAAATTTAGAGGGTATGACTTCTCTGTTTTCTGGAGGAAACAAAGAAAGTCTCAGGATGTTATTTGATCTTCTCAGATCTTGCACCAACATCTATTAAGCTTTGTTTTTTATGCCTCATGTTTTATAAAATGTTTTAATGCTTTTTAATTAATAGTTAATGTTAAGAGAGACACAAATATTGCTGCAAGCTAAAGCTGCTTTCACAATTAAAAATTTGAGACAAACAAGACTAAATTGATCATGTCTGTCAGAACAGTAGATGATCTGCTGTATTACACAGGGGGCTCTACATCACTGTCATCTGAATGCAGGATTCAGGCTAGTAGCTTAGTCCTTCAATGAATGGTTTTATTCTTCTTTCAGTGGGCAAAAAGTACTTGTCTGACTGACAAGATGTCTAAGCTGGGAAAAAAAAAAAAGGTCCTGGAACCAATTCTGTAATAGAAACAAAGAAACAAAACCCAAAAAGTATCCCTCTCCTTATGCTCCCCACCAATGCCAGGTCTGGTCTGCCCTAATCATGTAGGGTAGAACAGTTCCAAAGAAATATTGTAAAAAAAAGTGCTTCTATAAAATCTGAAACTGAAATGAATAGATTAATAATGTGAATGGGAAATTCCAATATATTTACTTCCTTTGCTACTATGTAGATGAGAGACCTATAAATAGCAAAACATTTTTAAAAATAAATAATTATATTAAAAATTATCAAGGTTCAGGACATATTGCAAGGAACTGTAAAAATAACTACAAGGAAGTTTCCTTTGGAAGAGAGCACCAAGCATTCAAAGCTGTGGAAACCTAAACACTGAAACAAAAGTCCCTGACTACTTCAAAGAGCACTAAGACACACATGGACTTTTATCCTTGCTTGTAACACCTGTTTTCATGGCTGGTTACAGAAGCACCACATGGAAAAGACAAAAATTCCCAAACTATCACAGCACAAAAAATATGAAACCAGAACCCAAAATCTACCCACAAGATACTTCAACTTTCTCATAGGTTAACACATATTTTTTTGTAACAGAATCATATGGGTATTAGCAGGGGAGACAACTTACCCACTGTCAGTGAATAAAAATTCCAGATGGGTCATATAAACTTCCCAAAGTGGAACATCGTATCGCTGAGCCAAAGAAACAGCAATCTTGTAGACATTTTCTTCAAGTGTTCTTATAGAGGAAAGACATACAAGAAAACAAAGAGAAGTTACACTAAGCCCTAGAGACATGACATGAAAATAAATATTTACACTAGAAAAGTAATGATTTCTTTTTAAATTTATTTTTCATAAACCAAGAAACTAGAATCACTGTTAAATAAATAGATACAAAGTATGTCCTCTTGCATTTGCTTATACTCAGTGCTCCATTTGGGGACAATGACAGTTTCTTCTTAACCTTTGTGCTAAAGCAAAAACCTCAGTTTTCATTTCATTTCAATTACAAAGTGATAAAGGATGTAATGTGTCTCAGTGAGCATTTATTTGATTTAGTTGCAACACCTATAGTGTTTTAGCACAACTGGTATGTAGATCCTCAAGCTCTTCCTAGAAGTTCACAGACAGAAACACTCTTAGTATTTGCAGACTAAAAGAAGGCATGAAGATGTTGAGCTCCACTCTGTAGATGTTGCAGAAGTATTAAAAACTGTTCTTTTATTGTATATCCCTTAAACAAACAAAAAAAAAGATGGAGAATCTGTTAAGTGATCAAAGACTGAAGTTAACTTCATATTAATTTTTATTAATCCACTGAAGTTAGTATGGCTCAAGTAGACACACGTGGTTCTTGTTTTTAGGCTGGTATAGGAGCAATACTACTGAGGCTGATGCTTGGGTTTTGGGGGTTTTGTTTTGTTTTGTTTTCTCCAAGATAATTCCAAGAAAAATACTATCTGTTTGTAATTACACCCTAATAGACCTGTCATGAACAACTTTTTAAAAAATGCATGTAATGTGAATACTGCTGACCATATTGTTTTAGATTCTTGAATGAAAAAGTAACATGGGACTAATGAAAAAAGCCTTACGCAACATGAATTATTACAAAATACAATTGCAGCTCTCAGTAAATTAGTTTACAATTTTTTATTAATACGATTCATGTTAACTCCATAAACTTGAGTGACTTTACCATATTAAGTTTAATACCCTACTTAGATTATTTACATTGTTTTCTACAATCCTGAGGAGCCAGGGGGCACTTCGTGAAGCAACAATAACTTTTAGTACATTTTCTATACCATCATCATGATCCATGTATGACATTAAAAGGAAAGCAGAAAAAAACTACAGATTAAAGAGCATATCCTCCCAGTTCTTTTTTTGTCATTTACAAATGTAGATCTATACCATATCTTGATCTATGCTAAACAAGGCTTACAGCTGGAGTCTGACTTTCTCGCCACACTAGGTGAACAGTTGACACATCCATGCACCTTGATTGCCAATTTACACACTCAATCCAACATACCATCACATTCCACTGTGATAGTTGCTACCTATATTGGAGAATTAAGATAAACAACACAGAGTAGAAAAGCAAAATGCCAAGAAAGAACATAATGCTGAAAAATCTTCACAATCAGCTTTTCCAGTTGCCCGTCCTCAAAAAATTTTTTTTAAAAAAATCCAACTTAGAGAAGTGAAATGATTAGCTTTTAGTTTCCTCTCATGTTTGAAGCAGGAAAATGAGATGGAAGGCTACAGCCGTTTGTTAAGTTCTGCAGCAGCAATGTATCAGGGAGAAAAGGCTGTGTCTACACTGGCAATATTGCAGAGCAGTATAGCAAAAGCATACACAGTGATTCAGAAGCTAATGCCACTAATAAAAGCTGAAGTACATTTGAGGTGGTTTTATACAGGACCTTTCGGTTTAGTCTTCTGCAAAGGGACATAGTTCATATGCACCAAAATCATTCTGAGAACCCAATAAGCACAAGGTAAGTTAGGAAATTCAGATTGCTTGATAATTGCACAATTTTTCTGAAATAACTATTTCAGATCAGTGACATCAGACAAGGAAGAAATTGGTACTACATCATTAAAATCAACTGTTGATTTCAACATTTTAAAAGAAACAGTGAAGGGCTGAAGACCTCAGAGTAGGTGAATGAAGAAAAAAAAAAAAGTGAACCACCCAAAAGCTGACCTCAAGTGAAAGAATGATTTAGAAATCTTATACATCATGGCTGGCTTGAAGCTATATGGAACTACATTCAAGAATTCCCATTCAGTCTTGCTCTAGTTTCCCTAATTCCCTTCCAAACACATTCTGGCTCTATTTTGCCCAAATAAATTGTTAACTGATTGAGAACTATACTTGATTAAGTTTGTGAGGCACTCAGATCTTGAAATATTTGATAAATAACGCACAATAAGCTCTAATCACAATACACCAAATACAGAAGATAAAATTGACAACTATTTGTTAAGTAGTTTTACAAATTGCTCATTGTAGTACCAAGCTGGTTTGTAAATAAGATACCATCTCTTCCAGGTGTTGTTACTGCAAAGAGCACTTCATAAATGATTAAAAATAAATTATATCAAATTTGCACATTATTTTCACTAGAAAATGCAGAGTAGGAGTCAAGTGAGAAGATCAGACCAAGGAAGCTGCAAGCGGAACAAGTAACTAACTGAATCTTTGCAACTGCGTAATATGGAACTACCACTCTCATCCACATGCTATGCAGCTTTATTTTTAGTAACTCTTTCATACTGTGTTTCAATTCTACTTATATTAAGGAACTTTCTCTTCATTTTTACAAAAGACAGTATCTAAAGGACTCCTGGATGAGAATGCAAGCAAGCATGCTGCATCTAAAATAAGTATCTGTAGTAACAGAAGGATTTTTGTATTGAAGTTACTGTAGATAATCAAGATGTAACATTTACCTAGTCATACACTACTGATAAGATATAAGCTCAATGAGTAATATATACAAAACACATAACTCCAATAGAAACATTAAAAGATTCTTAAAAGCTGTTTTCATTAATGCAGTGCCAAAATCAATGCAGGTATGGATGTACAGATGCAAAGCAGCAGCTTAGTGTTCAAAACCTGAGGTTATACTACTGTTCTCATTCTGCATTTCGTATCAGTGTTTTTTACTAACAAATTGCTATTGCAATTGTAGCTATGAGTAGCTACATACATGGAAGACTGTAAACATCTAAATATGCTCTTCAAGAGCTTTATGAATAGAGTAGTTTAAAATTAGGTTACAAAAGATATTAAAAGCTTCTTATTGCGCAGAACTTTGACAGTCTAGAAGCTATTCAACTATGAATGTCTTCAAAACATAGAGTTCAAGTATATTCACGACTTGTTCACAGCGTAGGTACCTGCATGCAGATGTTAAAGGTGTGTCTAAAACAAAAAGACAGTACTACCTTATATCTTCCTTTTTTTCTATTTTGGATTACTGAAAGGTGAGACAAAAGCATTCTAAGTATCAGAACATGTGCAGTGAAAACTTCAGTACTTCCAAATGACTACAGGGCAAAAATACCATAATAATATACAGCAGTTTTAACTAAATTATTAAAAATAAAGTACAGTTTATTAACCTTTTTTGTTTTGTTTTCAACTGTAGTTCATTACAAACTTTGATGCTTGGACATACCTTAACAGATTGCTACAGCATGTCTACAGGAAGGAAGACATCAGACCTTCACCTACGCTCTGATTTCATTCATCCCTAATTAGCTTTAATACTAGCAGTTAATAAACAAAGAGTTACAGCTTCCATTAAAAGTTATCATTTATTTGAGCAACATTTCATTTAAGTGGAGTAGTCGAATAGAAAAGGCTCCAACTGTAGCAGCATCACAGTGTAAATATCTAAAGTATCTGGTAACTTATCCGTTCTAAAGGTCAGCACTTTCAATTTACTTTCGTGATTAAAGCTTAAAGTAATTCCATTTTAAAACAAAGAAAATAAACATAATATACATTACTTACTCTGCCAATCCTAGTATTGTTTCTCTCTTGTACTGTCCATCTGCTGTAAATCTCTGCACATCCACTCCTTTGCCAAGTCCTTGCAGAATCTGAGCTTGAGTGAAATCCAGTAGTCGTTCATTGTAGTAATGCAGCTGATTTATCAAAGTCCTGATTTCTTCAGGCCAGTCTGTATGACCATACTGAGTAACATGCTTTGTGACCACCTGAATCAACTCTTTTGGATCAGCCTACGAAAATAATTGACAACAAACCAAAAAAAGCCTTGTAAATTTCTGCAAAAAAATTATCATTTTCTAATTGATCCTTGTGCTCTGAACTGAAATATTTGTTTCCATTTCTGAGAATTTATAAGTACAACAGAATTCCAAATCTTCTGTAAGGGTTATTTGCTATGATGTTAAAATTTATCCCGTTGGAGTGTTTTAAGACTAATCCATATGCTACAAAATTCAAACAAACTTACCTAGGCAAATTAATAGTAACAAGTACTTCACTATGAATGAATATATTTGTTATTAATACCTTCATTTTTATTAACATTAAACTAGACAACTGACTGGTAAAACACTTCAACAAATCAAAGAAAACTTACCAAATCTTGCTTCAGTTACAAACACTACAAGTAAGTTTACTCTAAAACAGAGACTGTCTCAAAAAATAAGAATGGAAGCAATATTACAAACTGGGGGGTTTTGTTACTGAATTGCTGATACACTTCTATTATAAAGAACTGATAAAAGGAATAGCTTAGCATTTTAAGTGTCAAGCACTGATACTTTCAAAGAACGAGAAGTGTTGCAGGATCTGCAAATGACATGAGGCATTGCCTACACCCTGAAATCTTCAAATAATTAAATATTGATCATCCATGGATCGGGACAACCTTTGTTTTCAAAATACCTTCATCACAAATAAAACTTACTTATCTGCATTAGAAATTATGCATCAAGTGCATATTTAATGAACTATTAACTTCTTTAGTCAAAAAACCACACAGCAAAGAAACAATCTGGAACATGAAACAAATACAGTCTGAATGCCTGAAATGAAAAAGGAACACGTGTACTGTAGAGAGTTCCCAATTACCTCAAGACCTGGACAGTGCTATGTCTAGGCACCTCCAGTTGAATACAGCTGTGTGCACTATGTAATCACTCGGCACACTCAATACCTTGTTTTCTCTCTTCCATGAAAAACAAGGCCACCAGCAGCATAATGCCATAAGGAAGCACCATGACTTCTGTGTAGCACCCACAGAGGAAGGATAGCCACCAAGAAATACCTGGGGATACCAACTGTAGTTGACATATCTAAAAGAAACAGCTGATTTAATTGCTGTGGTTTCAAAAATATTGAGTGTACTGGACAAATATACTTTTATTACAGAATGATTCTGCTAAATTAGAAGCTAAAGTTATGAACATTAACTAGGGTGCACAGCAGAGTAAAACATGCAGCAAATGTTTGAACTTTGAGGCATGCTTGATTTTTTTCTATGATTTCCTGGTCATTCTAAATTTTAAAAAAAAAACCAAAATAATTTTCAAGTCTTAGCTGACAGGCTGCTCACCAAGTCATATTAAATGCTACAGGGCATCCTTTTTCCTCTCCACATGATATTTTTCTGAAGCCCTCTAAACACTGCAAACTCATTGATTTTATAAACAACATCAGTAGTTCTTTCAAGGTTGCTTAGGAGATTGCTAACAGAATAATAAAATCTCAGAAAAGAGATAGGCAAGCCAAGCAGAGCCTCTACAATACCATTATGTCAGCTGGAAACCAACCCACTGCCTATTATGTACCCTGGTATCTCATTTTAGGTGACAACACTAGAAAACAGGGCATGGAGACAGGGAAAGTCAGAGCAAGATGAGGACACCTGTTTAACATAATTGCCTAAATTCTCTGTACAGTCCACTGAGAAAGGCAGGTCCCTCTGACAACCTACGAGGGTAAATTTGCTCTCCTTTGCTAGGTTTCCCCTCTCTCCATTATGAAAAGTAGAATCCAGTGTCAACACTCTTCTTCCAGTGCACAGGTCACCAGATCATTCATAAAGTACACAAAGACAATCTCAAAAGTATTTTCAAACAAATATGCTGGAACTTTTCCTCGAGAAATGGCTTCTGAAGGGAAAAAGATAACATTTTTAATAAGTTTCCTGAATAGTACATAATTTTTCACCATAAAGCAGAACTAAATTTGCATATTTACAACAATAACTTAAAATAATACTAAGACAGACAGATTAAAACCACTTAGTTTTTGGTCCACTGTTGTCTTCAATACATTGGGCTATAACTATATTTAAATGTGAAATTCCTTCAATAGTAATCTGCCACTTTACTTTCAATCATATATATTCTGACCAGGTTGTCACCCTCTCAAATGGCATCTATCACTAGTGCAACCTTTATTCCTCATCCATTACATTTGCCTAAAAGCACCTCTGTGCAATTTTCCATGCTGCCTGTTTATGCTTCAAAGGAACACCTTAACAGTATCTAATCAGCTTAATCATTTTCCTGCTAATACTTTTGCCAAATAATACTTACAAATATGTTATAAATGTGCAGTTCCACCATGACAGCTCTCTATCAAATTGGTCAGTACTGTTTCACTGTTTTTCTTATCTGAATCTCTTCTACCTTTTGTTTTGTTACGAGGTTATAATAAAAATAAAATTTAAAAAAATGGATCAAGGACCACTGTATGATACAGTAGTACCACAACAAATAATAATGATGACAAACTGTTACAAGGAAGGAAAGAGAAGGAATTGGAAGATAATCTGATGTACATGTTGTTTAAAGCATCAATGTGATCCTTGGACATACACAGGAGGAACAAGAAACAAAAAAATTACATAGATGTTTGTATCCAAGATAACTAATTCCCACTACTAGGTTCCTTTCTGGGTTTTGAAGTTCTGAAATGTTATAAAAGGGATGGCTCTGAAAAGTATCACAAAAATTATTTACAGGATTTGAGAAACATCTAATACTAATACGCAAATAATGTCTTTAGAAATAATGTCTTAGCATCTGTTGAGCTTATTAACTACAGAGTTAGAATAATAGAATCATAACCTGTATAAATACCCATGTATGTACATCCACACATATGTGAGGCAAAAAACTGCATCAAACTCTTCAATATAGGAGATTAAAGTATGAGATCTGATAGCTGGTAAATTAACATACACACATTCAGATTTAACAAAGCACAAGTTGTTCGTTCTTTACTGCAAGCAGTTGCCAAGGATTGTGATGAACTCTTCACCACCAAAATTCTTTCAATCAAATGTCCTTTTTTACCCCTTATAAAACCTTGCTCCAAACTATCAGAGCATGTGAAATCAAAAATTAGTTTAGAGAAATCTCACAACCTGCTTCATATAAGTGCCTATATCAGCACCTGATGTGAGACTTTCTAGGGTTTTTTTAATCTATAAAACACAATCTTTCCCAAATTACAGTTGTTTGTAAAACTCATTTACTGGAATGACACACAGTTTTGCTCCTCTCAGATTTGTCATCCCTCTATATATTTGAAATGTTTTCTTAAATAGCAGTGCTGCTTGCACAGTATTTATTAATCATTGAACACAAGCTCAATGAAAAAAATATAAAAGCTAAAGTGTTTGGTATCAAGCTGTGTAGAACTTGTATTTCATAATTTTAAGTATTCATTCTTTAACATTTACATTTTTAATAATGCATGTTTTGTTAAAAAGATAAGCACAAATATTTCTACACCCATTAGATACCTAGTTCAATTAGACATGATGCTTATTCTAACAAACACTAATACAGAAAGACCATTATAGCTGTACTGCCAGTATTCAAAAGTCTTAATAGTTTTTAATTGAAAATACCATAATAACTAGCTAGTAACAGTAGCTGGCCATAAAGAAAATTAGCAATATCAGTAAAGGCTGACTCTTATTGCAGTATTCATAGGGTTTACAAATTCTTTTACTTTCTTAAAATTGCAACAGGCGCTTAAAAAAAAAAAAATCTCTGCAGCAGTTCATGTAAATACAAACTTTGACAGACAGGTAACTGATAAGAAATCATATTCAACTTGTGCTCTTTCTCATGCTATCTGTCAAAAAAAAAACCAAAAAACCCCAAACTGCTACTACACTATTATCTCTGTTGGCTTTCCAGAGTCTTTCAGAAACTCCCCACTTTGCCAGATAAATCTCCTCCAGTACTTCTAGACACATGTTATTTTACATACGAACACAGCAGCAAACTTAGGGTAAGTTTCCAGAGAAGCCACAAGAACTGACTCAAACATATTAACTGTGCTATAAAAATGTTGTCTTGGCAACAGTGAAACTATCTGGCACAGGCTTTGCTTGGGAATTAAGAAAACAAAAAGGAAGAGAAAAGAAAAAAGCACCCATCACTCAGTATAATGTTAATTTAATTTCATGCTATTAGATGTGATTTACTCAAGCACAGATCAGGACAAGTTACTGTCGATATTGCACCACCAGCCATTAACAGTAAACTGCAACTGGGGATCAGGGTCTACCTGACTAGATGTTTTAAAGCAGTATTCCTCTTTGACCACCCTCTGGGAGACACACCTGTGAAGCCCTTCATAATCTATATGTCACTGTGATATTATAAAAGCAACATTGGTTTTAAAAAGAGGTAAGAGATTTTGATCTTGGAATTTCTTTACCCCAATCTGTAGAATAATCTTCAATTTGTGGTTTTTTTTCTTCCCCTTGCAAGCTGGTATTTCTTTTTTTCTTTCAAATCTCTTTAAAAGACTTAATTAAGCAATGCACATAAGGAGGAAGAAAAAAAAAAGAAAAAATCGGAATCAGTTTTTCTCCTGTTCCTCTCCTGCTCGGGAAGTGGAAACAATTTTATAGCTATGGGAGGAGAAAGAAATAATAAAAAGCTCTACTGTAAACACATCATCGAGATAATATTAGATCATTGTAAAGGTATTTAGCTTGTTTACTTCTTTTAAGATCAAAAATATTTCCAATTGTTCTAAAAAGGAGTATTATTTTTCTGGTTTTGTTTTTAATGTGAATGATCTTCAGACTGTAACACAGAAATGACCAGGAACACTGATGAGAAAAGCTGCTTAGACCATCGAGGCTAATCCACTCAGTCACCCCGGATACATCACTGATGTTGTACACCTTTGTGGATTGCAGTTGCAAAACAATTCCATCACCTTTTGAACTGTAATGTTCTGGTAATGGTCAAAAGCTTGACTGCAGTGAGCCACAGGAATTCGAATGGGAAGGCAGAGGACAGGGTAAGTTTTGCCCAGATTCTTCTAACACTGTGTATTGGGTTTCCGTGGCAAGGTTTTGGTAGCAGGGGGGGTTACAGGGGCGGCTTCTGTGAGAAGCTGCTGGAAGCTTCCCCCATGTCCG
>JANZLQ010000017.1:16496368-16510816 GCA_026212715.1 Elanus axillaris
CTTTGGTGGTACTTGGGGGCGGGGGGGGGGGCAAGTACTTATTTTTGCTCAAAGCATCTGTTTCTATTTCTCCTTTTCTACTTCAGTGACATTCCCTCACTGGATATCCTTGGAATTAGTAACAGAGAATGTATTCTCCTGTGTTGTTTTCTTTCTGGGCATTCAGGCCTCTATTTTTTAACCTTTCCTTTTTCTTGGTGTGCTCTTCACTCAGGATCTTCTCATACAGTTGTTTTCAAAAGCTACTGTTTAAGAGTAGTACTTAAACATAGCACGTGTTCTTTTTAGCAAACAACTTAGAGTCCACTGCTTATCAGAGTCGCATACAATATTTTACCAAGATGGAACAAAATATTTAGCCAAAGATCGTATCAGTAAGACATAATCTACATGGTGCTCTTGGTAAGACTTTGCTTATTAAATGGCAATTGAAGTAGAAATAGTTCAGTCTTTAACATCTTTGTCCTCATTGTTATGACTTAATCTTTCAAAATGCTTCATAGCTCTTTCTATAAAATAAGATTGTTTAAAAAAGCTAAACTAAAAAAAATACCTTTTTTTCATCAAAGGTGTCTTGCAGCAGGTGGACCTAGGCTCAAAAAATTCTGTTGAACAAACATGAAGGAATTCCTCACAACCAACATATTTTGCAAGCCCCACAAATTTCAGCTGTGGGCTAAGTTTTCCTTTGGCTTCTAAACAGAAGATAGCAGAATGCAAATCTCAGCAGGAACATGAAAGACTGACTAATTGCAGAACTGGGTGAATACCAAAACAGGCTTTCCTCTGTAAATCAGAAGTCATTCTGAACACGGACAAAAACCTCCTTTCATGTCACAGTGGTGACTAGTACTCTCTCTTTTCAGAGAACTTGTGACCAGAAGTGTTCTTTTATCTGTAAGGCAGAGCTAGGCTGAAAACCAAACAGTCTAGAGAGCTTCTGTACAGGAAGAAAAAACTGGTGTAAATTCAGAATGGCTCTCTTGGAGTGGCAAAGAGTTTTACTCAAGTATCTTAGTAGGAATGGCAATTGGTGCCTTACTAAACTTTTCTGTGTCACCTTTTTGATTAGGTCTGAGTTTAACATGTAACTGCTTTAGTCACAGGTGATGGATAAGAAGCAAAGCTCTGCCATTTCAAAGAGACACTTACCAAAGGAAACCAACAAATTCATCAACGAGTGACGATAAATTTTCAAAACACCATATGTAAACTAAAACACAAAATAACACACCTCAAGGAAGGCTATGGAAACTTTCTGAGTAGCACCATTCTTGACAAAATGGACACTTGACACTTCCTAGGAAATACTATATTGTATCAGTATTGCAAGATAACAGCATAGGCTATACTCATTGTTGCTCAGTGTTTATAAGCTATTTTGAAGACTGACAGTGCTGTTACCTATAAATGACACTTGATATTGTGCTTCAAAAACTCTTTCACAAATTGTGAAGTACTTGTCTGTTTACAGCACTGTAGAAGAATAATTATGCATAACTTAACAGGCTGCTCACAGTGCAAGTCAGATCTGCTCCTTAACAGGCTTAACTCAGGTACTGGCTTTTTAGAATAGCTTTAATGCTGTACATTAATGAATATAGTTTTTAAAAGAAGAGAGTACTAACCCTGTAGAGTGGGTGGCATTTGTCCTTGAAACATGGTGCCAAACGAGCATAGATCTGCAGGCTATAGTAATAACTTGCTAGCTGGAGAGATAACGCAGAACGTAATTGCTTTTCAAAGCATTTGTTGGCATCTACCACCTAGGAGAATGAGAGCATTAATTTAGATGAAAGAATTAGCAAGCATACAACATTAGGTGCACAAACTTTCTAAAAAGCTACTTGCTGTGATTTAGAAATAGCTCTGACTATGTTTTTCTGGCACAGAAGTAAATCACATGCACACACAAAGGTAATTCTACATTATGATGTTTCCGCCCCCTTTGCACAAACACCTAACCAAAATGATTTTCCAACTACAATTTTGCTGCTTATCTACTACAAAGTTGTTATTCGTATTTCTGACCTGCATTAGAACTTTCAGTCAGGGGGCCCAACTGCTATTTTCAGTAAGAAAATATGTCTTTTCGCCAGTGCCATGCTCATAAGCCAGTCCAATGGCACTGTTCAGTTTCCTTTAAATGCACCAGCCCAATCTATAAAAATGTGTATTTAAGTGAATTAAAAGACTTAGCTTTTAAAACCCTAAAGAAATTACATTTTGTATGGAATTTTGAAATGATATAAATAGCCTTTTCTGGCAAAACATACAAACAAAATCACTATCAACATACCTGTGGCAGTGCAAGTAGATAGGCAAGAGACAAGGCCATATCATTTGGTAATGCATCACTTGCCAGTTGTAGCAGAACTGCAACATATAGCGAGCAGAAATAAAGCTTTGATTACTGACCCACCTAGCCTTGACAGTTAGCAAATGAAGGGTTTCAGTGTAACCGTATTTTATTAGACACTAGCTTGAAGCACTCTAGACACACTTAATTAAACACTTATCAGTGCAATCCAGAAGCAGATAATATGTAATTAAACTGCAGCACAGCTTTACCTTGACTTCCAGGCAAAGCATTTGATGCATTAACCTAAGAAGAATGAGACTATGCAGTAACAGATGCTAAACAAACCCACTAAAATATCACCTGTACTGATTTACAACAAGTAAATCTTTTGCTTCTAAAATCAAGGCAGTAATGTAATTTTGTAAGTGTTCAAAGATACCAACTAGAGGAACTGTACAAAATCTCTTCTCTTCAAGCCTGAGGTCTAATTCACTTATCACTGAACACAACACATATTAAAAACTTCTGTCTTAATTAAAAAAAAAAAAAAAACTACAAGTGATGTATGATTTTTAAATAAGGTCAGTGAAGCACCAAAACCAGGTCCTGCAACATACTACAAACAGAAATATCATCACAACAACAACAATCAAAATTAATGTATGGAAGAATAATTCTGATTACAAAAAGATACACTTCTGGTAAAACTGACACAAAAATTACCTGCTTTTTCCACATTATAGATACCAAACTTGTTTTTTTGTTTTAAAAACCCACTATATTTTACATTATGCAAATAGGAGAACCAATAAACACAATGTGAACACCCAATATTTGTTAATTAGTAACAGGATCTCTCCTTCATGCAGTTATCTCCTTCTGTACTGAAGTCAAGCATTACTGCGGTTGCTTCGAAAGTTCCAACACACAATTACAGAATAACGATTCTCGTGTCACACTTGAATATTCAGTTTTGGGGGTAGAGAATATGAATTATTAGTTCCAGGGACAACTTCAAAAATCTTACAAAACCTGGACCAGAAGCTGCATAAGAAACTGTAAGTATACCAGGACAATAATAGTATGGTTTCCTTTTTTAATAGACATTGTTGTTGATGTTATTGTTATTTTTATTATGCCAATGAGTAGAAACCATGTTCCAGCACCTTAGCTCTTTATTTTAAGGGAATCTCAAATACCTATATTCCCACATTACACAAACTACTCTTGAGGGCATGCTGGCAAGAAACCTTATTACTTTACACACACAGGCCCCCAGTGAATTCCCTGTTCCAGAGAATGATCTCTAAAAGGCTTAAATGACCAATTACAATTTTCAGATTATCACTAATTTGCCATCAGCCTGAAGTGGATTTACATGATGGCCCTCAGCCAGACACAAAACCAAAATTTCTATCTGACAAGTCACCACAGAGTCTCTCTACATTGCAACACAGTTACTGCAAATACAAACCTGTCCAACAGCACCTATGCTGCTCTGTGCTTCAAATTCTTTCTACCAACAGTTTCTTGCTGCTGACAGCTTGTTGCTGCTACATTCAGAATAACTTGTATGCTGTCCAAGCAAAGATAATAGGAGTCTAGAAATACCTAGTATTAAAATCTTGATGAATTAGTTTGCAGAATTGGTATTTCCTACTCTGAGCACAAGCAAAGTTACTTTATATATTCTTACAACCACATCTAATTGAAGAGAAAAAACTGTGAGGAGGGAAAGAAGAATTTGGGCTCTGTCTTTTTATCCCTTTCTCTGGAAAATTAGTGATTGCAAAGCCTCAGGAACACATAATAAATTGTGGGTCCTCTTCCAACTGAACATCCCCAACATGCCAACTGCCACACTAGCAAAAATTTATCTTCACCCTTCAGATAGCAATCATGACATAGAACATAGCACCAATTCAAAGCCAGAAAACAATATGATTTTACTCATACTCTTGCATGAAGCTCAACACAAAGGCATCCCAGTTGCCAGAATGCACTTAAGAAGACCTACCTTCATTTTCATCTGTTCTGGGAAAAAAATATCCCCTGTACTGAATCAATAAATGCAAATTATCTGTGTACTTGTGTACAGATATTTGTTCATGTATCCATTTACAGACACTTTACATATACACAAACACGTGTACACAAAGACTAATTTCCATACAGTTTTCTGTCTCCCAGTGAAGCCTTATGGGAATTCTCTGACATCTAACAGGGCTGAGTTCTAATTGCAGGGCACAGACACTAGCAGGATGCTGTTCTGTCCTCTCATACATCTTCACAAATTTTCAGGAACTTATTACCATTTCAGACCACTGCCAAATTTGAAACTTGCCAAAGGAATTAAACATTACAGCGTTGGCAAACCAGGCAAGACAAGCAAATGCTGCTATCCCAGAAGCAGTATTTCCTTAGGAAAAAAAAAAAAAATTATTTTATGAATAATAATTTTTATTTCCTGTGCAGGTCTTTATACCACAAGCCTCTTTGGAAAGGCAAGCAGGGAAGAAAATGGTTTATTTGTGAAAACTGCAATTTATCAATACCTAAGAAGTTTCAACTCTTTTCCATGTTTTTTTTCTCTGAAAAAAATGCAAAACCTGCTTCAAGTCTTCAGTTGTTCATTTAGCGTGTGATAAAACCTCACTAAACTTGGAAGTATAGATTGCAGTTTAACAGCCATATCCTCAAGCAATTACAAAATCATGGAAAACAAAGTTATTCTTTGTTCTAAAAGTCCTGAGCATTAACAGGTATGACTGACTTTCTTGGTTTTGAGTTTAGTACCTAATCTGGTTACAACGAAATGCAGCCATCAATTGTAGTAATTTCCCATTCAGATCTCATCTGCAACCTCCCCATCAAATCCCTAAGGGCTACAGAGAAAGACAACTACAGTTAAACAGAGATGCACAACACTGCCTTAGTCATTAAGTCTGGATGCACTGTAACGGCAAAACTGAGGAAAAAGTGCTTTACTGGATGCAGGGTGATGCGTGTTACCACTCCACTTGAAAATGCTCAGTCTACCACCTACATCCAGACAGAAAGGACAAGAAAAGTCAAAGTCCAAGGTTTGTGAACCTAACAAATCCACAAAAGGAGCAGTAAACATTATCTTGAGTTTTATCATGCACGCTGCCTCTGGGGAAAGTGTTTAGCCATTCCCTCACACCTGGAGCATGACATTGCTATAGTAATAGAAATGGAGTCTGATGCATACTCCAACTTCTCCTAAGACAATGTGCTAAGTACAACTAGGGTTTCTCTGCTAAAATGCATCTTCTTTCAGGTTCGTTGATTCCTCTAACGGAGCTCAAACCTGCCGCTGTAGCTGTCCTAGAAAAAAACTAGAAGGAAACAAATGGGATTCAAACTTGTCAGCAAAATAAATGAAATCTGCTGTATTAGTTACTAGTACAGTAGCTAATAACTCATACCGAACATCCACGTTTCACATGGCAAAATCCTCTCAAAACCTTAGAGTAAGCCTGAAAATACAGGAAAAACATGGACTAATAAGTGGGGGTCATATCTGCATGCTTTTTTTACTTTAAATCTTGGCAGTGTGCTATTAATATGCACATTTTCAAGCTCCACAATCCTGAAAGCGTTAAATCGTTGTAAGGACTTTCATGGGAATTGATAAAGCAAAGCATTAAGAAGGGGTACAAAGTGGGATCCAAACTGTAAATTCAGGGCTAAATGCATTACAAGTAGTAAATTACTAATCCATTCATTTACAGAAAGCTACATTACACTTATGTTTAAGAATGCTGTCTACTGACTACCAAAAGGTGTCATACAGCAGGACTGCTGAGTACAGAATAAATATAGTTCAGTTTTCCACAGGAAAACACAGAACTCTCAGTTCCATAGCACAGCTGGAAGGATTTGTAAGTGAAGTTCAGACTGACTACAGAATAAGAATGGTGGAAGCAAACAGAAATACTAAAATGGTAAAAACAGTAGTCTGCACAGTTAAGAGGAAGAAGATAGAGACTCAAAAGCTAAAACATATCCCAAACTACTGAATTGTATACTTGTAGGGCAAATATGTTTTCACTGAACAGTTGAAATAAAAATATGTGGCTTATGAAAAAAGTCTCACTTAAAACTTTTCTTATTTGCAAATGATATAATATACTCATTTTTCATGGCAGAACTTACTGTAGAGTAAAATACAATACAGATACCTTCCTTCACAAGACACTAACAGCATGTAAATATTGAAACAGTTTATTTCTTAAACCAGGAGACAGCCAAAAAGAAAGACAATCATAGGTGGTTTTGTGTGGTTTATTGTTTTTTTTTAAGAAGTGAAACTTTTCATTAAGAAATTATTAAGTATAACCCATAAAATGTAGAAATTTCAGAAGATGACAAAAAGTTCTAATGATTCCAGAGGCTGCAGTTAAGCATTAATTAGTAACTAAAATATTGCAATGATCCTGCAACACTGAAAGCTGTATACACAAAGGCACAGAATCTGAACAAGGGAATACACACAGGCATACACACAAATAACATTAACACTGGGTTGCAGATTTCTGTTTAATATCTGTACATGGCAGTATTAAGGAAACCAACAATTTTTCACCCCACAATGTTCGTGTCTTTGTCAGCTCTTAAATACCAGTTTCTGCTTATTTAAGGCCAGCTTTCAGATTTCTATTCTTTACTGAGCAACTCCTTTTAATACCACGTCTCATGAAAACACTGCAGCTACTTCTGTTAAGACTACTTACCGATGTAAGATGTTGAACTGGATCAAAATTCATACAAAATACCCAGACGAAACTTCAGATCATTGTGTGCAATTCTCCATATTTAAACCCATCCATAGATTCTGATATATTTACTATATAAAGTAAATACAGGAGCAAATACACATGTACCCATACCTTCTGTAGTTGGAAGTAGGTCTTTTCCTTCGCTCTTTGTTTCTGTCAGTTTCTCTGTTCTCAGCAATACTTCTGCTAAGCTTTCCAAAGAATTGTTCTGGTATGTGCCGTAACTGTTTTCAGACTAGAAGTGAAATAAGGTAACTGACACATGTGCACTACACCCTGCAATTATATTTAGCTCACTGGCATCAGGTGCAGTTATCTACCTCAGTTCCTGCATTTCTTTCTGTTTAATTCTGGATTTTTTTCCTACTATTGCACAAAATTTCAGGTCACACAAATAATCCAAGTATTTTTACTTAATTATAAGATCTCAACAAAAAACTAACACTCTAGAATTCTGTAACAGAATCTTACTTCTGCAACGTATGGATCAGCTATTAGAGACTCATAAAATGGGTGACAGCCTTGTTTTTCCACAGTGGTATTTTCTCCAGGCCCACTTTTTAATACATCTCCAAATTCTTGGCCCTGTGAAAAATAAGTATAGTTCAACCCAGTTGTAAAAAACCTCATTAAAAAATCTGTAACTGCTGCTCAGAAGGAAAACAACTGTAAATGAAAATACAACTGAATTCAGTGGGGAGCAAGATAGGAGTCATCAGACAGAAACCAATGCTGAATGAGGTCCAGTATTCTTAAAAAAGGAAAGAGAATCATGCTCGACAGTAGTCTCAGAAAAACTAGTATGATAAACATCACAGAAAATCCACTGAAATGGAGAAGGTAGACAAGAGAAACTGAAAAGGAACAGCTTTGCATATAAAATAACAGTATTTAAAGAGTGGGCTTCACTGTGCTTTCTTCCTCAAAGTTCTGAAGTTCTGCCAAATTTCAACTATGCTTAGAAAGCATGAGAAAACAGATTAGAAAACAAGACAAGGAAACAGCTTTAGACCCCTTCTTTCACTGGGATTTGCTTGCAAACAATCCCGTGATGTCTCTAGTTCATTTATTGATTTGAGGTCTTCAGTTATCAGATACCTAACAAAGGAGCCTAGCTTTTATACTAATATATCAGCGAATTTGTAAACATCTGGAGACACATCAGCAATCCCTTACATGTAATGGTCGAAGGTAAGCTAATGATCTCTTCCACCACTGTCCATCACTGACAGCATGCAGCATGGCTTTTGTAGTCATAGTTGTGTTAGACAACACCTTCATGGTTTTTGATGTCGTCCAGTACAACAAATCAGCAGACTGGCTAGAGGAGATGTTGGTTTCATCCTGTGAGCATATCCAACACACAATGGCAAGTGTTAGACTCACACTTTAATTAGGCTAATGACCTAAAGCCAAATGCATTAGAGTTCAGGCACACTATGTTAATAACATATTTTAATTATCATTAATTTAAGCAGAAGCCATCGTAAAAACAAACAGAAGACAAGTGAAAAGGGATTTAGGAGTTTCAATCTGAAGTGACTAGCATGATCAACAGAACATTTTGCCCTTTATTCAGTTATAATCTCTTGTTTCCACAAGCACCAGCTGGTTTTAATTCCAAAGTTTATAATGGTAATGTTTTACATAATTGTTGAATGCTTCAGTTAAAGTAATGATCTCTCTACAAATGAGGAGATTGAACATGCTAGAATTAATCTTCAAGAATTCAAGAAAACCAATAACAGATAGAATCTCATAGTTGTACAGAGGTAGCATTAATTAAGTTGAATTCAGTAGGGGAAACGGTGAAAAGATGTAAACATTCATTTCTAGACCCTGTGAAAAGTACCATCAAGATCTGAAATTCTGCAATCGGCATTTACAAGGTACCAAATATAGCAAACCTAAAAGACTGCAAAAAAGAATCAAGACCTCAGCCTATTCTCAATCCGAAACTGCTTCTGCAATACATGCACATATACATCTACACATTATCCTGCAAATTATCTTCACTCAGTAAACTCAAATGTGAGACATGTTCCACAAATGGAGCTTTCTGTACCAGCTCTTCCTCATGTGAAGCATTTAAATAATACCCAGAACATCCATGCTGGTTGATCTGTGCTATTCCAGTCCCAAAAGGTTTGTGTTAATTGCATGCTTTACAAAGCTAACACATTAGACATAAATACATAATTAGCAAGCTAATGTAAACACACTCTTTTCAACAATAGAAAATGTATTTTCCTCCATACAACAAATTTCAACAGCTTTATAACCAGTGTTTCTCCCTAACAACTCTATTATGCATTTCCCCATACACGGAAGGGTACTGAAATAGAAATATTCTACCTGTATAGCTGAATGTGAGGTATTAGTTTACAACTTAGTAACTCATAACAAAATTTCAGACATCGGAGCAAAAGGTTGCCAAATTATGCTCAAATGAATTACATCCCACCATAACCTCAGTGACAAAACATGTTAGCTTCAATAAAGTAGAATTTCACTGTAGACAAACTTATTTTAGTACCTGTTACTGTAGTGTGCAGTCAACCACTGCCTCAAGCTGGCCTCTGAAGTAGCAGAGAAGTCCTTTCCATCAAAGCTTCAGCATTTCTTTCAATCTTTACTGAAATTATATTCTGCATTTCACAGATGCAGCACTAATGAACTGATTGGCTAAACTGGAAATTTTAGCTCTTACTTCACAAAGTGAGGAAAGAACACGCTAAGTACAACATGCCAGAATTTTTACTCCTCTGAAAAGTTAAAAGCAACAGAAAGTCCTAGGTCTGGTGGCTTGAGGGAGAATTTCTTGTTTGTGTATTTTTTAAATAAACCACTCTCGGTAGTTAGTACGAAAGCTTTTTGTAATTTGTTTTAAATGTTATATACAGAATACTAATTTCTCTCTCTGCCTCCATTTTCAAGTAGATACTGCAGGACACCTAACTGATTCTTCATGGGGAAAAACAAAACCAAAACAAAACAGAAGCAGAAAAAGTAAATTCCCCAAATTCTCAACTGCATTTGAGCAAAACACTTTTTTTTTTTAAATAAACTTCCTTCAGTAGTGTGAAAACTGATGGGCTAACTTGTATGATGGTGTGTATGCTTCTATAGCTCTACCGCTATCAGATAAATTATATTGATTTTTTCTAAAAAGAATTTCAACTCTATGAGTAATTAGAGGGTTTTTTTGTACAAATAAAAAATGTTTTCTGAAAAGCCATTCCTTGGTGTACCTGGAACACTTTCAGGCTATAACTTTCTGCTATCCTGAATCAATCCCTCATAAAATAAGTGATTTCTTAAAGATTGTTGGAGATGCCATCTTAAGAAGACAATTTTAATTGTATCTTCGGGCAGAAGTTATAGTTTGGGGGTTTTGAGGTGTGTGTGGGGAAATTATTTTCTTATATTATTTCTTCCTGATATCCTTCATAAAAGTAAGCACTTCTGATTAAAAACAAAATAATAATAGCAACAACTACAACTTATTAAACCTAAATTAGCAGGCTAAAAATGTGTATGAATATAAATTAGTGCAAAAAAGTCAGCCAACAAATTCTGAATTATCCAGATACTCTAAAATAACTGTTCAAACAAAAGAGAGTGTAATAAATTAGAACACCTGCAGCTTGGATATTTTTTTTTTTTGGTCTTTAATGACATTTAGCTAAGGTGCAAGGATTAAAACATGTAAAAAACATACACTGTATACACGTTATGCATTTAGATTATAAAGGAAATGACGTGAGGTGGAACAGATTCTGTGCATAAGACAGAACATCAAGTATTAGTTTTCCTTTTTTCTTTCTCCCGTTTTGGTACTTCCACTGGAAAATAGGAATTTAAAATAGTCTCTTTTATGTAAGTATTCATGTTTATTCTAGATTTACACTTTGTGCCTTGGAGGGTTTTGTTTTGTCTTTTTCTTTTTTCTAACATATGTAACAGCTAATGAACCAGTCTAACTGAAAACACCAGTCCTGCAAAGGTAAACCAGACCCTAGATAAGAGACTACAGAAAAGATTCAGCTCAAAATGACAACACTAAAATTCAGGTGTCACTGGATGTCTAATCTCTTATTAGGTTTGTAACGTCACTGGAACTGAAAAAGTAACCCAGCCTTAAGCATACACAATGCATTTGATTCAGCTGCTTAAACATAAGCTTTGATGACTGTCTGAGATATATGGCAGTAATTAAGATATCTGCTTAACACTTGTAGATCTGACAGAGGAGCTAAGCTTTTTGGGTCAGTAGCTGGAGGACAGGAGGATAACTTAGGGCATCTCAAATTGTGGATATATGTGATTAAGTAAACTGAATCAAGCACCTACTGGCTGATTAACTGCATTATTCTCTATGCACCATTGACTGGATCTCCAGTGACTACAACAAGAGTTTAAATAGTACACATATAGAGTTCCATGCTGAGAGTTTTCTCCTTCTCTGCACATGAGTTCAGCAACACTGTAAATAAACACAATTCCCTCAGAATTTACAGCTACCTCTTCCTATGAGAAAAATTCTGATTTAGTTATTACACAATTAAAACCAGTACATTTACTAAACCACAAAACACAGCTCCAGTTAATCTCAAAATAAAAACATAATTTTTTTTAAAAAACAACAACATCACCACTATTTGAAACAGCAGCTGGAACATTATTTTTGCTCTGAGGTTCCAAAGACTCCAGGTAGAAAGAGTTCCCAGTGCATGCCACATGAATACAACATTCCCCAATAATTTCTAACCGGCAATGGTAGAAATGCATGACATACCGATTTAATGTACACAAATGTTTTAAAAGATCCTATCATTTCCCAGATCTAGTGCTTGAGAAAAATGCAAGGCAAAGAAGATGCTACTGCTCTGTTAATGGGAAATTTTCTTTTCTTTAAGCAATGTTTAAGAAAGTCATTCCTGTACTTTGAAAATACTCTCCTCTAGAAATTATGTCTGCTCTCCTATCAAAGAGTTCATTTTCAAGGAAACCTGAAACTGTAAATTTCTCTTGTGTTGATGTGCCACTTTATGGTAATTAAGTTTTTACATTCAGATATATAAATGATTTTATTTATAACACACATAATGCACATTTTAAGTATTATGCAGATTTAACAGTCAGAGCTTATTTACAAGGCAATTGATGGTTATCGTTTCAACTGTTTAAACACAACACAGCATCTCATGACTAAACATTATATTTTAATTCAATAATGTTATCAATAATATTCTGAAATGCTTTTCATGAATCAAGACCTTACTTTTCTCACAGATATTTTGTTTGAGAAGCACAAGATTAGTTGCTGAGGCATTTGTAGCATACAACAAAGAGAAAAAAGGGTGGGATTAGGGAAACTTGAGATTTTGCTTAAAAATAATCTGCTATGTTGGAATCATTGTAGTTTACAAAGGATAATTTCTTCAGCGGATCCCATGAGTTCAATCAATAGTGACAATCTGGCACCAAGGTAATTAAGTAAATTCTTGTGCAAATGCATTAGCTCCTTCAGAATAATTATGTGCATCTTTATCATAGCAATCAGGAATTTCCTTCAGAGTAGCACCACTGAAGACTTGGAGAAAAGTTATACCGAAGTCAGTATGACAGCAATGTTAAATGACACATTTCTATGCAATCTAGAGATTGTGGAGATATATAGCCAGCTGCTACCAAGATTTCTGTAAGTTTCATGGGGAAAAAAATTTCAGAGGAAAAACTTAAAAACAAAATTAGTTTAGACATTTCTAGAGAGGAGTTCATCAAGAGAAGAATGCTTGACAAGTATGATCAGCTGGTGGTGTAGGTTGGTATAATGAAAAAAATGGTAGCAGCATCTAATGATTCAGTACTAGATGAAGGTAAAAAGAGATAGAAAAAGGTCACTAAAGCTTTGAAAGGAAAAACTGATATACTTACAGATAGGTATTATTAATGCAACAGAGAAAGGGATGCCCACACATATTCTAGGAAAAGCTTAGTCAAGTCAGAATAATTACATTTAGAGCACCAATTTGAAAAGGTATTAAATAAGTGAGAAAGAAGAACATTTGTCAACTCTTTGAGAAAAGGATGTTAGAAGTTAATCAGGACATAAGTGAAAAAGGAGTAAAAAGAAAGGGCAAAAGACATCATCTTACAGTTGCTTTTTGCTCTGAGGAAACTGAAATTCTGTGCAAGACAATGAAGGTGAAACAAGAAGAATTAGCTGAAGTGGAACTATGGGGATTGCAGTTATGGGATTCAGTTAAGTCAGAGAAACCAAGTTATTGAATATATTGCTTTTCTAACATTTCAGATGTCTGTAACAAAGGAATGGTTATACAGTGACTAAATTCTTGGCTCTGTTTCCTCCTGTGTCATTGCAAGAAATGAAAGAAGCTATAAATCCCTAGTAAGTCAACTGGGAGAGAACAAAAAGACAGAATTAGCAAATATACACAACTCATTTCATAGTGTAACAGTCGGAAATATGACATGCCAAGAAGCTGTATTAAAACAGAAAAGAAAAACTCAATGCAGCAACATACAAACTTGCCAGGTCAACTTTCTGCCTATTTCCAATTCTAAACCACCAACCACAAGAAGGTCAGGGGTGGGGGGGAAATGAAAGATATAGTAGAAAAAATAAGAGTGGATAATTTTCTGAATGCAAATTCCCCAGCATAATGAAAATTGCTTCAGATATCCAAAGTGAATTGATAATTAAGTTAATTAGTGAGTTTACACAACTCTGATAAACCCCTGAGTAAGTTTCTGAATCATTTATATGCACGTATAATTGTTCTGTCACAACACAGTCAATAGTACTACAGCATATGAAAGGTGATGCATGACAAATTTGTTATATACATTAAAATATTGTAAACGTATGCATCCACACCCACATCAGAAGGTTCCACAATTTTATTAACATCTACTTAATAATCTTCCCCTCAGAGATTTATTTACCAATTTCCAGAAAGTATAAAGGATCCATGCCAGTGAAACAGACCTGCTCTTCATATCAATGATTCTAGCAAATACATAAAGCATTTAGCATTCCTCCTCTAAATACTGTTTTCAGTGCTATTTTATTTTCCTGTCCATTATATACATATGCAAATATGTATGTATATATTTACATATGCATATATGTATATAACATATGCATTATGCCAATACATATATAAAAAACATACATATATAAAATATAGACATATACATATAAGTTATCTGTTCCCATTCCAGTAACAAAGGAGAGGTGTGGTTTTTTAAGCCACGTAATGTTGCAAATATATCAAAGGCAAGGACTAGCGTGTTCCATCTACAGCGGTCATAGAT
>JANZLQ010000017.1:16510916-16533445 GCA_026212715.1 Elanus axillaris
ACTAGCGTGTTCCATCTACAGCTGTCATTGGTAAAAACCTGCCAAGGGTATAGTGACATTAAGGAGGCTGCAACTCTGATACTTTTCTCAAAAAGCTACACTATGCAACATGAACTACCCTTTTTTTTTCCTGTATCCTTTCCTGTATTTCTTTAAAGTTGTGTCCCCCCTGCTCCCCTGAGATCTGTTTATCATCTACAGAAAAATTTAAACAGAAAATAAACTTAAGAATTTTCCACTTTGAAGACATTCCTTTCTTTCATAAAAAAATAATTACATCATCTTTACAGAGAAGGTACTTGCAGTTGTACAAACTTAAATTCATTAAAATAATAAACACAAAAAGTAGAAGGAATAGTAGACTTTTTTCTTGCTGCCTTACCTCTATTTGCCACAAAACACTCAATGTTCCTTCTGACTTTACACATAAAAGTAATTTCACGTGCAATACATGTAAGTTATAAAATGGCAAAGAAGCAATAAACTTCATGATGCACAGAACAATGGAGAAAAAAACGTCTAATTCAAGACGTTTTTTAATTAAATATGTAAGTCAGGTTTATTTTCAAATGTTTTGCTTTGCAACTGGGACAGATCCCAAAATGAAATCAGCATTAATGTATATTATTTTGCTAAATTTTGTTGCACTTTCCTCTTCTGCCTTTGGGTTTATTTCTTTTTCTGTGTTGCTAAGACTGTGTAGGAAGAACCAATGAAATATCAGAACAGACTAAGTATAAATAGGTAAGCAAGACCTTGAATTTAATCTAAGAACAGAAATTAGAGATGAGTTTAGTGCTGTACATTTCTTCTGGTAAACAAGTAGATGTTGCTAAAAACTCAAATTCAGCTCTTCAGCACAATGCAGAACAAAGTCACTATTACTTTAAAAGCTCTCTTTCAATCTTACCTCTGTATCCTTACTGATCAACGAAGAAGGTCCCAAGATATTTATACTCTCACCTCCTTCTGAAGGAAGCAACTGGTAATTCACAGTCTGATAAAGAATCTATAAACATAAAATAAATACAATCTCTTACCAGTCAAGTAATCAAATGTAAGAATTATAACTGATGTCATAAGAAACCCAAGAAATTCTTATGTAAAAGCTTCCATGATATGAAAACAACCCTGCTTGGAAGACAGTGAGAAGACCACAGGTATCTTTGACATCCTCTCACTGTTGTAGTCCCTAGACTACTAAATGACCTTCCCTTCTGTGATTTTTGTGCAATATTTTTCACATAATGTAAGACTTTTTTTTTTTTTAATTATATGCACCCTGTTGTACTATGTATGCTAAAGAACTTCCATGAAAAACACCCATTATCTGGACTTTGTCTTTGAGGTGCTGGGCAACTCCACAGAGGCAAGTGTTACACAATAGTTTTGTGAGCAGAATTTCTGCAGGCCATAGAACTGATGAAGGTCTGCAAAAGACACTTATAGCTGTTTAATATCATCTGGTCAGCATGACCTTCTCAAAGATTTTCAGCATATAACTATTTATCTACATACAAATACACAGTGCTTGGACAGAATATGTAGGGCTATTAATGAACAAAGCTGAAAAGCTTATGCTTAGTTTATGGAGAAAGTAATTGCAGAAGAAGCTGATGGAAATGATGACTTGCATTTGGCTTCCTGGGGCAAATACCAAATTAATCATCACTGCTACAAATGATATTGCACTAACAAAGAAACCTGAGCAACAAATTAATCTCAAGTTTTGTGAATGGAGAAGACAGAGAATCCCTTCTCTTGGAAAAGTGGGATGCAAGAGAGTAATAACCAGTGGCTGAGCAGCTGCACTGAGTTACAAATAACAGGACATGAAGCCTTCAGAAAGAATGAGACAACAACATATAAGCAGTGAGTAAACTGACAGAAAAGTCTAACAAATTTTGGGTTGTACAGTGCCAAAAGTTTTTCTGACTTCAAATTATAATTCTAGGTATAGGCACATAAGGAGGGAAACAACTTTTTATTTCAGTATTGTACAGGTATCAAATCTGCAAAGATTCCACTCATGTTTAAGCTCATAATTGTACCCATCTCTCTCAAATTTGAGTGCTTTCTTGATGAAAAAAAATAGTAAATAGCTTGCAGGAGCTAGACGTGTATTTCAAGTCCTTTGTGATGTTTTATTCTGAAGTTATCCTGTTACTAAAGCAGCACAGACTGCCTTTATACACTGCCTGTATTTTTCATACACGCTGCTATACAAGCAATTTTGTAAAAAAATGGCTATGCACTTGCAGCTGCCTTAATTAGGCTGCATACCTACTGTAGCTATTGCTCCCTTCTTCCCCATTCTTCAGACACACAATGCAAGACCTCAAAGATGGTTTTACTACACAAAGATAAATCTATGAACAATGTGAACTCTTAGACAACTAAGACAATTATAAACTCTTAAGTAATAGTACGTAGGCCAAGCCACAATTACACTGAACAGAAATTTAACATTTTGACAACCTAAATTACTGCACTACAGTTTCAAATAAAACTTTTCAAAAGGTTTGCTATATCTTGCTATCACTTGAATTTAAATGTCACAATTAAATGTTCTCACATATATAGTATGATCAGCTGAACACCCAAGACATGGTTCTATTAAGAAGTCAGTCATTGCAGAGTTAATAAAGATGGCTCAGACACAAAGCCTACTGTAGTTGTTCAAACCGTTACATGGTTGGAATCAGTGAAAAAAAGAATTTCATTGTATATTGGGTAGAGAACATAAAAATGTAAGAATAAATATTTAATAGAAATTTATGTGGGCATTTAATGAAGTTGCATTACAAGATGTAAATACCTGGAAAACACTGAAAATTTATTTAACTGCATTTGCAAATAAAATACTTAAAACAGGCAGTAAATACAGAAATTAGAAGTACTAATGACAGAGAATATAATTGCATTTCTGCTTGAAAAGCCAAGTCTTCATATAAAAATGCTTATAAAGAGACCTCATTTGTTGAAATGTAACAGTGAAAGTAGAAAAATAGAGCAGAATAAATATAAACTCATTGGGGGGTGGAACTTAAGAGAACAAACTTAAAAATGACCACAAGTCTCTTTTACTTCGGTAATCATTGAACTTGCATGAAATAAGTTTCAGAAACACTCACCTGGGTTTGCAACAAACTGCTCACTCCCAGCAATGCCTCTATGGCACTTGGGGGACAGTGTGTCAGAGCAAAAGCCATGAGTTCCTGACGCATACCCAAATCATGGTAGCCTTCTGATTGACCAAGCTGACTGCATACTTCCCAGCTTTTAGAATAACCTAGAGGGGAACACAAAATGTACTTCTGCGGTTGGTAAGCTTCACAAATGACAGAAGAATGCTGCATAGTTCTTACCGGATGAGGTAAAGGAGGGCATGTGGCATTCTTGCCAACACTTAAGATCCCCTGAGAAAGGAACCATAAAGGCTCCATAAAACAGAGATGTAACTCAACTTTAGACTGACCAAATACATAAAAGATTCATTATTTATCATATTGTAGATATCAGTACAACAGGCATCTGTAAGTCTACACACTATACTTTTACATATTGCAATAAGAAAATCATAATTTACTTCAGAGCACAATACACAATATTGAACACCTTACTGGCGTGGCTGTAAAAAAAAGCAGTAAAGTATATCACTTGATATATTAAAAGAACTTCAATTCATGTCAGATTTTTCCCCCTCAATCTTAAGGCAGAAAAAAAAAAGCAAAAGAAACAAATCCCATCATCCTTGTATCTTGACACATACGCATTTACCTCCACTCATACCCTCACATATACAAATTACATAAATAGCACAAATATTTTAAAAGTTTTGATAGAAAGGTACACATCTAAAAGACCTGCACGTTCCTACTAGTTTCAGTCACATATTTTTACCTGTTTGAGAGGGGTACAGTGTAGAAAGAATGAAAAATTATGGTTCCCAGAGACATACAGAAAAGCTCCATAAGGTTACGGGTCTAATAGTTTGGTTATTGTCTTACTACATACAGTACTTGCTGTATACATCTCCATGGAATGTCAATTGACTTCCACAAACAAAACGTAACTAATTTTTGAATGAAACGGACCAGTCTGAAGTACCATGCTTCACAATAAGCTGAGAGTCAGAACTCTGATTTCCACCACCACCTTGCCACGCCACCCCCATTTATTCACTTCACCTGTAGCCATGAGCTCCTGGCAATGCATACTAGCTGCTTTGTAGTCCTGGAAACTGAGAGCTTGTTCCACTAAAAGGATTAAAACTTGACCTTTTCTCTCCATCTGATCATCTCCTGGAAGAAAAATTCAACATTTTAATTAGTTAATTGGAATTAATGGTCAACTTAAGCGTGCTGCTTCATTTCGTAAGAAGTCTATATGCCACAACATAAAAAGCCCATCTTGAAATTGGAGCAGATATAAAATTACCTGCTTTTTCCTGAAGGAAACAATAAAAACAGTTATGTATTTTAAAAAACACTGGCAACATACCTGGCTAAAAATAACTACACAGAATGTTACGTCTATGTTAAAAAAAAAAAAAAAAAAAAGTTTTGAAAACTGTATTCATGTGATGGCCAAGACATAGACTGATATGTAAGGTAAGTGACATATAAATCAAAATGCTGACAGTGGAAAAAGAAAACCAAACAAACCTTCTGTGAACTGTAACAAAACAAGAATTTTGAATTTTGTAATTGTTTTCTTAAAGTATACAAAGCCCCAGTTTAAACTCCCACTTCACAGAGCCAGATAATTAATGAGATGTGGAAGATACAGGTATTTAAAAAGCCCCACCTTCATAAATTGAGTGAGTAGAACTGAAACTATTTTTTTCACACCATACAAGCATCTTGGTCACTAAACCTTCTGGACAACGCTTCTTCCCCCAGTTATAACTCAAAAGTAACACTTCAGATAATACAGATCTTTTCTGACTGAAGTTTCATGAAAAATTTTTGTAGAAAAATGTCCTGACCTTAATTTTAATACATCAGCTTTCACAGATGAAAATCTAATCAGACAACTTATTTTCCTTTCAAAGACAGTTACAGTCAATACAAATAACACTTCTACCTGTCACCCTTTACAAGTCACCTATTTCTATTTTTTTTTAAGCTTTTTCCAATTTAGAGAATGAAAGTTATTTACTGACACCACTTGGTCCAGTGTTGTGCTCAAAACAGCATGTATGTCCACGCACTGAGGTGACTAAACATACGCAGGAAAAATAACATCACACTATTCATTTTAATATAGGAAAGAAGGGTGGCAAGAAGCTAATAAAAATGAGTAGTTTTTTTCAATGAAAGCTCTTGCTCATGTTTCTCCCCTGTTATTAAAAGTAATTTTATGCAGTCACTGCTGTTAAAAGTCATTTGAAAAGGGCACTGGTTTATGAAACTGTATTACTACAACTTGTGAAATGCAAATATTTCAGAAGGTTAAACAGATCCGGTTCCAAAAACCATTTAAAGAGTACATGTTCTTAAATTGTATAGATGTTATTTTTAATTCTAATTTGCAGGTCCATCACCACAGGCAAAGCAAATTTCTTTTTAAAGCTTTCTCAAAAGAAAAGATGTAGCAGTTGCACTAGGATGACATTCAGGGAAGTGAAGTTACCCTAATTACTGAACTCAATCAAGATTCCCCTAATCCCAGAATGTCATGACTAACTCAGCTGGGAGAACAGGTTGGCTTCCCATCATTTCATCTTTTGGCCTCTTGCTCTATATACTGGCAACACATGATGTTGCAAATTAATCACATCCAAGGCTCTTCTGTTGCAAAATTTTGCCCTCTGGAACTTGGGAACTTCTCATCCGGGCAAAAGCAATTACAGATGACAAAGAGGTGCTTCTTTCTACAGAAGCTAAATGTGAACTGTCATTTCTTTAAGTAAGAGATCTGTACTTGCCACTCACCTTCTGGTGCTCACTTCATCCTGACAGCTTTACTACTTACAGAGAGATTTGACAAAGTAGCAGACACAAATAAAAAGCAAGAGAAATAATCGAACTATTGCCCCTCAGATTTCAGATAAACAAAATAATCACCGCTATTTATTACTACTTAAAAATCAGTGGGACTGGGGGGAAGAGAGGAACAACACTTGGAGCAAGGAATGGTTTTCTTCTTAATCGTGCTTGAGCAGTCATACGCTGACAAGTCCCTCATCCCCAATGTTTTAGCTAATTAGTTTTGGTGCAGTGGGATACAACTTCACATGTTTTAGCACAAGCATAAAATACAAGGGTTGTTTTCCTTCCAGTCTATGGCTATATTTGCTCACCTTATCTCCACTGTTCACTCATTTAAACTTCCATTACCTTGACACAATCTGTTAGGCCACAGAACAACAGCAGCTCCGACATGACTAGTGAACCCCCGGCAACGCACAGCTCAAGCCCTTTCTCATGTGGATTTCATTGCCTCAACAGTGCAGTGACTTAAAATACTACCTGCCGCAGATTAGAGGCATGGTCTTGTTCTTCTATTCAAACATGAAAAAATTCACTGCTTCAGCTTCGTGACACCTCATTTGAAGGTATTTTTAATAATAAAGTCCTATAAAAGTGAAAGTTTTGAATTCTAAGTTGTTCCCCTTGCCATTCTGACAGACATCCAAGATTTAAAACCAAGAAAGGTTCAATGAGAAAAACTATTAAAATGGTGACCTTATCATACTACACAGTAATTCGGCATCAAGCCTTTATGTTAATGTCTGACATCCAGACTCAAACAAATCAAGTTCAGCAACTGCAAAGGATATCTTAGGTTTTGTTTCCCTTTTGTGATCTGTAAAAAAGTTTGTGTGTTACACTCTTTCAGACTACTGCCTCCTCATATCGTAAGGAAAATGCATTTATATTCTAAGGATTACTCTACCTAGAAAGATTTAAGTTTACAAAGTTCTTTCCATATTTTTTTGTTATGATGTTTACCATTCAGACAGAAGTTGATACAAGCATATATGGCATCATACCTGAAAGGAAGTTGTAGTGAGGTGGTGTTGGTCTCTTTTCAAGTAACAAGCGATAGGACAAGAGGAAACAGCCTCAAGTTGACCCAGGGGAGGTTTAAATTAGGTATTAGGAAAAATTTCTCCACTGAAAGGGTTATCAAGCATTGGAACAAGCTGCCTAGAGAAGTGACTGAGTCACCATCCCTGGAGGTATTTGAAAGATGTGTAGAGGTGGCACTTAAGGACATGGTTTAGTGGAAGTTTTATGTTAATGGTTGGACTTGGTGACCTTAAAGGTCTTTTCCAACCTAAACGATTCTATTACAAATGATGAGAGGAAAAATATGGAAGCTAAGAAATAACAAAAAAAAAAAATTCTTGAGAAATAAAGGATGCTCAAATAATTTTTAAAAGTTTGGATACAATTTGGGTCATACAAAGAAAGAAAAAAAAAGCTTAATGAAACTTTGAGTAAGATGCATGCTACTTGAGAATGGGTGAAACATTATCTTGAGTGAAACCATGAAAACTTAAGAGTCAAATGGTATCAAAATTGTACGTATACTCCAAAAATTCCATGTCATCTACATTTAGAAGATCAGAAACCATCTGTATGGTTACTTCCACATGTGTTAGGCAAGAAGTTGAGGAAGCAGTGTTGAGGAAGGTGGATTTAAAAAATAACCTTTGACTTAGAAATGTGAGCAAAGCTTAAAGTTACTAGAATTATCTCATAAACATTAAAATTAACTAAATTACCATAGAAAGTTGTGACAAAAGAGAATAATGAACAGAAAATATTTCTGGAGAGCCTGACTCAAGAAAAAGAGCAATGCTCATTAGATCTTTCTTTTTTTACAGTAGAGAAGATGGTCTTAATTTCTGATACTTAAGCATTCTTTTTACTCTTTTTTGCTCTTCTATTTTGTAAGCAAGTAATTCCTTAAAGTGAATTCTTTCACATCCTTTCTTAACAAAGAGTGTGGATTAAGTGAGGATCATGAGACAAAACAGCTCAAACTCCCTGAGCAGGTGCAGTTTTCTGGCTGGCATGCTGAGCACATTGTCCCTCACTCACTTTGTCCATCTGTGAAATTAAGATAACACTTGTGTGCTTACTTTACAGAGGTAGCGACATGAGGCTTAAGTAGAGTTTACTGTCATTAATCAAATACTTTAAAGCAATTAAACTGATAGCTGATATACCATTACCTAAGCAATATTTCAGCTTTGACAAGTACGAATATAAATTCTAGTCCTCACTTTAAGTGCTGCTCTCTAAACAAACTGTATTCAGAGAACACAAAGAGCTCCCAAAGCTCCTTGAGGATGACCATGTGCACTCTACCCTTGTATGCACAGAAAAGGCATTCTTTTAGAATTTAAATTAAAATATATATACTCAGTGTATTTTATAGGCTATATATCTATAACAGCATATACTATATAGTCTATATATACACATATATTTAAAAATTATATAGGTACGGATAGATGTAGCAAGCAGACTTTCACACTCAGTAATGTTATGAGGTGGGGTAGCAAGGTGAGCAAAGAGGGGGAAATGCTGAAACAAATTCCTCCAGTTAGCAGATCAAGCACAAGAAAGCACTCTACTGGTAGATACACACAGTGGATCGGGAATAGAAGGGACTGCAAATTTGAGCATGCGTAACCAATACCGGTAAGCATGTTCCACAAGACAAAATTAGAACTTCTTTCACAGCAAAGATGGTTCATAAATCAGGATAATTGTATAAGTAGTGAAAACCAATTAGGGATGAAAACCAATTCTTTCTTCCAGCAGCGCTTTATCTAATTCTTCATTAAGCAAGTCCATAAAGTTCAATCCCTAGATTCTTTTTCAATATCCAGACTCATCCCAATATATCTCCATAAAACCATTACCTTTCATCATAAGCTGTTAGAAATCGAGTTACCCTTTCCCAGTAGTTTGAAACCTGCTAACAAAGACTATCTGTGCTAAAACTGCAAGGAAGGTTTTCCTTTTCTAATATTCAATTAAAAATAAAATATACTCATTCACGAATATTAAAATCTGTATGCATGAGCTGCCCTTTTGGCTAAAAGCCAATTTGTGTAATAATATTAGTGTTTGTTATCATTCTTATGGCTACCAAGTCCTAAAATAACTCTTCATCATATCAATAATTAATCATAACTCAGTAAGTTAAATAACAAGTCGACATACAGATACACCATATCTATATGGCTTACTTTAATAGTTTGGGAGCTTTTTTTTTTTTTTTACACTTAGTATTAAAATTTACAAGACTCTTCATTTACAAACTACAATTAAGACTACGCCAGCATTCCACTTAAAATCTGTTTGTAAAGGTATTATTAACCTAACTATTAAAATCATATACAACTTCTAATTCATTGTAAAGTTATCTTTTCCACAGTACATACAGGAGTAATTGAGGACTGAAGAGTAAAGCCCTACAGACTTTCTTTAATCTGCTGAAAAAATATTGCATTTGTATGCATGACTAGTGATGACAATCATGTTTCCTTTATGTGCTTTTGGATACTCTTCTGGATACTCATCAGTGAGATGGAATGTCAGGCACAAAAAAATCTGCAGTAATAGTGGTATGCTGTTTATAGTTTTCAAGTCCAGAAAAACTAAAAAAAAGATTAAAGAAACACTGAGTTTCTTAATACAGAAGAAACCTGTTTTCCATAACCCACTTCCTACAACAAATAAGTTTAGATAAAATTCACAACTATGGCATTCTCATACTGAATCCATTATCTTGCTTATAAATGAACATCCTGTACAGAAAATAGTATTTCTATATAAGTAATACGACTAGTCATCCCTCAGTAACAGTGAAATGGTTTTTAATCACAAAGCTTGAAACTACTTACTTAAAAACAAACAAACCAACACAAAAAAAAATCTCGCCACATCCCACCACCACATAAAGTCACTATTGGAAAGATTTTCTTGCTATTTTTAACTTTCGAATAAATGTTAGTCTATAACCAAAAGATAACTTTGAAAGTGACTGAGTCATTTATTTAGCATAATAGACAAGAATAGCAAATGTCCAAGTAGTGCACTCCTTAGCAAGATTTACTCTTAAGTATATACTTTTACTACTAAAGTTGCACACTTACCACAGCAAAAACCATTAGCATTATTCCCAAGGTTAACCATTAAAATCAGGGAGCACAACACTCTTAGGATAAATATGTAACTTGTAGCATAAGCAGTAGTTTTTAAATCATTCACCTGCTTAAAAATTAACCACCTCGCACATTCATCTTCTGTTTTTCGCCACCCTAATAACTACAAGCAAGAGGAAATCAGGAGACCATTTCATCATCTGGCTTTAAATACCTCTTTTAAATCTCTCTTTTCAGTGGTGTCTCAGTAAGTGCCACTGTGATTATGCAACACTAGCACACAGACATTACCATATCAATGAACTCTATATGAATTCTCTGCAGTTCTCTACCTAATATACATTGCCTCTCATCTTTCAATCTCTAGAAATGGGAGCCATGAGTTTGTTCCCTGTTTAAAGGTGCATACCAGGGCACTGCAGATGCTGATCTACAACTAACATTACTGGGCAAAATACTTCATGTTTTTAAGCTTCATAAAATCACTGTGGATTTTGCTTTTCCTTCTCTCATACAAAGAGAATCATTTAGATTCAAAGAGAAGGTAAAACAAAAATCAGCAGCATTAGTCTAAAGAACCCAGAATAATAGGAAGAAAAATTGACAGATTTTAACTTTATGTGGGAGGAAGCAGAGGAGAGAGGGAAGGAGCTGTACAGCAACCTTGTCTTATGAACCAATATAGATATTTTTTTTTCCAAGTCTTGCAAACAAAGAAAAAAAAAAAGAGAAGTTATGACTGTCATTCTAGTTTTAATACAGAACAGGAAATTACATGTGAAATTAACAAATATATAGATTGGATCCAGCTACCTAACATAGTACCATCCTCTCCCCTCTGCCATTTTTCATGTAGCAGCGCTACGTAATAGGAGCTCTGAGCTTACCAGAGTCACAACATTTCCACTGATTCCTTTCCGTAGGACATAGGCATCTCAGGACATCAACAACCTAACTTCTGTACCTCTGTTCATAATCTCACCCAATCCCCTTGAATATCTCCCTCCCTACTTAACACTATGCAAAAATTGCCAAAACTAAGCTTCCTGAATACATAAGAAATTCTTAAATGATTTAACAAATAGAGAGAGAAAGGAATTAGGCAGGCATGCACCAGTGACAAAGCCAGAATACATCAATTTTATATACTATGCTGCATAAATATGAATTTATATATTTCTATATTTTATTTCTACATCATAAATATATAGCACTATTGTATTTGCAGTTGAATTGACAAAGTATTTTTCAAAATCAAAAGGTCTGCCAGACACTTTAGGTAGACTATCTTAAAAAGGAAAAAAAATTCTAGTATTTTTAGGATTCAATCCTTGAAGATGTTCAGGTCCTCAAAAGAATACTCAACCTAAAGCTAATGCATTATTTTTAGTGCACAAAAAAGATATACAAAGCATACACAAAAGTCGAAGAGCTGAAGTTTATGCATGATGACTTTTTTTCACCTCTAGCTTAAATGGGACTTTTATTAAATCAAAATACCTTATTTGACAGAGACAATACGATTTGCTGGAGTTTTAGTACTACCAATTAACTGTAAGACAAAATATTCTCAGCCACAACTTGTCCAATCTGAAATGAGCTTTTACTCAAAATCCAGGTTAGACAAGGCTTTTTTTATTTTAGGTATTAGAGGAACGTCAGAGTAGCTGACAATATCAGCTGTTTTATTACAGATAAAATATTGCATTCATCTAAAATATTTCATTCCTCCTCAATGACTGCTCTTCGAGATTACTTTTTAGTGATATCCTTCAACACACACTCTAATATCAACTCAAACGTCCTAAAGCATAACACAAACACATACTGCATTGTGATTCAGTGTCTTATTAACACAGCTTACCTGCAACCCTTAGCAAATTTGCAAGTCCCAGGAGCTTAGCAGACTGCCTATAGTTTGTTGACAACTGAGCAAGGCAGTCCTTGATGAGACTAAGACGATCAGAACATAAACGCACTGTTGAAAGAAAAACTGGTGTTAGAGACTGTACAAATGAACGCTACTGCTATATTTCTCATTAACAATGTAGACAAAGAAAGAGTGCTAGGGGGTATAAGAAAGCAAACACAATCTGAAAACCCGCCCAAAGTTACTTGCATTCAGATCTTCAATGATACCAATAAAGAAAAAGTTAAAATAACTCTATCCAGCCCCAATCTCTAGCAAGTCAGGCTAGGAAGGGAGGAAGAAGAGGGAGACTGACCTGAAAGAAAATTTATTTTTGTTTCAGGTTTTCAGACTCAATGTTTTTAAATTTGTATGACTAACCATATGCCTATATACAAATTTATTTTTAAATACAATTTTTGCAACATTCTCAGAAAGACTGCTAAACCAGACATTAACTTTCATTCAGAATACAGTAAATAACTACTATTTCATGCTACATTGTATTTTAGGGTGGACAGGATACATCACTGTAAGACTGAAATAACTGTCAGACAAAATCTTGAGGGTGTTTTAATTTCCATAAACATTTTCTGAGCAAGTGGAGGGATAGCCTGCACATCATGAGGTTGTGTCAATCATATCCTGAGAAGCTTGTAATTAGTGCTGTGTTTCAAAAAAGATTTTATCAAAAATTAAACAATTACCTTAATTGTATAATTTAATTTCATTAATTGATTTCAGTGCTCTTTTTAACTAGTTAGTGGGGGGCTAAGTTCAGGCTGCTGCTTTAAAAAGCTAACTTTTTCATACCATGCAAGTTCTCAGAACACAAAGAAACAGCATGCAGATCTTAATCCTTTAACACTCAGTAAGACATTAATGTCTGCATGGGGGATAAGCCCAATATGCAAATACAGATTTTAAAACATATGATTATTAGGCCTCTCAATAAGAGCAAAGAAGCCCTTGCGTAATGAAAACTATTAATAAAGTTCTGTAAAACAATTAGACTAAAACAAATTAAGAATGGAGGAGCAGGAAAAGGCTACTCTCTTAGTTACATTTTTAATATTCTATCACACACGTGTATTAGTATACAGCAGTAAAATGTTTTCATTCACTGACTGTATAAGCAAGACATTTTGAAATATCTAATGTAACAGAAAGTAATCTGAAATAGTACTTGGGTCAAACACTTTAATGAAAGAGGGACTTCTCTTTACTTTTTATGTCAATAAGAAGTCTCCAAAGCAGATTTTATTTAAATACATAATAATAGTAGTTCTCAACCTTAACTGCTGAGTTTGCTAAAAATACAAGTGGGGAGCTCTACAGAAAACTAAACATAGAAGTACAAATAAAAGTCTACTGCTAATTCTTTCTGTGGGAATAACTGATCCTTAATGTTATTTTAATGATATTCTATCAAAGTAACTGACCAGTTAAAGGCTTTCATTAAAACTTTAAAACATAATTTTAATCTTATTAGTTTAATTTGATTTACATGAAAGATACTGAACAAAAGATAAGACAGGATCATTAATGAAATTACAGGCCTGATTTCACACATTCTAATTAATCTAGATCAGTTGTATTACACATATTATTAAATGCAATGTTACGTTGCCACTTCTTTTAAATGATACTTTCATGTCCGCACTGAAAAAGCTGAAGAAAATATATGTGTACTTTTCTACAGGCTGAACAAATTGATTAAAAAGTAATACTGCTCTAGAAGTCAACAGTGGAATATTGCAAGATCTAGAAATCAGACTTATTCTCAGTTCAGAAATTGTAAGATTTCTGAATATAACATATGGAGCATCAGCTCAGTTTAAAGGAATACTTGGGAGAAAAAAAGAGAACAGAAAGAGAACAAAGTAAAGTAAAGTAATAACAGCCACTAAGAATATCCACTTCCTTTTCCACAGACCCACAAGAGCTTCCCATAAATCCCAGTATTTCTCTGCACAATGCCAGAAATAAAATACTACCAGCAGCATGTTCCACTGGTACTCAGTGCTCCTGAAAACACTCTAAAAGAATTGGCTTAGAATACCAGTGTTCATACAGTTTCACATAGTTGCCTACATAACATACATTCAAGCTTCACTAAAAGCCAGGCAGATGAGCAATCTTGTATTTCTCTCACTTGGAAAAGTGTGGGGGGTTCTTAATAAAGTGTATTGGGTTTGCGTGGCCAGGTTTTGGAAGCAGGGAGGCTACAGAGGTGGCTTCTGTGAGAAGCTGCTAGAAGCTGACCCCATGTCCAACAGAGCCAATGCCAGCTGGCTCCAAGTCGGACCCACTGCTGGCCAAGGCTGTGACCCCGTGGGAAGCCCACACTGTAGCAGGCTCCTGGCAGGACCTGTGGCCCCATGGAGAGAGGAGCCCAGGCTGGAGCAGGTTTTCTGGCAGGATTTGTGACCCCGCAGGGAACCCACGCTGGAGCAGTCCGTGCCTGAAGGACTGCAGCCTGTGGGAAGGACCCACGTTGGAGAAGTTCATGGAGGACTGTCTACCATGGGAGGGACCCCATGCTGGAGCAGGGGACAAGTGAAGAGTTCTGCCCCTGAGGAGGAAGGAGTGGCAGAGACAACATGGGATGAACGGACCCCAGTCCCCATTCCCCATCCCCCTGTGCTGCTGGGGTGGAGGGAGAGAAAAATCGGGAGTGAAGTTGAGCCCAGGAAGGAGGGTGGGGTGGGGGGGAAGTTGTTTTAAGATTTAGGTTTTANNNNGGGGGAAGTTGTTTTAAGATTTAGGTTTTATTTTCTCATTATCCTACTCTGATTTGATTGGTAATAAATTAAACTAATTTCCCCAAGTCAAGTCTCCTTTGCCCATGATGGTAATTGGAGAGCAATCTCTCCCTGTCCTTAACTTGACCCACGAGCCCTTTGTTATATTTTCTCTCCCCTGTCCAGCTGAGGAGGGGAAGTGATAGAATGGCTTTGGTGGGCACCTGGCATCCAGCCAGGGTCAATCCACCACATAAAGCAGTGAACTTTGTTAGTCTGGCACAATCTATAAGCAATAAAATGACTGCAATATATTCCCTTTAACTTATTGTCCTTAATCATCCTTTCTTTCCAACTTCTGTCCAACAACTTTCCATACCATTGGACTCAGAGCTCCATAACAGATTCAAAATTTTAAACAAGTCATCAGAAGAAATACCTTGTAAAAGTTCACTTCTGTTGTCATTGGGGTTTATATACTTCAAAATGAAACAGCCCAGTGGAGACATGAAAACTGCCTATGCATGAAGTACCTCTCTCCCACCCATTATTTGAAAGCTTATCAGCACATGAGCAAGTGAAGATTATTACAAAGTCCTGCTAAAAATACATCCCAAAACACAGATCCATATATATATATCTTTCTTATCTCACATAAACTGAAAAATCTCTTGTCAACTGAAATAATTTTTTGATATGTGCTTGTAAGCTATTGGGAGGCAGGGATGCATATGTCATGCATTATTTATGCCTGTGATTCAAGTAATCATATAAAGAATAAAAATATGCAGTACCTTGTAATGGTAATATTTTCACACCAAATTCTTCAAGGTAGCCCAGAGCACGAATGAGATCTAGCTCCTCCTGAAGAGCACTTGGACAGTCTACAATAAGTTGTAGACAGCACCTAAATAGGAAGGAAACAAATTTTTCTAAAAACTGTTGAATAAATTCAAAAGTTAAATTTGTGGAAGAAGTTCACCTGTGAGAGAAAAAAAAAAAAAAAAGGTAATTTACTGTGCTTATGTGCTTATGAAACATCAAAATACTCATCAGTCCTGTAACATACATTGTGTTTGGCACTATATCTCTGTTATGGCTGGCTAAGCATTTCAAAAAAATTCTATTCTTAGATTGCCACAGTCTTCTTTGCCTAGTTGTGACAGGAACATCACCTAGGCCCTCTTGTATTTAGACCTGCAATGAATTTAACAAAAGATGTTGAAGACATATATATTTAAATGTGTAATTATTAAAGGAAATATTTCTCATACCACTACTGCCTTTTGGTGTTGCCATATACTACAAGATAAAAGCAGAATTCTGTAAAAAGTTTATTGGAAGTGAAACTTTAGAGCCATTGTCACAAATTCAGTTTCCTCAACTAGGTTCAGCAATTGAAAACAAAGCTGATTAAAAAAAACACCACAAAATTGCTCTGAAGATGGATTAATGCATACAAATATTACTAACAAGTTATTTTAAATAAACATTTTCAAAAATTCATTGGTTTATGAATATTATATTGACATAATCAACTTTTAGATAACTTTTTTTAATAATAATTGCATATTTTCTGGCAGTGTTCATATGTAGTTTTATTAATACATGTTTAACAAAAAATCCACATGCAAAATAGTCTAAATGATTTAAAATGTCTTAATTCACCATACACATGAAGTCAGGAAAGTCTATTTGTGCAATTTGTCATATGGCTTTTATATCTACATGTTAATTAAGAAATACACGTTTACATCAAAAAGAATTGTGTTAGCTACATTCTCATCTGAATCCATCACATTTTTCAGGAGCATTGACAAACATTTCAGGGTGAAATGGACATTAAAACAGGAGTAGGAGAGAGAACTAGCTAGAGAGAAGTTAAACACATTCCATCTAAAACAACTCAAACAGGAAGATTAGTAGGAGACCTAGACACTGTGATAATCACTCATAGAAATAAGTTACCATGAAACTAACTGGAGAAAAGTCAGAGAAGGACCAAAACACCTTAACAGAATAAACACATGGTCACACATTCATAGCAAGTATTCAATCTATCAACTTCCGATTTTGAAATACCACTGTAAAACCGTAAGGTAAAAGTTGATCATGGGACCCTTAAGAGATATTAAAAACAATGATACTTTGTATTTCCAGAGGCTCCTAATGGAAAAGACACTCAATAGCAGATTAGGGAGAAAACAAATTAGTAAATAAACCCTAATTTTATGACAACATTAAATCAGTTTTTCGTAGTGATTACAGAATCACAGAACAGTCTGGGTTGGAAGGGACCTTTAAAGGTCATCAGTCCAACCCCCCTGCAACGAGCAGGGACATCTTCAACTAGACCTGGTTGCTCAGAGCCCCGTCCAACCCGACCTTGACTGTTTCCAGGGACGGGGCACCGACCACCTCTCTGGGCAACCTCTTCCAGTGTTTCACCACCCTCATTGTAAAATATTTCTTCCTTATATCTAGTCTAAATCTACTTTCTTTTAGTTCAAAGCCATTACACCCCTTGTCCTATTGCTACAGGCTCTGCTAAAAAGTTCGACCTCATCTTTCTTATAGGCCCCCTTTAAGTATTGAAAGGCTGCAGTAAGGTCCCCCCAGAGCCTTCTCTTCTAAACAACCCCAACTCTCTCATGCTTTCTTCATAGAAGAGATGTTCCATCCCTCTGATCATTTTTGTGGGCCTCCTCTGGACCCACTCCAACAGGTCCATGTCTTTCCTGTACCGAGGACCCCAGAGCTGAACACAGGACTGCAGGTGGGGTCTCACCAGAGCGGAGCAGAGGGGCAGAATCCCCTCCCTCGACCTGCTGGCCACCCTGCTTTTGGTGCAGCCCAGGATACAGTTGGCTTTCTGGGATGGGAGCACACACTGCCGGCTCACATCCAGCTGGCTCATCCACCAGTACTCCCAAGTCCTTTTCTGCAGGGCGGCTCTCAACCCCTTCATTCACCAGCCCACCTTCATCCCCTAGATGACGGGGGTTGCCCTAACCCAGGTGCAGGACCTTGCACTTGGCCTTGTTGAACCTCATGAGGTTCGCGTGGGCCCAGTTCTTGAGCTTGTCCAGGTCCCTGTGGATAGCATCCCGTCCCTCAGGTGTGTCAACTGCACCACTCAGCTTGGTGTTGTCTGCAAACTTGCTGAGGGTGCACTCAATCCCACTATGTCATTGATGAAGATATGAAACAGTACTGGCTCCAATACAGACCCATATGGGACACTACTTGTCACTGATCTCTGTTGGGACACTGAGCAATTGACCACTACCCTCTGGATGCAACTATCTGACCAATTCTTCATCCACCGAACAGTCCACCCATCAAATCCATCTCTTCCAATTTAGAGAGAGAAGGATGTTGTGGGGAACTCTGTCAAAGCCTTACAGAATTCCAGATAGATGACATCGCTGGCTCTTCCCTTGTCCACTAATGTAGCAGCTCCATCACAGAAGGCCACTAGGTTGGTCAGGCAGAACTTGCCCCCAGTGATGCCATGCTGGCTGTCTTGAATCACCTCCCTGTCCTCCATGTGCCTTAGCATAGCTTCTAGGAGGATCTGTTCCATGGCCTTCTTAGATGCAGAGGTGAGGCTACATTATATTACAGTGCCACATGCAACAGCAAAAGACTAGACTGCTGCCCCAAAAGGTCTATTCCAAACAACTGTGCACTATGTTCCTGCTGTTCCAAAATTAAGCTACTCACCTGCAAAAACCAACCAACCTTTCTGCCTCCTAGCTTAGCCCAAAGGAGGACTTCTCTCCTATGCATAGAGGAAATCCAACCACTACAGTATCCTCCCCCCAACAAGTAAGTAGCTAATAGATAGATATTAACTGCAACAATTATATGCATACAAGTAAAATTCAGTTCTAATTTGGATATTAAAACAGTGTATGCACCTGCTTCACTGTGATCACAACTTTTGTACAGTGTACATAGTAGCTCTGGTGTCAATAATATAAAAAGGCTCAGTTGATTTAATACTAATACTAATAAATTATATTCATATAAATATTAATATATTTAAAAATAAAGATAAATTTTAAAAAGCCAGTGGCTCTTGGCCCTTTTAGGCTTCCAAAGCAAGTATTTACCTTGAATGCTTATAAACAGTAGTGACAATAAACAGTAATAAACTGTGTTTTCAATAAAAAGCTAGAAATAGAGCTAGCATTATATAATTAATACTGTAAAAGTGACCATCTTCCAACTTTGACCTAAGGCAATAATGCCTTTACTAAAATAGCAAACAACAAAACCCCACAAAAAAACAAAGAAAAAACCCCTCCTCATCATCATATATATTTATGTGTGTGCGCATTTGGGATGGAACAGAGGAAGAAGCTGTGAGTGATTAAGGAGACAAAAAAACCCAATGCTTTTTCAGCCAGTTTCCAGTTATGGAAAATGTAACAAACACGCAAGGCAAACTGCAAAAATATTCTTCCTTTAATCCTCAAGAGAAAATACATGATTTGTCAGTCCATAAAACTTTACAGTAAAAATATTTTATTGAGGAAAACTTCTAAATTTGAAAAAGGATAATTAGTTGCAAACAGTTTGACTGTATTACTACAGTCAGTACTCAAAAACCCCCTGGTAACATGTATGTAAATACCATTATGGGTAAAAGGAATTTGGATCTTGAGGGGAAGAAAAATAATTTCATCTTTTTCTTGTAATTAGTAGGTAAGCGTATTCATGTCTAAAGTGGAAGTACTATGTTAAAAAGACAAGTTTTCCTTTGTAGTTGAGACAAGTATTTTTGTCCGGTTATGGGATTTTGGTTTGGTTTTTGTTGTTTGGTTTGTGGACACAGAAGGCAAAGGCAGGGACTGGGAGAATGAAGAACCAGCCACTGTAGGAGAAGATCAGGTTTGAGACCATCTAAGGAACCTGAAGGTGCACAAGTCCATGGGACCTGATGAGATACATCCACAGGTCCTGAGGGAACTGGCAGATGAAGCGGCTAAGCCATTCATCCATCATATTTAAGAAGTCGTGGCAGTCTGGCAAAGTCCCACTAACTGGAAAAAAGGGTAAACGTAACTCCCATTTTTAAAAAAGGAAAAAAAAGGAAGACCCAGGGAACCACAGGCCAGTCAGTCTCACCTCTGTGCCTGGCAAGATCATGGAGCAGATCTTCCTCAAAACTATGCTAAGGCACATGGAAAATAAGGATGTGATGGGGCTTCCACCTGGTCTAGGGGAAGAAGTCCCTGCCCATGGCAGGGTGATTGGAACTACATGCTCTTTAAGGCCACTTCTAACCCAAATCATTCTATGATTCTATGATAACAACAATACCAATGAAACAGCAAATTCCTAGAATAAAAGGGAAAGGCTGGAAATACTAAGACATGCCTCTATTTTCAATATTTAGGGTAAGCCAAGGCATCAATAATCTACATAGGTAATACCCAATTATTTTACCTAACTGCATCTAATCTGTAAAAGAAAATACTTCCATATCTAAATCTATACAAGATGAACACCCACATTGCAACCTCCAAGGCTGCTCTATGTCTGAATTCCTTTCTGAATAATTATTTGGCTTATTTCTTCATGTAAAAAAGGGAGACAGATAGCCTCAAATGAACTCTCAGAATTGGGAAAGACCAAAGTAAGAAAAGAAATGAAAGAATCAGCAAAATGCTATTTCCTATTGTGACAGTAACTGGGAGCCACGATTGTGGTTCAATGCCATAATGTGGAAAAGGTTCAAGTGACACACACAAAAAGCTTCTTATCCACAGAGAAAGTCTTGCATGTATCTTCTTCCTCTTCAACCTGAATTCTGTAATAGATCATTCCAACAACCAGGGACAGCAATGGTGTACACATACACAAAGCAAGGCAAGGAAAATAGAGGGGGGAAGACACAACAAAAGAAAGAAAAAAACCAACAAAAAACCCCAAACCACAAATAACACTCCCTCCACAAAAAACCTCCTATACCACCACCAACAAAAATTCTTACAGAAGCCAAATATATTGTTTCCATTTACCACGTAATTCTACATGAAGAGATTATATGTAAGATTCACCCCCTCTTAAACAGAAAATTCAAGTTTCACTTAAAACAGCAGTATGTATTTACATATATGATAATCGTAAATATACCTGGCCAAATCCATACAGCTATCGGTCAAACTCGTTGAAGAATTGAAATATTCTCTGCCAGCAGCCAAAACTAGTTCAATACTTTTCGCATAGCTGACTCGGTATTGTGGCTTCCCTTTTGATGAACTTGGTAGATCCACTGACCAAATGCTGCAATGCATCATTTGCCCAGCTAAGTGGATATTGTCTATACTGCTTGAGCATAAAAGACTTTCTGTGAATATCTAAAAGAAAGAACAATAATTTAATTATCTGCAGCAGCAGCTTCAGTAAGCTTATCTGCATTGTATGGAACGAACCCCTTTGAATAAAAGGAACTTTGAAGTCAAAAGAATATATTCAGTCCAAGCAGAACATGTAACTTCTACCAAGGAGAGTATTTCCACAATTTATTTAAGGAAAGCTAAAATTAACTAGTAGTTAGTTATTTCTACTTCCTGCAGAAAAAGAGCTTATTAACTGCCTTTTTACAGTATGACTTAGAAATCAGAAATTATTTATACCTACATTCTGCGGTGTTAATAGGAAGTAAAAATCTGAAAAGGCAGTTAAGACCTTAAAACTAAAAACATATGAGAAGAAATTTTTGTATCCCTTAAGAAACTAAAACTATTTAGAACTGAGCATATAAGATGTTTTTTAAGTTTCAATCATGACTATCTTCAAAGAATGCATAGTAATACAATGCTGCATCTGCCACAAAACACCTAACTTACTTTCAGGTCAAAGTTTTGCCCACTTTAAGACACTCCAAATAATCTCAATTCCTTAAAAAAATAATATTTTTTAAACATGGTCAGTATTATCATAATGAAGAGTAACATATACATTTAATCATTTCAGAAAATATCACAGCTGCAACAATATGGCCTTTGTCAAAGGTTTTAAATTTCGTAACGTATTAAATAGAATCAATGAATCATAGAAGAGCCTAGGTTGGAAGGAGCCTCAACAGATCATCTGGTCTGACCTTTTGTGGGAAAGGGGGCATAGATGAGATTAGCTAGCACCCTGTCCAATCACATCTTGAAATTAAAGTAGTTCTTCACTAGGAAGAACCTCTCCTAACCATCGCATGCTCTGGAAAGGAACACAGTTCAGTGCTTCTTAAAAAAAAAAATCATACAATTGGATCATCTTCCATTTCACAACATATTAATTCTCAAGCAACAGTGAAAAATGCAAAGTATGATAGCTGACCCTTCTTTCTTAAAGGTCACATACAATTTACCTCTCTCAAAATTTATGGACATGAAATCCTTCTTCAAGGTGACAGGATTCACTTTGTATGCAAGCAGAACAGAGTAAGCATCATGCTAAAAAAGATCCCAATACAAACCTCACATGTGATTACAAATCCTTACTCTCTCATTAATTTCTCAGTTTTGAAGTTATCAATGTGTAACTGCATATGACAGCAGTACATTTCAAAGCATTTTCAGCATTCCTAGATTATTCTTCGAAAACCCTTTGTGAAGCAGGGTGCCATCTGGAGATGCGATCCGAGTAACAATGGGCACCGATACGGTTAGAGTTGTTCTCCCTTTATTGCTCAAATAGCATGCTTATATACCTTAAGCAATTAGTCACAAGC
>JANZLQ010000017.1:16533545-16581807 GCA_026212715.1 Elanus axillaris
AGCTTTACTATGATTAGTTATCATAATATGTTCATGTGCACAAGCTAACTATACAGTTGGCTGCTAGCTCCTGTCCACGGTCCCTATCACAGATTCTTAATTCTTTCATGCCGTCCATCTAAAATACACACCCAACACCTTTGTTGTGGTTTTTTTAATCATATGGTACAGAGGTTAAAAAATAAATTAATATTAATAAAATCTTATATTAAGATCAGAGCAAAGCAAATGCTCTTATTTTCAGAGTGCTCTAATAATAGAATCTTTTTTAAATGCACTTAAAAAAATTCCAAGTACACTATGCCTCAGTCTATGACAAAACCATAAACATTATATACACTGCAGATCAATTTGAGCAACATCAAATTGTACAACTACAGAGAAAAAGTGACTTTTTTATGTATGGGTTGAATAACATTGCTTTTCCCCTTCAATTTTATTTTTCTAATTTGCTTTCAAAACCTCCTAAGAGCTTATCTGATTGGTAGTCAAAAGCAATTAAATCTGCAACCTGTAATAAAACATTCTTCAACTTTTAAACGATGTGACTATTTAAACACCAATTATAGTGGACACAACACTGTTTCTGTAGTAAACTACAGTATATTGAAGTGAAAATGTAGATAAACTATACATGTCACAGCAAATTCTACCTCAGTCTAATAGCTGTCCTTTGCAAATATTATTGACAAAGGTTTGGGGTTTAAACACATGCCCAGGAGGGGGTGGGGAGGTGGTCCTTCAATGAAATTACATTTCTTATTTCACATTATTTTACTTCAATTACAAGCAGTAGAAAGTCCATAATCCTATAATGATCTTGGATAATATTATCAAACCAGAACTTCATGTTTAAGAAATGCTTGGCTGAAGATAACATTTGGCTAAAAGATTGTTTATTTTTATTAGTTTTAGGTGATTATTACTAAACACATTTGTACATAGAATTACGAAGTCTCAAGAAGTCGACTCAATTTAAGAAAAGTTGAATTCTAGTAAAAGATACACAGGATATTTACTACAGGTGCCTTTGATGAAATGAATTAACACAGGACATTCCTAATCTGAATGAAAATACCATAAAAGAATCAGCAGAAAACTAAGTAACATAACACATGATAAGTTATTTACATTTGTGAGCAACAGTATGAAATGAGAATTTGTAGCTTACTTGGGACATAAATCAGTAAGAAAACATAAAACTCACCTCATAGCAAGTGTCTGAACGTAAGCATGTATATACTTTCTGCTGCATGTCTAACATATCCTGGAGCAATTCCTTCCAGTGTGTCTCACTGACTGGTGGTTGCCTACAAATGTTTTTAAAATTAAATACTCTCTTCCTGAACAAATTCGAAGAAAAGCAGTAGATAACACTACAATTCTATCACCAAAACCACGATTTCTCAAACACTATTTCAATCTTTAGTTGGACTTTAAACCAAAAGTGATTTAAAGACAGAATGCTTTTAGTATTAACATTAAAACAGTGTCTGTGGGATAAAAATTGTTTGATGACAATTCAGTACCCAAAGTGTTTTTACTGTTTGCTTTCTGTGGGATAAGACAAGGATTTAAGCAATCTTTATCAAGGTACCCCAAGTAGGTTTTGATAACTTCCAGTAGTATATCAGAAAGTTGTAAGTGCTATCTTCCTGCTGATCCAAGAACAGGTGGGTAAAAACAAGTTTGTAACAGCAACTGAGGATCATTAAAGTGCTGTTCACTGTAGGCAATCTCAAAGGACTAGTCAATTGCACAGGTGAACAGACCTGCAAGTTTATTTTCTTCCTTAAACTGGAATGGTATTCAGATACTTGACCCTCTGGATCCATGGATCTCTGTTTACCCACAAAGCTTCATATACAATTTCACATGCTTGATCAAAACTTTTACTCGTAAAAACACTATGAATGTTTTTTGACATAATCTTAAGACTTTCAGATTAGAAAACACTTTAAGATACAGAAGCTAGTCCAGCTAATAGTTATTTTCCCAAGTGGCATTAGCTTGCATTCTGGCAAAGTAAAGGGTCTATAAAAAAAGTGAAAAATCAACATTTTTCCTACAGAGGCATTGACTTGGTGCTTTTAAAGAAAGGTTTTTAGAAGTCTTAAAAAGCTTTCAGCATGTCCAAGCTTAATATTACTCTACCATCACCAATAAATTGTTGTACATGTTTACTTTAAAGAAGAAAAACAACAACAACAAAAAAAACCCCTGCAATGATGGCTGCTTTTCCAAGGGTTCAATCTTTTTATCTGCTTATGCCAAGAGCCGTGTAATAATTCATCTACAGTTAGAAGACAAGTTAAATGAAGTACTTCTTGAACAGAAAAATTGAAAAGTTATACTGGAATATAAGAGGTAGAATCAGTAAGTAAAATCAATAAATTACCCTATTAGATTTGCTCCTAAGAAAACACGACAAAAACCCAGACAGCATTATTTTACAAATCTTACACTCTCAATAAAATTAACTAGGTCTTAAAGGATCTCATTTACAATATGTTAACTTTTACTGTTCATCATTTTGCAGTATTTTGCAGCCAGTATGCCTTTTAGGCTTGTTTATGTCAACAGAAACATACTGAAACAGGTTTGAAGCAAGACAGTTTTTTGAATGTGGAAAATGCAGTCAAAACACTAATCATATTAATCATCAGTTTAACAAATGTGTTTTATGTACACCGTGTTCAGTTTGGCTCTCTACTGCAACAAAAGAGGCAGGTACACTCTTTGACGCTAAGTACTGTTACTTTCTTTACTGACCTTTCCCCCTTATCTCCCATTCCCCTTTGAATACTAACTTGCGACCCGTGTGCCTTGTCAGCCTAATCATCAGCTTCCGTGCCTCCTCCGCATTATTCTTTGTGTCTTTCACAAAGGAAACAGGTTTCTGAAGTCCATGTTTCTCTAACAGCTCTGACACGCTGTAAACAAATAGTCAATATTTTTTTAATCCTGCACAGTTGCACAACTACTCTGCTGCAGCAGTCTCAAAGCTGTCTCAGACAATGTACTGCAAATGCAAAGTCTCCATAAAGTCTATAAGAGTATGGATTAGCCCAAGTAACATTATTTACTCAAAAAAAAATTAATACTGTAGGTCAAATGCCTATCACTAATAACCTGATGACATATCTTCATAGCTTTTAGTTTTTGATCATGCAAAGCATTACAGAGTATCAAAACCAAAACAATTCCCTGGATAACCTCCTCCTCCCTCAAAAGAAAAAAAAAAGGAAAGACTTCTATTCCAAGGAAAATATCTATTTAGTTTTATAATATTCAAATAGCTAAAACTATTTAAAATACCTAAGTTCTAAATACAAAAACATTTACAGATTATCTTGTTGACAGCACTAAAACCAAGATAAATATTCTTGCTTTCTTGTCATAAACTAAGTTCTTGGCTATGCCTAGTGACTTTTGTAAGGATACATTATTTTATTAAATACCTAAGAATTTGTTCCAGTTCATCTACTTCATCATGAAGAGTGTTCGTTTTATCTGTTTCAGGCCTGTAAAGATATTTAATATTAATTGTATAATATATATCTCTCTCCATACTTCTTGTAATTACTTTATGTAATTCATATTACATAAAGATAAGCAGTTTGAAACATTCCTTGATAAAACTCAAACATATGTTTGCTTGAAAAGATTAAAACTGTTGGCTTTTTGCTGGAAGGCTAGATAAAATTGAGAGGTCCCTCAGACTCCCAAGAACAGATCTTCTCCTTCTGCCTTAGACTTTTCTCAGGCTCTCTCCTTCCTACATGTAGAAGATAGGGAGAATAGTTTACATCCCCTCTTCATGCTTTCACTTTCTCAAGAATTACTTGTCCTTCATATAGGTCTTCCATATAGAGACGTCTCTCACAGGGCCATATTGCTGTTTGTAAGCTAAGTGCAAGATGCTACTAACTGTAATAAGACTAACAAGACCACTAAGATAGCACTAACTCTTGGTCTCAATTCACCAGGCTATAAAAGTCTAAGAAACTGATATAGAAGCCTTGGTTTAGGCTGCTACTTTAAATCATGTTTTATTGCATTACTTGGTAGAGTACTTATACAGCAGAAGCATACGTACACAGCACAAGCATACATACACTCCTAAGACCCCAGCAGCTCTGACAGGAACAGAATATTCCAGTAATATCATCTACCCTTTAGTGACTTAACTACCTAGAAGCAATAATTCACAACTATATTTAACATATCTAAAACATTTACAAATAACTAGCTGCAAAGCATTTACCCATATCCTCTTTGTGGAAGGCATTCCAAAATATCGTAACAGAGAGAGAGCTGGTCATCTCGTTCACAACTATAAATACATTCCAATGCTGTAATCATAAGCTGGTCTTGATCAGGAATAATTTTTTGCTGACACTAACAAGAAAAGAAAGCACGTTATTTTAGTTTTCTGTTTCTCATTCAACAGTTAAGTTTCTTCTGAATAGAAAAAGATGTGTAGTCCAAGTAAATAAATTGTCTTTAGTTGTAAGTAGAATGTCTCTTGCTAACTTAATGCAATACCTGTTGAAATTACAGCCTGCTAGTTTCCTATACTGCAGACACTTGAAAGAACAGTGGTATGCCACTATACCCTTTCTGAATGGGAAAGTTGGAGAGGGTGCAGGGCAGAGGAAAGCAACTGCTGCAAACATTTGTCAGATTTGTTTAGTATGTACAACGGTATCAATATACATAAAATAGGTGTGGTTTTCCTTCACTGGTTCATTTCTGTCCGTACACTTAGAACATTCAATAGTATGCAAAAATGTGCTTATGTGCCATAGAATAATTATTTAAACTGTAGAAGCAATATGAAATAATCACATGGAAGGTAACTCCAGCCCTTACTCATTAAAATCTTGACTCCATCCTAATGGCTCCCATTTTGTTCTTCGCATTTGTTGTGGAAATGGAGGGAGGGAAGGGCGCGAGGGAAGGGGGGGTGTGTGGAATAACTTGACATCTACTGCTAGTAAAATTCCTCAGGAAAAAAATATTAGCAAGATCGTGAAACTCTCATATCCATTTTTTAAAAAGCAAATATGCTAGGAATTTACTTTAAACATGTCACCGGATAATTACTTCAGAGAATAACCTTTACAATAATTTTTGTTCTACTAAGTCAGGATCATAATTACATTAGTCTGACAACCTCATCAAGGACAGTTTAGTTGCATCATAACTTATGCTATAATATTTTTTAATTAATGCTTTCTAAAACATAACAAAACCTGGGTCCAAAAAAAAGGGAAAGATCATAGAGATGACCTGATTTACAAGATGAACTAACTCTATAAATTCACCTCTTCAAGACAAGGATTTCCAAAGAAACCAGCAGAATCATCAGGGCTCTATACTTACAGCAGGTTTTGAATTCTGAAATATCTTCAGAGGTAGAGTCAGGTCTTCCTTTGCTAATGTTACTAAATACTCTTTAAGAAGTGAATTTGCCAGACCAGGGGACTGATTTTCACAGCGGTGGAGAAAAGGGATCATCCACTGATAAACATTCTTCACATATTTTTCATCAGAGGACTGGAAAGTGCAATGAGTTACAGAGAGGAAAAAAAAGTACAAGTTCGGCTTCATTGTCCAAAACAAACAAGAAAACCAAAAAACAAACAAAACATATTTTTAACAATATAACTGAAACAGTATCTTCACCCATCACAAACAACAGCTGAAGCCTGACATTCACCACTGCTGCACAGATCACTACATCATGAAGCACTGAAACAATCCATCATCTTTCTGCTACCCAATGGCTGAGGGAAACCAAGCAGTACAGGAGTAAAGCCCATTACATGAGAAAAGCCTAGCCATCTTCCTCCTGCAATTTCAGAATGAGTGAAAGATCGGCTTGCATTCATGTCAGAGTAGCACTACCTTCAGTATGTAAGAATGCAAGACAGAAAAATAAATGACGAGCGGTTATATAAATCCTAGCAAAATTTTGAAAATTCTGAGGAGCTTCAAGTGCACAAGTATCCTCCTCTGGTGCTTATGTATTCTTCAACTGAATTTCAGAGCCCTGTTCAATCTCCAGGTATTTTTCAACCTGTCTAAGAGGTCTTTTTGTATTCTGAAATGCTATGCACAGGCTAAACAAAAAGAAGATGAAAAACACACATATGCTGCAGAGGCAAGTATTAAGATTTTTTGCCAATATTTAAAGACAGCAAAAAGCATCCAAGGAAAACATTCAATGTTGCATCTGCAGCATCATCAACAGGCACGTTAAAGATCCTTTAGAAAGGACCAATGAAAAAGTAATTCACAGTTTTCAAAAGACCAGATTTATTAATTTTTAGTCCTGTGCCTAGGACAAAGAAACAGGTCTTGAAGAAAACCAAGCCATTTTAGCTTTGGTTAAAAACAAATAAACAAGGGGGAAAAAACCCACCACAACAAAAAAGTAACAGGAAAAGTGTTGAAATCTTACTGAATTAAAGACGGAGGTTCATCAGAAAAATGTCAGCCACTAACAGTATCTTTATATACATAGGATCTAGGGTAACCTGAGGTCCTAGAAATCAAGGTATACTTACTGATTTATTCATAATACTTACATTCTTCATCAACAGTCTCAGCTTTTCAATGTCTTTCATCTCTAAGAGTTCCTTCAAAGTTAAGGTTCGATCACCATCAGTCTCATAAACTACTGTCTCGAGAGTTATCAGATTGTCACAAAGCACCTGCAGACCAGGAATATTCCTCTCCATGCCAAGACGAACAAGGGACAGAGCACAGTCCACCTGAAAAATAATAAAAACCCCAGCTGTACAAGTGTTTGTCAAAAACCAACTTCAAGTCCAATCCATGACGTGTTTGTGTGTCTACTTTCCTTCCCTGTTCCTTCTGCTTAATAGGCAATTCTAAGTTCCTAGAAGTTTTTGTGGCCTGTATATTCCTAAATGGATTGCTCTTCTCAGCTTTATAAAAAGCAAATAAAATGCTTAATCTTAGTGGATGATGTCATTATAGGACTTTTGACCCAGGTGCATCCTATTGATGCACGTAAATTAGGAGAATACTATCTTTTATTCCTTGTGGAGATCACACACATAGATACATCACTTCATCTTACTGCAAGGAACATAAAGCATTGCTTTTAACTAAGATAATCAGTTAACTGACTGAAGTTATGCATACCTCTGTATGTAACATGACTTTTCTAGCTGACCATGAATTAATAATTTTAATTGTTGCATTTTATTTCACAGGAGATAATGACAACCCTTTTCCCTGGTGACTGAAAATACCTTTATAAGAAAGATTCTGTTTTGATTTCAAAGAATGCAATATTAGCTGTATGTATTCAGTGAGGCAGACATAACTCTTACAGAGTAGAACGCAAATTCATTTAGATGTTAGTAATTTAATTGATCCTTGGAAGTTCCTTTTATTTCCATACCAACTGATAGGCTGTTAAGATAACATGGAACTATGATTAAAGAGCCTTGGATGACTGTAAACTTGAAGAATAAAAGAACTCAACCATCAGAACTAACTCATAGTGATACTTCCAGTGTCATGTTTTAACCCCAGCCAGCAACTAAGGATCACGCAGCTGCTCACTCACTCCCCACCCACCCAGTGGGATGGGGGAGAAAATCAGGAAAAGAAGTAAAACCCGTGGGTTGAGATAAGAACAATTTAATGGAATAGAAAAGAAGAAACTAATAATGATAATGGTACCACTAATAAAATGACAACAGTAATAATAAAAGGATTGGAATATGCAAGTGATGCACAATGCAATTGCTCACCACCCACCAACTGATGCCCACTTAGTCCCTAAGTGGCAATCCACCCCCACCCAGTTTATATACTGGACATGACGTCCCATGGTATGGAATACCCCATTGGCCAGTTTGGGTCAGCTGCCCTGGCTGTGTCCCATCCCAACTTCTTGTGCCCCTCCAGTCTTCTTGCTGTCTGGGCATCAAGAAGCTGAAAAGTTCTTGACTTAGTCTAGGCACTACTCAGCAACAACTGAAAACGTCAGTGTGCTATCAACATTCTTCTCATACCTAACCCAAAAACATAGCACTGTACCAGCTACTAGGTAGGCAATTAACTCTATCCCAGCTGAAACCAGGACATCCAGTCAGCCTCCTTTTCATACAGCTAAATTGGCTTGAGTAGCAATAAAATACCAGAGCATGTCAGTGATGCGCTCTACTCTTACTTGTAATGCTTACCACTACCACACAGAGCTTCAAACATCTTCGAAGTATGAAGACAAAAAAGAAGATGCAAGCTGCATGGTAGTCCTACAGACACACAATAAACCTGCCAGGAAGAAAACATGGCAGTACTACATATTGGCATGAGTGACACACATGACTGCCACGTATCAATATATATGGTACAGTATCATGTGACAGATAATAAAAGATGATTCTTGATACTCTGTGCACAACATTCCCTCCCTTAGTTACAAACATAAAATGTAATGGTAAACACTTTTCATGGACTATGAAAGTGCTGTTGTCTGCTATGGTAAACCAAGAGAATGGGAATCTACTGGCTTCCTATTCATTTCTATGGATGAATTATTTATCTGAGTAAACTTTAGAGCAAGCATAGGTACAATGCAAAAGAAAAAACCGAATACTTCAAAAGCCATAAAGAAAACTGAGACACAGTGTCTATTACTAAGGGAAAAGCATCCCATCAATATGCATTAAGACAGGGTTCTGTTAATAAGGCTGATTAGCGCAAGTCAGTCATCACCATTTCCTCACTGCTATTCTCACCTGCATCGCATATTTTTCAATTTCCTGTGCTCTGCTCAAATACCAATCAGTAACAAGATCTACTGAAAGGTCAGTAGTCCTGTACTTCAGTAACTCTGGTTGCATTTCATACAGAAATTCGCCTTCATCTTGTAAAGTTGGTTCAACAATCATCCTTTAAAAAAAGAAAAAAGTAAGGAAGTATATGTTTAAGTATACATTTGCTTGCATTTTTTTCACATCAGTCTTTTTCCTAAAACTTCTGGTTGTTCTGAAAGATGATGATACAATGAACAATAATTTGATGAGATGCAAATGCCAATCACATAAGTGCTAATTTTTGTCAGCAAATAACTAGTAAAAGATTCCAAACATGAAATAGATCATGAAAGAAAGAATCCTCTCTACTAAAGACACAGGTATGCCCAACCTCTACTTGCCGTCTGTTCCTCATACAGTGAAAGGCAGTTTTATGATCCATCGATGCTGCTATGATAATGTTATGGTTGACAAGTAACAGGGTGGAAGGAAAAAAAAAAAAAAAAAATCAGGATTTCCAACAGTAACCTCCCCCCTGCTCACCTGCATTTGTTAAAGTTACTCATCACAATCACACTGAATGTAATGCTGTAACATGAAACAGTGTTTGCTCAGTCTCACTAAGAAAGCTGAAAACAGAATTTAGTGTGCATGAAAGTAAGAAGTGAGTCTTACTGGGCATTTCCCACATTTTAAGAATTAATAAGTAAATTCTTCATCTGAAAAGTACATAAATATAGAAAAAAACCTTTTCACTTTTTCTATATACTTACCTGCATTCTGCTTTTTCACACCAGTCTTCTTCACGATGTTTCTGCTCATTCCAAGGAACAATTCTCAATGTCCCCTGCTTGTAACTGGTGTAACAGGAAAGGGAAACTTAACACAATTATTATTAAATTTTTGATGTCATTCAATTAATGGAATACAAAGCATATGCAAGTATTTCAGTGAATTCATAATAAACATGTAATTTAATTACAGTATCAATGCTTTAAGATTTATCACTTAATGCAGCTATGCAAGTGTGATTTTCCCTGTATGACAGTATCTGTACAAATGCGTATTCTACCTATACCACTAAAGATTCACTTAAAAAAAAAATTCTTACTCACCATCCTTTAAAAAAAAAAAATTAAGTATTGTGACTTCATCTCCTGTCACAGAAGACTGAAATGAGCAAAAACCTATGATCTTCACATCTTAAAAAAAATAATTCTTCATATTTTAGCACAGATCCTTGTACTGAACTGAAACAAGATAGTCCCTGCTCTACTGATCTTTCTCACTACATTCTCTAGATATTGAGGTTGAAAAAAACAAAATGTTTAAGACACAGATTAAGGACACCACGGCTATTAACGAGTGATTAGTTATGGCTCACTGTTGTAGGCTAGTTGTTTTAAGCAGCATAAAACCCAAGAAAATCATGTCAAACTATGCAGAACACAAACTAATGGGGAAGATAAAAGCCATATAGGTTCTGCCATTTGTAGAAATAAAAACAAATTAAAAAAAACCAAACCATGTACAAAAGTAAAGACATTAAAGTTTCAGCAATAAGCTATTTTAAATCCTATTTTTTTCTCCTGACCCTGACAATAAACAGCAACACTACTACATGGACAATCTGTATCTATAGGTTAACAACTGACATGATCTTCTCATCCTTTGAAGAACAGCCCTGTAACTCAGTAGCTTAAAAAGAAACATAAATCCAACAAACAAATCAATTTCATGATATAGCACGAGTCACAACAACAAACTAAAAATCAGTAACTCCATCTCATTTAGCAACAGCCATTAAGTACATTTAACAAAGCAAGGCATGTCCATACTAACGGACCTAACACACATACACGTTTCTCCCATGAGGTCAGCCACCTCTCCTTTCCCTCCTCTGTGCACTAACACTAACACCTCATGTTTTATCCACAGTAATTCCAACGCTTCAAATAAAACATGCAGTAGAAATCCAGCAATAAATTGGCAGAGACAGATTTGCAGTCTATAAAAGTCAAAAGAAAGGAGGGGAGGAGATTGAAAACTGCTAATTCCTGTGTCTTAGCTATAGCAACATCTGCATTCAATTCCAGTTCAGTTGGACAAAGAGCTCCACAATTATCTTTATAATTAGGTACCATGTAGTAACATCACTGAAAAATAATTAATAAAGAAAACTTCAAATTAACATTTACGGTATAAGTACCAGGAATAAAGTAACTTTCTGATTTTAGAAAGATTCATCATCAGCCCACATATTTGGGGGATTGGGGGGGCTGGGTTTTTTTAAGTCTTAGATAATATAATTTATGAAGTACTTTTAAATATTCATATTTAAAACTGGTTTCATAAACTAAATTAATAAGGTCATATTTCAAACAACACACATGAGAATGATATTATGGAAAGCCAGTTTGTAGTAAAAAAGTTCTTATTATTAGTTGAAATGTCAAATAACAGAAAAGCGAAAGTGTGATTAACAGTCCCTTCCAAAATATAAAATCAAGACAGGTCTTTATATTACAATCAAAAATGTTCTCCTTTTTTATGTTCTACTAAATATAAAATAAAATTAGAGAAAAATTTATTGCCCAAGACAATTTGTTTTCACAGTAAAGTTTTTCTGTCCACTTCCTAGTAGGCTTAAGAAGACATTTCAAGGGCAATTGTTTTGTTGGTTTGTTTGGGTTTGGTTTTGTTCGGTTGAGGGGGGTCTTTTTTTGGTTTTGGTCACTTGCAGACTGTTCATGGCTCTCCCAAGTAAGAGCATCCTATCTGAATAAATCTTCCTATATAATGTCACAGCCTGAGGAGACACTTTTGGGAAAGTTGCTTTGGTTTGGCTGTTCCTTCACTGGTTGTTTTTGTTGTTATTGAGAGAAAGAAGTCATGCAAAACACTAAGGAAAGAGCTGCATAAATTTAATAGATATTTAAACTTCAAATTTTTCCTCTTTTGTCTAACAAATTATTAAAATAGAAAAATCACTCGAAATAAGCAAAGGCAGCAGAAGTTAAAGCCACCCATGCATGAATATGGGATCTGAATGACATGGAACAAAGACATTCTAAAACTTACACACAGTCCCCTAATGCTACTATCCCTCAGTATGAGACCTGAAGAAAACAAACAACAACAACAAAAAAACAAAACTAACCAAACAAAAAAAACCTCTTCTGATTTAAGCCTGTACTGCCAAATACTACATTGAACATGTTCCTCTTAATAAAGCTTGCATACTTGCCACAGACATGGCAAAGTTACATTCTGGAATACAGCTCCAGTTCAGAAATATTTTCTTAACAGATTCAGTAGCACAAAAGCTTTATAATTAAAGTCGGCAAAACTTGCAGGTTTTAACTGACCTGAATGTCAGGATGAATTATATGTTTCTTCCCTCCAATTATTCTTAACATAGTTGAGTCACTTTCCTGAGCCTGATAAACAATATGAGAAACTAAACAGTTTACTTTTTTTTATGCAAGCAAGAGTTATCCTCCCAGCCTAAAATCAAAAGTTACTAGAAAACAACTCTTTTCCCAGATGAAGGCAATCACCTGTCCAGCCCTTTTCCCCAACTCATTTCAGAAAATAATCTGTATTTCTCTCTCCCCATCTACAAGTACGTGTTTCTTCCCTATTCCTGTAGCACAACACACATGGGTTTACCTTTAAATTCCAACCGCCTCACATTTTTTTAAAATACATTTTAAAATAGAATCCTTTCCAATTAACAGAAGTCATGGATTAAGTACAGACTCCATTCAAAATAACTTCTCCAACACTCCACTGTGACTCACAGTTTCAACTGAAGTTGAAAGTTTATTGCTTAAAAACATGCTTGCTGAGAAAGATCTCACACAATTCAAATTCCCAGGCTTTGCTCTTTGACAGTTGCTTTGCTTCCCCCTTTCCCCTTACCTCCAAAATCCATCAAGTGAGGAAGCATTGTGCAACTTTACCTCCCACTGCCTATCTTACTTAACAGAGTACAATAGAAAAAAGTTGAAAAGTACAGAGACAAGCAATGTGAATGACCAAAGGTAAGAAGTGTGTTATCATCCCTTCTGAGGAAGCTAGAGCAGACTGAAGAAGCCTAGAAGAAAGGAAACAATCAGTATGCCAAGACTGGTATAAAGTTGCTCATTTCTTCATTTCACTTAAATAGGAAATTACATTTCACTGTTTTTACTTCCTACAACACTGTAAGCACCGATGAGATTAGTAGGGCCTCATTTAAAATAAACAACAGCAGAAACTGTTTTACACCATATGCAGCTAAGCTGTTAACTACTCACTGCATGACACAGAAGATAAATCACTGTGTATTTGGGTTCAAAAATAGAAAGAATTCTTGGAATAAAGTGTCATGAAAGTCTACTATGTATAGAAAATATCTAGTTCAGGAATATTTGAGCCGCATAGTACAGACACTTGAGAAATTTCAGGTGAATGTTGCAATGTGCTTGCCTGTTCCTATTTTTTTTCTCTTGGCAACTGCCATTGGCCATTTGCCTTCTGGCCAAATTTACCAAGACCAAGCTCATGTTTCAGCAAAAGACTTTGCAGGAATGAAACCTACAGTTGTCCAGACACACCAATTCAGGAAGTACCATAAGCATACTTCAAAAGTTTTTCACAAAAGCTTATTAACAGATCTCATCACAAAATACTAGAGAGGAGAAGACGTCAGTTCATGGGAAAGAATCATCATGCAGTGCAATCTTGACTGAAAAACACCTACTCCATCTTTTTCCCTTCTCACAGCAGAAAAACTTACAGTTAAATACTTGAAGCCAGGTGTATGGTTAAGCCACAGAAAATACTTTTAAAAGTATTTTCTGCTCTAGCTCAACTTGCCATTTTAAAAGTATTCAGGCTCACCATAGAATTAAGTCAAGAGAGGAATTTTAGATTTTTAAAGCTCTCACCAAGAGTCAAGCAGCGCTCAGTAACTCTAAGTGCTTAAAGAAAACACCACCCCAAAAAAATTGCAAAAACATCTCATCCTAGCAAAAATCAGCAATTATGGAAAGTCAGTCTTAACAGATATGTTTCTTGCTAAGTGGACCAAAAAAACCCAGCAAAACCCACACCACTCAGAGCTGACTACTAACTTCATTCACCTTCTCAACAATGCTAAAAAACCTCTGTAACCTGCTCCTGCCCCCTATATCACTGCATCCAACTGTCCTTACTTTCTCTCTTCATTCTGAAGAATTCAGAAAAACTCTTTGTATCTGAATTCAAATACAAGGACGGGAACAAACCAGTCTCAACGCTAGCAAAGGATGGGTGATCCCTGTCCCCGACTCCTTTATAAAGGGAATGAAATTATTAAAACATTGTATTTATCTCAACATTTATCACAAGGTTTTTTCTTAACTGATAGTTATGGTTTAGCACCATTTTTTTTTCCCTCAGATTTCCACTATCAGTAACTCCAATGACTCATGCAGAAACATGGAGCAACAAAACTTTGGAAAAGTAGCTGTTAAAATGGAAGCAAGTGAGCTGAGAAAGATTTCAGACATCAATACATCACTGCAGTCTGCAACCTCAAAAATATAAATGCAGATGAGACAGAGAAGAGATACAGACACAACCATATATGCAAAGAGGTAGGGCTTCCCTTTTTCTACCATGCTTTTGTTTACAACATACATGCAGCAAAACCAGCTGAACTGGGGCACATCAGAACGACTGCGTATGCCCTGCACACAATATGTACGTCTAACTGGGCCAGAAGTGGTGAATTTAGCATGCACAGGTAGCTTGCCATATGTGCAACATATACTCTACACTACTGCATCCAGAATCCATTAGTCTCTCTGCTTATGCTATGCAACTTTGCAGTTTTGTTCTAGAAACTGAAATCCCACAGAGATCAGACAAACTTGCAGGTTAAGTCTGCATTAGTGTGCAGTGGACACTCACTTGAAATTCCAGATATGGGGACAGATCACTGCAGTCACTAAGGCAGGTAGCCTTCTTTTCCAATTAAAAGCAACCATTGCCTGTGCCATACCATAACTCTACACAAATACTAGCATGGAGTTTTTATTTTTTTCCCTTAGCCACTGCTTCTCCCCCACCCTTTACCCTTCTCTCTTTGCAACAGTAGAATAAATATGATTGGAGCCCAGTAAATTGACAGATTACAGCAGTATTCAACTCCATTTCTTTAAAAAGAGCTGACTTTTCCTGTATTGCTCTTTTCACTCTATTGTTTATGTTGGCTTGGCAATTCTTCCCATTCTTTTCTTTGACAAAAGAGGTCCATGCTATTGTAGTTTCTGTATCCTACCAACTGCATTTATTCAAACCTACAGATTATTTTTCTCTCCAAGGACAGGCTTTCAAAAGAGGAAGGTCTAACTAATTTAGTTTTAAGGTCAGAGTCCAATTCTTTCTATTACCAATGGCAACTGTGTGGGCTTTTTTGTCCTTCAAGTATTTCATGCAGCAGGCCTGTCTCCAAGACTTATCTAGTTGAGGATTAGAAATTTTTTTTTTAATCTTTCCCCTTGTAAACTTGTGCACATTGAATCTAGACTCCAAGGCACAAGGCAATTTTCCCCAACACATTTATGAAACAGCATCTTTTTGCTGAAAGACATGCGTACTTTCAAAAGTAGGTTTGGGTTTTTTTCTAAAAATATTTTGGGAGTAGATGAATCTTCGCTTTTTCTTTCATTTTTTAATTTTTAAATCATGTCTTACTGTCTGAAAAAATAATGTTATAAACACTAATTCTGCATTTGAAAGCTTGTGTGTTACATAGTACTGGAATAGTTCTGAACATAACACATTTAAGACACCAATTATTGATCTGTCAGAAGTGAGAAAGCTATATATGAAAGATACTGAACTATAAAAATAAGGTAATGTTTCTACCAAATGGTTTTGTTATCTACTCAAAAGGTTTTTGAAGAATGTTCTCGATTCCAGTTTTATTACATTTATTTTTAAAATTATCTCAAAATTATGTTTTGTGATAAAAGGAATGTAAAAACCTAAATCTTCAAATATTCTTTTCCCCCTGCTGACACTTGTACATTTAACAGAAATTATGATTTCCATATTTTACTGTAAGTACACTGTTCATTATTTTAGACTTCACATTCAAATTAGCACTTCCATAATCCGACTACATACAGATATGGAGGCACTAAAAGTAGGTTATATATAATATATAGTTGTATATATGCAGGATCTGCAATGGAAGTTTTATAAAGTGTTCTTTTTTAATTTAATTTAATCCAGAAACTCATTTGTCCAAAGCCTGTATCTTCTCAGACAAGAAGGAAATCAATGTCAGTTTCTGCTGTTCTGCAATTCTTACGACTCTGAAACAGTTTTATTATGTAACAATTATTCTATAACTAAGCATAAAATATAATAAGAAATGCATTCCAGATATATAGTCTTAAACGGCATCCCAGATATGTAGTCTTAAACAGCTATGATATGTACTGCATTTTTCATATTGCATGAAAACATTCTTTTCTACCATTACAGTAGTTTAGTAGTGCATTAGTAAATTCAACTACGTAACTGATTAGATATATTTTTAGGTTTCCAATTACTCAATATACTATGTGATACAGAAGTGCTGGACAGAGAGAAAAGCTCTTCATTTTCCAGGAATATCCATAGGACATGTGGCAAAGTCATCAAGACTGAAGTACAGCTGGTGCCTGAAGCAGAGTGCCAAAAACACCTCACATTTTGGGAAAACTGATCTGCATAACCTAGTGGAAAAGGTATCCCAGCTGCTTTTGGCTGCGACAGTTAACAACCCTGCAGAATTCCTGCTGTGCATACTGCAATGACAGGTCTTTTGAAGCAACTCTGCCACCAGAGGAGAAAAGTTAAATCTGATTTTGCATAAACAAATCAAGCTATGTTTTAATGATGTGGTTAACCTTTAATAGAATTTGGGGAGAGGGGAACTTTTTTTTTTCCTCCTAAAACAACCTAGACTGAATAATCTAAGTATCAGAAAACTCTTCCAACACTACACAACCACAGTTTAGAAGCTCTCTGTTTTTTTTTTTCTTGATGTATACAATTAAAATTGTGAGGCAATAGCTTTCACAAAATCAAAACAGGCTATTCTAAAGACTCAGATGAACTCAAAGTAAGATCAAAGCTGTCTGCCACCATATAGTGAAAAATCCCTCTTCAGAACTGTACATTTATAAAGCATAATGAATGTTCATGAAGGAAATTTTGTTCTGAACCCTGTAAAAATGTGACAAACAAATAAGACAATAGCAGCAGTATACTTTCATGAGAAGACTAAGGAAGGCAAGCCAAGGTACAATTCAGGATTATGCAGGCAAGACACACATGGTAGATGAAGACAGGACAAGTCAAGCATGAACAAGCCAGAAAAATAAAAAAGATCCTGTTAATGATCTGCGGATAAACAGCACAGGCACAGTTCAGTTCACAAACTATAGGAAGGTATGCAAAGGATGCTACCAGCCTACCTGAAACCTTCTCCATGCTGAACGTACGCATCTCTCTCAGCCTTTAAGTGCTCATGAACCATAAGAACCCTCCCCACTCCTACCAGAAGTCAATCCACATAGGAACACGAGTGCCACGATGACAAGGTAATCTTACCCTCAAAAGTTATTTTTCCTACTTCATAATGGAAGGTAAGAGCCAAGATTTTTTTCCTCCAAACACATCCTCGAAATAATATTAACTACAGTGATCCCTCTACCCTTAAACTGTTTTTCTTCTTTCACTTAGTAGAAAGGAGAAGTGCATATGAAAGTTACACCCTTATTTATTTCACTGTAGCACTATACAAATGAATGCAAACAAACAAAAAGAACTGACCACGGGATTAATTCTTTTAACATGAACACTTCTGAACTACACTAAAAAAAAAAAAAAGCAGTTAAGCTTCAAGAGAGAAGAAAAACTAAAACAAAAATATAAGAACTATATATTAGATAGTTCTGCAGACATTCAGTCATCAAACCTGTTTATATACACATACTAAGAAGAGATGAAGCTGTAAGAGCTTTATCAAAACTGCAGTGCCACAGGCAATAACTAAAAACCTAGTTCAGAAGAAGGTATCATTATGGAAAGGCAAAGTTAACTGCTTATGAACCTCTTAGTTTAATTGTGTAGTACTTATCTATTCATAGATGAGAGTCAACCACATGGAAATTTTCAGGTTTTAAAAGCTTCACGTTTTTAGAAGAGGTATTTCCACTCCTACCTCAGTTCATCAGGCAAATGGAGTTCATCCCCAACTCTCCAGCAAAAATTCACTTTAAGCCACAAATGAAAACCAGTATTTGAGAAAGTTAAGGAGAAAAAGAAGAAACATAAAAAGTTGCTAACTTAGAGGGAGGATTTTTACTAGTAATGTAATGCGCAATATAGCAGACTTACGGCTGTTGAGGGAACAATACATTTGGATTTCCCAACTTCTGCAAGTTTAGAATGTGAGCACTAATGTTGCAGTATGTAGTAAAAACGATAAGAAAATTAAAAGAAAAGGAAAAAGACGCTGGTTATGTATTTATAATGGTGGTAAAGCATTATTTTCCTATGAGATCACCTTTAAAAACCTGAAGGCAACAGTCTTAACTATACACTAAGAACACTAGCTGTAGCTATTAAAATAGAGATTAGAAAGAGCTATCATGTCCATTGAGTAGCTAAACTTTTACCACATTCACTGTAGTTGTCTTAACAGATGAAGTCTGTGCATCTGATGGGTCTTTGAGAAGCAACATGAATCCCAACAACTAAGATTTAGGAACTATCATTAAAAAAGCAGCTGAGAAATAATACGAAAAGAAGTAGGAAAACATTACAATCACAATTCTGCAAAAACACATTACTGAGTAATGTCAGTCTATCACTATACCAGTTTGAAGCCGATAGGCATGTAGAGCCACTGATGCGTCTTAGTATTTCACATTCCTTCTCAACTCTAGGAGCTGTTGAGCTTATATAACTTGCAGCCTTCAAGAGTCTCATGAATACATAAATCCTCTGCTCAGACATTACAAACTTCCTCCTGAACAGTTCTGAGAGCGACCCCTAAAGATGGTAAGCTACAAAACATGCCAAAATGAGAAACAAAAGTATATCTACCACTTGAGACCTTTTACAAGCAGATACAAAAAGAAAAGTAAGTATATATTTCCTAGCAACCTGGCCCACAAGACAGAAAAAAAAATTCTTCTACCTTTTTTTCCCCATTTGTTATGCCAACTCTTCCTCGACTAATAAGACCTTAAAATTTTTGTGACACTGGCCTCTAAATTACATCCTAATGTAAATGACATGTGCCGTTAACAAGAAAAACAACTGCTTTATGCCTACAGAACACACTAGCAAAACAAGCCTTTCTTTCACTAGGTACTTAGAATTTACTCTCTGCAGCTGAACTGCAAGCTCCAAACAAAAGGCAGTGGCAGTTATAATGAAACCTTTACAGAAGCATTTCTCATAGGCAATTAAATTCTTCAGATATAGCACTTCTGTGGGCATTCATGTTGGTGGTGGTGTACAGCAAGCAGTTGTGTTTCACTGATTTTGCCTTGGCAATAGCTAGAGGTGCCTGTTTGTCCCACCTCACCTGTTCCATGCACAAACAAGGCAGAACCTGCTATACAATCTCAAGTTTTTCCTTAGCCAGATTCCCCTATTGATGGAGAAACTAAAAGAACACAGAGCAATGTGGTGTATTTCCATAAGGATAGGTGTCACCTCAGAGAGCTACAGCTGGGAACCAACCCTCTGATCATTTGAAGTGCTCCATATACACAGACACAATATGGTCAATTCCCAGCAGTACTACCTCTTACACACACAGGTCCATGTATGAATACCTGGAAAATAAACTACAGTATTTTTTTTCCTGCACCAAATTTTTTTTTTGCCTCCAGAGCTGCACACTGCTCAGCAACAAGTCTGAGCTGCAGGAGGCCAAGCAGTGAAGGCATCAACAAGGCATTCCTTAAGCAAGGCCACAGGGCAGGCTGCACTCTTAATGCTGGCACCATCATGCATTTGGTCCATGTTAGCGGTCTTATCACATGCACCACAGCAACCTATTACCCTGCTGGAATCTCTTGGTACAGAGAATTATGGCCTTGAATTTTCAAAAAAAACCAATAAGCTGAAAAAAATCACAAGAGAGATTTTGTCTTTTTTGCAGCTGAAAGTAGAAAATTCTTCTAATATCCAGCACACACCCTATTTCATAACTGCAACAGTGTGAAATATAAAAAGAAAAAACTGACTAAGTTGTTTCCTGACTCTGAATCCTTTACAAGATTTGTCTAAAGTCAAAGTTCATCAGGACAGATCGAATCATTCTCACCCATTATTCCAAGACCACTGTAATTACAAGCTGCATAAACTGAAGAGACACTAAGTTGTAATGCTGCAGACATTTTTTCTACCTATTAAAACATTGGAGTTTATATTTTTACAATGTTTTCTTTCTGTTCAGAAGTTCATTAATTACAGTCAGTACTTGCAACTTTTTAATATTACGTGGGAATGAAATAGTTTCATAAATTGCATCATAACTTTGTTCAATCAGTTAATTTAAGGCAAATTATGTCTATATACTGTGTTCTATAGATAATTAGACTAGATAGCACACATTTAAACTGTATTTCATAACAACAACAACTACGTATCTACAGAATTCCAGTAATTCTATTAATTCTAAAACCCATTTAAAAAATAAATGCTGGAACTAAAAGGCCCAATAAACTCACTTAAAATGACCAAGAACTTCAATTCTCTTTAATTCACATGAAACAAGAACTGCCAGAAGCTGAAACTATTTGGACTGTGGGGGACTCATCCCATTTCAAAAAACATATTTTAAATTAATAAGAACATGTTACTAAAGTCTAAGTTGTACAATTTCATTAGTGTACTATTCTCATTAGTATTTTCATCAACACATATTTAATTCTATTACATTAATAAAATAGAGTTTTTAGGGACTGTACTTAGCAATATGACAACTTAGTACGTGACTAATAAGTTTTGTAACAGGGAACCAGTTTTAGAAAATGTTATATCAAATATACAGTATATTTTTATAAGTGTATGGGATTTATGTATATAGGATTTGCTCTCATCCCCATTTTGTAGTTGTCCAAAGACAAACATTTTAAAGACATACAGTATTACCTGTTCTGCAACCTGGCGGGGAAAAAAAAAAGTGTGAACCTGCACATACCTGATCATAGCACTGGAAAGCTCTGTCTGCCACAGCAATAAAGATTCAAACCACATAATTCCATATTTCAACAGCAGACAAAACTAAGTTCTTCACCCATAACTTCACATCTTTACTACTAGATCACTGGTGAAATGTTTTATTTTAACTGTCATTTTGCCTCTTGGCACATAAATCTGTTTCTTGAACAAACCAACCAGCCACAACAACAAAATAAAAAGCCAAACCCAAGAACAACCAACCCTTCAGAAAGAAGAGGAACATGTTTATGAACTCCACCAAAGTATCATAACCACATTTAAGACAACCCTCCTTCCCTCTGTCTCACATTATAAATCTTATCAAAACAAAAGAGAAAATTGGAATGTATTTTACCAATTTTATAAACACTGCAATAATTTCTCTTCATGGTCCTGTTACCTTAAAGAAAAGGATAAACCAAGTGTTTTCACCCCTAACTAACTAACTGTGTTCCTAATACTACCAACACAAGAAAAAGGGCACAGGTAAGTATTAGGTATCATGAAATCATAACTTCTGCTTAGAAAGGGCAGAAGTGGTAAGTATTATAAGCTAGGAAAAATGTCAGGGGAATAACTTGGTGAATTAAAAAACCTTCTTCTACATGGAAAATTATCCAAATGGGACTTAAAAACTTTGAAGTGAAAAACTTAACTACAATGCTGGAAGACTCAAAAAAAAAAAATCTATTCGCTACTCCAAAAAATACCCCTCTGAAGTAAGTCTTCAAAGTCTACTGTAAAACACGAAATAATGAAATCTGCCCAATTCTTTATGGGCACTGAACAATATGCTTCAAAACTAATTTCATAATTGAAGTGTTTCAAAGAAACACCGTAGAAGCAAAATCTTCTTTTAATTAATACACAGAACATTATTATGATGTTCAAGGAAGACTCTCTTATGAAAATTTGTATGAAATTGACAGTAAACTAACATTTTATGCTGAAACAAAAGAATAACAAAGTCTCAATTTAAAGCTTTTCATAATTCTACCTTAGCAAGCTGTGTGAGAATCAGTAACAAGAAGATTAATTATTTTGAAGTTACTGACTGCTTAAGTGTTAAATTACATTTCAAAACAAATCCAGAAAAATGTAATTGCTTCCAGGGAACTAAACACTTGTATTATTAATTTCCTAACACTGGCTGTTACTACAAACCAGTTAGATTTGTACTTACACCTGTGAAAATCTGGGCAGTTTCAGGTCACAAAAGGCCATGCTTCCTCTTATGTGTAATGGAGACAAGAACATTTAAAGTCCTTATTTTCCCGATAATAACCAAAAGAGACCAAAAGGTTTCCACAAACGGCACAAAGTAAAGCAGAAAATAAATGCTGGTCAAGTACATAAAAACAAAGCTGCTCTATTGATTCCAGGTGGTAATTGACAGAAAATTGCCATATATGGAATCTAATTTAAGTATTAACCTAAAAATTTTCTTTTTTTTAGTTAATATCCATTGATGCATCCTTACCACGCTTCAGGCAACAAGAAAGCATATTCATGTGGTGAAGTAGTCTCTGGAAAATTGGAGAGAATTGCCTGTCTGTGTGGAAGTAAAGCTGATCCATGGAAAGTGAACAAAATTTCCAGGGCTCTGACATTGCTTTCCTAAAAAGCAAAACATTATGTTGCAGCACTAGCTTAAGACTGATTTAGACTGAAAATGAGCAAGAAATACAAGCCTAGGTCATGCAACAAACATTTAATTTGAAAATTTTCTTTAGCAATAAAGAAAATTAGCTCAGGGTCACTGCATTTATTTATTCACAATCAAACAAATACATCCCCCACTTCTTAAATTCCAATGGAGGTTCAACCAAGTTTGAAGAGGGGGGAAAAATGCATTTAAATCCACACAGCAATACCAAACCAAAATTATATTCTAGCAAAATAAATATTAATACCCGAGCGTAAGTTCTTGCTGAAAGTACAATATTCTGATTCCTGAACTTCTTGAAGAATTCACCATCGTAGCTCTGTTCAGCTGCATGAGGCCCTCCAAGGATTTCCTTTAAAAAAAAAAAAAAAAAAAAAACACAACCAAAACCAACACCTTATAAAAGATATTTTTATGCAAGATTCACAAAAGCATCAAAAAGGTTTCTTTATCTTAGGATGAATAAGTATGAGATATGTGGGAAAGCATGCTGGGTTTTATCTGTTTCACTATGAAAAAAACAGATGCATTTTTCATTGATAAACTAATACAATTCTCTGCCTTAATTAGCATTTAGACATCATTAGTTAAAAAGATGTGGTAAAAGTCATTATATGACTAGTGCCAACTACAAAGTTAAAATTAAAAACTAAGCAAAATACAGTTTGACATTTCAAAAACTTTCACTTTGGTAAGCTCATGGAAGATAAAGATTTGTTAGACAATCTGAATAGAACTTGCTAATTAGACTGACAGAGGGAAATTATAGTAATCCTGCACCATAATCCACATGCCATGTTACTGCATAACTTAATTCCCTGCAGATACAGCACGTTCAAAGCAGGCTTCTGCTCAACTATACCTCTCAACACTAGAAGCCGGCCATTTGCAACAGTAAAGCAGGAGAAACAGGATAGCTTGAACAGAAAGCAGCTTACTTCTCAAGCGAGAGACTGTAGCATTTCAAGAAGACTATAAACATTAATACTACAATATATAACAAAAAAGATATGATGGTCTGACGAAAAAGTTACAGGAATACATATGGAACGAGAACTCAAAAGAACCGTAGCCAGTTACCAAGTTTCCTCACCTCATATGTTTCAAGGCGATCAAGGTAAGTTAACAGCTTCAGCCTGCTACGGCAGAGTTCTTTCTGTTCCAGTGTCAGCCTATGTTCAGAACAGGAATTTTCATGCTTGCAATCGATATTGTACGTCATGTGCATATGAAGACAACAGTTACACATTTTAATGACTTTGTGCACTGGAATATATCAAGAAATTAAGTAAACCGAGAACTTTGACAAAATATAATGACAATTAAAATTTAAACCACTTTCCTATTAGGAACAATATACAGGAGAGGAATTACATTCTTGCAACTATGTAGTTATTATAAACCTATAACTCTGAATAAAACATGGCCTAACGTTTCATTTACTTTGAGAAGTTTACTGATAAGAGCAGTTCTTGGCACTTCTTGGCCTCTTTTTCCTTTCTAGTATCCATTTCTTCATCTGATAATAAAAGGTCTTCATAGGGAATTTCAATGTCCACCTCCCCCGGTAAGATAAATCTGGGAGACAAGACCAATAATGTTGATTAAAAAAAAAAAAAAAGATATAACAAACTAGGTTTTGAATAAACATACTAACAGAGCTTTCCATTTATGTCTTGACTAAAAATCTAAACTTTTATAGAAAAAGATAATACTGAGTTTTGCTGTCATAAAGCAGCAGACACTCATCACAAGCCAACAAGAGGCATCATTTCATTTCCACTCCCTCCCTAAAACAAACCAAAAAAACCAAACCATGAACCACACAGCTATGATAGTTGATAAAAGTTTCCAAATTCCCCAGGTAGCACTGGGATTGGCAGCAGCTCCACAGTGTAATGGTAACAGATGGTAATATATGGTAATAGATGGTAATAAGCTCCACAATGGTAATAGATGACTGCACAAAGAAAGAATGGCCTCTTCTACCACCAGGAACGGAATACTGAGGAGGATTGTCTCTGCATGTATTTCCTGACTGACCCACTGTGTTTTGCGTTGTTCCCCTCCACACTTGAACAACAGAGGATTATTGCAACAATTAAGACATACAACAAAATGCGTTTATAGGGGTAGCTGCAGATTCCAGAAGTGGCAACAGAAACAGATTCTCATAGGAAAAAAGTGACATCACAAATTCTCTATGCTGAAGAAAATAAAGGGCATCCAGAGAAGGAAAATGCAGCACAAAATAAACAGTGATTTTACCTTTTACAAAAGCATTACCTTTCCTTATGTCCTCCATCTTAACATTTTCATTAGCGGTTGATAAAATTTTACCAAATTATTAGAAAAGACTTCATACACCATGCTTTCAAAAGAAAACAAACAAATAAAAATACTCTTCTCGCACCTGCCGCCATCTTCTCCTTTTCCTATGGCCACGAGAGCCTCCAAGTCTGTGCCTTTCAAGCCATACTGAAGCAGCTTCTTAGCAGCATCCACATTCTCTGGAACTCTTTCCAAGCATTCATGAAGAACCCATGCACGCTTCTTAATTTTACTCTGCCCAAGAACAAGGGCATATATGATGTTATATACTTCAATCCAAAGCAATGAAACCAGAGATGTTAAAATCTTCTAATGTGTCTCTTTCACATCAGAAAATAGTAAGTTAATCTGATGACTGACAATGTGAACCAACAAAAGAGGTGAGAATGCAAAAAAACATAAATGCCTTAGAGTATATGTGGCAGGACACAGAAAAGCCAAATGATTTAGCAGAACTTTCACAGTAACTGGAACAGAAGTTATTATTCATATTCCCTAACTAGTACCACTCCTCCTTACACTAAATAAAATGGGATGGTTTGGGGCTAAAACGCAGTTTTATGAACCAAGTATATTCCACAGTAGCACTAGAGTAATTTTCAGTATCAGCCTCTTCACATGCCAATAAAATTCTGTGACAAAAGAGACACCCAAGGATCACAAAATATTATTGCCCTTGTCTGCTGATCTGCAGTTGATATTACATAGCACATGAAGAATGGCTACTTGTAAAAACCTTATTTTGACATTCAATTAATATCTGACTTGGAAAAAAAAACCCAACAAAATTAGATTATATTTCTCTTGACCTCTTGGAAGACTTTACCCTATAGCACCATTAGGTTGTGCAGCTTTGATAATGCTTGTCTACCGAGTTTGAAGTTTTTCTTCCAAGCCAAAAAAAACCATGTTGGATTCTACTGAAAAGCTCCAGTTACAGGTAGCAGAGTTCACTGTGACTTTTGTTATTCAAGCTACCTTCATAGCTACCGATACCAACCTCACCTTCCCATTTAATTTTCTAAAATACTTGGACACTAGTTAAATGCTTTGTATTTCCAATTATTATTATTCATTTGCCAGGCAACAACCTACTGCTGCATGTGGAGAGAGATTACATCAGAGAAAGCAAGCTGCTATTAACAGAAATTACAAGATGCTTGAAAAGAAAGATTTACATTAACTACCAAGGTCTCTGGATCAGGCCTCCAGTTAAATTAACGAGATCACTCTCTTCCACATGACATGAAATGGAATTTGCAGGACAGCTCTCCAAATTGCCACCAATTTATGTTGCATTAATTAGAACACAATTAAGAATTCAATTTCTGTAAAGGTAATACAGCCATTCTGGTAAGCCTAAAAGTCACAAAAAAACAAACCTACCAAGTAGTCTTGAATTGAAGCAACGTTAACAGCCGACTTCCTCCACTGTCTTTGATATACAAGATCAGAGTCAAGGCCGTATGCTTGAGCCAAAGACAAAGCTTCCCCATATTCTTCATTATCAATCTAAAAGGCAAACACATGAAAATGAAAGTCATCTCACTTCCATATTAAACGATCAATTATTAATTCTGTGTGTTGAAACAAGTAGAGGTATAATTACTGTGGGTATGCTTAAAGAGGTAGGAAAGAGAATGGCTCAAGATACAGATGAGTAAGACTCAGATTTGATGGACACATCTAGAAAATCAGATATTTTTCCTCAAGAAAAGGGAAGAAGTTATTTAAGGCAACCAGTATGATGTCAGTACTCTGTGAAAACTCTAACAGCTATAGGCTTGTTTACCATCAGAACAACTGAAATAGCCTAGACAAAGTACTGCATAAAGTAGTCTTAAAAATGAAGAAATATCTGTTTAGTAAGAGTGAGTCACAGGCCTGATTTGTATTTACACCTGAAAAAACATTCAAGTACACTACATTCACATCAAAGTATAAGTTAACCCCCATTCCCTGGCCAATAAAAAGCCAAACTAATTTCATTCAGTGTATATGCCAGGTCTTTATTTATAAACACTCATGAATACACTTCGAAGTCTGGCCAAGCTAATGATGCAGTGTCTCCTCAGTGACCTTCAAACACCATCTCATTTGAATTATTATAATGCTAGTTTTAAGCAGTGATCCCTTTGATTAGATGACACAGTACACTCTCAGGTAAGAGACCCTTAGAAACACATGCCTAAATCCTTCTGTTAATATAGCAAGAATTAAAAGAATAATAAAAAGTTCTTTCTAAATAAAGCTGATTAAGAGAGACGTGACCTTTCCTTCTATACTTACTTTTCTCTGGTACAGTTCCTCTGGAGTCGTGGATCTCAAACTGACAAGGCGGAAATTCTTTGTAATAGTACGTGGACGTTTCCGTGGAGGAGCAAATCGTTCCATTTCTGTCACAAAGTACAGGCCTTGCTTTAGGTAGCTGAAGTATCGGTCCTTAGCAGAAGTTTCATCATCTGAGTCAGAGTAATCTTCTCCCTCATCTTCATCACCAGGCCTGCTCTCCAAGCGTAATCTTTTTGGAACAAGTTTTATCTCACACTGCACAGAAAACATGAATATGAAGCGTCCATCCACCTAGTACACCTCAACTTGTTTGGTAAGAATTGAGTACATCTCCACTTCCAGTACTTCAAAGTTCAGAATCAACATCCTTCTTCCCCTCCTCCTTTACAGCTTTTATATCTCAGCTTGCTTAACATGCTCCACAAAGCCTGAATGCATCTGTCTCCTAGATCTGAGGCTTCATCCCTTACCTACTGAAGCAAGAGTACAGGCTTCTTAATAATAACCTGCTATTACACTAAACATGCTACACCACCCCAGGCAGTGCAGAACTATGGAGACATCTTTATACACTGCTATACAGCTTACTGCAGTGTATAGCAATGTTTTCAACTCTTAAGCTATGCAAAACAAGGTTTTCTGTTCAATGCAAATATCATCTCAGACTACATCCTTAGGCTGTTAATATGCCAGTCACTGGCTGTCTTATTTCCAGAATAACAAACCTTGCCAAAAACATACGTGCAAGCTTTGGTACATATCGGTACATACATACACATCTGATAAATATTATTTTAAACTGTTGTTTAAGATGTTTAAGACCTATTTCAGTGTAAGCCTTAGGAGAGAGTACTCAGTTTCAGAAAAAATTCCCAGTTAATTCCATCATGTTCTCATCCTTCCTGGAATCCTACTAATGATGAACATAAAATAGATTGCTTACATGGCTTTGTCTTAATTTAAATGTGTTCCTCATTTATTTTAAATATACTCCCTCTGTAAGAGGCATCTGTTTCAAAATGGGAGAGGGATGCTTGCAGTATTCTTCAAATGCACTAACATACAAAGCAGTGAAAACTGTCGACAAACTGTTTCCTGCATCAAGATTGCTCTCATTCAGACTGAGCCTTCTAGTTTTGCTACTACTCTCCAGAAGTTATTTGACAAGTTTTTATTAAGATAGTTAAGTTGCAGCAAGTTCAGATTTTTTCCTGCAATACCTACCTAGAGATAAGGAAACAGAATCGCTTTTTCTATTAGTAAAAATATATTTATTTTTTAACCACACACACACCCACCCTTAGGATTACATATACAAAACCAAAGTTTTCCAAAAAGGTATCTGCTTGTGCACCTTCCTCACCTCCAGACTTAGAAATCCTCCATCGTGAGCTGAAGTGACCTGAGGAGAACTCTCAAACCATTCACATGACTTTCCCAGCAAGTTTCTTAATGTCTTGACTGATGACACAGTCAATGCACCAGAGCAGCGAGCCAGGATGACAGAATTGTCTGCCCACCAATTTACATCTATCAATGGGTAATAGGATTCTTTATCTAAAATAAACAAATAAATAAGAATGCACCATAAAACAAAAAACAAACACCAGATAAGAACAGAAGTTACTTCAATTACCAAGAGACTTCATCTGATGGCCTAATTTAACAAACATTTATTATTGTATATGCATCATTGGTTCACTAAGTTTGTAGTTTAGATCAATCACATTTTACTAAATGAGTTCTGCATTAAAATAAAGCTGTTGAGGAGAAAAAAACCCACTTAATTGCAAATGTATTATTTTTTAATATTATTTGGAAAAGGAATTCACAGTAAACTGATTTACTTGCACAAAATATAACAAATTTGAGATATTTGATAAAGATCTGCTTCAGTACTTCCCAGGCCATCTTTGACCAAGTCTCCCTGCCAACAAATATAGTACTGATGAAAATGAAGGTTACACTGCTTTTGAGGACAAGTGACAACTATGAACAAGGCTCCTGAAACAGCCTACATGATGAGGTTGTTAAGAAGATTAACCAACAAAACAAACAAACAGAAGTTACCATGACTGAGGATGGAAGCTGTGTCATTTCTAAGACTGCTTTGATTATGGTAACTGAATGTTGGGACAAAACGTTCAGCAGAGTTAGCTCATTTGTTCACTACAGTGCCATTTCCCACCTTTCTGACGAAAATGATCTTTCCCCAACCAGCACTGAGAAACGGATCAGTTTACCACCTTTCTACCACTTCATTGCTTAGTCAGCAGCCTACCCATGAAGGTCAAATGAGTTAACCCAAAGACAGAATCACCAAGAAAAACAGTACAAAGAAATAGGGATCTTTTAATAATATAGATGTATACAAACAGTAGTGAATGGATCATGGAATAGCTCTAGATCTCTGCACTCTTGGAAGAGCCATGCAATAACCAGGTGATAAATGGCTGCACACAGTAGCCTGGATTTTGGGAATAAAGAAACTAACATGAGGCAAATCCAGTTGGAGGAAAATAAGCCCTTTTGGTTTAGAATTTTAAACTACTATCTTTAAATTACATTAGCTTTCAAGACTACTTTATTAGACATTCATACAAACAAAAGGTAAAGGTAAGTTTAGGTTTTAAACTGTCAACTCTAATAATGTGCTACCTGCAATATTATGATGTAGTGGCTTCTGATACAAGCTGAGACATCTGCTGAACGTTCAGCATTCTACAGTCATAATCACATGATTAAAAATAAATTATGTCCTGTATTGAAATATTGTTTTATTTATGGATATGGCTACAAAAGTATTCCTAAGAGAGGATTTAAAAAAAAAAAACCTATTGCAACACTCATTTAGCTATGCCATGCTACAAATTCAAATCATACGTATAATTTTGGCAACTCTTTTAACTGAGATTTAATTAAGCCATTTCAGATCTTTGTATATTCGCACAAATATTTTTAACTGCACAGTGGCACAAAAATAATGATTTAACTGTACCACATACCTCTTATTCTCTTTCTTTTTTCACTAGTGAGTCTCCAGTCTGGGTTGATCTCATCATAACCAGGCTAAAAACAAAAAAAGTATGAGACAAAAAAAGGTTTATATGTAAGTAAGTCTTTGTTAACACAGACAATCTGTTTATTTATTCTATTGCTGATCCACACATTTTTCTATGAAAATGCTCTCCATAAATTGAAACTTTTCCTGAACATAAAACATACAGCTGCTATAGTGACATTGTACTTTCTTCCAGACAGTTAAATTATAAAAAAACCCCAAAAAACTAAAAAACAAAACAAACATAGCAAAATAGACTTCTGGATTCCTAAAACACTGTATTAGAAGAGTAACATCAGACCCGGCCTAGTCAGCATTAAACATTAATCATACCCTAAAGATTTCTGAAATAAAGGCTCTCCAGTAACCAGAAGCCCACCAAGTGTTTGCTTTTCATGTCTATACATAGGACTGCAAGCATATAAAAGAAGAATCTCCAAAATAGTCCCTCTGTTTACTCTGTGTAGTGTTCCCGAGTACTAGATTAGTAGAGTGCTGCAAGTATTTACTCTGGTTATTTTCATAATTATAAAGCCCCTTCAAAGACTAGTGCAGCAAGAGAAGCAGCATTGTTTAATGATGCAATGGAACATTTAGAATTAGTAAGCTGCTGTTGCATTGTTTGGTTTTTTTAACTTTATTTAGTAATATCAGAATACATAGGAACTAGACAAATACAGATAACAGTAATCCTGCCCCTAACTGCAATGCAGCATAAGTACAGGTAGATTATATAGCTCAGACAAGCCAAGCAGGTATGGGTACAATAGAAAGTGATTTTCAGACTTTATTTTTTAGTAGAAAGAGAACTGTGTACTAATTAAAAGCAAACATGAGGCCACTTTAAGTTAATGTAACAAATATGTTTGATTAACAATTAAGTAGGGATCACACACATTATGAAAATATCCATTATACTTGGACACTAGATTCACCTGTAAAAATCATTCTGAAAACAGCCAAAACCTGAATATTCCTTGTGGTGGTTTAACCCCAGCCAGCAACTAAGTACCACGCAGCTGCTTATTCACTTCCCCCCCACCCAGAGGGAAGGGGGAGAGAATCAAAAAGAAAAAAAAAAAAAAAAAAAGGTAAAACTCATAGGTTGAGATAAGAACAGTTTAACAGAACAGAAAGGAAAAAACTAATACTAATAATAATTAAGAACAACAACAATAATAATAATAATAAAAGGATTAGAATATACAAAACAAGTGATGCACAATGCAATTGCTCACCACTTGCTGACTGATGCCCAGTTAGTTCCCGAGCAGTGATCCCCCCACCAGGCCAACTCCCCCCAGTTTATATACTGGGCATGACATTCCATGGTATGGAATACCCCGTTGGCCAGTTTGGGTCAGCTGCCCTGGCTGTGTCCCCTCCCAACTCCTTGTGCCCCTCCAGCCTTCTTGCTGGCTGGGCATCAGAAGCTGAAAAATCCTTGACTTAGTCTAAACACTACTGAGCAACAACTGACAACATCACTGTGTTATCAACATTCTTCTCACACTAAATCTGAGACATAACACTATACCATCTACTAGAAAAAAAAATCAACTCTATCCCAGCCAAAACCAGGACACTCCTTTACATCAACCTCTCTAAATGTAAAGTCTTGAAAACTGCTTCAGAATACATATTCATTATAGTTAAAAGCAAAGAAAAAAATACAACAATTCACTGTAAGCATCCTTGAGCAAAATCTGTATTCTCACAAAAATCTGAAGTGTATGTTAAAAATAGATATAGATAGATAGATATGCATACATTCCCACGTATACACACACAACACTTTTGCCAACATTGGAGCAGAATTTCTGTTCAGTCAGTTTTTAAAAGTACTTTCCTAAATAAGCTTGGATCTACATTTCTGGGGTGGGTTGACACTAGCTGGCAGCTAAGCACCACACAGCCACCCTCTCACTCCCTTCCCCAGTGGGACAGTATAGGGAGAGCAGAAGCAAGAAGGGTCATGGGTCAAGACAAAGACAGTTTAATAAGCAAAGGAAAGCCAGGGGGAAAAAAAATTAAAATAAAAACAAGTGATGCAAAGGCAGTCATTCATAATCTCCCACAAGCACACTGATGCCCACACAGTCTCTGAGCTACGGCTAACTATTGAAAACCTCCCACTGCTCTGCTTTTATTGCTGATCATGAACTTATATTGTCTGGAGTATCCCTTCTGTCAGTTGGGGTCAGCTGTCCAGGCTGTGTCCCCTCCCTGGTTGTTGCACACCCCTAAACTGCTCATTGGGGGACAATAGTCAGAAACAGAGAAGGCCTTGAAGCTGTGTAAGTACTACTGAGCAATAGCTAAAACACTGGTGTGTTATCAACACTGTTTTGGTCACAAATCGAAAACCAAGCACCATACAGGCTGCTGTGAAGAAAATTAACTCCATCCCAGCCAGACCCAGAATAGTTTCACAGTCAATACAGCCTACCCAGATATCACTGCTTACCCATAAGAACCAAAACTTAAGCTACACAACACCATAGCCACATTTCCAAGTCAGTAGTCTTGCTCTTGCAGTCAGATCAAAAAGGTATCAGTGCACCAGTGGTGTTCAGGATGGCAACATACCATTATCTCTACAAGTATTCACTGACCTAAGTCTTCCCTATAGTCAAAGTTTTTGGCCTATCTTTATTGTAGTTTTTCTTGAAAATATTCATTTAACCTTATAGTCATCATGATATCCAAAGGCAGACATCTTCATTTTGTCCTCTTCCTTGTTATAGAAGCCTATGCCTATACGTAATGTCAACCAAGTGTTTTGCTGTGGACCTTACAGTACATACTGCGCAATGCATAGACTGCAGAGAAATTCAATACAAGGTGGGGAAAAGCTGTCTATGTTTCATATGAATGCATAAACTTGAAGAATTTAAAACAGTTTACAAAAAATGGAAGAAATATTTTTGTATTGGAATGTCTAAAGGAGTCAATACACTGTGCAAAGATTTACCCTGCAAAAGGAAATTAGAGAAGAATCAGAAACTGCAAATAATTAACAATAAGGTAACGTGGATTTATTAATCAGCATATGCAGTAAACCACAACTGTTTACTACTAAGTAGAAAATGTTCCATTCTACAATAATTTCCGAATAAGAAACACACTTTTGTACAATAAAACCATCCAAGATGAATACTGTCTAGCAAATATTGGTGATGATTTGTGCCATGTACATCCAGTGATCAAAGATCCTGTTTGGTTACCCTATTTGGACTTGATGTCACTTCATGTCTTGTAGGTTTAGAAAATAAGAGACAGTACATCAAGTGATAAGCATTACCATACCTATTACTCAAGAAATTAATGCAAGCAAAACCAGAATTCTTCACATACTACTGCGCATCATTTCAGATTTTACACTTCTTAAAATGCAGATACATTTTCCTCATTAGAATAAAGTGTTATCTTTACCCAGAAAATGGATTAGTTTTCTTTGAAAACTAACTAGTTTTCAACTCCCAGTGTTTAAATTCACACTGGTCACATAAAAGTTTGCCAGTGTCTGGGCAATTCCTAACTTAAATTCCCCTACTTAGTTTTGCAAACAATTCATGTAGAAAGCATGTGACTTACTACTACAAATCTGATAAACAAACTATTCTGGAGCATTATCTGGCAGAAGGTAAGGTAAGTTTTGAGGGAGAAATGGATGTACAAATTAGATATCCAGCAGAATTTGGTTAAAACCATGCAAAATTACCAGTGTTAAACTCCACATGAAGTTCAACAAGGCCAAGTGCAAGGTCCTGCACATGGGTCGGGGCAATCCCAAGCACAGATACAGACTGGGCAGAGAATGGATTGAGGGCAGCCCTGTTGAGAAGGACGCGGGGGTATCAGTGGCTGAAAAACTAATTATGATCCAGCAATGTGCACTCACAGCCCAGAAAGCCAATTGAATCCTGGGCTGCATCAAAAGAAGCGTGACTAGCACATCAAGGGAGGGGATTCTGCCCTTCTGCTCCCCACTCTGGTGAGACCCCACCTGCAGTCCTGCGTTCAGCTCTGGGGGCCCCAACAAAAGAAGGACATAGACCTGCTGGAGAGAGTCCAGAGGAGGGCCACGAAGACCATCAGAAGGATGGAGGCACCTCTCCTATGAAGACAGGCTGAGAGACTTGGGTTTGTTCAGCCTGGAGAAGAGAAGGCTCTGGGGAGACCTTACAGCAGCCTTCCAGTACCGAAAGTGGACATACAAGAAAGCTGGAGAGGGACTCTTTAACAAGGAGTGTAGTGAAAGGATGAGGGGCAACAGTTTTAAACTGGAAGAGGGTAGATTTAGATTAGATGTAAGGAAGAAATTCTTCTCTATGAGGGTGGTGAGGCACTGGAACAGGTTGCCCAGGGAGGTTGTGGATGCGCCCTCCCTGGAAGTGTTTAAGGCCAGGTTGGATGAAGCTTTGAGCAGCCTAGTGTAGTGGAAGGTGTCTCTGCCCATAGCAAGGGGGTTGGAACTAGATGATCTTTAAGGTCCCTTCTAACCCAATCCATTCTATGATTCTGTATTTTAAAATAGCCTTTCAGTCTACCTGTAGCAGTGTTACCCACTTGGCACAGAAATGCCTCATGAAAAATTCACTGCAACAAAACTGTTTTTTTATTTTCTTAAAGACTATTGTAGAAGTAAACATAGGGCTCTTGAAAAAGATGGAGCTGACTGAAAAGATAGTATGTAACTAAAGCACAGTTATCTGAACTACTCTCATCTCAGGAAAACACATCTCCAGAGGATTAAGATATACACTGCAAGTTTCTAAACTTCTACATCCTTCTTACCTGATCAGTTTGGTCCCATTCTCCTTGTTGTCTAAGAGATGGAATAGACCAGATCGTCAGTTTTCCTGAGAAATGAACAGCTGCCAGAAGAGCTCCATCAGGAGAAAGATTCATCTTGAAAACTCCATCCTGCCAAACATTGTCAGCAAAGTAAAAAAAAAAAAACAAAAAACAAACAAACAAACAAGCAAACAGCAACAACAATAAAAAAAAAACATACACATCAAGGAATACCCAAAAAATCCCACCCCAAACTATTTTTTCTACTTTAGGAAAAAAAAAAACAATTGTACAATCTTCCATCCTGAAAATTTAACATGCTTTAAATTACAACAAACAAAAAACTAAGCAAAAAAACACCAAAAAAACCCACAACCCTATGCTAAAAGTCAGAATAAATGTAAAATGTGAATTATGCCATGGAAGAGTAAAAACAATCTGTATAAAGGAAGAACACCACCATAACACTAAGAAATCTTTAGGCATGTGAACTTCCTCTATCACATTGCTATACAGCAAATAAAATCTGGCAGTGTGGCATTTTTAGGGGAGCGCTGAAGACAGCAACACAGAGCTACTTGGAGGAAAAACTGCAGATTGTTCTCTGTTCACGAAAACATGCAGCAGCCTCAGTTTTCTACTGTCCTGCCTCTCAGGTCAACTCAAGGAAGATTGTTACCAAAACACAGCTCAATACAGCTCTTCTGCCCTGAGAGCAAACTTTTGGGTGGGCATTACTACAATTTAAAAAAAAAAGGGGGCGTGGGGGGTGGATACAAGAGATACACAGATGAAGAGATGTTGGAAGAGCACATTGTTTATTTCAGGACACTGAATCAGAACTTAAGAATCTCTTGGGTAACAATAGACTAAGCAGCAATATACCAAACATTGGCTTAAGTCCATACAGATGAAATAATTTAACCTCTGTAAGTAAACTTCATCAAGGCTACAAAAATTCTCCTGGATTAAGTTTTTCTTCAGATCTGGATATCTTAAGAGGCAAAACGTACTTCCCACAAAATAATTCCTTAAGGTTTCACAAAGTCCCACACAATTACAACTGGATCTATACACTATTTCCACATGACAAGAGCCTCTAAATATACACTCAATTTTTAAATTCAAACTTAGTGCCACTGTCAATGCATAACAATTTCTGAAAATACAATTTATATTTATTCCTCCCACCCCCAACACAAATCCTGTGTTTTCAGAAAGATCATCAGGTTCTCAGAGAATCTAGTCTTCACTGAAAGACAGCAGGATGTAGATTCCCCCAAATTATATTGTTTATAAAATCCCATTGTGTTAGAGCAGTTCATTTTTAAAAACTTCCTAATAAATTAGACCTGTCCAAGTCTGCAAGTAATCAGTTTTTAAGCCAGCACCTCCCCTCTTGGAAAATACCCCAACATAAATGAAGTACAGAAACGTGACTAGATGTCCATACAATTGGGAAGTTTTAATGGCATTTCTACAGCATATTAGTGGTAGGTATCATTTGAAGATAACAATATTCTTTTATGGTAAGTTTGTTTAGTTTGGGGGCTGTTTTTTATTATTTTTATTTTATTTCTTAGGCTGTTTAAAATTCTAGCTATGCCACAGAAACAATGATGATCATGTCATCTGCTCACTGCTGTACAGTGGTTTGCAGCTAGAGAGCACTGCTTAAATCCAAGCCTGAAATGTGTTTTTTAATTGAAAAGGAGAGCATTATTAAATCTTTTTTAAACCAATTAAGAATTATTTTATCAGAAAAATTTCATAAGTATTCTCTGATTATATTCTTCAGATAGAGTACTGCAATCTCTACTGTAGTTTGCCAAGGAATTGTACATGCCTACTAATAGCAATTCTCTCTTGATGAATCAATTTGCATGCACAGAGGACAAAGAACAAAAGACTGTTAAAGGATTTAGAATGGATAACTATAATATATAACCCCGTCAGATAAATGATCAGTGGTATACATCACAGATCGTAAAAAGAGTTAAACACTTACTCAATAGTCACTAATAATTCTCTTGCTCTTAAATTTGGATGTTGGGTCGTCGTTAACGCATTCAAATTTACCACCTGAGCATTGTTATCTATAGACATCAAACAGTGCTTTGGCAAAGCAGACAATGCTGCCTCAGTAAATAAATAGCCTGTCAACTTCCGGGAACTGCAGAACAAGATACTTAAAACCTCGGCAGGTCAGAACTTCACATTTTGTAAGTGTCATTTAAGTTAGCAATGCTAAGAATTAAATCCCTATATAGCTGGTTCTAGTATACAAGTCCTCTGGCTGCTCTGCCTGTCATACCTTAACACTTTTGCTTATTTCCCACTAAGAATATAAACTATAACTCACATATTTAAACCATAATCTCTGAAATCAGATTGAAACATTCAAGGATGAGTAACAATCTCTGCTTTACATTGTAAATTTAGTACTGGGAAGTGCAATGAAGTTGAAGTTTAATACAGCTACACTCAGTACTAGTCTTCCAGTAAAGAAAGTTTACTTCAGCTTTCTCTTTTATATTTTCAGTGAAGGACATAAAATCTCTCCCCATTCTACCCTTGAGAGAGATTTGGAAAGATTTGTTTTCCCTTTCCAATCAAGCATGAAATTTCTTCTTTTAACCAGTCACCTAAACATCCCAAAAATCTATTAAGGTCATTTCCAAAGTCCATATAACTTCAGACCAGCCATTTTTCCTCTCAGGAGGACACAGTGAGGGTGGTAGACAGACTCCTTACTGTTCTTTCCTTGTAAAGCAAAAGAGGAGAACACAAATTTTTTTTACGAGGAGGGAAAGAGCATGAAAAAAGGAATCAAACAAAGGCTACACACAGCTAGTAGACAAGACATAGGAGAAGGTGGTGCAGTACTGCATGGGTAGCTCCTAAGTCATGTAGAAGAAAGCCACAAGCACTGTGTCTAAAGCCTTAGAAATACAGAAATCACACACCTACACCTCAGCATGACACTCAAGATTTAACACTCACTCACTCAGGGCAGAATACAAGTTTGTAAAGAACAAGTTGATTCTGATCAGCAGTTTTATTAAGTTTGCATGTGTCCTGGTTGTAGAAGTTTGACCCATAATAAACCTTCGAAGCTACTTAGCAAAATGTTTCCATAGTATCTCGTAACAGACTAAAAAAATCAAGTCTTTGTGTCTGCCCTAGTTAAGCCATGAATGATTAGTTTGAATCCACTTATTAATTACCTACATTGTATGAAAATTTTGAGCTCTAAGGTGAGGGGGGGTTGTTTGTTTTCTAGTGGGAATGGGGTAGTACAGAAAGCTTGGGGTTTGTTTCTGTTGTTCTCTCAGGCACATATTTGAAAAACACTGTTCACAATCTACTCTCTTCTTGAAGAATATATAACACACCTAACATGCTATGACCATTATATTAATTTAAAAAAATAACTAAGTGGCTTTTTACACCTTCCTTTTTGAGTAGGAGTTTACATTTAATATTTAAGTCTACATCGCTAGACCTGTTCTTGTCAGTATGCTGAAAAACCAAGATTCAAGCTTCAGCAGATGAACTAATTGGATTTTTAAAAAAGCCAAATAAATAGCAAGCTACTCCTTTTGATGCTAAATGCTTATTATTTTGACAAGTTTTATAGAAGTGTTAATTCTTAAGTTGCATAAATTAAAAAGCTACTTTCAATCAGTCTCTCAGGCAGTCATTAATAAACAACTGTTAGTAAAATAAATTTCTGAGGTAGACCTAGACCTTAATACCTGTTCTGTTCCCCGCCTGCTGTAAAATTTTAAATTCATAATCCTTAATAATCCTCTTCTCTGTGCCTGTAAGAAGAGAAACACATCATACAGTGAAAGACAAACTCATACATTGTTTTATGCACCAAAAACTAAGTCATATCTGAAGTACTACAACAACTTTGCAGGATTCTTTAAACTTCCATAAGAGTGCCTACTTTAAAATAACACAAATATGATAAGATGCAGTTTGTATAACTTGGCCCATTTTGTTAGGTATGTATCATGCCACAGAAAAGCACCGCTCATTTGCAATGAAAGTAACAGGTCCCTTTTAATACTAAGAAATACCTATGTAAGAGCAAATACGGGAATTTATCCTAATATACTGTAAATTGATTTCAGTGTATCCACACTGTAGTTGTTACCAAATTAAACATTTACTTCTACTAGAAGCAAAATAAATCAAGAATCAGACTTAAACTGAAACATTTGTTTCAGGTGCACTGCCTTTTTTTAGGAAGTAATACAAAGACAAAAATAACTGGATTTTTTTCCAGAAAAGACAAGTAACATATCCCAGTAAACAACTAAGGAGTTTGTGTATTTCCATGCTACAATTTTTTGTTATTGTTGCTTCCTGTTGTTTTGTTGTTGTTTTTTTTTAAAAAACACAAGTGATAATCAAGAACTTAAAAGTTGAAATCATACTACAGAAATAGCAAAAATAGACAGATGCCAGGGCGGGGCGGGGGGGGGAGTGTAACTTATTGGAAGTTCACATCATAGCTTAAAAATAGCAAAACACTGCATTAAATTCTTCTTTCAAAAAGAGACTCATATTTAACTTCCAGTTAGATAATTCTGCCAGTGACAATATTCATCCGGTAAAATGAGGAAACATACTTACTGTTCTAATGTCATCTTCGTAACTAGTGACCTGTTTATAATGGGGAGAGCCTGACAGAATTCTCCAAGCAGATATCCCACAACCAGTTGCTTTAGATACTCCATCTTCATCTGTTTCACAGCCTCCTACAAGGAGAAGTCTGTAAAATATATAAAGGCATATTATGGTTTCATATACTGCCACTTTTTTTTTTTAACTGTCTTAAGTCAGAACTATAGCAGTTTGCTTGCAGTAACAAAAAGACTAAGTATACTAAGATACCCAACAGCCCCGATAAGCTTTGTCTGTGAATGAACACCCTGAAGTTTAAAAAGACTTAAATATTCCTTGAGTAATAGTTGTTATTTGTGGCATCTATCCCTATCCATTCTCATCTCTAGCTTTCCAAATAAGGCATAATTCCCAGCATTTAAAATAAAATATGTTTGGCTACAAATTTGAGTTTTTCCCCTACCCTCAAAGAATGGTAACGATTACAGCTTAGGCTTACAAAAAGTTCTGGTCCTTCTGTTTAAGCATTAAGTTTCCATTTATTTAGATGTGGTATAAAAGTCAATTCTCTTTTATTGAGGAACCAAATGTATCAGGGTTTTTCAATTTTGGTTTCTAAAGCCACTCTGCCAATTACAAGTGTGCATGCAATAATTTTGTTACACATAGGAGATATTTTAAAAACTTTGAGGGAACTCTTACAAATACTGCTGATTACCACTAAAATGTATCAAAACATTTTCCCTTGAAGCACTTTCACCTTACTAACAAGCAGCTTTATCTTTAACTGATGATTACTTTGATTAAAACTTTGAGAACAGATGTCTAAGTTTATTTGGAAGCACCATTTTAGTGAATAACTCATCAAAATCTAAAGAATCTGCAAAAAAGGCACAGATTGGACAAGCCAAAAGTTCAGCCCTGAGAACGCTCCTTTATCAATTTTCAAAGTCTGTGTTATGCTTGAAATGCTCTACCACCTAGTGTCTGACTCTCATATAGCTCTCAGCTGTGATCGAGTGTACTTCAAAAGATTTCCTGCAAAAGTCAACTGAAAGAAAAAAAAGAAGAAAAAGTATTTCCTTCCACGTTGAATCCTCTTTAAGAGGTCAGTAAAACTTAAACATTCCTAGGTCTCATGCTATTCACAAACATACAGCAAGATTACTTATACCATGGATGCTTACAGTCAGTTAAGGTTCTTAAGAGTTTTAGTTATTTTGTGGTGTAAAAAGTTGCCTAAGACAGCAAAACAGAAATCACTTTCACCATTTTCCTCAAAAACAGCAACGGGAGAATCTCAGGCTACCATTCACCATAATTAACAGAAAAATGGGTAATTTTGCATTGTTCTTATGATCAGAAGGTAAAGCATAGCACAACTAAGTGTAATTACTTCTCCCTTAAGGAGGTGCTGTTTAGCTTTAGAATATGTAAAGTTTCTGGCTGAGCATCCATGGTGCAGTTATTTCTTGCTGTAGTATACAAAGAAGGCATGTCATCATTTATGGAACAGATGGATCCCTATCAGAGCCAAGGAAATCTACCATGAGTAGCCCAGATTGTATTTCCTTAAAACTGGTAATGTGAATAGCATGTGGAAGCAAACATATTTCTTGAGTAATTAGCATACATTTTTTGGTAGCAATAACATAGGAAAAAAGCAGACATAAAATTCACCTATCATAGCTTTCTGTAGATACTTAGCAAAGCAATTGGCTTATGTAGATGACAAAAATTAGCAAAGCATGGTATTAGACAACCAGTGAGAGAACTCCAACACAGACACAGCAGCAAAGGACTGTACTTCAGCATTATGTGGATTGCAGAAGAAACTTCACCATAAATACTACTTGTTAAAGAATACCACTGCTGCTCAGTAAGCACAGCAATCCCGGTGTTAAAATACCAAAGAACCCCTACTGTGTATACCTCTTTTCTGAACGAGCTAGTAATATAAGACTTCATTAAGCCTTTTCTGCGACAAACTTTACATCTTAAATGAACCCAAGTTGCTTTATGTTTTAACGGTTTCCAGTCAACACCAACTGTTTGGTTTTGATAGTGGTTGTTCACTTCGATCAATTGGCCAGACAATTTTCAAGTAAATATCTGGACAGGAACTCAGAGGCACTTACCAAGACACCACTTTAACACAAAATACTAGTAAGAATACTTTGTTCTGGAAGTCATACTAAGCATGAGCTCCATCTGAGGATGTCTCTGGCACCTGGACTCCTGAAGACTACAGGCGTTGGTTAAAAACAATAATGGAAAGGCAGACATTGAAAACCAGAATATTTAAGCAATTCCATACTCAAGCAACTGAGGAAATCAGAAGCAATAAGCAGGACAACACAGCAAGTTTAATTTAATTCAATTTTGGGACATCAACAAATACTAGAAACTACTTGAACAGTTTGTTACTCTTTCATGAAGAAAGTGACTTTAACTGAGGAAGACTTGAGGGAAGAACATCAATCCTTCAAGAACATGGAAAACAGTAAGACATGAGGTACAGCCACCAATAAACAACACAGTTCTCAGAACTACATAAAATATTTTAATATCGAATTTTCTGCTGATACTGAGGAAAAGTGCACTTGGGAAGAGAAACGACAGACGAAAAGTCATATAATTAATAGTCCATTTGTTTGTTTCCCCTCTGCGTATTTTTTTATTTTCCTTCTCCCGACATTTCCATTCTGCAACTTTTCTCTGCCTACAATTGTTCTATTGGAGAAGCTTGACACACTGCCACTGAACAAAGGACCTAAGAGCTGCCCCCAACTGGTACAAAGCCATCTTTTAGACATGCTACATAGCTCTTCTAAGAAACTTCACTTACAAACAAGGAAGTAACAAGTTTTCAAGTATCTTGCAGCGCACACCTCTACCAAACAAACTTTCAGGCAGAGACTTAGCACACCACATGAAATTCCCTGTAATGACTCAAGTATATTGCTCTAAAACCTATATACCCTGTTGTACATGACAGTTTATGTCCATTTTAGCTAGCAAAGAATAAACATGTTAGGGTAGTCACATCTGAGCACGCAGTCTACTATCAGTGAACATGAAATCACATCTTAAAACTCTGAAAGATGTTGGAAATGTCAGTCATTACACCTAACTGATGAATTTTCTAATTTGTTTTTAGAACAGAAAGCAAGTTTCACAAGTGTCTCTTTAACAGCCTGACCATGAGGAAAGCTTTTAAAAAAAATTAAAAATCAGTAAACAAGAACTTCACAAAACTGCTAGAACACAGATGTCAATTCCTAATAGCCAAGAGACAGCAGGCATAATCTTCTGAAAAAATAATTTATCTATAATCTTGTCCATCCATAGGCACCTAAATTATTCCATAAGCTCCAGCTTCCATTGAAATTTTTAATTCAGTGGCATGTTGCAACAGCAGCAATGACTAGAACTCAATAACAATTGACCACACTGTGCCAGAGGTGACTAAAGAGACAAATAGTAGCACAAAGACCAAGAGAAGAACTGTCAATAATAGTGACAGCAGTAGCTCCAAAACTGCCTGAACAAGCTCTCAAAAACTCCATCAAGATATATCTTTTCAAAGAAATGTTGGAAAAATTGTCACATACATTGCAACATATTTATAATTTAGAAGCATTTTTTAGGATAAATGAAACTTAATGACAGCTGGAATGAAGATGTTGTATCAGTTTAGACACACACAAAACACACAACATCAAGACAAAAAGCCTTTTACCAGGACTGCAGAGAAATTCATCATGGCAGCACGTATTTAAAATTTTAAAAAGCTTTTCAGAGAGCAAAATGCAACAGCAGGGACAGAAACTATTAAGATGAATAACACAACCGGCATCAAAAGAAAATGAAAGGTACTACTGAGAGCCCCAGCAAAGATCTGGCCATGTTTACCAATTATTTTTTCAGGACTAAACAGGAGATGACTCCAAAACAACAAGTTGACAAGTAGACTTGAAGCAGCAACAGGACAGGTTTTTTTCCTGGGTGTTTGTGTTGTTTTAATTTATTTTTTAATTTAATTTTAATTTTTTATTTTAAAAAATTAAATGTAAAAATTTGAAAATTTTAATTTTTTAATTTAATTTTTAATTTTTTGTGGTTTTTAATTTAGTCTGAGTCTGAGGAAGATGATACCATGCCAACAACTTTTTTTGTCCTAGCAATGTGAAAAACTACTTTGCCTGCCCAAATACTTGGGTTCTTAAATCACACCATACCAGGTGTAGTTTTATGCCACTCTGGATGGATCACAAAGAAACATTAACTTAATATATGACACTTAACAGTAACTCCATGGAAGGATACATTTTGTGTATCATGCTGTTATAGACATCAAATCAATACAACATCCTTTAGTGCTTAAAACCTTATATAATTTTTATTCTTATGTATGTTTTCTACACAGAACACAGCTAGCATGCAGCAGTTTGTGCAGCAGTTCCTGGGCTCCATTTCTAGATCCTCTCAATCTTCTAGGTACTTCTAGGATCATCAGAGGGCTCCTGGGAACAATTTGAGGAACTTCACAATGTCTGCCATTGCCAAGGAAGAGTGAGCTAGCTAGAAAGCTCTTAGAAGCTTTTAACAAGGTCTGCCAGCTGTTCCTGATCAAAGGGTGCTTTGAGCTTTTGTTCCAGCCGACTCCTGATTAGTAAGGGTCAGGAACCCTTTCAAGTCCTAGAAAACGAACTGCGTAAGTGCCAGGCCTAGAGCACAGCCAACAGGAGCACCATTTTGTGCAGCAGTTCACAGAAAAAGGTGGCCTGAAACTATCTCTGTACAGGTTCTCAGCAATTGTGGTGATGTGTTGCTAGGTTCAGTATCCAGTACCCACTGGAGCAGCTACCCCAGCACATCAGAGACCTTCACAAAGACCACACTCCTAAGGTGGGATAGAGATTGTGCAGGTCTTGGACTGCAGGGATCCAAGCAACCTGCTCTAGTCATCCCTGTTGTGAAGGGGAATGGATTAGATGATTTCTAGGTTCCTTCAGTCTCAAAAAATGTCTGTCCTTGCAGTACCTCAACTGTACCCTATTTCAAAGGTTTCTACAAAGTTGGGCTGATGATAACTAGTATAATAATGGTCTCAAGAACAGCAAGTTCAATAGAGGCATCCCAGAAAGACTTGAGACTTCTATGCAATTCCTCACTCATCAATTTTGGTACAAGCAAATTCCAGCTGAATCTAAAATCCTTTATCTCGACTATAGTCATCACAGATTTTAGGCTCTAATATCAAACATTTTCTGTAGCAATTGCAGATGATAACCCTGAATAAGACATTCAGCTCCAGATTAAGATACTCAAAATAAGCAGGCGTTGAACCTTCCATTAGAGCCTACATAGACCTCACACTGAAGCACACATTTATGTTTTGTCAACTAAAGTGCACCATAAATTCCATCATAGATGAAGGCTGGATCACATGAGAACACCAACATTAGGCATGTAAATTAAGGTATATAACGCTTTTCAACAGCAGTGAAACTCATTATTAGACTTTTTCCCAAAGCTATTGTTTCAAGTTTTCCTACATATTCAGATATGTTCCTTCTTTGCAATTATCATACATCTAGTTGAAAATATTAAGCATATTAAGTTCTTAAGTACTATTTCATTGCACTGTAATAGGTAATGAGCAAACACATAGTACTATAGAGTGCAGTAACTCAAAGCTTACAAGCAGTTGAAAATAGACCAGTATAACTTCACCATCTGAAACAAAATGAAACACAAGAAAGCACAAAGTAACCAAGTTGGACTTATGTGAAGTGATCAAAGTTCACATTATTGAAAACGAAAACTTTGAAATGTTCATGTTATCTACAATTTTCTTTAATACACAACTTAAGAAAACTGTCTCCCTTCAACTCCTTTTGGATTTTTTTTGAATAACAAGACAATTTCAGAAAAGACTCTGCTCATGAATTTAAGAGTTCCCTAATGTCAAATTTAGATGTCTTCTAGCACAGAGTAAATTCCAAACAGAAGACTTGTGTACATGAAGGGCAAAACATCGGTTCTTTCTGCTTTCCAACCATTCCATCCAATTGTGCATTCTTTCAAGTATCAATTTTTTAACTTTACTAAGTCAACTGGCTGCACATAGCAGGAGACAGTACAATCAAAGGGGACTCCACCTGACCATTTTTATTTTCACAAAGTTAGTCATAACATTTCCTGGTAAAAACAAGTAATTCCTGAATGTGTATGCCACACACATTAAACAAACTTATTACTTCAGCAGCAGATATAACCACACCTTTTTGTGTAAGGAAAGGGCATTTCTCCCCCTAGAAAATATAGAATATAGAATACAAAAAAAAACCAAAAAAATTGTCAACCATAAGCTTCCATAAAAAGGTAACTTTAATTACTAATATTCTGAATAAACTGTTCTAAGCACAAAACCAGCACTACCTCCTGCTCTTTTACTTCACACTAATATCAAGTTTTAAAACCAGGTTAACCTAAGATCTTATAAAAATAGTAGGAAAAACAATGTTATTACTTCCCTTGGAGGTGGCAGGAAAGAAGAAAACCAAAACTTAAATATTTTGCCTTTTTTTTTTTCCCCTCTCCTCTTTTAAACTTCTGTGGCAAGAAGTTGACATTAGCACACACAAAGCAATGTCCATACTAGTTGGCTGACAACTATGCCAGCTGATTTTCTAAGTATTTTCCTGTTAACAGGTTCATCCATTATAAGAGTTTAATAGTTCTGACATCATTTACTCAGAAACACACCAAATATAAAAAGCAAGTATATCCTTCTATTATAATTGTCAGAATAATTATTTGACCATACTTTGAATATTATTTCCAATACTCACTGTTAAAATAAATCTACTTTTTAATATTAGGAGCAGAAAAGATAACTTTGGAAACAAGTGTCAAGAACCATTAACACTGGTCTGATCAAAGGAAATAATGAGTAGGTTCTGTTGTCTGGTCAGATAGTGCTATCAAACATTCATAACCTACACCTATTACCTCAAAACTCTAGATTTAGTATACTGAGTATTGATTATGTGGAATTACTAGATATGAACTAGGTAAAAAGAAGAAACCATACTCAAAATTAATCTCTCAAAGTATTAAGCTAGAAGAACATTACTTCTGATTAATAACCATTATTTTTCCTAAGGTAGATAGGACAGCTTGCTTAACATTGAAGAGTAAGTTTTTAAACAGTGAGTTTCTTCTGGTATTCTACATCCAAGCGTAATTCCCATTTGAAACAACACAGTGATAAAACATACTGCACTGACAAAATCAATCCTAGTCAATCTAATAGAAGAAAAGTTTCTAGAAGGAAGTTTAGTTCCTACAACTAAAGAGAAACAGAAAAGTAAGTTGGTGAGTTTATCTTGTTATATAAGAAGTAGATATTAAAAAGGTAGACACATTTTTAAAATAAAGTAATTGGCTAATCGGGACTTACTCGAACTGCATCTGGTTCAAGAGTAGGCAGTCACTTAGTCCATCTTTCAAGTCTAGTATCTGTACCCAACATATTACTAATAGAGAAAATGCATCACAAGGCAACTCCAAATACCAAAGCCTGGCGGTTCCAGTCAGAACACTAGGGAAAATGGGCTGGCCAACAAGACCAGAAATCAAATCCAGACAGGAAAAATAAACCAACACTTATACATCAGCCTTTAACCCCATCAAATTCAGAAACACCTTTTGAAGCTATTCCTGACGTTCTAAAAGATACTGCTTATGCAAGATACTCAAACAGTATAGGGCATAATTTGATTTTCATTATTCCATCAGTAAAGTAACATGACCAACTACAGCTTCTTTCATTGGTAAAATGATACCTGACTTGTTATTACTTAGTCACTAAAGACCAATATTAAAATAGAGGGGTTTTTCCCTCTCTCTTTATCCAATATGTTTATTTTGTCACTTTTGTTCATCAGTTCCATATTCTTGGCAGGTAGCAACCAGAACACTTACTTGTGACCAGGATGATAAATGACAGTAGTTATTCCATTGGCATAATGGCTGCTAAAGCTGAAACTATGACTTTCTTGAAAGCTTTGATTTGTTCCAACACTAAGTATGAGGAAAAAAAGATACATATGTTATTTCAGATTTAGTTTCTTTAAAGAGTAGAAAGAATTCCTTTGAAGTTCACTGTCCCTTCTCAAAGCAAGTCAAAATTTATGCTTACCTTACAAGATAACTTCTCAGTTCTCCACGATAATTAACGACAAGCAGTTCAGCTGACCATTGGGCACTTGCTTTGTATTCTAGAAAGATCAATCCAGCAATAGCATAACTCAGATCTCCTGGAAAACTTGCTGTCTTTACCCAAAAATGCAGACAGACATTGAGAGAGAAAAAGGAATTTTTTTC
>JANZLQ010000017.1:16581907-16606309 GCA_026212715.1 Elanus axillaris
GGGAGAGAGAGAGACTATGTTACTGAAAGAACTAAAGAACTAGGAAGTTAAATTTACTGTATTGTATAAAAATGCTTTAAAAAATAAAGTTTCATAGTTTGCATAAGTAACAAAATACACTTCCCTTCATCTTGATTTTGAAGAAATCTTATTACTATAAAGTCCGCAAAGACAATATATGAAGGAAATACACTTAAGCCACCTTCCCAAATTAGTTTAATACAATATGCAAAATACAAAATGCATTGTGTGGGGCAATCCAACAGCAATTATGTATTCTCATACCAATAAAAAAAAAAAAAAACAAAAAATCCTCATTTTGTTCTGCCAGCAATATTTCTTGATTTATAAGTGACTGCATGTAAACTGCAGATATGTAATCTAATGCTACAAATCGTAATTATTTCCACACATACTGATTAGGTGATTCTATACTTAGCAATCTGATATACCTGCAGATCTACCACAATTCTAAGAAAAAGAAAAGAAAGATGAACATTCTGACAAGATACAACAGCACAAAGGATATGCTTTGCAAGTGCTACACATGACTTAAGTTTGACTATAATATATCCATCATATGATAAGCACTTCATGGTACATTTGTGCATGGTATTCATATTGCAAGCCTTTACACCAAAGTAAGCCATAATTAAAAAAAGTCCAAAGAGCAGAAATTACCCTTTATCCTTACAAGAAGTTCTACTACATTCATATTTAATCTAAGAGAGCACTTACCGGTGAAATGACCAAAAGCTCACTACCCATTAGGTCAAATACTCTCACTGTTCCAGTGCTTTCAGCATAAGCAAGTAACGTACAATCATGACTCCATGCCACTCGCCTCCACTGAGGGTTAGGATCCTTTGGCACTATGAAAAAGGAAGAAAGTTATTACTAAGTAGAATATAAATATAATCCCTTAAACAGAACAAAAAGTCAACTGCCTCAAAAAAATGCAGGGTGCCTACCATGATTACAGGCTTATCTCAGAGAAGAAAAAAAAAAAAAAAACCACCACCTCCAAACACGTGCTCCCAAACTCACTAATTTTAACTATGATTTCATTTCAGATTCAGGTTTTGCATGTTAATCATCATAAATGAAGACGGGAAGGGAGGGTAATAGAGCTAGTCACAAAGCACAATTAATGATTCTTCCCAATACTTTTAAGAAGTTACAACATTCTTTAAAGTAAACCAACACCACCACTTAGCAACGCATGAGTAATAAACAATGATGACACTAAGTAATGCCCTAGAGGTTGCCATATTGTATACCTTGACATTTTCCAACTATGGATCCAAAGTCATCTTTTGCAGACCTGCAGAAAAAGACTCACAAGGATTTAAACTGGAAAAAAAACCACTATTCAGTTTTTCAGAACAAACATAACACTATAAAAATACTCTAAGTGCACAATTCAAAGACCTGCATGTATTTAACTACTTGTTCAAAAAGGCAGGTAGTAGCCTTCACCCTTAGGCAGCTACAGAAACTAACAACAGTATTTCAGAAACTCTCCTCCCAATGCATAAGTACTAATATCCCTCATTTAGTAGTAATGCTGTTCAAAAAAGGATATAAGCACTCCAGAACTTCAGCATGTAACTTCAGAAAAAAACACCTAGTCAGTATTCTCTAGGTTACAGTTTTAGAAACAATGCAAGAATATAGTTACATTGATACAGTTGAAACAAGATTTATTTTATAGTCCATAAGCTGACATTTATGGTGTTCCCACCACTTCTGACTGAACAATTTTCATACACTTGCTTCTTTTACATAAAAATAGAAGGTCTGACCTTCCAGCAAATGGATTTTTGTGATGCAAGTAAACACATTCAATCAAGAGCCGTTCTACAGCTAAATGTGTTCTTGAACTGGCAAAGGAGAGCTTGTTAGAGAGCAGAAGAAAAAGGGAAAGAATCAGTCTTTACAGCCATCCACATTACTTGTAAAATAAGGTGAATTATTACACATGCCAGCTACTCTGCAGAGAAGCAGAATACTAGCTCCTTGTCCCATTTATTAAGGGAGAATTTCTAGGGGGAACAGAAAAGCAAAGGTTAGAATGACCATGATTTGGGTTTAGTATTTTGAAGCATCTTGATTGTTTTTCTTTCACATCTTGAAAAAAAAAGAGAGATACAGATAGATACTTATATAAATTTATCTCTAACATTTATAATTGGGGGGTTGCTGAGGAGGGTGTTTCAGTTTTCTTGAAGAGGGAATGGCCAAGAACTAAGAAGAAATAGACAGCTTCTGCTTCTTAAGTGATAATATGTTTTAAAGATTATTCCACAGATTACTTTCACAATATATATTAAAAAAACTCCAGAAAAATCTTTAAAAAAAACAGTTAGTAAATTACTAGAAACACTTTCTCAGAACTCCACAACTGTGGTCATGAAGCAATAGATAATACTAAGTTACCTGATTTCTACACATTGGTCTTGAACAACTGCCAGCAATTTACCATTGCTGAAAGAGAAAGATACAGGTGTGAAAGTTCATTTAAAGTCCAGTCCTCACAGAATGTGAATCAGAACTCTAGGTGCTTTTCTGAAAGGTTAGATATAAATTTCTTCTTTCATAATCAAAACAAATTGGGAAATACCAATTTTTATACAAAAACCCCAATGTTATAGTAAGATTCCCTTCATGTCACTGAAATGTATCTGTCATTCTTTTCTAGTAGCACTAAGAACACAGAAAACAATGTCTAACATCTTGCTGCAGGGGAGGTCAGAATCAGATGTTGCTTATGGATCATCTTATAACAGCAGAATCTAAAGTAAGTTACATTGTCTCCTTAGGAGAAGGTCTCCTGCTTTTGTACCTAACATACACCATTGCAACTGGCATGTTGTACATCAAAAGCAGTCATCACTTCCCTCAAAGAATGACGATCTCTCTCAACAGTACAGACCTCTTGCTGAATCACTGATCATATTCAGCAATAATACATAATAAAGTAAAACATTCCATGCTACCTCCATGTCATTGAATCATTTTTCTGTACATATTTATGCCTATTTTTAAAAGCCAGTGATCTCACTGATGCTGCTAAAATTACTGCAGAACAGTTTCTTCTAGCCTTGGAACTCTCACTTCTCCTCTATACATACAACAGCAGACAAGTCTTGAGGGTATGCATTCACTTTCCACAATTTTTAAAATAAGCAGTTTATATTACATATTCTGCCAAGTTATAGGTCTTTAACTGATCAAATGCAGGACCCGAGTTTGAGAATGAATGCACTGCAAGCCACTTTGCCTCAAAAGCTAGAATGACATCCAGACCTGAGTGAGAGATGCATTAAATGAAGGGAAGCAGCATGGAAGCCACTAGATAGCAGACTGACCTTTCTTTTCCAAGGCTACCTGTGAAAGCCTCCAGTATTTCTCTTGACCAAAAAGAATAACATGACTTCAGCACAATATTAATTCAGCATTGTTATCAATAGGGATGGCGGGGGAGGAGAGAAAGCATTAATACATTCACTACTGCCAAAAATGGAAAACATGTAAGCTGGTTACCTTGCAAGTACTAGGTGCCAGTTTATCTGCTTATTAACTAGACGAACCAGTCCAGTGGGCAGAGAAAACTTTGCAGGGCTGAAACAACAAAAACATTAGGCTAAATCAGAACACATACCTAACAAAAGCAGTACCAGAGATATGCACGCCAGGTGACTTAGCTTTAAGGCAACCATCAATCACCTTGGAGGTTTTAGGAACTTAATGTGAATCAACACTGCACCCTGCCAACAATGAAGGCTAACACCATCTTTGTGTTAACAGAGCAAACCCACATATTAAAGGAATTGATTATTTTTATTCATCACTGTTTATACTCTGGTAGCAGCCAGTTTTGGGCCCCCCCCCATTACAAGAACACCACCAATAAACTGGAGGGCCACCAAGACAGTCAGGGGACTGGAACATTTGCCCTACAAGGAGATGCTGAGGAAACTGTACTTGTTTAGCCTGGATAAGGGGAGGTTTCAGGGGACCAAACAGCAGCACTCTGATACCTAGCAGGTTACCACAAAGATGGGCGCCACTAAGGTGCATGGCAAGAGCACAAGAAACCATGATCAATCCTTTGGTGGACTTGGCAGTGTTAGGTTAACGTTTGGACTCGATGATCTCAAAGGTCCTTTCCAACCTAAATGATTCTGATTCTCAAATAAAGGAGGTTCCAAGCTGATATAAGGAAGAGAATTCTTCACCATGAAGACAGTCAGGCACTGGAATAGGCTGCCCAGAGAGTCTTTGGGATCTCCATGCTTTAAGCTTTTCAAGACCTAGCCAGACAAAGCCCTAAAGAACCTAGACTAAATTCAATGTTCTCCCTGCTTTTAGTAGGGCTTAACTAAAGGCCTCCTGAGCTCCCTCCCAAACGCTTTTATTAAATACATAAAAATAGCAACTAGAATAAATTATAAAAGCTAGAAAACAGGCTTTAAATCTGACTATTGAGGGGATGGGAAGAAAAGTAAGTTAATTCTGTCCACAACTGAATCCTTACAGCTAGACTTATATGATAGTATGGAGCCCACAAACACCACCACCACCCCCAAAAAAAAAGGGGTGGGGGTGCAAAATGAAGTATAACACCAGCAATAGGGAAAACAGCATTGTCTGCTGAATCAAGTACTGTATTGTTTCATAGGGAGCCACATCAACATCCATTTCCATATATCTCAAAACCAACAGAATACCCCTAAAAAGGGAGAACTGATAACTTCAAACCAGCCAAGTGCATCAACAGAGTAGTATAACCACAGAGCTGCAATTCTCCAGGAACACTGTATGTTTATGCAATCATTTAAGTGCCTTTTGAATCAGAAGTTAAATTTATAAATGGCATGAGTGTTGCTCAACTAGTTATCAAGCTTTTTGTATGACAGTTTGAATTGTCAAGAAAAAAAGAAAAACAGCTTCACTTGCAATATCTCAGTTGGGAGTGGGGAGGACAAAAATGTGTTTTGAGGAAGATGATGTTCCAACTGCAAGTTTACTTAGACTTCTGATAAAAGCAAAAAGTCAAACTAGCATACACCACTTCTTTTCTAGATAGGCTTCAGCTGCAACTCAAGTGGTTACAACGTAAACTTATGAAAAGAGAATATTCTAAGCCTTGCTTCAACAATATTCTAAACAAGTGTTCAGTTTTACTCTCATTAAAAATAACATTCCATCAAATCAAAAAGCTATAAAAATGTTACCAAATAAAAAGATTAAGCACTATTTCATCAAACTTACCTGTACCAGATGTACTGAAGCAAAAATAATGCAGGACCTACAATGGAAAGAGGCAAAAATTACATCTCTAGCAATTTTCACTCTCCAGCTTACTGTACACAAAACCTCAAATTCTCACCGTCATGGTTTAACCCCAGCCAGCAACTAAGCACCACACAGCCACTCACTCACTCCCCCACCACCCAGTGGGATGGGGGATAAATTCAGGAAAAAGAAGTAAAACTTGTGGGTTGAGAAAAGAATGGTTTAATAGAACAGAAAAGAAACTAGTAATCATAATGATAACACTAATAAAATGACAACAGTAATAATAAAAGGATTGGAATGTACAAATGAGGCACAGTGCAATTGCCACCACCTGCTGATGGACACCAGTTAGTCCCCGAGCGGTGATCCCCCCACCCCCACTCCCCCAGTTTTTATACTGGGCATGACATCCCATGGTATGGAATACCCCGTTGGCCAGTTTGGGTCAGCTGCCCTGGCTGTGTCCCCTCCCAACTTCTTGTGCCCCTCCAGCCTCCTTGCTGCCCGGGCATCAAGAAGCTGAAAAATCCTTGACTTAGTACAAACACTACTCAGCAACAACTGAAAACATCAGTGTGTTATCAACACTCTTCTCATACCAAACTCAAAACATAGCACCTTACCAGCTACTAGGAAGACAATTAACTCCATCCCAGCTGAAACCAGGACACTCACAAAAGAAAAAGGTAGTAAGGGAAAAACACTCTATCTTTGGCCAATGAATTCTTATATTAAATACAAATGGCATATCAAAAAAATCACTACACATTTCTGGAAATTCTAAGAGAAATTCCTACTGGACAAAAATGCAATTCAGTTACTGCATAAACCAAGTGTTGAATGGCAATGTAATATAGTTAGAATATAAAGCTTCCTTACAGAACCATCTAACTAGCAAAAGCTGGTAGAGGAAAAAAAAAACTCAACAACATTTTGCAAAACTCAGAGCTTCTAAACTTCTTAGATGTATGGTTTATCAGTTTGTCCCAATAAGCTAATAGAGACAAGAAAGCTCACAAAAATGACATTAAAAATTACATAGTGATACTGATAATCAGAAAACATCTTCCTGAAAACACAACCTGCAGTTTCCATTATAAAAACCACCCTAAAGTGCAGAAATTCTAAATTTTACAAGCAATCCACACATCATTCTTATGAGTCATGAACATAAGAACAAGTCATATTTACCTGTAATTGCTCTAGTGATGATAAATGATGCACCATGTTTTCTGTTGCCTCTTGGCTGCAAATACAACAATAATGGTCAAACACTGTTATACATTTTAACTTAAATACAACATTCATATATACATTCACTGATTAAATTTAAGCTGCCTGCTAGCCCACAAGTTCCTTATGTATTTTCTATTACTCTCAACTTCATACACTGAATAATTTAACTGCATAAGCTAAAACAGGCTATAAAGCCAAATATTTTAAGTGCCAAGATGTAATAAACAAAATGTACTACAGATTGTCTATTGATTCAGCTTTGCCCTGATCTTTGGGTAGTAACAGAAGACATTGACTTCTGATTATGTACTCCTGCAAGGTATTATAAATCATTCTTTCTATGCCAAATGAATGCCAGATTGATCTGTAATGCCCAGAGGAAGTCAAAGCAATTGGTGTTCAACATATTATATACTATATAACAAATAAACTACATAAATACTGTTCATGAAAGTTTCAAAAATGTTACAAAACCCAAAGAACTTCTGAAGAAAAACTCTTTTTATGTCAATTTGTACTAGGTAACACAGCCACTTAGATCACCATCTCTACTCCATATCATCTCACATAGCCTTTCCAGCAGCCCTGCTCTACTTAAGGCCGAGGGGAACAACTACACTCACTATATATAAATGAAAGCACTCTCCAAACACAGAAAAAGAAAATACAAAACAACATAGCATATATATTCTTAGCTATAAGAAGAGGTAAAATTATTTGCCAATAAGAAAGCAGGAAAAAGGGATCGAACTGAGAAGACAAGAAAGATAATAAATAAGGAAGCCGTCACACACAAACCTTCAAAATAAGCAGTCATGCTTATACTTCTCTAGTGAAAATATTAGAGCACCACAAACTGAGCATTGGAGTAAGTAATGATTTTATTTCCTCTTCCCTTCAGTATAGAATACATAAACCAGATCATTACTTGTTAACTGAAATATTTAGACCTCTCACTCCAGGTTATAGAGCAGCAAACACCGAAAGACACACAAATTCATCAAAATTCAAGAGTATGTCAATGTTTAAGAAAAAATATTTGGGCTCCCAAATTTAAGGTATTGAAGTAAAGATTAGCAGTTTCCTATGCAAATTTTGCAGTTCAAAAATAGTCTTTCAAATAATCAGGCTGTCACCTCACACCATGTAAGAAGCCAGCAAAGCTGTACTAATAGGTAATGTTCCAAATTCAGGTGGATCAACCAAGAACTAACAAGGCATTACAGTAAAAGCATGTGAGAGCATAAATTATTTCTTACAGCTATAATAGTACCTCAGGAAGAGCTGCAATTTCCTAGGAAGTTTAAAAGCAGAGCTTGTTAATTTTTTTTGATTAAATAAGCTCCCAGTAAAAACATTTCCAAAAATTGCTTGTACCTCTTCAGAATTTTTTTGAATACTCTTAGTGTCCACTCCTGAGCCTAAACTACAGGTTCCTACTCTGCACATCTTAAACCCTTCACAATGCTGATATACTATTATACTCTGAAGACCTGAATTTTACTTTTTGTAATATATTCCTATCACCTCAGCAACACCAATGGCTACCAGATCTGCTATATTTTGTCTTTAATTCATTCCCATTTGGGAAAACAACTTCAAGTTCCCCTTCGCTAGAGCATTCCAGAAATAAAACCTAAGTAACTTCCTTGCTGACAAGACAACCACTTTGGTTTGGATTTTGTTGCACACCCAGCAAGCTTACAGGGGGTGGGGAGAAGGTGTTGGGGAAATCTCAAAACACTAGATAGCAAAAGAAAAAACCCACAGAATCAAGTGACACGTTCAATAGATTTCAGAAGATAGACAGTACTTGTCTGTGGGAGAAAAGGAAAAGTTCAGTCTGCCTGTATTTCCACAAATGATTCCATGACTCCTCCCCTGCAACCTCTTCCATAACCACTGCCTCATTCACTATTTTCACTCATCAGCTACTCCGTAATTCCTTTTATTCTCATTATATATTTAAGGGTTCCCAAACAGTGCATTACATACAAGCACATCAATACACTGAATACAGACTGCTTGATTTCTACACCATCCTCTTCTCCAACATTGTCACTTCCTTTAATGTGTCCTTTACAAATACCTGTTATTTCCCTCCCCCAAAAAAATTCTTCTTGGAAATTCAATACAGGTGAATGCAAATACTAATAAGAACTAAAATTAAAGCTGATTTGGGGTCCAACTTCATAAATCCATGCCAGTTTTATCAGTGTCTTGACTTTAACATGATTTTACTTGCCTATCACAAGATTCATCTTCCAACAGTCATAATTACACTTGTAAGTGCTCAGCACTCTGCAATTAAATATGAATCATCCCAAATGAGTTAACAGAAAAATAAAAGTCAATACAGACCTGTGAAAAGTTTGATTTAAGGCCTTGCTTTGTATCCTAGATGACAGCATAGGAAGACATTTAATTTCATTTCCCAGTGAAGCATTCAATTTCCTTGCCCTTTCTCCTGTCCCTCACCTTACTCATTCCAAACCATTCAATTCTACAAGAAGTAAGGCAGGGAATATTTTGTGACTTTTTCTGAAAAGTGTGAATAAACCAGGTGTAAAGGAGATAGATATTCCAAAGGGAAAGTCACAATCGCCTAAATAATATCACTGTTAAGGCACCTTAAAGCAAAAACTGAATCATGCTGACAATCATGCCTATGAATGTCAGTATAAAATCAATTTCCCACTAAAACTGTAAAAAGAATATCAGGAGTGACCTTGGCTACTGACAGTCTTCGAGAAAGATGTAAATCCAAACTACGTAGCGTAATATTTTCAAGTCTTCCTATTTCTGCCATTCAAAATAGGTATTATCTTTAAAATAAAGTAAATAGGCAAGAAAAAACAAGTTGAAAATAGCTTGTATCATTTGCTGAAGTTAACAAGCAGAATTCTATGACGGTTAGAAATTCTGACCACCAGGGCAGATGAGGACCCTCAGATTGTGCTTCCACTATCACTTTAAATTGGCATACCTGCACGTTGCCACTAAAGGGAGGTCTCACACTTTAGTCCACTTTGATTGACACATTATTCACCCCCCTTGGTACCCACATGAGTACTAGGGTGACTACTCAACAAAAGGAAATGAAACAACACAATTGTTTCTCAGACTAATCAGTTCTTTAACCAACACACCGTACAACTTAAAGAATACCAATGGCAGCAGAAGAGAAGGGACATTTGTCAGAAACGTGGCCCCTTAACACCACTGCAGGGTCACAGTCTCTCATGCCACCACACCTAAGTCCTCCTCATGGTTTGCAGACATGTAAATCACAGTCATGTTACTAGAAACAAACACCATCTACCATCTCTCAAAACAAAGTTAAATAAAAATAGGTGCAACTGTCTACTCACCTATATGAACAATCTATGAAGTTAATAGTAACATTGCAATCATATTTTCTAAACACTTACCCTGTTACTGCAACTGAGGATTTACAGATAAAGAGAAACTTAAAAAAAAAAAAAAAGTCTTTCTGATAAACAAAAACTATCTTTATGAGAATGGCTTTAGTAATTATGAGTAGGTACATTTTTCCACCCATGATGTTTTTGCATCTTCTCTGTTCAGGTGTTCTCATTAAGCATAAAACTTTGTTAAAATACTTCCATAAACTACTTGTAGTAGGAAATGCGTTAACAACTGCAGTGGACTTGAAACCCACTGCAAGAAAGAAATAAAACCATATTGCTTGCATCCTCTATGTCCAAATCAGACAAGAGACGCAGAGGCAGCTACCTCAGCACGTTGCAGGGGAAAAGATTTAAAAGCAAAGATGAAAGAGCTTCTCCACTGACCCATGAAAAAGAATAGACAGAAGTGAGCAAAAACTTGTATACAAGAACAATGCTTCCTACTCTTTTAAGCTTTGGCATTCATTTGCGTGCCTTGTAAATGCAAAGTGATATACTTCTCCCTTTTAACCCACTCCTGAAAATATAGATGCAACCATTCTGATATACAAGTCTAGGGAGGGATCTTGTTTTCCCCATGCAAGGTAAGCTCGATAAAGACCTTGTTTTCAACAAGACAGCTTCCAGTGCTCTGGGTACAGCCGTTTCTGGAGACGAGACCTGGACTTCATCACAGCTTCCCTCGTGTCAGCTCAACAGTAAAACCTGGCACACACTGTCCAAAGGTAATGTTCAAGAACGGCTTCGAGGCATCCCAGCCGGCACAAACAAGGCTGCCAATGCAGAAATTCGGTGACACGAGACCGTGGCGCGGCAGGACGGCCGCGGCGATACCTTCTGTGCTAGTCCCTGCTGCCCTCCCCGCCCTTGCGCCCGTCAGGAACGGAGCAGGCAGGCCGCTGAGCCTCCTCCCTGGCGGCACTGCCCGTCCCCACGGCCCTCAGGGCCGGCGGGCTCCCGCCGCCCCGGCCCGCATCCCCGCCCGCGCCTACGTGGCCGGTCCCCTCCCCCCGCACCCCGGCCACGCCGCAGCGACACGCACCTGCACCTCCGTCTCCGGAGGCCACTCGGTGTTAACTAGCAGGTCGTACAGGATATTCTCCTCCCCGTCCTCCTCCTCGCCGGCACCGGCCACCCGCTCCTCTCTCGACGCCGCTTCGCCGCGCTCCCCGCCGGCGGCGGCCATGCCGGCCTGGTCCCCACCCACCCAGCTCCGCAGCGACGACGGTGCCCGGCGGAGGCCAAAGCAGTAACGCCCAGCAGCTCCGCGCAGCCGGCGGCCGTTAACTCCTTCAATGCTGCCGCCCCGCCGCGCTCCGCTCCTGGCCTCGCCGCGGGGCGAGAGGCCGTTGCCTTCCCTGCCCGAGAGGCTTTGGAGCCCTGAAAGGGATTCCTCTCCGGGGGGGGCTCGAAGCTGAGGGCAGGGAAGCGAGGCCGAGGAGCCCTCGCCGCCTCAACGGCTCCTCTGAGCAGCTTCAGAGACCTCAGCTTCCCCATGAACCGTGAGGGGTGGGTGGGACGTGCTCTTGGGGCAAGAAATGGGGAGACAGCTACCGAATATAACATACGATGTACACCTATAGAGAGCATATACACATGAGCCTTTTGATCCGCAGCTTGTCTGCTGCCCCATGGCTCCTGCAGGCCTTTTATCCAGCGCCATCAGGGCCCACCACTAGCATGGTGTTCCCAGCTGGACCACCCAGGGAAGGGTCTCCAGCTGCAGCCTGGTGTTGGCTTTCCAGAAAGCTGGTACTAAGAAAATTTAGGGCATGGAACACCTAATGTAGGCAAGGCCTGAGTGTATCAATTAAACCCTTACCAAATGGGAGAAAAAAAAAAAAAAGGAAAAAAGCAAAAGTTACCAATTTCTCACAAGTTATTCTTCCAACTTCGATGATGCTATGTAGAACTGAATAGGTCAGTCCTACCAATGTTTGCACTCATAGAGTTCAGCTCTCTCAAACAAATAAAAATGACCCTGTTTATAAATGACTGTGAAAGAACTACAGTTTCAGTCTGTTTCCTGTGACTTTTTATAAAGTGTTTGTAAAATTGAGAGAAAATTACCTCACACCCTGCCACTTCTCCTGCACTCTAATTTTAGTTCGCATTTGGTAGCCTCTTAGTCTTGTAGGCAACAGTGCAGCCTAGAATTATGTTGAACTAAAAAATAAATTCTGAAACTAGGGATTCAGGGCAGTAGGAAAGCTGTGTTGGATACTTGGGAAAGTTCAGGAAGAAAAAACTACTGAGGAAAAAAATGCTTTCTGGCTGTCTCTTAATAACAGTTCTTTAGCTGTGTTTGACGTTGTAGCTTGTAAAACAATGACAAATAGTATAACATCACGTTCATAAGTTTCAAAGAACTGTGGGAGATTTATAGTAAATTACACTTCCCAAGAAACAGCACTACGTACTGATACCAAGGTCTGTCTACAAACACATTTTCTCAGAATCACAGTCGAATCTGTAGATTATTCATATCTATGTCTTTAAAAATTACTAGATTTGTCATTTATTCAAAAGCAAGCAAAATAATTATTCACAGATATAGTAAATAATACTGAAAGAAAGGAAGCACATCAAATGAAGATACTACCAAAAGAATTATTAATATATGAGAAGGCATCGTGATGCAAACAGCCTGCTACTAAAGATACAAAATACCTGCTGTATTTTTCTCTGCACGACGCCTGGTTTCTACAGCGTAAGTCAACAGTCAGTGGGGCTCATTGTGTGCTTTTAAAAATGTCTTGAAATAAACCTCCAGGACAAAAGCAGTACTTAAATTTTCACACAGTAGTCAAGAGAACTACATTGTCAGAGATGCTGTGGCTTATCTGGCCCTTGAACCAGATGTGTCTGTAGCCAAGGACTGCCTTAGAAAAGATTAAAGTTGTGTTTCATGATGGAAAACGGTAGGTAATATTTTATGCCGTGCCTTCCATTTAGCTGACAAATGCACCATTGATTGGTGGTGTAACTGTAGAAGCTGCATTTTTTCATTTGCAATCTAATTTTATTTTTATAATAACACCCCAGAGGTTCTTGCCTTTAACTTTGCTAGAAGCTTTCCTAGAAAAAGATTGTGTGCAATTTGGGGAAACTTCTGTAAAAACTGGAGAAGCATGTATCCCTGTCCGAAAAAATAAATTGGCGTTACCTGTGTATGAAGCTACTTTTGTTCATATAGAACCCTGAATACTTTCTGCCAAACACGTTTATTATAGAAAACTATGCAAATGTGAATTACACCAACGAAAAGACAACAGTGCTGTATGCAAACATAAAGCAGATTCTCATTGTAAACGCACATTTCGCGTTTAAAAGAGAAGTTACCCGGGTATCAACGAGACAGACCGTTCTGGGGACTTTGCTGCCTGCATGAACCCCGGCACCGCAGCCATACGCCAGCTTTGATTTACAGGGGAAAAAAAACCACGCCGGGCTTTCAGAAAAGTGGTTAAATCGTGAGGAGGTGGCCTAAGCGTCCCCTAAAAATCCGCAAACAGAAGAAAAGTATTTCCTCCTCCGACTCTGCCTTGGGTGTATTAACCGTAGGTAGGGCCGGAACGCGCCGCGCGGCGCCTCCGCCTCCCACCCGGCGCCATAAAGCCGCGGACGGCGTCGGCGCTTGCGCCCTGCGGTGTCTGGTGGTGGCGCGAAGATGGCGGCGTTTTCGGGTACGTGGTGCCGGGGTGGGTGGGGGTGTCGGCTGTGCCGCCGGCAGCGAAGGGCCGGGAGAGCCTGGCGCCTCTGGACCTGCTGGCGCCTTGTGGGGGTGGCGGCTCCCGGTCTCCCGGCGGCGGGCGGGCCCTGTCAGCGCCGTCCGCGTCTCCTCGGGCCTGCCCTGGTTGCGGGCCCTCTGTAGTATGTGACTTTCCACGCATCAGGCTTGAGGTCAAGACGCCTGTGGGGATGGATGTAGGTGCTCTTCCCGGCTCCTCGGGGTTTCGCAGGCCTTCAGAAGTGGTTGTCCAAATGGTTTTGCTGATTCTAGGGCATGCGTGCATCTGGTGCATGGAGTGCTTAAAACACTGACTTGTTTCTCAGGCTGACTGGTTTCTGTAACAGGAGGCTCGTCATAATTGTTCTGTGTATTGCAGTGGATAATAACTGTTTTTTATAAGAGTAGCTCTGTTCTGTGATATGGTCTGAAATATGTGTGTAAATTGTAAAAAAATTCTTGTTGAAGGAGGAAACATCACTGTTTGTCCTTCCCATGCACATACATACACACATAGATGACTAATCAACGTTAGGGTACTGTAAAGTTTTAATGTATATGAGTCTTTTAATTTGTTTCTTTGAACTGAATTTTTTATATGTAATCACGAGGGAAAACGCTAAAGTTTATTGCATAGGTCTAAAGATTAGTTTAGATGTTAGACAGCAGGATTAGTTTGGTTGTAGTTGAGAAAAATGTCATAGTGCCACTGTTTGATTAAACACTTGTGCTGTATATCAAATTGAAACTATGTGAATTGGAAGTATATTAAACATGAAAAAAATGTAGGGATTCATATATAATTTGCAATCAATAGCTATTTTTATTGCTATGGAAAAAGCTTTTTGTTTGTTTATTGCCTGATTTTGTAGGAGTAGAGGCTAACACTTGAAAATATTAAAGCTTGCTGAAATCATGTTACAAAAAAAATGTTTCTTATCTCATTTATATTATAGCAAATGGAAGAATAGTCTTTGGTCGCATACATCCATATATGTCAGTCTAGCTGTCTGTGTGTACATGTGTTTGGAATATGTGGAACCCAGCATGTGACAGTGTAAAGCCTAGCATGTAAAACTCTCCTTAGAAAGGTGCATATTTATACTTCAGGAAATTGATATAGAGTGACCCTATGCACCTGAAAAGGTAACCGGTAGCTAAGTTGTTACTTTAATAGTCTAATACCGTCGTTTGGGTTGGTTAAGATCTGCTTTTCTCTTGCCCCTTTTGAATAGCTGAAGGTTGGTTTTTTTCTTAAATATAATTTGTTTATCAATGTACAAACACTATTACGTGGCTTCATATTTAACTTGTGTCTGAGGTACAACCAGCAGACCTCGATATGAGTTTGCCAGAAGGGGTATCTGAGTAAAAAACCTTTCAAAGCTGATGTGATTAGTAACTGTATGAATATCAAAACAGGGTCTAGTTAATATACATGCTTTAAGCATGTAAGGCAAGACATAGTGAAAAGAAACTTAAGCATCTCAAATTTGAGTCCTTATTTGATAAAGGGTTTTTTTTTCTTTTTTTGATAACTGTTTGTATCTCAAGTGTAGAGAGAGTCAGGATATTTGTGATTAACAAAGTCTTCCCTGTTGTTTGCATAGGCAGTTTCCTTAAATGTGCAAAGATAAGTACCTTGCCCTTGAAATGATACTCAGTTCCTAGTGTGTTTGTCTTGCTGCTATGTCAGCACCTGCTCCTGTGCCTAATATATGCCTGACTTACTCCTCTTTAAGTGGGGACAACTGTCAAAACTGAATGTGGGAAAGGGAGAATGTTTCATATCTCTCACTTGAGTCCTACAGAGAAGGCTGCATGTGCTGTTGCCAAAAGAATGCTTTCTTTATTTTTGTCTGTAGTTGGAAATGTTGACACTTGGAAATCTTTTGGATTCAAATCTTTGAAAGAAATAACACTGCTTGTTCCTTTTTTCTTGCCTTACAGAAATGGGTGTTATGCCTGAGATAGCTCAAGCAGTGGAGGAGATGGACTGGCTGTAAGTAGGAATGCATTTAGATCTGGCAAAACCTAATTTGCCTTTCAGCAATATATGACATGCTGCTTAAAACACCTCTGCTGTCACATTACAACAAAGCAGATACGTGTTTTCTTTTAACTGTTACTGCATCTCATGGACTTCTTTTTAGTGTGAATGACTGAAGAACACAAACTGTAACTGCAGTGCTAATATTTAAACTTGAACAAGTAAAGCCTGACTGCTTGTACTTCAGTGTCATTTCTTTGATAAAAGCCTTTGTGCTTCTGATTCATTTATGTGATTATTGGATGAAATACTGTCACATAATTGATGCTAGTTTAGTAAATGTTTTCCAGACTGCAGTCTAAATTTGTGTTCTTTAGAGTTGATGCTTGTGTCAGTCTTCCACAAAAGTTATTCTTCCTGGGTTTTGTTACTTGTTTGGCTAAAATATCTGACTTCAGAGTTTGTTTTGATTTGTTATTCAGAATGTTATCAGTATGGACAATTTTAATGTATGTAGTTTTCCCATAAGCATCGTATTAATTAGCTGTGATTGTCCGAAAATGCTAGTTACATTTAGTTTACTTTCTTTTCCAGTTTTGAATAAGAATCTTGTAAATAAAGGCTTTGTAAGTGGCTTCAAAAGAAACCCACTTGAAGAATGGAAAATGGGGAATATATAATTAATCTGGGTTTTTTTGTGGTTTAGCATAGTGATGTGATATGTAGCCCTCTTGTCAGGGTACAGCTAAATCTACTGCATCAACCAGTCCTTTCCTTTCAAGGTACATCTCCTGTTCCAGCTCTCTTTGTAAATGGAATCCTTTTCACTTCCTTAGCTGCAAGCCAGGAAGAATAACATTTACCTCTGTTTCCCATCTTACACATGACCATGGTTTCTGTGCTTTCCTATATAAGAAAAAAATCCTCTTTTTCTACTGATAAGATTGGTTTGTGTTAATGTGTTCTTTCCTGTAGTCTTCCTACAGATATCCAAGCAGAATCTATCCCACTGATCCTGGGAGGTGGTGATGTGCTTATGGTATGTATACAGGATAGCCCTATGAGTAGAAAGCCTTTTCTTTTAATTGTCGTTTGTGCAGTCAATTCCCTTCTTTCCAGAAGAAATTCCATAGTTAGACTAGGTCTTCTGTCCTTCAATAGAAAGTATATTCTTCAGCTAAAAACCTTTTGACTTACCAGTGTGTTTCCAACTGTTCTTGTAGATGGGATTCATTCTTTTTAGGCTTCATTTTTTTTGACCACTTGACAGGTACTGCCATAAGAGCTATCTGATTTCATCTACTCTCCTTTTTGTTGTAAATACTTGACATAGATCTGCATGGAACATGATACTGCTTAAATAAATGCTTCAGTATTGATAACCTTGAAGATACTGGATTAGTATGCCTTGTTCATCATGTCTTTTGTTGATCTCTATGTTCTTGGTTCCATAACCAAAGTAACGCTGCTTATAATATTCTGTAGTCCCTCCAAAAATTGGACATATATAGATAGTTTTTGGGGTGGACTTAGTGCTTTTGTTTTTTTTATTTTTAAGTCTATTGTAAAGATTCTCCGTATTTGTATTTATATGTAATTTGTGTGAAGCAATGGCATTACTCTCCAAGATTTTCTGTATTACCCAGAAGTAAAAGTAAACTTGGTTTATTGAAATAGAACTGTTGAACAATCCTTACAGTGTAAGTTGCAACTCTGAATAAACTGTTAAATTTTTTTTCCTATAGGCTGCTGAAACGGGGAGTGGAAAAACTGGTGTAAGTAATCAAACTTAAATTAGCAGAAAGAAAAAAGTCTTTAAGTGGTGGGAGGTGGTGTGTGTGCTTGTGTGTATGCATATGTACAGAGCATGTGTATATATTTGTATATTTATTTAAGCATATTGATAATTATTGTTAATAGTCTTTACATACATATGTGTAGGCATTTTTCAAAGTGTTTCTGGCCCCACAGATTGCACGTGAAAACTAGGCTGACTGTATATCTGGAAGTATCTGTATAAATTGTGGAATGAAAATAACTTCCCATTTTAGGCTTTTAGTATTCCAGTTATCCAGATTGTTTATGAAACGCTGAAGGACCAGATGGAAGGCAAGAAAGGGAAAGCAACTATTAAAACGGGTGGGGCAGGTAAGTTTTTATGTTACACTCCAAGTTTGGAATACTGTTAATTCATCTGGATTCAATTACCTCCCAAAGTAAAGTTAACCTAACTTGCCATTAGATAAGTATTTTTCCTTAGTTTGAGATAATGTAAATAGAATATCATCACCCTAGATTTTATAAGACAGGGAATATAAGTTTACTGCTGGAGTCATGTGTTTGACTGCAGCCTTAGTAATAGTCATTGTCTTCCGCTTAAGGCTGCCTGATCCATACCGTGCTCTTCTGTGTATTTTTGAAAGCTGTACTAGTGTAGTGCCTTGCAAGATGGGAAGTGGTAGTATTGTCCAGCTTAAAAGAAGTTTTAAAAAAAATCTTCCAATTGCAGGGATAGATGAGACATGAGCAGTGACTCCACATAGTTGGTACCTCTTAAGTGAGCTTGAGCAGAAAGCTTTTGTAGGCTAAAACTTATTTTTGTGTGGCTGGGTGTCCTGGTTTCAGCTGGGATAGAGTTAAGTGTCTTCCTAGTAGCTGGTACAGTGCTGTATTTTGAGTTCAGTATGGGAAGAATGTTGATAACACTCTGATGTTTTCGGTTGCTGCTAAGTAATGTTTAGACTAAGTCAAGGATTTTTCAGCTTCTCATGCCCAGCCAGTGAGAAGGCTGGAGGGGCACAAGAAGTTGGGAGGGAACACAGCCAGGGCACCTGACCCAAACTGGCCAAGGAGGTATTCCATACCATGGGATGTCACATTCAGGGAATAACTGGGTGGCGTGGGGGAGTTGGGATCACCGCTGGGGTACTAACTGGGTGTTGATCGCCGGGTGGTGAGCAATTACTCTGTGCACCATTTGTATATTCCAATCCTTTTACTATTACCGTTGTCATTTTATTAGTGTTGTTATCATTATAATTACTTCTTTTCTGTTCTATTAAACTGTTCTTATCTCAAGCCATGAGTTTTACTACTTTTCCCGATTTTCTCCCCCATCCTGCTTGGGGTGGGAGGGGTGAGCAGCTGCATGGTGTTTAGTTGCTTGCTGGCACTAAACCATGACACTGGGGTAGCACTGTAGTGTGTGTCTCAATTCTGCTGTTCTGAATAAAACTGTTGCAATCCTGGCACCTAGCTAGATTTGGAAGTTGAATAACAACATCTTGAGTTGCTGCACATCTGAACTAGTAAACATGGAACTGAGTAGGAAATGCACAGGGCCAGACCCACTGATATGGAATGAACTGTAACCATGATAATACTCTCACAGTTTTTGAGGATCTATTATCCATCTGCTTAAATAAGCTTGCAACTTGAAAGCTAGTAACCGTGTCCAGTCTGTGGTGTTTATAGATTGAGATTTACGTAAGTTACAGTAGCTTCTCAAAAACCAGTCTGAGATGTTACAGAAGTTCTTATCTTTCAGCTGTGTTATAAATAATTATTGCTACACTTGTGACAGCACAGTCAACTTTACATTACTTCAGGGAGGTGGTTTTTGTTTTTGTTTTTTTAAATGTAAATACATTCAGTAATTCTCATTAAAATGGCATCTAGCTTTACAGAAATATCCTTATATTGTGGAACCTCTAGACTATTGCAACATGTCATTGGGCATATGAAAAATGAAGTCAGAAATTTTATGTGCTATAGGTGCATGTATCTTAGCTCTTCAGTAATGACATTTTAACTAAACCCCTGAAAAATATCTTAATGTAAACTTGGAACAGAAATAGCAAATACATTTCAAACTTATTGCTCTTAATGTAGTTTTGGATATTTTCTAGCTGAATTTGATTGTGATTATGTAGAACTCTGGCTTACTTTATAAATGTCTTTATTGTTTTCAGTTGAATTTTTAAGTAACTTAATCTGTGCTCTTCTTAATGGAATAATCTAAACTTTCATAGAATACCTTTGCATTATGCATCTGTGCCCCTCCTTCAAGGTGTAGGCCTTCACTTTGACCTCATACTAATTGCATTGGAACAAAGCTGTCTCCAGAAAATTAAGCTAAACACTCTAGAGCCAATGTGAACTTCTAGTTTGAGTTTTTCAGCCTTTCCTTGTTGTTTTAATGCTTCTTCTGCTGCTGTCTTTCAAATTTAGTGCTCAATAAATGGCAAATGAACCCGTATGATAGAGGATCAGCTTTTGGTGAGTTGTCCTAATGCTGCTTTAAATGTTCACTTGAAAATGTTCATTTAGTGAAAAAAAGAATAAACTACAAGAAAGTGTGCATGAAAAATTATTGTGAAAGCAGTTAGGCAATTTCTTTAACTAAAACTCTGTTGTAATTTTCAGCAATTGGATCAGACGGTTTGTGTTGTCAAAGCAGAGAGGTAAAAGAATGGCATGGATGCAGAGCAACTAGAGGCGTGACTAAAGGTAGACACAAAATTATGTATTTTAGAGACTCTTCTAGAAGTTTCAACTGAAATGCCTGCTTGTCACCCATTGTTAATGTAGATGGTTGTATTTAAAACTTACCCATCTGAGCAAATGTGCCATTACCCGATTTACTACTTGCTGAAGACTTTGAAATGACAAATACCTCTGTTTTTCTCTCCTTGTGTTGTAAATTACCTTTTCCCTGATAGGGCATTGAGTTGGAGGAGACAGAATCATAACCAGTACTCATTAGAACACATTTTATTAGGGTGCTATTAATAGGAAGTAGCTACTCACACTTCCAGTTGTTTCCTCACACACTTCACAAAGACTCATGCACAAATTTCATAGTAATGTGGTTGAAGCAACAATTGAGAGGCCAGTTGCAACTCTCTACTCAGAAGCAGAGTCATACTGATACTTCAGTGGTTCTAGGTGGGTGTTCAGAAAGACCCTGAAGCAGTCTTGTTTCATCAGGTGTGCAGATAATCCTGTAGTCTGTCTGTACATAGCAGCCAAGTTGGATGTGGTTCAAGTTGTTGATGCTAGTGCATGCTGCTGGTCTTGTACTGATTTGGCAGACCCCTGGAGTTCTGAGTTTATTGGTTCTTGTGGATTCAGTAGAACCACTAGTCTCTCTTGCTTATCAGTCCTTTCGAGCCTTTCACACACTACCTCTCAGCATGTACTTTTTCTGTTTTGCCTGCCGTTCTCAGATAATCTGTTTCTTCATTACAAGCATAGGTACCCACAGAACCTTTTCACACTAACACAGTAGGGGATTTTGACACTTTCAGCAGGGGTGGAAATGTTAGACTTGCATGGTCTTGGAGGTAGCCAAACTGAACCACCTTGATGAAATTGATCCTTTCTTTCTCTTTTAAAGGGAAATACTACTATGAAGTTTCCTGTCATGACCAAGGCTTGTGCAGAGTTGGTTGGTCTACTATGCAGGCTTCACTAGATTTGGGTGAGTTTCCTTCAGAAGAAGAATCCCATAGACAGTTTTCATATTCACATGGAATGGCTGGAGTCCTGTTCTAGTCTCGCAGAGAATGGGCTCCTTGGGAAGGATATCAATATCAGGGAGTTTAAAACTTTGTATACAAAAGTTGTTCTTCCTGTAAGAGGAAATCTGCTTAGGTGGTGGCAATGTTTCTTGTCTCTTGTGACTTTTTTTCCCTTTTTATTTCAATTTTTTAATGGAGATGACACTAGTAAAATCAATAAATGTACTGGTACAAAAATACTAGTTTAGCATATGTCAAAGCTAGAAGTCTTTAGTTAGCGCTATGTATTTTTTTACATGGTGATGTTAGAGGTTTCATTTACTGATGCAAAGAGGAAAAAACATAACCTGTAAATGAAAAAATAAAAAGCTGTACTTTGTCTTGTCTTCAGGCACTGATAAATTTGGCTTTGGCTTCGGTGGCACTGGTAAGAAATCTCACAACAAGCAATTTGACAGCTATGGTGAGGTAAGCTTGAATTGCTTATTGGTAGGAACATTATTAAAAGTTTTTCATGTTGATTCTGTACTGAAACAATTAACTGTCTTTCATAGTAGTGCTAACTTTTAAGGGAAGGTCACTGGTCAGAAGTACCATGGAACACTGATGGATTTTTGGGTAGAAGCATATTAACATATGTAACAAAAGCAGTTACCAGCTTGAGGCTTATGATTGTGGCTAGACTGCAAATAAATGGCCTCTTATTTAGAAAATAAACTTTTTCTGTGTGTTGCAGGTTAGAGGTTAACTGATCTCTTAAAGTTGTTTCTTGACTTATTTCATTCTTAGCTTGAACAACACCAACCATCTGTGTACCTTGGTGAATGTTTAAGTAGAGAGCATTGTATCCTGTTTATGGGTAGTTACAGTAGAAGTAATCACACAACTCTAATATGTCAAAACATACTTAAATGCTAATAAGATGTAGTTAGTCATGCTCTGTTTCTGGCTATTGAGTTGCGCTTGTCATTAGAACTGTTATCTTAATGTACACTTCTGAAAATTACCAGGAATCTCTGTGGTGGTTTTTTGTGTAGTGTGCTGGTCAAGAGTTCAGATGTTTAAGGATAATTTATATAAATATGAATAATACAGCAGAAACTCAAGTCTTTGTGGTATTGATGAACTCTCAGTGCCATAAAACTTGCAACTTTTATGACTATTGTAGCTTTTTTATAGTAGTGACTTCTGAGCTGTTGAATTAGAAGCACTTTATAATACACAGATTCTATTGAATACCTTTACAATGAACAGATTTCAGGATATTTAAATGAACTACTGAAGTATACTTAACATGCATATAGTACCTTGTGCAAGAGTTAGTCTTTTTATATAGTCAAAAATAGGTTTCTTTTACCATGTTTGGTGCTCTAACCTTAGATTTACATTGGCTAATAAATGCATGATTAATGTACTTTTCCATAATGCTGAATAATTCCAGGTAAATTACTTGGATTTATCATTGTTGAAGTGTTTGGTTTTAAAGTAAATTTAAAGCATCGATTAATGTTTAAATATCTAAGATAAATTGGGTAGTTTACTGAGGATTTGTAATCAAATAAAAATATGCATGCTATTTAGAGCAATACTATTGGAATAAATTGAACTTGCGTCTCTCAAAAACTAGCATTAGTAGGGAGAAATGGGGAAAACTAAAAGTTGACAGAATGTAAGCACTAAGTTTTTGTAATACAAACAAATACTGAACACAATCTCTTAGCTTCACAAACTTCTTTTCGTTATAGGAATTCACTATGCATGATACAATTGGGTGTTATCTAGATATAGATAAAGGACAAATAAAATTTTCCAAAAATGGTAAGTTATACTCACTTTCTTCTTTGGCATTTTATTGGGATGCTTGTATTAGGGGGGAGGCAGGGAAAGGAATGCACACACGTGCAGAGTCTGACTGAACTAACCCTGTTTTCAGGGAAGGACCTAGGCCTTGCGTTTGAAATCCCACCACACATAAGGAACCAAGCACTTTTTGCAGCTTGTGTACTGAAGGTAACTTAGGAGTATCCCAGATATACAAGATCATTAAAATTGTTCTAGTATTGGTAACTAACTACTTATGAAAAACTTGCATAGCCATCTACAATTACTGTAGCTGTGCTTGTACACTGTTTCCTGTAGTCTACTAGTAATTCAGTACTGGAGTGGTCACCATGGTGTGTTAGTTTTAATGAGTACCATTCAAGTTAAATATCAAATGTTCAAATTTAAATGCTGAAACTTGAACATAAGGGTAGAAGAGCATGGATAACTAATTCCTGATACCAGTGCTATCATGCCTGTATTTAATTTTGATATACTGTGATTCAACAGATAGAAGCAAATAACTTAAAAGTGCCAAAATTCCTGTTTTCATTTATTCTCAACTAACATTACTGTAGTGTAGTAGCACGTATTTCTGGAGTTAGTCTTTCTGGGGTGATGCCTTACTGAGTAAAGGTTTTAGCAAAATGTTTTGGTGGTCAGAGAAATGTGCAAGTCTTTAAAAAAAAAAAACCACCTTTTTTTAGTTGTGGTTTGTCATTGCAAATGAATAGAACATAAGTTCAAAAATTATTTCCTATGTATCTGTAAATATGGGAATATTTTGATGTAGAAGAGAAGTGTATTAAAAGCTAGAACTACACACAAAATGTCTGGTAGGCTTTAGACAACTTGGGGAGCGGAATGTATAATAAGATGGGAGAAAACACTACCTTCTGCTCCTCCATATCTAGTTGGTTACTCATGGGGAAATTAATTATGGAATTTTTTCTTAGTTTATGGTCTCTTGAATCTGTCTGTATGACACAAATTTGTTGAAATCTAGAACGCTGAATTGAAATTCAATTTTGGTGAAGAAGATTTCAAGTTTCCACCAAAAGATGGCTATATTGGTCTCTGCAAGGCTCCCGATGGTAACGTTGTAAAATCACAACAATCAGGTAGGTTAGATTTTTAAACTTCTCTCAGTAATATACTGTGATGGGTTGACCATGGCTGGATGCCAGGTGCCCACCAAAGCCATCACTCCCACGCATCACTCCCCCCTCCTCCACTGGACAAGGGAGAGAAAAATATAACAAAGGGCTTGTGGGTCGAGATAAGGACAGGGGAGATCATTCACTAATCACCATCACGGGCAAAACAGACTCAGCTTGGGGAAAATAAACTCAATTTATTGCAAATCAA
>JANZLQ010000017.1:16606409-16625170 GCA_026212715.1 Elanus axillaris
GCCTGGAGCATCTCCTCCTCCTCCTGCACTGACCTGGGGGTCTGCGGGGCTGTTTCTCTTACATGTTCTCACTCCCCGGCTGCCGTTTCTCTCTGTCCCCCAACTTTTTTTCTCTCCTTAAAAATGTTATCACAGAGGCATTACCACTATCGCTGATTGGCTCTGCCTTGGCTGGCGGCGGGTCCATCTTGGAGCCAGCTGGTTTTGGCTCTGTTGGATACGAGGAAGCTTCCAGCAGCTTCTCACAGAAGCCACCCCCGTAACCCCCCCTGCTACCAAAACCTTGCCACAGAAACCCAATACCTATACTCAGATATTGTTACAATACATTTTTTCATCACATAATTGCTTCATTACTGCTGTATTCAATGGATGTATTATAATGGTCTTGCTAGCAGCAATATTAGTGCTTTTTTAAAGTATTCCATATTTTCTTCATCTTAAACCACAAATACTCTTAACATTTTGGATTTAGAATTGCATCAGATAAAGAGAAGTTCAGCTAAGTTACTCAACAGTTTCATCTTAAAAATAAGCGTGTGTGTAAGCTCTGCAATAAAATTAATTATGCTGCATGGCCAGTATACCCACTATTATGGCAAGATTCACTTGTAATCCCTGAATATTAATCTGAAGCTATTAATAATTGAATGAGCAATAACATCACCCTTTAATGGAGCATTTAGAGTCATGAGGGTTTAGATTATTAGTAGAAAATCCGAGTTTGTTTCCAGTAAAAAAAAAATCTGGGATGGGAATGTAGTTTTTCTTAATAACATGTTTTTTTTTCCACTTAGGAAATGCACAAGTGGTTCAAACACAGAACCTTCCAAATGCTCCAAAAGCATTGATTGTAGAACCATCAAGAGAGCTGGCAGAACAAACTTTGAACAATGTGAAGCAGTTCAAAAAATACGTTGATAATCCCAAATTAAGGTAGCAGTGCATCTGTTATAATTGTATTTATGGTATTGCCCACAGACATGACTTGCAGGGGTGTAGGGGGTATTCTACTTTGTAGCTAAGTGGACCTTAATCTACAGTGCTGCTGATAATAGCCTCTGTAATACCTGCTACCAACCAACCTTCTGACTTTTTCAGTTTTAGTCAGACCAGTTAGGGTTTTTTATGTGTTCTATTGATGGACTACATTGTTGTGGTATGACAAATCTATTTGGCTTTTTTTCTTCTGATTATCAAAGGTGTATGATAATTAATGTTTTTAATCAAGAAAAGCATTTCTGCTTATAAAGCTGTTTCTCTTTTGACTGTGCTTAGAAAACTTAAACAAGTATCTCCATATTCTAAACACTTAGTTTACAAGAGTGCTTTTACTAGAATTGAAGGGGAGTAGCAATTGGGAGAGGCAAGTTATGATGTAAAATTCATTTAGTTTACTTTCATTTCTAGTTTTCAAGAACACAGGAAACTTACTAAACTAATGTATGTCTGAGATTTTTTTTAAGGTGCAGATTCTTTAAGATGAAATTGATTACAGCAATAAAGTAATCGAATTCAAATACAATTTATTAACAAAACTTTTGCTTCTTGAATTAAAGTACTATAGCCTACATATGAAGGGATTAATTTTAAAATTTTTTTCCTATTATTTTTTCTTGAAAGTTACTGTTCAGAGCTGTTAATACTCAATTAGTTATAAAAGAATCAAAGTTCAGCCAGATGTTTAATATATCTTCTGAATATAATAAATTAGCAAATTTCAAAATATGGTTATGTAATTTTAGGGAACTGTTGATTATTGGTGGGGTTGCTGCAAGAGATCAACTCTCTGTACTGGAACAAGGAGTAAGTTGTATTTTTGCTCATGATTTAATAGTCTGGGTTCTGAATAACTCATGTCGCTAGAGAATAGTAATGCTGCTTCTTTTAACTCCTGTAAACTTGATAAAAAGAAATGGTGCAGTTGATAGCAAGCTCATGTGGCACTGGTCTAGCATTTGTTGCTTTACTTCCATGGCAATTGTCGATACAAATGCTTATAGTACTTAGTCAAATTCTGTTGAAGCCTGAGTACTTCTGAAAATTTAAAAATAAAGGTGTAATTTTTGCCATTTGTCCTTAACTAACAAGACAGTTTTCCTATCGACTTCCGCTTCAAGTTCATGTGAATAAAACTGGTCTGCAATTACCAGGGTCAATCTACACCATAAACCAGGCCTGCATAGAAGGAACCGGTCTAGCTTCAGCAGCATGGGATGTACAATCACTTCAGTCATGCTGTAGGGATAGCATAGTTATTGTTTTTATTTGGAACCTCACTTTTGGAAGAAAGGTCACATCACTATTGATAATTTTTTCAGTTATTCTAGCTGCCAAAATATGTATTTTCTCCTAAGCAGGCTTGAACTGGAAGATTGCTAGATTTTCATGTGAATGCTAAACTCATGACGGTGAACCCTTCTATCTGGCAAAATCTTAAGTTACTTCTATAGCGGATAGACTTGATATGTACATTTCCAGAGCGAGAAAAACTGAATTTTTATTTTATCTCCATTTAAAAACATACCTCTTTGTTGGCTTCAGATAATAAAGCTGCACAGCTTGAGGGGATGGGGGAGGGGAGAAGAGAGATGGGGCACAACACTTCCCAAAGTTAGAGAAGGCTTCCTGCTTAAGTCAGACTTCTAATGAAACGGCCATAGAACCAAAATGCAGGTTGCCCAGAGAGGCTGTGGGACCTCTCTCCTTGAAGATACTGAAAATTTTATTGGACAACTATCTAAACCAACTTGGAAACTGTCCTTGACTTGCATGTGATGGTGGGAGTGTAGACCAGATGACCTCAAGAGATCCCTCCAACCCAAATTACTCTAGGAGTCTCTGAAGTTAATAGAAAATAAGGCCTCATACTGATAATTGTCTCGATGTTAAATACAGACAAGGCTGGTAATGCCTCTAGTTAGTTATGGGACCAATTCATACTCCTGTATATTTCATAGGTGGATATTGTTGTCGGAACTCCTGGAAGATTGGATGACCTGGTCTCAACAGGAAAGCTTAATTTATCTCAAGTTAGATTCCTGGTTCTGGATGAAGCTGTAAGTAGAGAACGAAGTGAAACTTAAATTCTGTTCTTTAATGCAGTATGACATTTCCTAAAAGAGTCAGTGAAACATCATTGTTCTATAGCATTTGGTACTTCAGTGGAAGGATAATTAGCTACCTATAGTCTAGTCCAGTTTAATCTTCTTGCTGTTTGTAACCATAGTAACTTATGGGTTTTTTCCTTTTGGAGCCTCTGGTAAAGCTGCTTGCATTTTTTCTGGTAGAGAAATGTATTTCAGGCCGTATTCACAAGGTAGTGAAGTCTGTCCTGGTCACTGTACAGGGAACTTGAAAGAGATGAGAGAAGCCTTTCTGATTACCCAGCAGGTCTTGAAGCCAGTGAATGCTGTAGTCAGTATGCTGTGAAATGAGTGATTTGTTATAGTACAATGGAATATTTTTGAAGATGGAATGCCTTGGGGTATTAGCTAGAAGAAGCTGCCGAGACAGATATTAAATTTCTTGTGGAGCACAGCAGCTGTGCATGTAAATACTCAACATATTTACTTTTCTCTCCTTAGTAGTAACATCCCAGCCAGGCATTGACCTGTCCAGCTAATTGAAGGAGACAACTTCTGAGACCACAAGTGTATTGCTTATTTATCTGAAGTGTAAGATTAAGACATGAGAAATAAGAATTACAGCTTTATTTCCTGTATTCCCGTGTAGGATGGCCTTCTCCTCCAGGGTTATTCAGATTTCATAAACCGGATCCACAGTCAAATTCCACAGATAACTTCAGATGGAAAGAGACTTCAGGTATAAAATTTGTTCCTGTTTTGCAGGTTTTTTTGGTGGTTTTGGTTTTTGGTTGTAGATTTTTTTTTGTGATGTGCATTGCTTTCAAATATTGACTATTACATGGCACGCAGCATGCTTCTTTGAAGTAAAATTTGTTATACCTCTTGTCCAAATCTAACACTTGTTCATTGGGTTCAGTAATTGCCTGTGAATATGTATTTTTAGGATCCTACATCTTAAAGCCTGGTGCTTAGCAGTATTTGAGTCCTTTAGATATAAACCCATCTGAAAAAAGAGTGAATACATAATTATGATTTCTAATGTTCTAATAATCTTGATTCATCAGCTCTCAGTAATTCTGCTTTCTTCCTCTTACATGATTGGGTTTTTGTGAGAGAAGTTAAGTAATTTACTTTCTGTCTTGACTCTCATCAGCTGGGTGGTTCCTGTGATGAGGAAGGCCAGTCAGGGACCTGTTTCTGTTGTGCTACATTATGCTATTCAACTACATAAGATTCTTTCAGTTCTACTCTGACACTTTTTTCTGGGGGAATCTATCTTCAGTGGTATCCATACAGCTTTTTTTTCTCAGGTGATTGTGTGCTCTGCAACACTACATTCTTTTGATGTGAAAAAACTATCTGAGAAGATCATGCATTTTCCCACTTGGGTTGATTTGAAAGGAGAAGATTCTGTCCCTGAAACTGTACACCATGTAGTTGTGCTTGTAAATCCAAAAGCTGACAAACTCTGGGAAAGACTTGGCAAGAATCATATCAGAGTAAGTGGTCTATAAGTGAAAATTAAGATTATTTGCCCACGTTTACTTACTTAACCTTCAGAATCAGGGCCTAATGTTGTAGGATCTTTGCAAGCAGTTGAAACAACTTAGTATATCTGAAATGGTTTGTTCCAGGGTAGTCAACATCATGATATTGGTGATGTCATAACACTGTTTCTGAACAGCTCAGTCTTACAAACATGACTGAGGAAGATCTTGACAGAGTAACATTCTGATTGGTACTAGAGAACAATGGCATTGCACTGCTTTTTCACTCATTTCACAGCTAATGGTCTGTGGCCTAAGTGTAGTTAGTACCTGTCTTTTCTAATTGAACAGGAGGAAGTAAACTTCTCAACATAGATCATTCTGTAAAGTAGTTTTGTCTCTAACCTATGTGAGACGAGCAATTTTTAGAGGAATGGATTTCATCTCAGACTACACTTGAAACTCCACTTTAAATTCTGCATTAACCTGACCCCTATTCGTGTGAGGAGGTGGTGGTTGTTGAATTCTTTAGTTTTTGAGTTTTGAATAAGCTGAGACTGTATATAATTCTCACCAACTCTTAATGCAGTTAAAATTGATAGGTTTTCTTAACCCCTTGTTGTCTGTGGAACCTCCCTTTGTTAGGTCTGTTAAGAGCCTTTTCATTAAGTCTTAGCAGGAATTTATTTCTCTTGGGTGTTAGGCTTATATCTGATGCAGCTTAGCTTAGGGAGGAAGGTAAGGAACAACTGTTAGTATGAAACCATGTTTATAGTACATTGTTTTCAGGTTTGGGTTTTTTTTTTTGTTTGTTTTTTTAATTCATCACTTTGTTCAAAAGTAGCTTGTATCCAGTGTCTACATGAATAATTTTATTGTCCTTTTTTTTATGAACAGGTTTTGTGTGCTTACACTCAAGACTTGTTTAGCTAAAGGTAGATTAGCTTGTCTGGTGGGAAAACAGAATGCTAAGATTACTTTTAAACTTTTATTTTATTTCTTGCTAATTATAAGTTAAATGAGTTAAGTATTTTCTGTAAAGTGTGGACTTAATGACTGGGGGGTGTGTGTTTTTTTTTTCCTAGACTGATGAAGTACATGCAAAAGACAATACACGCCCTGGTGCTAACACTCCAGGTAATCAGCAACATTAAGTAATAGTTTATGAAGCAATCCTTTGTAAATGTTATGAAGTAAAGCTAAATTATAGTAGATATCGGCCTTGAGTCATGTTCCTCCAAACTTTTGTTTCTACATTTTAGTAGTTGTGAAGAAAAATGTGTTTCTGTAATTAGGGGGGGAGAGAAAAAGACTTGAATATATATTTTTCAGGCATGTAAACAACAAGTGTTTGTTGGTATGTATAAGTAAGCTGAAACCCCTTGGAGCAGGGGAGCATGGGGGCAGAAGAAAAAACTGAATGTCTAGCTCTCTTGTTCTGCTAATAAACATTTAACTGTACTGAAAGGCTAGAGAACTTTAAATGTGTGCTGTTCAAAGGCTATTCATATTTTTAAACAATTTGAGTGAAATAACTTCTTTACTTCTACTTAGAAATGTGGTCTGAAGCTATTAAAATTCTGAAAGGAGAATACACTGTTCGGGCAATCAAGGAACACAAGATGGACCAAGCAATTATTTTCTGCAGGACTAAAATAGATTGCGATAATATGGAGCAGTACTTCATCCAACAGGGTGGAGGTAATATTTTTCACAAAAACCTTATTCTGCTCACTTTCTTGTTTATTTCAAAGCCAAAATTGTATGATAGAAGTCACTGATACTTGGACACTGCACAGATAAAATTGTGCTTAAGTCTTTTGACGTACTGACTGGGCATTAAAAGTTGCGGTTTGGTAGCAGGGAGCTGCAGGGGTGCCCTTTATGGGAGGAAGCAATGAACTGCCCTGTACTTGTTCCAGACAGCTCTAAAATGGCTGGAAACAACCCATAATGCACCAAAATTTGAACCAATGAAAAGAGTATATGGTGCCTCTGCTGAAACATGAAACATGTATAGGTGAGTTGCTGGGGCAGGAGACAGGAAGAAATGTGTTTGCACAAAAGTGTGCACTTAAGGAGATGAGAGAAAACACGGGGACACTGATGGGGCGCAGTGAGGAGAAGCATGAAGGCACATTTGGAGAAACAAGGAGAGCTTAGACTAGGCAGGAGTGAGGAGACATGCCTGCACAGACCTCCTCTGGGGAGGGGGAAGGAAAGGTGCTTGTTTAACTGTTTGTCTTGGTTTTCCTCAATGCCTGTATCAGTAATGAGAAGTTTATGCTAATTGTTAATAAGTGAAATTGCCCCAAGGCAAGACTTTTGCCCACATAATGTACTTTTTACCAATTCCCTGTGGTGTTGTGTCATACCTTAAATATGATGTTATTAATGCTTAGCAACTCTTTCAGGCCCTGATAGGAAAGGACATCAGTTCTCATGTGTCTGTCTGCATGGTGACAGAAAACCTCAAGAAAGAAAACAAAACCTGGAAAGATTTAAGGTGATACAGCAGATCTTGAAGGCTTTTCCCTCACTTCCCAGTATCTGAAGTTATATGTTAATTTGTGTTGCTACTTCTCTATTTAAATGAAATTGTGTTCAAATGCACTATGACCCACTTCCTAAAATTCTGAGGCACAGTTTCTGTAGGTGAAAATCTATAGTCGGTCAATATGACCTTTGTGAGTTTTCATTGAGAGGATAGGTGGGCTTACTTTTAAATAAAACCTAAATTTAAGCTCTGTAACAGATTACATTGTTTTTTAAAGTTGTTTGTTCTTAAATATTAAAAGTAAAAGGTTGTTTAAATATTAGACAGTTTGGTTTTGATCAAGTCATTCCTTGGTTTATACTTGCCTAATGCTGTTGGGGAAAGAAGTAAGGAAGTAAATTGACGAAGCTATTCATGTTCAAAAACTTCCACTGTGGCACTGTGGAAGAGCTTTATTTTAAGTGTTCCTAAATGTACAGAGGCACTTCAAGGTGAAGTAAATGCAAAGGACTACTCTTTCATTGCCTGGGATTTTCTTCGGTTTACTTAGCATAACACTTCTTTACAACTTTGTTTTCATAGAGAGGAGATGTCCGTTTCTTGATCTGCACAGATGTTGCTGCTAGAGGAATTGATATTCATGGTGTTCCATATGGTAAGATACAACTTTTAAACCAAGCTATTGAATTGCATATGGCTTCAATACATTTGCAGTCCTGTAAACTAGTTAAAACGGGTATATGACTTAGAGCTTAATTTTAAAAATTAGATGTTAAAGGCTAGAACTAGGCAATTTTTAATTTGATTGTGCACCATACTTTCTCAAAAAACTGATGTTCTGCATTGTTGGGGATTCTTCATTTGTGTTTTTCCATTCTTGTCAAAAAGTAATCATGGAAAAAGCAGTTTTATAGTGGAAGCCTGAAGTGTCAGTATTGCAGCTAATGACACCTGTAATTGCTGTAATACAATGTAATATATGTGGGCTAAAGAGATGATTTTGATTGCTGCAATCCCTTTATTTTAGGTGTCTGATCTGTGATCTTAGCTTGTATATTTTAAAAAAACCCTTGTATTCTGTGTTTTACACAGTTATCAATGTCACACTCCCTGATGAAAAGCAGAACTATGTTCATCGAATTGGGAGAGTAGGCAGAGCTGAGAGGTATGTATGTATTCAGAGTATTTGCCATGTTTTCTTGATATTTTTTGTTGTTTCATAAGTTGGCAGTAGTTATTGGCATACATTTTTCTCTCTCCCTTCTCCCCTAATATTACAGGATGGGTTTGGCAATCTCCCTCGTGGCAAAAGAGAAAGAAAAGGTAATTATAGTCCAAAGCAAAACTGAACAGACATTATTTACTGAAGTTCCATCCACAGCTGATGTCTGACTTTAATATACTGTATTGGAAAACTGCTTGTTCTTGCTTAATTGAAAGGAAATTTAAATAGATACCAGAATTCTTTTTCATGCTATAATTAAAGTGGATGTACTAAATTTTCACAAAGTTTAAAAGTTGTTTTCCTTTATTTCTAGGTTTGGTATCATGTATGCAGTAGTCGTGGAAAAGGCTGTTACAATACTAGACTGAAGGAAGAAGGAGGTTGTACCATATGGTACAATGAGATGCAGGTAAATGTTTTGCTTAACCAGAATGTTCTAATTCCTCTAAAAGGCTGTGGAATATAGTTCTTGTTTTAGCTGGATAGTTGAAGTACAAAGCTAGTTCTAGGGTGTTTAAAACCTTTGATTCCATTTGAAGAAGAAATCAGAAGACTTTGCAAGTTATACTTTCTAGAAGTTATTTCTTTAATTGTAAAAGATTCTTTTAATATTCCCAGCCAATTCTGTTGGGGTCTTATTTTCAGCCTCTCTATAGTATTCCTAATCAAATGCTGTTAAGAGTTACATGATGTTGGTTAAATATTCTTGTTTAGATGGTTTGTTGCAAAACTAAGTAATCTAAAACTGTTGTTCCTCTAACCTGGAAATAGCGTGCCACTTAAGTACGTTTTCCTTGGGATTTGTATACCTGGTATGAATGCTTGTTAAATTCACAGTGCTTCCCTTTTTTCTACATTAAACAATGGTGTATGGTATATTATATGTGGTAAAGTAAGCTTGCACTGAACTCTTTATTATAAAGTAGCCCCACTCATAAGTAGGGTAGTATGTAAAATAAAGGTTTCTAGGTAGGATAAAGAAATACTGAGATTGGAAATGAACTTGTGTAGTCTGTTTGAGCAGAAAATGTGTTAATTTGGGCACAGATACCAAAGACTTTTTTTCTGTGAGGTTCCTGTTGAAACTACTTGAATGTGACTGTTCAGAACACTAGCCTGACTGAAGTCTTGGACCATAAGAGTACTTTAAGACTTTTTTTTATTTTAGTTGCTGGGGGAGATTGAAGAACACTTGAACTGCACTATTGCCCAAGTTGAACCAGACATAAAAGTACCAGTAGATGATTTTGATGGGAAAGTTACATATGGGCAGAAAAGAGCTCTTGGTGGTAAGCAATGAACTCGTCTTGAGTTGCCTTGCTATGCAATGCTCAGTTTCTTGGTTGTCTGCTGTGTAACTACAGAATGACAGAGTAAAAAAACCTGCTACTTCTTTGCTGTCTTCTGCATTTGTTACATACAGTCTATGGTTTGCAAGTGACAAAAGTGTGTGTATGCCTGTGGTTTTTGTTCGTGCTTTTTTTTTTTTTTAAGAACACATCATTTAGATTGAGTCTCTCTTGGCAGGTGGACTGTATAAAGGCCATGTGGATATTCTGGCACCTACAGTACAAGAGTTGGCTGCCCTTGAAAAGGAGGCTCAGACATCTTTCTTGCATCTTGGCTATCTTCCTAACCAGCTGTTCAGAACATTCTGATTGTGCCACACTTCAGACAAGGCTTGAGTTAATAAATGCTCTACCCTGCAAATACAAAACTTCCACACTGTTTCTGAATAGCAGTAGTTAGAAAAGGATTAAAATTAAATATACTTCTTGCATGATGAACAGCATGTTAGCATAAAGTCTGTTTTAGCTGTTTTCTTGATAAATAAAACAAGTTGAAGATGAAATGGTTTCTTTTGCTCTTCATTTGCTTGCCTGGAGGATTAATTTGAAGAATCATTCTTTGCATAGCTTTTTGGTTTCTTGAAAATACAAGTATATTTAAGCAAATCTGGAATAAGGAGAGTCTAATCCTTTTCTTTGCAGATTACATGTTAAAATTACTGAATTAGCTGTGTACTTTGATTTTTTTAATGCTGGGCTTTTTAAAGATGCATCCATATTCAGACAGCTCTTTGTATTTAAGATATTGAAGAAGAAAAAAAGCTTCCTGAATTCTGTATTTGAAGCTCTTGTTTATCCTATAGCCCTAAATCTGGGCTGATAACTGTTTTGATTCTGTGATACTGGACTTCTCAAAGTTAATGTGTCTTAAATTTCTAAAATTGAAGTTGTACAAAGAATTCTACAATACTTTGAGTTCATGGGAAGGTAACACTCTAGTATCAAAACAGTTCATAAATCTTCAGGAAAAGCTTTTTCATGCAGCAGTATAGGTTGAAGCACTTAAAGTCTCTTGTGCTGCTTTCAGTCAGGTTGAATTTGTTCAGGTGAAGTTACTGTAGCCTGATTTGGGGTTTTTTAGCTTCCTTTTTTCTCTAGTGACTTCTCTAATGATACTTAGAAATTTCAGTGACTTTGCCTGCTAATTGTCATCTAAAATATCAAAGGGGTCCTGGTTTCTGCTGGGATAGAGTTAAGTGTCTTCCTAGTAGCTGGTACAGAGCTGTGTTTTGAGTTCAGTATGAGAAGAATGTTGATAACACTGATGTTTTCAGTTGCTACTAAGTAATGTTTATACTAAGTCAAGGATTTTTCAGCTTCTGATGCCCAGCCAGCGAGAAGGCTGGAGGGGCACAAGAAGTTGGGAGGGGACACAGCCAGGGCACCTGACCCAAACTGGCCAAGGAGGTATTCCATACCATGGGATGTCACATTCAGGAAATAATTGGGTGGGTTGGGGATGGGGATTGCTGCTCAGGGATTAACTGGGTGTTGATCGGCGGGGTGGTGAGCAATTACGCTGTGCACTATTTGTACATTCCAATCCTTTTACTATTACTATTAATGTTTCATTAGTGCTCCCATTATCATTATTAGTTTCTTCTTTTCTATTCCATTAAATTGTTCTTATCTCAACCCACGAGTTTTACTTCTTTTCCTGATTTTTCTCCCCCATCCCACTGGGTGGTGGGGGGAAGTGAGTGAGTGGCTGTGTGGTTGTTTAGTTGCTGGCTGGGCTTAAACCATGACAAAAGGTCATTGGGAATGCCTGACAACCCAGAATGAAGATAACTGTTTTGCCTTCCTCATGAAGAGTTCTAGTCATGAAACATTCAGTCCCCTTGCAGAAAACAGTGAAAACCAGATTAAACTCAAGTTGAACAAAGAAACAAATTTTTTATGTATTGTTACCTGGAGAGGGCAGACTGAGAGTCCTAGCTATTATAATAAAATTCATACATTTCTTTAAGTTAAATTAGTAAATTTACTGTGACTATGTGGTGTTACCTGATCCTAAACTGGTCATCATGGAACCCTTCTCTTAATACCTTTTATATGCTTTAAAAGGGTGGGGCAGGAGGGGAGGACACACTGGATGTTTATCATTAGAACTTGGGAAGAAAAGTTCTACCATTTGTTGTATTGGTCTTCTCTTGTCAGGCAAGAGTAATGAAATCTATTGACTATAAGTCAGTCAAAATGAATTGTTTGCAGTGCCTAAACTTATTTTAGATGCAGGAGAAAACAGGTCATTTGCAAATTGAAGCTGAGAGTAAAAAGAGTTTCATCCAGTTTAAAGTGGACATACTGTGTATTTAATTGAGGATCACTTTTAAATTGGGGGAAAATGGTGGGTAGATGGAATCAGAATCTTTCCAGCATTGATCTTTTTGTTAGTGTAACATTTATTCTAAATCTGCTACATGTTCAAAGTCCTGGTGACTTTCAAGATTAGCTGTTGGGTTTCCAAACTTCACTGAATGATTACAAGTTACTACTATTTAGCATGGCTTTTTTCAGTCCTAAAAATTAAAGTCACTTTAGGCATGCCAATACTTAAAATGTGTATTTCCTTGGTGTAGGAACTAAAATTACTAAAATGGCCTAATATGTACTTGTTTTCAGGAGAGTTTTGCAGATGTGCATTCAAACACTGCAGTATGAGATAGGTACAGGTGAAAAGAGTTTCTGGTTGAGAAACTTTTAAAGGTTGACTGAGATATCAAGAGCTTAACTGTTTCTTGTGCTAAACAACAGAAAATCTTCACTGCCCTGATGAGTAATCTCAAGGAAAAGTATTTAGATGAGATGGCACATAAACCACTTGCAATTGTTTTGAGGGACCTGGTCTGGGTTTTTTATATTACTTGCAGTTACTGCTGACTTAAACGCTAAACAGATTGAACTTTCTGGAAAACATCACATTTCTTCAGAAAGCAAGTAAGGTTATTTTTAAAAAAAAAATCTTAATAAAATAGAAAGCTAAATGGAATTATACCAAATTAAGTTCAGACACTTGTCCCTGACATGAAGTCTGTGCATGTTCACTGTCTTTTATTATTTTTATTTTAGAATGCACATGCCTTTGCACCTAGTAACAGTAAGTGGTAAGCCATATGTATCTGGATAGGCATGATTCCACTTAAAAGCTGTATCTTTTTTTTGAAGCAAGCACTGACTTGCTTTCACATCCACAGTCAAGATATGAGAATGTTTTCACATTGAAAGTTAAAGTCAACTGATGTATAAGAACAGAATTTCTTAGGATCAGGTGATGTTGTACATCTTGTAATTGGGAATATTCCAAGTGATACACCCAAAAAAAGTGTCATTGAAATTAAGTACCTAACTGTGTGTGCCTTAATACATACCTGTATATATACACGTAGGCTGTTCTGCCTATGTATACTTCGTGTATATGACGGGGGTGGATGTTCCAAATGTGCTTTTTGCTGCTTTTTGTTAGATGAGTAACCATTCACTGACTGCCTCGTGGTGGTGCTGATGTTTCATGTATGTTTAGAGAAGCTGCTAGTATACCAGCCTACTGCTTCCAACTGGGTCACTTACATTCTCCTGTTCTTTTTTTTTTTTTCCTCCTTAGAAACAAACAAACTCCTAAACAAAAAAGAACTTAAAGCTGTTAGAACTGTTTGTGTGGAACACAAACTCACAATGAAGGGCCCTTGCTTCGCTGGCTGACTTTTTGTTGCAGCTTGAATAAACATGCAGTTTAAGCTGTTAGGATAGTTAATCCACTAACTTCTGTTTTAAATGGCTTGTTCCTTGTCTGGATACAAAGCTAATTCTTGCTACTGTACATGTCAAAACTGTGTTTATTTTTCTTCTCGGTGTTGATTTCTAGGATTGGCTAACTGAAAACAAGACAAAAAAATAGGCTTTCATATATGCCCCGGGCAGTATTTGTCACAGTTTTACTGGCTTTAGAACTCTGTAAGCAAATCCCATGTAGGCATGCTTGCTGTGCTTCAGCTTTTCTGACCAAAAGGGGAAAATATGGGAAACTTAAAATTAGCCTAAGTGAAATGAACAAACAAATTCTAGTTTTAAGGGGTTTTTTTTCCTCATTATATTTTAATAATAGTTGTAGGGTAGGGAGAGATTTTTGTTTGGCTTTTTGAGTTTATCACTTGCTTATTGGAGCACCCTTGTTCAATAGCTTTATATTTTTGCCTAGTTTGCTTTAGTACAATGTCTTGAGAGAATTCACGTTCTTATTGGATGATTAACTATTCATTTGAGTATTTATAACTACTAGTAGTAGTCTTTCTTTGTTTTTCTTTATGCTCCTATAAAGGTTCCTTTTATGGAAGGGAAAAGGATACAGATGGTGTTTGCCACTCAGAGCCCAAACTGCTGAGCTGGGGCCCCCTTTTAGTGTACTCCAAAGGCAGGAGTTCACTGGTCTCTTACACTTTAAGTATGGTTCTGTTTTGCTACTGTGAAAGCAGACAAAATTGCTGCTGGCAACACAAACTTATACTCCAGTCTTCTCATGTTTATGGAATCACACATACAAATAAACGTGCCTGGTCTATTTGAAGAGGTAATTGGCCTGTGGTCACTACCATATGTGAATATCCATATAATGCAATAAGCTGGGCTCCTACTTAAGACAGTTAGCAAAGTAACTGCATCTCAAGTAGATTGGATAAATGTAAGAAAGGGGAAAAATGGGGTGGTGAGTTCAAAGCGTGAACTTGACCAAGGAGTGTGTACCCTTCTGCCTTGCACCTCTGTTTGTAGATAGGGAAAAGTGTAAAAGCTAGGAACACTTACAGAAGCCCTTTATAACTGCAGTTGCACCAACAATTGCCAATAGACAAAATGATACGTATGCAAGGGATGAGGGAGAGGAAACCCATGGCTTGTGTAAGGAATGCTCTTAACCATACTTCTTTGGCAAGTTGCTTGAAAGCAAAGCTGCTACTCTGCAGAGTTGCTACTAGCTGCAGGTACTAACCCATTCTGTGAATGATGAGTGAGCTCTTAATCACTTCTTATTAAGATATTCTCAAAAACCACTTTGCATCTTGTACTGCTTTTTGTTATAGTGCCTGGTTTCTTACAAATGTGGCTGGATCCACAGAGGGAGAAACTGAGGTAAAGGGATGCAGAAATCTGCTGAATGTCAGCCAAGACTGGCAAGAACTTTCATAATTTCTTTGCAGCATTGATATATTAAAGGCTGTTTCATGATACTCAGCATGTGAACAAAGTAGTGTTTCATAATGGTTGTTATTACTGGTATATTATCAGTATTATGTATGGCTATCTGTTATTTAGGTTTTGAGCAATGTGTTCTACTGTAATTTTTGTGACATTTTTGTTTATGACATTTAACTTCTCTGAACAATAATGGTATAAGTTTAAGCAGCGTTTGGGTGAAATGGTTAAAAAGAAGTAAGTTTTACAAAAAGAAAACCTATTCACCTGGAAGTGCTAATCTTTGGTGGTATTTCTAAGGTCCTAAAAAAGTAAGAACAGAATTTAAATTCAGTAAAAAAATTTGTAAATTGGTCTGAAATAATGCAAAGTTTTCTGTCAGTAGCCCAAACTCTAGTTAGGAGTTTTGCCAACCGCCATTGTTGTTATGTAGTGCTTTTACACCCGGGACTTCATTTAGTCCAAGTTTCTAAAACAGTAATTCGTAGTATATGTAAATACACCTAATTTTTCTGTATTTTCTTACTAAGCTTTAACTTTTCTGGTATGTATGTACAAACAACTTTTCCTGATGGCTTAAAAATAGTCTTTATAGCTAAAGAAAGAAAAAGGTGGTTGTTAATCTTTCCCTGTTAAACTTGTCTTTTTTTCAGTATAATGCCCATGGTATCAGAGGTTTCCTCCATGTGTTTTACTTACCTCATTTAATCGTGTCGGTAACTTATGTAAACGCTATGCTCCAGGATGCGGTCTCCTTAATAAAGCAGGAAATCCCTGGGAAACTGGCCAAATAAACACTGCACAGGCTACCGAAACAATCAGAAATACAGGTTTGTATATGAAGTGTTTTCATCAAGCCTATATAATACCCCTTTAAAAGTAGTCTCTTTTTTTCTGATAAGGCATCCAATAAAGTGACCTTTCTACTTGTCAGACCATGTGTGCATCCAGTTCCCTCTCCTGGTACCCTACTGATGAAAATGAGTTAACTTTCACTCCTATATCAACAGAATTGTTTGCATGGTGGCTTTCAGTTTACAGCTCTTCAAAATTAGCCAGGGGCTGGGGAGAAAATGTACCAGGGTAAAATGGGGAATAAATGTAAGCTCCCTAAAATTAAAGGAGGAATGAAAATCAAATCCTGACTGAGACCCAAATTGCCAGTTTGAAAATAATCTTCTAAATAAGTGTTTCCGTAAGTGACATGATTTGGGGTAATTAAGTTTCTGATGCCCAAATAAGCTAGTTTTAAGGTTTTGAGCTTCAGAGATGAGTGTCTTACAATCTTAAATACATGTGATAATCTTGACTATGCAAATTGATATGTAACAAATATAAATTCTCTTTGCAAAGTGCTATTGTCTAGAGCAAATTAAAATAACGTGGTTTGATATACCATGATAAAAAATTCTCTCACTGAAGTATCTGTATCTCAGTGAGATGTCAGTCTCTGCAACTCATTCACATATCCCGACCTCAGCTATGTTCTGGTTCAGATTAGGTTTGTACTAAACAAAACAGTGTAACAAAACCAGGCAGGAAGCAATTCCCCCCCCCCCTCAAATGAGGCCATTCCAGTTTTTGTAAATGTTTAATAAGAAGCTTTACAAATTGCCAACTCAAGTAGAACTTGTGGGATGTTATTCTCTCTCCTTTTATATAGTGACACTGTTGTGCAAAGCATTACATCCAAAAGCCACGTTTTCTCAGGCAATATTTACCAAACTCAAGTGTCTAACTCATTTGAAGAAGAAATCCCCAACGTCACTAGACTATTTCTTGCATTAAACTAATTAACCTTCACAGAGAAATTGGGTCTTGCAGAGGTGGTTATGTTTCCTAAGAGAGCAGCTGCAGCAATCCCGACAAGTGTTTGATGTGGAGAAAGAAACTTCTTAAGAAGAATGAGTTCATTTCCAAAGGTGCTGCTGCTATGAGAAAGAATTTCCAGTATTGCACATGCTCCTTGCTTATCTTTGCTATCTAGTGAGATGCTTTTTGTTGTATCAACAGCAAGCACTCCTGGTTTGTTTGCCAGATAGACTTTAAAAGGTTTTATTCATGTGTCATTTTGTGGAACCAATGTCAGGAATTGGCTTTGGTTTTAATAATTTCTCTATTCCATTAATAAGAAAAAAAAAAAAGCGGGGGGGGGGAAGGACAACAGTGCGCAAGGGTAGCCCAGCTAGAGCTTAGTCTAATGCAGCGATGTGAAGCGGTTTTGATGTGGAGTGCTGTTTACTCAGTCTGTGTGGTATAGGTAAGCACTCCCTTTTCCTCCAACATCAGCCTGTGGAGTTACTGGATTTCAGCGTTCCCTTTGAAGGAAGGCAGGTTGACCTGTGTATGCCAGGTGCTGTGGTGTTGCCCTCCCATTCCTTCGGCACAGGGGATGTGCCCAAGGCAGGAGGGAAGGTATCTGGGGACTACGGCAGCAGGGCATGGCAGGATGGCACTCCTCTGGGAAGCTTGCTAACCTAAGACTTGTTAAGGGGGAGAAATTAAAAGCAGCAGCAGGCTACTGTAAATCATTCTGGATTTGATGGGAGCAGAAAAATTGGGGAATCACATGGCACATTCCGCTTTAGTCTTCTAAAATTCTTGTATTGCCCCGTGGTAGGTGAGTGGTTTCCCGAAGCTAAGTGATGCCTTCTGATACCTGTCAAGAACGGCTTGTTTTCCTCACTGCCTCCCTAGGGAGGGAATTATACGAGCTCTTAGGCTCAAAAACATTCTTTTAAAGAAACGAGCAGGAGGGTAGAGCTAGACAAGTAGTGAGCATAATGAAGAAAGGAATGAATTTAAGATGCTCCTAGATTTCTCTGAGCAGCCCTTCTATACACCATAAAACCCATTTCCCATGTCAGTGCAAACTTTTTTTTTTTGTGAGAAAGTTCTGCTGTTTCAGAAAGAGAGATATATTTTTTCTTTGTGCCAAACAAACAGTCCTTTAGATACACTGGTTTCTTTGAGAAACCAAGGAGTGGATCAAGATACCTTTTCATGGAGCACTTCACGTAATGAACGAGATCGTTACGGTCAAATGAAGCCATGTAGCTGAGCAAACATGCTGAACTCTGAATTTGTTGGAAGTGAGTATAAACAGATTTCATGCCCTGAGAGGTAATTCCTGAATGGTGGCAAAGATGTGTAATTATTGCTAAATTTACCAGCATAATTGAAGTCCTGTAGTCAATTATAGGTGATAACACTACTTGTGCACACTGACAAGAACTTATGGGAATACCTAAATTGTGGGTTAGTTGGCTGGCTGCATGTGTGGTTGCAGCTGATGGTGTTTGCGCTGTGTTTGAAAGACTCACGGAATTCCCTCCTTGCTAGGAAGTGGTCTGCCACACAGCCAAGGACTGGCCCAAGGACTGTGTTCTGGTTTATGCTTTCTCTTATGGCAAAGGTCAGGTTTGCACAGTTTGTATGTTGTTAAATGTCTAGAAAAAGGTTGCAAGGTTGATCTACTTATTTTTTTATTTTCTTCTCTAATTAACTTGTGTTCCTACGTGTGTAAGTTTGGGAGTAAACACGAGTGGTAAGAGAAGTTATTTTGAAATGTTTTCACACTTGAATTTTGTATTGGGTTTCTGTGGCAAGGTTTTGGTAGCAGGGGGGTTGCAGGGGTGGCTTCTGTGAGAAGCTGCTGGAAGCTTCCCCTGTGTCCGACAGAGCCAATACTAGCCGGCTCTAAGATGGACCTGCCGCCAGCCAAGGCCGAGCCATCAGTGATAGTGGTAACGCCTCTGTGATAACATTTTAAGAAGGGAAAAAGTTGGGCAACGGGGGGGAGAAACGGCAGCCGGGGAGTGAGAACATGTGAGAGAACCAGCCCTGCAGACCCCCAGGTCAGTGCAGAAGGAGGAGGAGATGCTCCAGGCGCCGGAGCAGAGATTCCCCTGCAGCCCGTGGGGATGA
>JANZLQ010000017.1:16625270-16650076 GCA_026212715.1 Elanus axillaris
GAAGTTGTGCCCAGGAAGAAGGGAGGGGTGGAGGGAAGGTGTTGTGAGATCTGGTTTTATTTCTCACTACCCTACTCCATTTTGATTTGCAATAAATTGAGTTTATTTTCCCCAAGCTGAGTCTGTTTTGCCCGTGATGGTGATTAGTGAATGATCTCTCCTGTCCTGATCTCGACCCACAAGCCCTTTGTTATATTTTTCTCTCCCTTGTCCAGCGGAGGAGGGGGGAGTGATGCGTGGGAGTGACGGCTTTGGTGGGCACCTGGCGTTCAGCCAGGGTCAACGCACCACAAATTTTTTGAGACCTTATGACTTTTTTCTTTTTTTTAAATGAATGACTGGTGTTCGTAAAAACCTGTTTGGTTTTTTTTTTTTTGGTTCCCTTCTTCTTTGACCAGGGCTTAATTATAATATGCAGGTGTCATGAAAGGAGTGCATGTGCAAGTACCAAGGAAAACAATATTTTCAAGGTCAAATGCCAAATAAAATTTTCAAGACCAACTTTGATTCATAAGATGCTTTAGTCCTGAACTGAAGCTCATTATAGTTCAAGTGCCTGCAGCTTCTCGTTTTGATCTCTGCTTCAGCAACTGCATTCAGAACCTGATTGCTTTCACTCATGCTCTTGATGGAATTACCATTCCAGTAAACATTATCTCTGACACTTCCTGTTTTCCACGCTTTCCCTTGGTCTCTGGTTCAAAAGGAACAGCTGAGGGGGGGGTGACCAAGTGGTGTTTTATTATGTATCCCCACTGACAGATTAGGAACAAGAGATCAGCCTGGATGGGTCTGAACCAGATCGATCATGCTTCATGCCAAATAAAAAAATCTCCCAGACAGGTGGGGTGAAATTGAAGGAATGCTGACTCTTATTAACTAAATGCACATGGATATGTCCTTAAAGGAGAGTGGGAGGATGGAGCCTGTTTGTGTTGCCACTAAGACTCCCAGACAGATTACATGCTTGACTGCTACCATACGTTGGCTAGGAATGACATTGCAGCCTGTCTGTGAGAGGGACCCTCACGAAGAATAACAGCCACCGCTCTCCTTTAGGCACCATTTTCTGCTGTTGTACTGGATTTCACTTTTAATTATACCCATATATATTTTCAAGTGTTTTTAAAATGGCAAATTTCAAAAATTGGCTTTGGATGGTTCAGTTGGCCTCAACATCACCTTGTGGTCATTTTATTTGAGCCAAATCATTCCTTAGTTAAGGAATTGTAGCTGAACAAAACCCTACTCTTGCTGACTTGCTGAAAGAGAGCAGTAAAGCAACACTGCTATTGGAATGCAGCTGCCTTTCTATGTAAGCAGTGGAGAAAAATTCAGAAATAACTATTAAAAAATCTATTTCAGAGTGAGACGCAGTCTGGGTGATCACTTTTTAAAAAACGTCTTTGTGTGCTACTGTACCTTATAGATGGGTCGCATTAGGATCATGGAGGGAGGTACCCCAAAAGGCCTGTCTCTACTGGTGGTTTGTTTTGTTCTTTTTTTGACAAATACAGGGGATTTTTTTAAAGATGCTAACGACAATCAATTTTAAATGCTTTTGTCTTTAGCAGTGTATTTCAGCGAAAGGTTTAAGTCACAAAAGTCTAGAAGATACTAATATGCTGACAAAAAAAATGGTCATTCTTTAACTTAAATTGCTTGCTATGTTGCTAAACAACTATCTAAAAAGCTTTATTCCATAACATGCACTGCAACTTTCTGAAACAGCACAGAGAAGTCCAAGCTCTCAGCTTTAAAAATTAAATTCTAACATTTAAAAAAATTGAGTCCTGCAAGCAATACTCTCTAATGATCTCTGTCTTGAAATTTAATTTGCAAAGGTGATACTGGGACCACACATACCTCATGTTTCTATGTTAAGCTCCTATGAAGTTGAAACTGGATGAGAGATTTTCTCTATCTATAAATTTGGTCTCTCCATGAAATGTGAGTTCATAGAATACAGAAAAATTCAATTCATACATATTAATCTTGTATGTCAAGGAAGCTATTACTTTCATATGCTTTTATGCTTCTCACAATGTAGGGTAATGATGCTGTATATATTAAAATTTAAATATTTTACAGATGCAATCAAAAAAAATTTAAATAAGTTAAGGGTCCGACTAAAATGGAAAAGCAAAGAAATTTAAAGCTCGGGTAGGAAATTCTGGTCTATATGATATTCTTCAGTATTTTCAAGACCACTGTTGAGTGCTACTGGGTTGGCTGCTTTGTCTAATCTTGCACTGGTCTAGGAAGAACCACACCTAAGTTCCATTTGTGAAGATTAGGTTTTTTTTAAAGAAAAGTGAAGATATAGATTTAAAACTTTCACTTTGACATTTATAGGAAGCTGCCTACCGCATATGAGTATGTTTATGTAATGAAGCAAAATTATAGATCATTGTATTAACATGCATTTATTTTGTTATATGCTTTTTGTTCAAATCTGTATGAAGAAATACATGGGTTTATTTTATTGAATTTCTTTGGTTCCAAGTACACTTCTGAACTGATTATAAGGTAAGAATCACACCCATGATAAAGCACAAGGGGTTCTGGACTAGATCTAGAATAGCAGTGAAACACAGCTTACTTTTTAAGTTAAGTTTCTGATGTCCTGAAAAATATTCTTGAGATGCTGATTAAGTCCAAGGTTGTCTTAGTTCTGTAAATAATTTCCTTACAGAACTGCAAGGTTTCCAGGAGCCTGAAGCTGTCCTTCAGAAAGTAACCAAAAGTGGATCAATAGGATAATAGAGAAGCTGGAGACTGTTCAGTGCATATTCAAGAGCCACGAACTAAATATTTCTCCTTTCTTTAAATTGCCTGCAGATGCTTTTAGGGAATAGCTGATAGGGATATTCTTAGAGAACTGTGTTCCACATCAAACATAGCAGTATGCTTTGCTTTCTCTTCAAAAAGTGGCATCATCACCAATGATAGCTTTTGCCCTGTAGATGAGGGGTTAGAGTATTAGCCAAGATGCAGGAGAATAAAAAGCACATCCTTCCTTCTGCATAGAAGACTTAAAATCCTTATCTGATATGTCCCAAGAGAGTATACCACCTAATCAGCTTTAGGCTGGTTTTGGAAGAGACCATGTTCACCTCCCAGCACAACTGTGCAGAATAGGGTTCAAGATTCATTGATCTGAGGGAGAGGCCAGAAAGGAAGAGAAGGACTCTATGAACAATAAGTTTCTTTAAGTTATTTTTTTCAACTTTAGCTTATTGCTAGTCTAACCTTTCCAGGTTGAGCTTATAGAAATAGGAGCCTGTTAAATTTTCATGTGGACTGAAAAGCCCTCTATTATTCAATTTTATTCCTTAAATAAGCACCTGAAGAATATGGTATGGTCATGTCTTTGCTTTCTTTGCCATGAATTATTTGAGTTCTCAAGTACCTCAAAGTAGTAAGTTTTCTAATCCTCACATCATTCTTGTAACTTGTACTCAGACTCTAATTCCCCAGGATGGTTCTTTACCTCTGGATACCAGCACTGAGCAGTGCTCCAAATTCAGCAGCACAATTTCCCAGCACAGAATTAATGCAACCTCCCTTTCTATTTGAACATACTCTTTCTGTACCCAGTGAATGTATTTGCCCTTTTGAGTAGAGAATCATGCTGGAAACTTGAGCTCAGCTGATAATTCACTGATACTTCTCTCTCTCGTTTCTCTCTCCCTCTGCCCCTGCCTCCCTTTCTTTTTTTCTTCCAGAGACTGTTTCTGGCTGTAACCTAGAAGCAGTGACTATTCTCAGAGGTACTACTATATATGTGGCCATATTTAGGATCAAAGTGCTTGTTTATGTTTAGGTTATGAGGTGGTTTGTACCACTTTGTCATTCTCTTCATTAATTACTAACCCTAATGGATTCATATACATATGTGAGTATATGTATATATGTATAGAGAAAGTATTTCTTTCAGGTTTTCAATGCAAATAACTGTGGGGATCCAAAAAACCCTCCTACGTTCTCAATGATGCATGTCCGTTTGCAGTTATGTTTGGAGACCTGTCAGTCACACAGTTTTACTGATATGTGCTATGCTGTATTTGTGTCACATAGTGTCTTAATAAATAAATCAGGGAGTGCCAAATCAGTGCCATAAAGAGGTTTAAATATATGAATTCTCCATTATTCCCTTTTTAACTAAACTTGTAATTTCATCATAAAAGATACCAGTTTAGCTTGATGCAAACCCATGTTGATTGCCATTAATTATATTAGCCTCCTTTTAATTTGTTAATCAAGTCCTGTATCAGCCAGCTATTTTGCTTAGGATCAATGTCAATGTGACAGGCCTATAATTACCTGCGTCATCTTATTTGCCCTTTTAAAATATTGGCACAACATTCAGCTCTCTTCAATGTCTCTAGTGTTCCACAACATATCGAAAATCAACATTAATTGTCCAGAGAGTTCCTTCGCAAACTGTCTTTGAAACCTTTAAACATAAGTTGTTTGAACATGTCAATGTCTGCTTTTAGGAGCTACTTTTTAATACTTTTCTGAGCTACTATTAAAGTTTTGTCATCATTGTCAACTGAACATGGTGGGAGGCTTTTTTCATTAATATATTTTGGAAATATTTGGGAAGTGCTTCTGCCTTTTCACTACTGTTATTGATTTTTTTTCTGCTAGAAATCTTTTCTTAACCTTCTGATAAAGGTTTTCTGATTCCCAGCCTCACTTCCTTGCAGGATCAAGCAAACCCCTGTGCCTGCGTTTGACATCCATTTGCCATGGAAATCACTAACATCCCAGGCTTAGCACTAGATCTGCAGTGTCAGGGGACAGGAGTGAAAGAGGATAAAGTTTTGAGGTAAACATTATATTTAGGGTGTTACAGGCTCACCTGGAGGCCACAAACAACACAAGTCTCTGTATGGTTTCAGCATTAGATAACATGCAAAGTATAAGACAAGGGACCCCTAATAGAGCCGAAAAGGGGACATAAAAAGCCCAGTGACACAACAGTTTTAGTTAGCGTGATGGGGAGGACAAACATGTTTGACAGTTGCACAGGCCTTGTAGTGTTGTTTTAAGATAAATATAACCCATGAACTCTTAGACCCACTGATGTCTGTCAAACCTGATGTTCATTTGCTGGATAAGAAAAATACCAGAAAAGCAAATATTTCAGTAAAATTCTCCAGGATAAAAAAGCCTCTTTAAAACTGAGTAATGAGCAATAAATGTGATAGAGGGGATGCTTGATGGGCTTGCAGCCTTAGTGCTGTGAACAGCTCCATTGTCAATTGTACCCATTTCTCTTAACATCACTTCTGGTGCTCCGGAGCTGCAGGTCTCCTCGCCGGTGGGGTCCCGCAATGCATAAACACCATCAAGCTGCCGCTCAGTAGTGCTAAAATCAGGGAAGGCTTCCCGTGCTGCTGCTGCGGCTGATGGCCTGGAAAAGGAATGCTTTTGAAATGGGCTGTGGCATTTGCTGCTTCACTTGATTGTTTCCATCTCTGCATCAAGTCCTGTTTCAACACAGTGTGAGCTTGCTGTGGGCGAAGGTGGGTGTCTGTTGGACAAACAACAAAAACAAAATCTTATACTATTTTTTATACAAAATGGATGCTGTCTTTATTTTAATTTCTAAAGCAAAAACCCAGGTTGAGTGTAATGAAAATAATTCCCATTATAATATATTTTGTTTCCTAAGGGGTTAGATCCAAAGGCTGCTAGAGCCTGGAGAGGTCAGAGGAGGCATTCCTTATTCTGGCAATAAAATGGCCAAAGACATGATATGTACATAGCTTCTGTTCATGTTAATCATCACGGAAAGCTCAATGTCAGTAGAGGAAACAAACAGACAAGTACTGTTTATACAGTGCTTTTTGTGAAGTCAAAGAACATTATCAGGGAAAGACACTATGAGGGAAAATGCTCCTTTTACAAAAGTGTTAAAATAACTTCTTTAAGATTTTAAACTCCCAGTGTTTGCATGCCTTCCAGTCTCACATAAATCTGTAAAAGACATATAAATTAAATATAGAAATCATAGACCACAACCTTTTTCTTTCCATGTCTTCTAACACAGGAATACAATTACTTTCACTGAAAATGAAATGAACGTACATCTTGTCATTCTGTGTCCTACTAACGGTTAGAGTCTCTTGTCCCAGGTAGTGCGCTGGTTCAGAACAGAGTCAGCCCCAGGTACACAGAGTTTTGATGTAACTATAATATAAGAGAACAGATAATATGTAAGATAGATAAAAATCAGAAGAACAGTGGCAGCATGTTAGCAGTGTTAATGGTGCAGTGGCATTCTAGCTGTTGCTGCTGACATTGTGGAATTTGTCACCACAGAAAATAGAGGAAAGTTCAAGATATCATAAAGAGTATATGGATATACAGGATGTCTGCATATGAATAATAAACATATATCCAGGGATGTGATGGTTAACAATAGCAAAACACTGTGATGGATACAAAATTTTCTCTATTCTATTAGGAGAATCTTTAGTTTGACTATATGAGGCAGTAGCTGTGTGCATATTCCTGCCATCATGGAAAAGAGACTGCTCAGTTTGGGGAACTGATGACAGGACTGTTGTATGTTTCTTGCAAAGGCTTAAAAGAGAAAGGTAATGAAAGGTAAAGGAAATACAGGAAACACTTCAGCAGGAAAAGCATCTGACTACTAATAAAATTCTGTATAAAGTTAAGGTTGCTGCTTTTTATCCATGAAGCCCTAAATCTAGTCTTTCCCTCCAGCAGTCTCTCTCTCTTGTGTATTATCACCACATTTGCAAATGCCAGTGAGGCTTGAATTGTAACCTTAGTATGAAAGAGTAAATTTCCACAACTTTGTACTAACTAGTCTATTATTGTTTAAATATCAGGGCATGTTACAGAGCACATCTGTTTTTTCTGGACACCTAGGAGGTGGGGGGGTGAGAGAGTATGGGATGGACAGAGTTTGAGATACAGTGGATTACTGGTATTCATTAATAACAGATAAATATTTAAACATTCAAAGATTATGACAGCTTGTATAGAAGGTAGCATCAAGCCTTTGTGTTTTGTTATTGAAATAAACATTAATAACCATTGCCAAATTTTTCCACCTTGTTGTTGTAGTTACAACTAATAAGCCCCCACAGTTCCTGTGTCAACTGTCTCCACATATTTCCTCAAAATTACTGATACTTTTCTATTTTCTTTCAAGTTCTTGAATACAATAACAAACTAGCAATTTTTATGTCCTTTCATCAGTTTATTAACTGTAAAACTATGGTGAGCAATTTGCTAGTTTGAAACCAGCCATTTGGTTTCTAAGGATATCATGAAGTACTAAATTTAATCCTTTCATTTACAGTACATCCCTGTTCTGGAAACCAGAGACACAGTGCGCTGTGCTCACAGGGGCAGTCACTGCTGCAACTCTCGTTACTCTGTTCCAAAAGCATATGCCTCTAATATCTCAAAATTTCCCATCGATAACAATCATATTGTTATATGATTCTGCCTTTGTTTTTTAACTTTGTTTTATAATAATATCAACAATTTGACTTGATCAGATTCCTACCCCCTCCTTTGAACAAACAGGTGATCATAAGAGAGATCCATTAATCTGGTATATTTAATAAGTGCAGCTGCTTGGCCTGCATTCACTGTCTCATTAAACTGGATTATAATATCCAAGTTTTTGTGGCTTATGGTTGGATATTTAATGTGCTCTTTGAGTAACCCTCAATTCTGTTTTCTACACTGACTAAAAAAAAATAAAATCAAGGAAATAGGAAGCAAATTCTCTCTAACAGCATGACTGGTGTTTCCTGAACTGGGAAATAATGATACCAATTAATTTTATTTTTTTCCTTTTCTTCCCACTTTAAAGTATCCAAATGCACATACAGGAGTCATGCCAGGTTAACCGATTGGCTGTTAATGAAACCTCTGTGTGAAGACCCTCCTTAATCTACTCAACCCTCCAGAGATCAAACAGAGTTAGCAGAGCAGGTTATATATAATGGATGTGCGTGTATAAATCACTTCCTCAAAGCTAAATTGTTCCAAATCACTCAGTGGCAACAAACTGCAAAGATTCTCACAGACATGTAACACTCCCTCCTCCTCCTCCTCCTCAGTAAGGATTATTAGCTGAGAGTTAGAAAATGCCTGGGAATCCAGGTAATAATACAGTAATAGGGTAGAAAGCCAAGTATGTCAAGTATGGAATAAAAGCAAGCATGTAAAAGAAATAAAAATTATTTTTGTTTTCTGATAAGCATTTTGTTGGCCCTGGGGGAATTCATACTGTTGCTTCAATTTTTGTTTAGGTATTCTTAAAGAAGGTAACATTAAAAGAGACATAATGGCAAAAGAAGAGCGAGTCATGATTTTTTAAGGAATCACTTGCAAAATTATGGAATAAAATTCACCTGTGAGTTACAAGCTCCAAAAGGACACTGCCGACACCTGCTACCCACAATCTACATTTTTTTCTGGTTTGCTTTTGTTCTTCTGATAAAGTAAATTCTTGGAACCTGATTACATGAAAAACAGTTGTCTTTTTACTTATTAATGTCTTTTCTGTACCTGCATTTTCAGATATCCTTTTAGGAACTAATCTTTGAGCTCCTACAGAAGAAAAGTTCACTGCTTGCAGATTGCACTGAGACCAAATCCATCTCATTCAGTTTAAGAGAGAGAAATTCTGCTCTTCGTTATTGTCTCATTGGTTTCAGTAGAACCTATTAACATAACCAAGAGCTGAATTGCATTCGAGGGAAATTTTAAATGACTGCACAAATAAAATTAAGTTTAATGTTTTTATATATTTTGTTTCCTATTTAAATTTATTCTTCAGATGTGTATTACTTGTCTCTTTCGCTCTGCTTTTTACCCTACTGTATTACTATTATGCTCATTTTCTTCCTTTTCCTAAAGGTCCACTCCAATTATTTTTAGCTTTATCCATGCTCAAGAAAAAGAGTCCTGACAGAAAACAGTCTGCTTATCACTTCTTATTGAATCATTGATATTCATGGATAGTTGTTGTCCATTAGGAGTTTCCTCTGAATACATGCTATAGAGTAAAGGAAGGTTCAGTAGGCCATGGTTATAAGTATGTGAAGAGCTAGTTTTGGAAAGAAAAAAAAAAAGAGGAGTGAAAGGCTCAGACTCTTGCTCCTGTCCTGTATTTTAAGTTTATTGTTTACCCTGAAGACAAGCTGCATATGCACATTTCAAGACCATGATCAGAGATCCAAATATGGTGGGTTCCATCTTTGTCTAGAGATACAGTATTTGTAGATGAGATTAATGGAAAATGAATTCTGTGACTATTAGAAGTCATTAACAATGGAAAAAAAATCCTAAACACGTCATTACTGGGATAAAAGACATACCTTCAAAGTATTAAGCTTCAGATCATTCCAGTCTACTATACTGATGGGAGTAAAATTCATTTCACTTCATTTTAGATGACTACAACTTGGTCACCTTTAATTCCCTTCTTATAAGTATTCTTATGTGCATCTATGGCATGATTTATCTCAATCTATAGTTGGTGTCTTTGGTTTAAAATGAATCACACCTCTTTTCTTCTTTGGTTATATAGGGCATGTGATTAATTGAAATACTGACATCTACATATAGACATCTACATAAGCCTACAGATGTCTACATTGATACATAGACATATATATTTGGTCAGATAAATCCTGCCCAAAGCAATATATCCAGTAGCCCCACATTTTCCCTGTCCCCTCCCCCGCCCCATAAACTTGTAAAGCTTTTCAAAGTATAAAGTTTCCATTTCAGAGTGGCATGTACAAGCAGACAAGCTTTGAGACTTCAGTCAAATATCATTTGTAACATCTGAGCTTAGCAACAAAAAAGACCCAGTCCTGTTTTTATAATGGACGTACTGACACATCCTTTGTGTTATAATAAGCATATAGATGAATACAATAAATTACAATTGAAAGCCAACCAATGTCACTTCCTTCCCTACATTGTGGAAAGCATAAGTGTGCCTTTGTATGAGGCAAGAATTGCTTTCGCTCAATTTGTTGTGTGGGTAAAAGCAAATCTTTAATCAAATTCCTGCTTAGTCTTAATGCCAATTATTGTTCCTAACTTTGAAGATTTCATTCCAGAGGTTCAGACAAGTCAGTCCAGAGAGCTATGTACTTCTCACACTTGATCAGCTGGGTCATCTATATCTCGGGGAAAGGGGGGTGGTGTTGGTAAGTCAAACAGCAGTGCAAAATAATTGCTTTTTCTCTTTTTATATAGAAAAAAGGAATTTTGTTGAAATGACTAAGTCTTCAAAAGGCCATTTTGCAAAACAGAAATACACTTAAAAGCATATAATCTTTAGCTGGAGGCCAGACTGAGTATGTTTCTGATTATGCTGGTGACCCTCACCCTAAAAATCCCTTTGTAGAAATGCCTTTATTCTAGACAACATACTGACTAGCAAATGATCTAACAGATTTCACAGCACATAAATTCAGACCTAATAAATTATTTCAAATTCAGACTCCCTAATTACAGAATCAGTGAAGTATTCCATTTGCAATTGCAATTATCTAAACAATTAATAAATACAACTAAAATGAGGCAGCACAGAAAAATATTTGATAGCTATTTACTATGGAAAAGGCAGGCTAAAATTTTAAGCCCTGGCTAAAACTGGTGAGAACTGCTTAAAACCTATTATTCGTGGTCGGTCCTAGAATAGGAACATTATATTAGATTAGCTGAGTGGAAATGCTCAGATATTAACCTCTGTTATTTGTTAATTTTTATACTTACTTAGAAATGTTCAATTCTGCTTTTGCAGTGTAGTAGTTTGTTCACTTTAGCAGGAAAGGTTTTTGAAATATAGAATATGTTATATATATTAAATATTAGTTCTGATGTATTTCTTGGAATTTATACTTATAGAAGGAACAATCATAAAATTATGAAATGTACATTGTTTATAGGTAGGGTATGGCTGTATGTGGATGGCTCTAACACATATCAATGTAAAAGATATACATTTATATACTCTCGTCTCCCATGTAAATCTAATAGTGGGAATGCATATCACTTATAAAATACAGAACAACTCACCCTTTGCACATAATGGTGCTTCTAAAATACCTTCCTTTTGCCTTTTTTTTTTCCCCATGCCCAGTAGCAAAGATCAATCGAAGCAAAAAACTAAGGAAAATGTTAGTTGCTGCTATCGATTTATTTCAGATATTGGGATATCTGCAATGGGAAAATTGAGACAGGCTACCAACAAATGACAAAGGAGTCTATACTGTGTGTAGGTATAAGGTGCTTTTGTCCCAATACTCTGTAGTGTTTCAAGCACTGTTAGTGAACAATAATAGCACTGCTGCCCCAGAACTCTGTCTTCATGATTTCTTAGGGTTTCATTGCATCCAGTGCAGTGGGACTTCATTTGTTTCTTCACTGCTATCGGAACAAAATACATGAAGATGTTGAAATGTAGTACCGAGCTTGTAGGAGATGTCCCTGCTGCTCACCTGTGTCCCCGAGCAACAGAAGGTTGTTCATCAGAGGTGGAACTCGGGTGCTGCCATCTTCTTAATGACCATGTCAAAAAAGGGGAAAGTGGAAACAAGACTATAACTGCTGATGTTTGTTGGCTGCCACATGTAGGTGCCTTCTGAGCCAGATGATGCATTAATGTGAGAAGATGTTGGGACCTCAGAAACAGTGGGACTAGTTGTTTTGCTACCAGATAAGGTGCAGGCTCATTTCAGAGAGCTTAGGAGCTTTCAAGACTTCTGTGACTTCTGTTCAGACAGTGGGTTCAAGCTCTCTGAAGGAACCTCTGAAATCATCATCTAATGGCTCTGAACTATTCCTTAGGAGAAAGCTTTCAGTTTTGTTAATTTTTATTGGCCCAGGGGAAAAGTTAGTACTTTCCAGAAGCTGTGAATTAAGTCTGAGATAACACCTTGGGTCTGTGAGTGAATTATGAGCTTGTTACAGATTTTCAGGATCTAGTTAAGGAACGGACTGGTGAGGAAAGTTCTCATTTCCTTTGCAATTGCTACACGCAGTTACTAAAAGAGCTCTTGCCACTACTCTTTCCCAGATTCTTGGGATTTTCTGGGGTCATGGACTTCTGGTAGAAGAGTGATAAAATAATCCATTCAGCTGACTGAAAGTGAAAATGAATTTCTGTTTTAAATTGGTGGTGGCCCAGCAGAGTAACGTCCATACCTCAAATACAGCACTCTTGTTTGTGCAAAGTCTGTATGTTTTTGTAGGCATAGATTGCTCCCTACAAAACCTGAAATAACAAATTGTCTTTTTACTATAAATGTCATGTTAAGCTTTGCACATTCATCCTTGACATGGTCCCTAACTAGGTTAAGCCTTCTTGCTATGTACCAATCACATCTGAAATATTCCATAGGAATATAAGAAATCTCATGCTGTTCAGACTAATGGCCAACACGACCTCATAGTCTGCTTCTGACAGTGGCAATAGGACACTGAACATCAGCTATGTCTACCCATCTTCTCTTCATCAGCCACCCCAGATTCCCTCCTCCCACTTTTCTTTTGCAACAGTAGGTGGTAGGTTTTTCTTACTGGTGTGTTTAGCAGTGCTTGTTACAAGGGCATAAAAAGTTCTATGGAGCATTTATTGGAAACATACTTAGAATTTTGCAGCACAACACCTTTCTGATGGAAGAAAACTTCCACTGAATTAGCATCAGTGCAATAGCAAGTCCTAATTGTAATACCTTTTTCTAGAGTCAAATCCTGTGATCCTTACTGTCAAAGCTTCATCCTGGAGTGGGTTGAAGTTTAGCCTCAGTAATAACAGAGTAATTCTGAGGTGTGTCCCTTTGTGAAGTAATTCATAGCTTTTCACATATTGCTGTAATATACATTCATTTCCCTTTTTACTCTTAGCCTACACTAGAAGCCATATATGTATTTTATGGAATACCAAGAAAACAATCACAAATCATCTGTTAGCAATTGGACTACACAGTCTTCTAAAGCTGGTTAGATTTTCTTTGACAAATATATTCTATTTCTTTTAATCCAGCTTGCTAGGAAAAAAAACCCTAAAACATCAAGCTGCTATACATGTTGCCTTTTCATTTTAATTGCTGGCATTTTATAAGGAATGCACACAGGTCCTAATTTGCACAAAGAACTTACTGTAAATTCATTTGCAATATCAAATTCCATGTCTTGGTGGAAATTAGATTTGCAATAAAGCTTTGTGTCATAGAACTGCAGGTTATTATTTATTATACTATCTTAGTCTTATTATATTCAGTTGAACTCAGTTTTAGCAGACTGAAACAGCAAGAGAGCATTCATGCTAAAAGTCAAGGAGAATCATGGCTGTTAGGCAGGGACAACTCACTTCTTCTTCAAGTCACAAGTAAAAGGTGGACACCCTCCTGAGCTGCACCTGAGGAAAGGGAATGAAAACATCATTTTTTACTGAATCCCAAAAGACTTTCTTGAATAAACTAATATCAGTAGGGACAGCAGATGTTTAGCACCTCTAAAAATGGATTCTTCCAAATCTCCATTTATGAATGCAGTATGGAGGCACTAAAAATTCGTTGCTAAATCTGGCAGTCTTGGTCTTTGGGGGTAATTTGTGCTGTGTGGATACTTCCATCAATGAATAGCTGAAACAGGTAGAGTTGCAACACAAATTTCTCATCTGGGAGTCAGCAATTTCTCTGGAAGACTGATCATGGCTATTTTAATTGATGATCATTTGTAAAAAGGTAACAAGGATGCAATGGCTTTCATTCTTGTTGTTAGAAAACTGTGGAACAAGGAACCTAAAGAGAAACTCCTGACCTCAGCTCCTCTGAATTTTCTGTGTTACAGAACTTTTGCTTGAATTTTATGTCTCAGTTTCATTCCAGTAGCCTGTGCAATGAACAAGATGCTGTCTCTGCACCCAAAGCATTTGTAAGGAAGATGAGGGGAACTATTTATAAATGCATTTAATCAAGCATATGAACAGATTAAGGTGTAAAATGTGGAGTTATATTTGTTTTGAAAAAGTAACAGCTAAATCTGCTTTGCCACTCTTGTAATCGAATGGTAAAGTTTGCCGATTAGAAACCAACACCTCCACTGGAAAAATTGTATGTCCTTAGATTGACTGTGTCTCTAACTGCCTGTGACTGATGGAGTGTGTTTCCATGTTTTAAAATGGCATTCACAGGTATGTTTATGATTTTTATTTTAAGGACCTGATCGTACATTCCTCACACGTCTGAAATGCCCAGCAAAAACAGCAAGAGCTTTGTATTTGCAAGGAATGCAGGCACCAAGACTTTGTAGTTGTTGCTCTGCTTTTTCTTTTTTTTTTTTAACGTTTGAAATGTGTACTAATAAGTTGGTTTACTATCAGCTGACTGCAAGATTTATATGTATTATTTTTCACTGAAGGCACCTGTACCAGAATAATAAGAATGCTCAAATAAATACATTCTCTGCATTAACTTCACTGTCCCTAACAGAGTTAAACTAGGAAGAAAATTGAGTACGGACTTCCTTTGTAAGCTGACTTTAGAGTGATGTAACTACAGAAAACAAAAGCAATCCTAAAAACCTAAACCCTACCATAAATGTCTAACATACAATTTGTTCTTCTGCTTATGCTATTTTGCTTCAATTCACAATAAAGTAACATTTCTGCTTCACTAGCACCTGCTGTGTATCACTGCAAATGATTACATATAGCAGCACAGGTGCCTTGAGGAAAGGAGAATATACTGTTCAGAAAATACAAACAACTCTATTTGAATTTATAAATATCATAATTCCTCCTGAAAAATATGAACTCTTTAAACAAATAATCCTTTTGTGAGTGTTTATTCCAGAAAACCGTATTTTCTTTCCCAGAAAATTACACGCAGCAATGGCTGACAATACTGGCGATTTGTCAACCATGGCATTCAAAGAGATGAGAGCTTTGGGGTTTTGTACAGAAACTGGAAAAAAAGAGGCTCTGGTACCCAACTAGAAAGTGCTTGTGAAAACAGTCTGGAAAGAAAAAAAAAAACAAATACCTACTGCTGTGCTTCATGTAAGGTTAACCTCAAACTCCTTTAGACTGTTGTACATGATGCTTGCCTCTAGTCACTCTTCTGTGAAGACACCAGGAATAGACAGTTTGGTATCTACATTTGGACACCTGCATAGCTCAGTACCTCAGAAATGCTGTGCATAAAAGCTATCAAGAGGTTTCTCTGTGCTGCTGGGAGACCCCAGCCCTGCAGGGTGAGTGTAGAACTTGCTGTGGACCACAGCGTTGACCAGGACACATCACAGCCAGGCTCTACCCAAAGAAAAAGAATTTGCTCAACCCACTTAGATTGCCCAAAGTCCTGTCCGTGTGGGTGTTAGGCTTGTTGCTATTACCCAGTTTGCCTCACAGATGGCTTATGAAGGAAAATAACCTTTGCCTTTGAGAAATAAAAAGATAGTGCATGGTCAACCTAAGAATATCCCTCCAACACTCCTGAACCTGCCCTCCCCCCTCCCCCGGCATGCCATTGCCTATTGCTGTCACTCTGAATGTCTTGGTGCTCACTCCAGGGGTACAGTTCACCAACCTCAGACATCATAGTTCAAAGTACAGTTAACAGGAGGACATGGATAGATTTACCATCCAGCACATCAAACTGGACAGTGTCCTCTGAAATAGCTGTTCTGCTGGCAGTGGAACTATTGACATCTTAAGGCATCCAAGAAATGTAAAAAAGAGGGATGCTTGTGAAGTTTGGTGTTTCATCTTGGGCTTAGATGCCTACCTGCAGCCATGACTGACTTAGATGTCTCTGAAGGCTAAATTAAAAAAACCCAAACTATGTCTTACAATAAGAGACCTCTTAGAGTGCAGGCAGCTATTTTATATATATTTTATGGTACAGCCAGAGGAAGCAGAGCTGCATGCCTTTCACACAAGAGCTTAGTGGCTACAGAGCTTGCTGAGGATCTGAGATGACTGGCTTTTACATCTTACGGGACTAAGTAGAGGAAGCAAGAGGTGGGTTAGCTCTGCAAGCACATGATTAGGTTACTTTGCTGAGGGAAGAAAGTTTTGGGGTTCCAGTCATTCCCTCAGTATTTCTGGTTTTATCCAATGCTTGCTTAATGTGGAATATATAAACAGCTAAAGTACCTTGCAAGTTCCTGTCTGATGAAGTGGTTATGTGGGGATTTTGTGGATAACTCATCTAAACTGCTGTTTTCAGGTTTCACACTTTGTGCCTGAAAGAGATCTGTTGTAGTGTACACCTGGCTCCAACTTACTGTGCATAATAACAGTAAGACCTTCATAGCACTTCTGTATGGGATATGCAGCTCGCTCAGGCACTACCAGTGATTTTAGGCAGCATTGTAATAATCTACAAACAACCCCAAAACTAAATGCACTAGTATGTCCATCTTTTGCTCTGCCATCTGTCCTAGTTGAGCTTTCCTGGGCTGTTGGCACTAGCTCTGTGTAAAGGCAGCAGGGCTACTTCTGCTGCTTGTTTCCATGACTTGAGATAAGCTGGGGATTCTGCTGCATCGGCTTGCTGTAGGCCTTGCCTGTGGGACACCATCTCCTGAGAGAGAGGAGATTCATTTCTCTTCCCCCCAGACTCTCATGAGACTTCACGGAAACACGGTTTGTTGTTCCCCACTCCCAGCAAGACTCACGATACCTTTAGAAGTCCATGATATAGATGGACTATGAGCTACCCACACTGGCTCTTTGTATAGTCCACAGAGACGGGCATTTCCAGCAAGCAATTAATGGCTTTCTAATCCTTGGGTGAATCACACCCTATTTTATTACCTGACTAGCTCAAGTGCAAAGGTCTATGTTTGGCCAGAGCGTTCCCACCCTTCCGTGCCTAGCTGAAGTGAGAACTTCAGACGACTGCTGAGCAAATGACTGCTATCACCCCCTGCTCATTTGGAGGGAGAGGTGGTAAAGAGATTGTGTGCCCTTTCCTCCCCATCAACACCCTCACATGTTACAGGTATGCTCAGGACCATCTGAAAACAGTACAGGCTGCACTGTCTTCCCAGCCAGATATCAGCAAGATCCACATCGCCACTATTGGAACTATTATGTCATATGAAAAATACGCAGAATACTTCTATTTTTAGATGCTTTGATGCCATCTGCTTCTTTATAAGTCCTGATGCTCACTGATCACCTTTCACAGTTCTGGCTTATGCTGTTCCAGGGACTTTTTGGTGTACATCAAAAATCTGTGATGGCTAAAAAGGCGGCAAGTTTGCCAGAAAAGAAAATTGGAGAGAAAATCAAAGAAGAGCTTTGTGAGACACCTTCTTCATATGGCTCCAAAGTTTTCTCTAAATGTGTTATTCTGTTCTGCAGTATTGCGATAACTTTAAAATGCAAAGAAATATCTCGTCCAATACTAGCTGGTGTCTGTAGTGCTCCTGTTGTACTCATACGTGTAAAATATTTAAATCGTTCTGGAATGGCATTAGTTAAAACATTCACTTGGTTTCTCTATTTACCTGTTTCTTTTTTGAGTGCAGGGCAATACTGATGCTGTCTGTTAATACAGAAAGTCACATGTACAGCTGTATAAGAGTTCATCACAAATAATGGCACTGTTCAAGAGAATGACCCTTATAAATTACATAGATTGTTTTCTGCTTTGATATTTTTTATTGCGAAACCAAATAATTTTCCCTCAGCATTTGTTAAACAATAGATTACTCCTAACATAAAATTACCACAAGCCAACTATTTATATATTGCCACTCTTTAAAATCACATAACTAATGGTTACAACTGCAACTCTATACTGACCTTTTCCTTTTTTCCAAATAAAACTATCATAATTACATAATTTGAAGCACTTTCTTTAAATTGCAGCTTGTTGCCTGTCTTCTACAATAACATGTTTTAAAATTATAATAATTCAGTGCTTTTAAATCTGATACCCCCCACTCTGCTAGCACTAGGGCTCCATGCTAGATGTCAGTGACATTCCATGTAGGCGCAGGAATCTCCACTAATGAACCTGAAGCAGATGAGGGTCATCGTTAATGTTTGACTGTGTATTTACAGACGGTGGCTTGATGGGGAGCATGGGCAAAAGTAATAGATCTCCCACCTTGCTTCCTTAATCATAAACTCTGCCTGAGAACAAGTGGCTTGTGTTTGGGTATACACTTAGATTTCAGTCAAGCTAATGACTAAATATCACTGAATTTCCCCAGGCATATGAAAATTAAAAATGTTTTTTTCCTTTTTTTTCCTGAATAATACTTTGTTTGAACCTGATGCAACACAAACTAGATGACAAGCATGTTACTCACCAGCAGCAGGAAAGGTAAATTCACAGGTTGGTAAATTAGAGAGGAAATTCATGTGAATTCTGCAGGGGAGAGGGGAGCAGCCAACCCAGAGAAGAGACAGCTGATTGTAAAACTACCACACTGCCATCTCAAATATGTATCTGTACCATCTAGTTTCAGAGGGCAGGGAATTAAGTAGGGAATCAGCCCACGGACTTCAGCTGGCTTTAGATTAATGCCACATCCTTGCTACAAATCCATGAAACCACTATGGGATGCTTTAATAATTAATAACTTCATAATGGCAGAAGGGCACTTATTTGGCAAAGCAATTGTCAGTTTAGTATTAATTCTGTCAAACAGTTCTCCGTAGCTTTGATGCCCTTTATTATCTGTCTTATAACAGTTTTGTAATCAGGGTGGTGCAAAAATATTCACTGAAACTGCTGCTAGAGCTACTGGCAGTATACCACTTCTAAAGACACTGGAAGATTTGTATTTTTTTCCTACTGAATATTATTGCTTCTGAAATTAGACCTTATTTATGCTGGATAAAATCAAACATGCCATGGAGCACAGGGCTGGACAACAAGGTGATAAATATGCTTGAATCCCACCTATGTTTTATTTTTCATCGTGAGTGCCAGCAGCCAAGTCGGGCAATGGAGAACTGTGGGAGTGCAGACAGTGGCACAGGAGGTTCACAAATAAATTCTGTTGGTTTCATGTGGTGGTGGCAAGCACTGATCTGGGGGCGAGGGGGGAGAACATGACTGTGTGTGTTCATGGGGTTGGAAGGGCCATCATGTTTCACAGATTCCCAACAACAAATTCTGACAAGTGAAAAATGTTTGATTTTAAAAAGTCACACAGCTCGCCTTTTTTAAACACTTTCAGTATTTATTTAACCTAGTAAATAGGTTTATTAGCAAGGTTCCATTCTTTGTAGTTTAGGTAATGGATTTACCATATGTTTATGCTTTAAGGACTTGTGTAAGACTGCTAACACCTATTTCTCCACCTCCTGTCTCAGGGGTTAAGACCTTGGTATGTTGCCAGTTTACTGCTGTGGTCCCTTCCCCTTGTGTAATTACAGTCATTCCCAGAGTGAAGGAAATTCCCTGAGCTTTTGCTCTAACTAGCCACAATGTTTCACTACAAAAAGGCACTTCTTTAAAAGAAGAAAAGTAATAAAACTTTCACGTTATTAACTTTTCCCTTTTAAAAGAGGTTGAAAAATGCCATTGTACCACATTAAAGACCTTTACATAAGACTCACCATTGGCTAATGAGCCTTGTTGTACAATCTACCACATGCAACTGCCTTCAAGTGCTGCTTTTAACTTAACCTTGATGTAGTGCCAGGAATGTGCAAAGGATATACTTTGATGGTGGGGCAGTCTACTTCCCTCCGCCTTTTCCATATTGATACACTTCAAAAATATCTGTAAGATTTAAATTTTACTGTTGTTTAAGAGAACAACTACTTTATGTCCCATAAAGGAGAAATTAGTAATTATCTGCCCTATAGAAATAAGCAAGTAGATCAGTTATTTATAATAGAAATGATAAGAAGTTGTTGATACTTTTTACTTGCGCTGTGACTTTCTTCCTGTAGATACAAAGCGCTTCACAAGCAACCTCACAACTCCCCTGTGAAAAAAGTATCATAATCTCTGCTTTATCATTAATAAAACTAGTTCAGTGACTTTCCAGAAGATGACACAGAATATAAGTATCAGAAACAGGATCTGAAGAATTTTTACTTACAGTTCCCTCTTTGATTATGAGTCATTTCCTCCCATCACTGGAGTGAATTATTGTGGTAGCACTGCTACTGGAATTTTTTTAAATTTCATGTTATGGCCAGATGTGTTCTCCATGGAAACACATATTTGATTAATATAACAATATTTATAACACAGGTAATATCTGAAGATATTTTGGAGGTACTTATCTGACATTACAATTTCCTTGAATTAAAATGACTATGATGTTGAAAATGAATCCTAAAGTTTCCATGAAGACTATAGAAATGTTAATTTTCTTGAGCTTTATAGATTTCATTGACTTAATTTTTGTCTATTATTTCCTTGATTGCATGCTCGAAACATATAGGAGCTTTTATCTAAGTGTTTTAATTTTCTATCATTTGAGAATGCTGTGAATGAAGAGTATCTGAAATTCTTGAAACAAGTCATGAAAGATCCTTCACAAAGGGTATATTCAAGGATTAATTGGATGACAGAGAACAGGAAAATAAATAGCAAGGGACCAACAATAATTTTTGCTTTACGCATCCTAAAAGCCAAGACAAAAAATATTCTGTTGACATGAATATAAAAAGTTTGGAACATCTTCATGATACAATTCAAACTCTGGTGGAAGTGGAAACTGAAATTCCTTTTATCTTCTGCCATGCTTTCTGCATCCATTGTGCATGCCAGGCAATTTAGCATTTTCTTTAGATTTGAACACGAAAAATCCAGAGTGATATTTTGAGTAGGTGAAATCTTAACAAGAGCAAAATAGAGATCATGTCGTAGCTTCTGAAAATACCACCCTAATAGTACAAAAGTGATTAAAAATCACTGGGAAGCTGTGGGGTTGTCCAGAACACTTAATCAGGATCTTCTCTGGGAGAAGCCTATGAATTTTCAAGTTAACAGGATAGGATGTCTGACAGAATTACTTAAACTGAGTATGAATTGCCTCCTTTAAGCAAAGACTAGATTAAATCTTTCAAAGTAAAGGTGATTAAAAATGAGGTTTCCTTTCATTCCATCCTCTTCAAAGTCAGGAAGGGAAGCATATTCCACATGCCAGCTTCTGACAGTGGAAAGAGAACTGGTTCTCAATTTTGCAAATTACCAGGTGGTATGAGTGAAATAACACAGTTGAATCAAATTAAAGTGAAAAACAAAAGATTACAAAAGGGCATTTTTACGTCTCTTTTTTTTTTCCTTTTTATTACTGCATATCAACCACTCACTGTCATTGTCTTGACCTTTTGTAAATCCAGTTCTTTCTCTCTCTTTCTAGAATAGCCTTCTAAAGGAGAAAATTTAATTTTCTACAAGTAAATTTAATTTCTTCTTTACAATATTGCCTGTGACTATAAGCAGTTTTGGCAACTTCAAAATATGAAGGACTGACTAGAACTGGCTGAGATAGGTTAAGATTTTTTTTTTTCAAAAAAATTGTGTAGTTTTCATTTCTTCATTTGAAAAGAAATATTATTTCAAGTTTTGCAAGTATTTATGAAATGTTTTCTGAAAAATTAAAAGTATGCCTTTTTAATGAAAATCATGTTGTTATGGTTTTTATTCCCTGGTCAATCAAATATTTTTCTTCCTTTAAAAAAAGGAAAAATAATAAATAAATGCACACACTTAAGAAAATGGGTCAGTTTTTGCAAAAAATGTGGCTTGTTTCATATTTTGAAAGGAAAAAACCCATCAGCTTTCAAATATCAAAAAGCCCTGCAATGAGACAACTTGAGACTTAAAATGGGGATTCTCTGATCAATGGATAATGACAGTAGATGTAAGGTGAAAGTTAAGGTGATGGTAGAGGCATGAGAGAAGTGTGTACAGGTTGAAGGGAGAGCTGGAGGGGTAAAGGTAAAAAATGAGAAGCTTGAGACTCAGACAGGGCAGGACTTAAGAAGTGTAAAATGAACAGTTTCCCTGACCAATCTGTCTTCACCTTGGATCAAACTTCTTATAGTTATTATAAACACCTGGACAGTTTGGATAATTACAGAAGAGAGTTATGCAGAAACCAAACAACTTTGTGTTATTCAAAGCAGAAACCCTTAAAAGACAGATATATAAAAATAAGTCAGAGAACACACCACTGTCATTTCCTGAAAAATTGCCTGTATGTGTATGAAATGTGATTTTTGATGAGGGCTTGAGTAAGAATCCATATGAGCTCTGCCTGTGTTGCATGCAGTCTGCTTACACAGGCAGAATTGTTTTATTTTCTCTGTTAGTCTCCCCAAGTGTTATAAAATCCCTGTAACATTCTTCCTTGCACCACATTTGGTAATTAACTCTTAAAGCACTGGCATTTTTTAGAGATTAGTCAAACACTATTTGTTTTGTTAATATCTTTATTGAGAAGGGATCAGACATTTCCATATAATCACATTATTTTTTGAGACATCATTTCATGTCATTTGATTTATGATATACTTAAAATAAAAATACTTTCTTACTGGCTGAGGAATTCTGGGATTTCTCAGAATCCTGTGATTTTAATGGCCTTCAGTTAAATAATAGTATTGTTTATCTTGCTTTGCAAGGCACAATTTTGCAATCAGAAATTGCTGGTCTTGCTTTGCAAGGGAAAAAGACATACAAATGAGAGCTGTTCTCCCCCTGGCCCCTGCCCGGGGGAACAGAATCCTCTACTGAAGTGCAACCACACAGTTTAAGCTGCAGACATGAGGGAATAAATGGTTGGACATGCATGAGGAAAATCTTGTACAGTCGACAGCCAATTACTGTTCCTGTAAGAAAAAAAAGAAAAAAAATTAGTTGCTATGTAATACAGTACAATAATGTTGGTTGTTTCACTAAAACTATTTTCTTTTATCTGTAAATTTCTTACTTATAATCTCCTATGTCCATAATTCTATTAAACTCATTAAAAATGACACAACTTTATGTTCTGTATGGGTGTCTGCTGGCCTGCTACCACTGTAGTGCATCACTTTGTAAGTGGAGTCCTGAACAGACAGTCTGCCCTTTGGACTGTACAATAGAGTACTTTCGTAGTGCACTGAATGGTAACTGTGACTCCAAATGGTAAGGTGAAAAACTGGAAATTAGCTGAAGCCTCTGATATGCAGCATAAACATCATGATGCGTAGTGTAGGAGGAGACAGAAAAAAACTCAAGTTAGAAGGGGGCTCTGGAGTTCATCAAATCCAAGCTCCCAGCTCAAAACAGGGTCATCTAGAGCAGTTTGCTGAGGGCCATGTCCAGTTGGCTTCTGAATATCTCCAAGAATTGAGATTTCACAACCTCTCTCAGTAATCTGTTCCAGTGTTTGACTGCTCACATAGCAAATATGTTTTTTCTAATGTTTAAACATAAATGACACAACTTGTGTCCATTGTTGCTTGTCCTTTCACTGAGCACCACTGAGAAGAGTCTGGCTCACTTGTCTTACTCCCCCCATCAGGTATTCATACACCTCAATGACATCCCCCCTGAGACTTCTCTTCTCCAGGCTCAACAGTCCCAGCTCTCTCAGACTTTCTTCATAGGAGAGCTGTTCCAGTCCTGTAATCATCTTAGTGGTCCTTCACCAGACCCTCTGAGAGGGGAAGGATCATCTCCCTTGACCTGCTGGCAACACTTTTCCTCAGGCAGCCTAGGATGCTCTTGGCCTTCTTTGCTGCAAGGGCACATTGCTGGCTCATGTCCAACTTCATGTCCAACAGGACCCCCAGGCCCTTCTCTGCAAATCTGCTTTCCATCAAGTCATCCCCCACCTTGGTGAATGTGATTATTCTTCCCTGGGTGGAGGGCTTGGCACTTCCCTTTGTTGAACTTCATGATATTCCTGTTTGCCCATTTGTCCAGCCTGTCAAGATACACATAGTATATCAGCCACTTGTCCCAGTTCTGTATCATCTGCAAACTCTGTCCCACCTTCCAGGTCATTAATGAGCATATTCAACAATATTAGCTCCAGTATCAGCCCCTGGGCCACACCACTGGTGACTAGCCCCAGCTCAACATTGTGTCACTGATCACAACCTTAAACAGTATTGGAAACACACAAACTTGAAAGAAAGAATCCTTGAACAATGGGCACAGAGAAAAAACAGAGAAAGATGGCTTTAAAGTGCTAGCCATCCTATCTGCAATGACAATCTGATGCTGAAATATTTTGACAGCATCCTGGAAGTGTGTTCATGATCTATAGGCAACCACAAAAATCTTTGGAGTTAAAGGGTGTGTTTACCATATTAGGTGAGAATAAATCATAGAACAATTAAATATGCATTGGACTGTAAGGGAAATTGTGTCTGGGAAAAATGTGAGAGGACAGAAGAGCTGTCCTTGATTGCTTCACTGGCCTGGACATGCATTGGTGGAGTTGTGCATGACCGCATGTGGCAGAAGGATGTGACCAGACCCACGGGTCACAGGAGGAGAGGACAGTGTACCTGGAACTACAAGGAATCCAAGAATGAAAGGTTTTTTCTTAGGGAAAAGTGGGTAGAAGGGAGCATGTGTATCAAGAAAGCAAGTGGGGTTTTGAACAAGGAAACTATAATGCTAATTGTTCCTGTTGTATTCAGGAATTCAGGAATGGTCTATTTTTCTACAAATAAGTTTGCAACCAGTATTATTGTTGTGGTTTAACCCCTGCTGGCAGCTAAGCACCACACAGCTGTTTGCTCATTTCCACCACCCCCCACCCTACCCCCCCTGCCCTGGTCGGAGGGA
>JANZLQ010000017.1:16650394-16678281 GCA_026212715.1 Elanus axillaris
GCCCCCCCAGCCTCCTCGCTGGTGGGGTGGGGTGAGGAGCAGAAAAGCCCTTGGCTCTGTGTGAGCACTGCTCAGCAATAACTAAACCAGCCCTGTGTTTTTAACACTGTTTTCAGCACAAATCCAAAACATAGCCCCATACTAGCTACCACGAAGAAAAATAACGACCTCAGCCAAAACCAGCACCATTATGATCTTGCCTTAGACAAAAATGGCAATGGTATGCTTACTTGTGGTGGATTATTCACTGTCAGTGTGTTGTACAGACTAACTGACAGAAGGCAGCCCTTGCTAAATGAAGTGTAAACATGCACGCTCCCCTTTAGCAAGAAGTTCCTTGGTTTCACCAGCTGATTGCAGCTATATCTTTAGAATGGTTCATTTGGAAAGAAATATAAGAAAATCAGTGCAGCAATGAATGTCTGGTGTCTTCCAAAACCAATTTTCACTCTTCTCTCTATTACCTTATAGAGAATCCCAGTAGAGTGAATACTGTGCAGAAAAGGGCTCATGAACTGGAATTTTACTCAGTGTCTTTGGCAACTTTGCCAGTTGCTTACACTGTCAAGGGCCACCCCTGGCCAGAACAGAGGAATGGCATCATCTTTCCAATCGTGCAGATATACTGTACATCATCTCACTGGATTTTGCCTCCTCTATTCTTGACATTCTTTATGTTTTGGGAAAAGTAAGGTTCATTCACTGTTGGCAGAAAGTCACCAGGTCTCAGAGGAAAATGAAGTTCAGCCTAAGTGCTCAAAACTGGAACAGAGCACAAAGGCACACAGGACCTGCCTTTCATAGTGTGTTTTACAACTAAGAAAAAACTACCGAGAGCTACTGAACATCCACCAATCCTTGGAGCCCTTGGGGGTGAGAATCCACATTAAAAACTGTATCACTGCAGTGTCTGCAATGTCAGGATTACTTTAATAATTCATGTCATTATACTTTGTATCCTGTTATAAATATTTTAAAAAATCCATTTAATCCTGTGTTTACCTGTTTCTTTAGCTTTTTCCTTTTGTCACCATTCTGTGGATCAATGCTCACACAGTTGACTTGTGTGCACAAGCTCCCCAGATTTTCTATTATACACAAGGATAACTTGTTTACCTAAAATTTTCCAATTCACTTTTACACCATGTCAGCAGACTGAGTTGTGATCTCTTGGCTCATGCCAGCAGAATGGGAATTTAATTATCAGACGAAAGGTAAAGGTGCAGTGATTTTGTATCCCTTTACTTTTGGGGCCACCAAGGAGGATGAAAAAGATTCCCCACACCTTTTCAGTTAGCCAGACTGCTCAAATGTGATTTTAAAGATAATGACAGTAATAGCTCACACAGCACATTTCTATCTATGTTTAAGAGCTATGTAAAGCAGTTTAAGCTGTTACACAACACCAAATGCTCTCCTTAACCCACAGTTTCTCCCGTCATAATCTAAGCTCTTCAGGTTCTTGCAGTAACAGGGTAAAAAAGACTGTGACTGGGGAGGGATCGATGCAGCAGGGATTTCTCTTTTACATGCTGAAGATAAATTAGCCAGAGAAATTATATCTTCTTGGGTTTTGTTGTAGTCTAAATCTCAGAGTTTGCAACTGCTGCCAGCCAAGTTACCTTGGGATTTGTGTATCGCTTCGCCATTGACTGGAGAGAGATGTTCAGTATAAGGCATTCAGCCCACCTGCTGCCTTTTCCCCATAGCTCTCCCTTGCACCGTCCACTTTGTGCTCTATGTGATATAGGTGTAAGTTCTGTCTTGGTACTTTAGCTTATAGTATTAGATAGCAGCAGAGCTTTTGAGATTTATGTTGATAAGACAGTTTCTGAGATCTTGAACGTTGTGATTCCAGGCAGTTCACTGAAGAGCTTAGTGTAAAGCATGCTTGAGAAATCTTGAAATTCTATTAAAAAATGGATTTTTATGGGAAAACTGGTTTGCAAGATCTACTCCTGCCTTACATGTTGGGTACATAATGGGTCTTGTAGCTAAATCCTATTTCTTTGTAATCTACAAGATTACAAACTCCAGTTTATATGAAAGCACAGTTCTATAAAGCAGATAGTGGGAGACAGAATTAGTGCATGGGAATTTTGAAAGAGATTGTACTTCAGGGGGTCATACATCTCTCAGCTCACTGGGGGATTTGGAATCATCCTGTAGGTATAATATTAATAGTAAGCATTGTTCGTATAGATTTTGATGTTCCACTTCATGCCTTTTAGCTATTGTGCTACTTAAAGCATTATGGGTGAACAGTAGTTTGAAATACTTCAAATAACAGCTATTTCACACCATTTTCAACTGACAGTCAAAGAAAAATGTCTTGCAAAAGTATCCTGGCAACAGGGCTTATACCATCAGTGTAATTCTTGTACATGTATTAGCATGCTGCGGAATATCACTGTGTTCAGAGAGAAGAACTGCAAATACTTTTTTTATTTTGAAGTGGCAGTTTTCCTGAACTATAGCAGTAATGATTAACTAACCAGGCTATTTGTGTGGAAAAGACAATAAAAGTCAAATAAAATCAGGTTGCATGAGCATTTTGTAAGACTTTACCATTATTTGCATTAAAAAGCTCTCCCTCTTTTAGAATGAGCAATCCTCAACCACAGACAGGGCTGTTAATCTGAACCCTCCACATTCAGGTATTCATATGATGCCACACGTCTTTAAAATGCTTATGAGTGATTTAGAATTACTTATAGGAAACTTTTGGCAGTGAAACCTGCAACTTTGTGAGGAAGGTGGTAATTTTCACAAAGCCCTTCCGTTGGGAAAGAATAATAGTTTCAGCCCAACCAACAGTGCTTATTTAGTCACAGGCAAAGTAAACAGTAGCCTACAGTGACAGACTGCCTGAGATGGCAGATGAGGACATGCAGTGGATTGCTTGAATAGCCAGTCTCTGCCTCCTACCTGCACAGCCTTCTGCTCTTTCAGTGCTGTCACTGAGCAAGGGATCGTGTTTTTGCAGCAACAAGAGAGAAGCAGTGGGAGGATGAAGCTTAAATTGCCTGGGTTCTTCCCAACTTTCTGGCCTGGCCCTGCTCCTTCTTCTCCAACCACCTCGTCCTCATTTTTGCAGTCAAAATGTCAGTTCTGTGTACATTGTCAGGAAGCCTTGAAACCAAGGAAGAAAGTGCCCCAGATGGCCAGAAGTGTGGAATCAGTTCCAAAAAGCAGAGTGCCAAGGAATGCCATGGGGTCTGCTAAGGTCTGTACTGCTTTTTAAGTAAAAGAGGTTCAACTGCAATGGCAATAGGTAGTGATATGAAGCATAAAAGCACATTGGATATATCCAAACATCCCTGAAATGTTTCTGTAGGCAGCCAGACTTCAATGGGCCCAAATTTGTGACGATTCAGAACAGAAGGGGGGGGAGGGGGAAGATAAAAAGTGATGTGATATCCGACTGCTGTAACTGTGTGAAATACTTGAAATAAGGTCTCTAGTAGTGTTGAAACAAATAAACAATTTATTTCATGTATGTGTGTGTGGATACTGTTCCAGCAGAATTAATCCTAGGCCAAGTACAATCTACACATGGCCCTTACTTCAGCCACAACAGGTATCAACCTGTTTTCACATATCCAACATAAAACCAATATAAACATCATATCTTATAGGCAGGCTAATTCAGCAGAAATGTGATTCTGTGATGATGCATGATTCAAGCTGAATTTGTACTGCAGGTGATTTGGAAGTGCTTGGATCCAATATTAATAAATGTTGGACCATACAGAACACACAGTCAGAAAACTTGAGCTATATGGGCTACTTGATTAAAACCTGAGCTTTCTGGGGCACGGTAAGGGAACTTGAACTGAGTGAATCTTTGATGAAGTGTTTCATTGGTTTAACATCAATCAAAACCTCACTTCTGACCGACATGGAAGTTGCTATCTGCTGATAGCAAGTTCTTTGTGCTTTTTTATCTATAGCTACAACAGGTGTTATGATGAGGAAGGTTATGGACTGTGCCAAAGCTCAGAAACTTTAGTTAAGCTTTTAGTTTTTGACCAACATTCTGTGTGACTTGAGGTTATCTCTGAATGTCTCTTCTCTCTCAGTAAAATAAGGATAATTATATATCATATATGAAGCATTTGAACATGAATGTGCCCAGGATTGTATAGGTATGCAGGGTGCATCAGAAGTGGATATCTTCTTTGCATCTGCAATGAGCATGAGAATAAGAGATTTTACTGAGCAACAATAATTTATATAGGGCTAATTGACTGCTGTTGGTAAAATCAACAAGATGAAAATGCTGAGTTCTCGTCATTAATTAGCCCTGAGCATTTGATTGGTAATAAACTTGTAAAGTTTCAGATGTGGTGAATAAGGTCCTAGCTCTTTAAAATTTTTCTAAGTGCAGTTGGTTAAAAAGTTCTTCTTCCCACTCTGCCCTATAATAATATGCAATTTTGAGTAGCTGCAGCACAGTGTACAGCAGGTGGTGACAGTATTTCAGTGGCAGAGGAACTTCTTCCTACTGAACCAGATTCTCAGGCGAAACAGAGCTTTTGATGACTTGGGCTTTTGGAGTCCCACTGCATTTTGGCAGGATCCTTGTATGTGAGGAGTGCTTCAAAAAGAAACAGATAGCAAAGAGTAGACTACGCTGGCTTTTTGCATTGACTCACTAGGCATTTCTACACTGAAGCTGAGAATAAGAAATGGAAATAATACTATAGACCTGAGGACCTGTCAATGATCTTTAAGATATGTCCTGATGTAGAGCAGTAGCATTAATTTCATATATCAGAGCAGCTTGTTTTAGCAATGTGTTTACTTATTTTAATTTTTTAAAAAAAAAAGCTGCATAAAAAAAATCATTAAAGCAAGCTGAGGAATTCTACTGCCACTCCCCATCCACCTGTTGTGTTACTGTGATGACACAGTGAAAAGGGACAAAAGAAGTTGTCAACAAAGTATTCCTGCTAAACACCTGAAACACGTTTTATGAAAGACAGATGAATGAAGGAGGGGACAGGTAAGGAAGAAGGCTAGGAAGAGAGCCTTGCTGAAACCCTGTTTAAAACAGGATGAAGTGTGTGAGGACGAAGGATCAGAGGGCAAGATAGAAAATGAGAACTGTCATCAGCAGGTCAACTTGCTGCAAGGCCTTTCATATTCTAAAGGGGACCACAGGAAATTTCCTGAAGACAGGGGCAGCAAAATATTGAAAGGGAATTCTAGCTGGTTTATGTGGATAGAGCTCCTCCAGGCCTACACAAATTACATGCTTGAGGCTGAAGAGGAAGCAGTGAGAGAAGAAATAAGAAAAGGCTTGGCAAGAGTTTTGAAATCTTGCCAAGGACAGCAGTGACCCCAGAGAAAGGGACAGATGGCTAACTCAGTTCCTGACACTAAGAAATTAGTAGGAGCAACATGTCCATAAAGTTGACTTCTGCTGTGAGGATGATTTTGGGATAATCAGCAAGGTTTTTTTCAATTATTTTCATCACTGTTGTGTACATATTCTTATGCTTCCTAGAAAACAGGATGGGCTAGGTGATCTCTTTGCATCTTCTGAAGTTTTAAATCTTTGATTTAAAATAACTTGGCAATGTCAACTATATTGTGAGAAGAAAATAAATTTCAAAATAAAGAGATTTTTTCTTCATCCTGCTGTAGATACAGACCTATGAAACAACTCCATTAGGGGGAAAAGATCTGAAAAACAAAGATGATATGAAATACATGAGTTATCATGCCGTATATAGCAAAGACAAGATAATAGTATATTTGGTGTGATTCAGATGGACTCTGAAGCATGGTGGGAGAAGACCAGCAGTCTTACATTTTTAACACATTACCCTATTAGCTGTTGCTTCCTTTATATTTCTGTTTTGAAACACATCTGACAAGGTACTTAAGTCCTACAGAAATTATTAGTCCCTCAGACCCAGCTGAAAATATAGCTTAGTTTATGTTCTAGTATTTAGCATCTCACTAAACTGAATAATATTCAGGATAGGGTAGGAGAACTTTGTAAAAATCCTCCTTTTGTCAAAGGAATTGCTCTCGAGTATCAATTAAGATTCCTTTTACTTTCCATTCATTGTGCCTGACAAATCATCCTGCAAAAACTGCTTCTGAAGATTGTGTTTGATCACTTTATCTCATGTTTCCCCTCTGATGAAAGAAGAAATGGACTTAAAAAAGAAAGACTAACAGGTAAAGATGTAGTAAAACCCCCTAGCTTTTATTGACTGGACAAGCATCAATACTACAACTCACAAATTATTACATTTCCCAAAATAATTCTACATGTACAGTGCCTTAGGACAATTGATTTTCAGTAATTATTTTTGACAGGCTTAGTAGTAATGATCTCACAAAGATGAGGAAGCAGGAAAACATATTGAAGTTTATCCCCCTGCATTAATACACAGGGAGGATATTTACTGCTAATAAGTAGAAGAGAATGAAAGTTCTTTGCAGGAAAGAGAGTGATACCTAACAGCTGAGAGGGTTTTTTTAATATATTTTCTTTTTTTCTGAGATCATGTCAAAGTAATATTGTTGCATCAATAGTAAATATGTACTTTTCCAGATTTTTTTACTTTGCTAAAGGAAAAAAACCTGCCAAACTTACCTTCTTTCCTAAACAATGGCCTAGCTTTACCAAAAAAGTTGCAGAATATTGTTTCTACCTAGTAAAGTGTTAGAATAATTGTTCCTTTCCAGGAAGAAACTGCCTACTGAGGTGGAAACTATAAATTTAAAACTTCTCAGACTGAGAAGAACAGAATCTGGCTCTTGAAATTCCTCTTAGCTAAATACTGTAATCACCTTTTTGTTACAGAAAAACTGGGTAGCAACACCTCTTCTGGTCACATTTTAAAAGGCAAGCTATAGCTATGATCAGTTACTTCAGATGGTACCTGGTATTTCTCCGAAGAGAATCTTTGTCTTTGGTTTCAGACACATCGAGACATCTTTTGGAGTTGGCCTAAAGAGCTCAAAGCAGGCTGGAATATCAGAAACTGGGATTTCTAAGTAGCTCAGTGTGTGAGGTTTCTCACTGCCTTTCTGAGGTGTGTGACTCTTCTCTGTCATCGTATAAAGAAGGGAAAGAATCCTTAATTCAATAAATTAGATGGTGCAATGCCTTCTTCGTATCATTCTAGGTTTCTTTTATTCAAATTACTCTTTAGCTGTGGAAAAAAGTACATGAAATCATTTGTGAACAAAAACTCTGTGAAGCTGTTGGATCATTAGTGAGATAATCAGTACTCTGGGCTTCACAATACTCAGACTTCGTAATTCTGACAGCAGTCTGTCTATGTCCATCAGTCTTCCTTGTAGCTGTTCTCTAAGTATAGAACTATCAGGGACTTTTTTTAGTTTGCCTTCTCATGCTTCCATCTTTATAAGATTTTTTGCTTGCTTCATTGCATATATTTATGCATAGAGTCTGAGTGATAGAAATAAAAAAAAAAGCACAAACCAGATCCCAGAAAAAAAGCTGTTGAAATCTTAGTGGAATCACTGGTGCAAAGTTAATACACTAACATCAGCTGTCCCTTGAAAATAAGCGAAGACTGAATGCAAGTAATTCATCATTCAGATTCTTTATCTGGCGCTTGCCACCTTGAGATCATTTGCCTGTTCCTGACTAGACAGAATTCAAATCCAATTTGCAACAATAAACTATGACTTTGAATGGATCAATCACAATTGGTTTTCTTTGTTACTTTAATTGAACCACCTTGTAATTACTGAAGTATTTATTTTTAATTATCATTTCTCATTTGTTCTGAATGACTGTATTCTGCTTCACTCCTCCAAGAACAATTTGGAAATATAATATGGTAACCTCAATAGGTTCCATTGTGGAAAAATAATAATGAATTTAAGAAGTGAATAAAGGATAATGATCATCCCAGAGATATAGCTGTTAAAGTATCAGGGAAAATTATATCTCAGAAGTAAAGCATTCCTTTTCACCCTTTAATAAAAGTGTCACTATCACATCATTAATACCCCTAATGGATATTATATAATATTATTATATAATCCACCAAGGCTCTCCCTCATCTTTATCTGTCCTTCTGAGCTTAGACAGTCAAATGCACCACTCTATTCCTAACCTGACATCAAAGCTTTCTTATTCCTTTGAGCATATAGGTCAGCAACTATTCCAGAAATGAGTCAGTTACCTATTTCATCCAAGTTCCCCTAACATTTTTACTGTTAGTTTAATGAAAAGAGAGAAATAGACTGGTTAAGCACTGCAGTAAAATTCCAAGGTAGTACGAGCTTAGCTAAATTTATGGAAACTTGTCTTGGCTTTTACCACAGCTCAGAATATATTCCTGACTAACCATTTCTGAAGCAAAGAAAGAAGTCTACCTAGAAGAAACAGCCTTTCCCAAAGGTGGATGTAGTGATATATGCACCACCTCTTCCACTTTGGTGGAAATACCTGTCACTAGACAGAATAGTTCATTCCTCTGAAAGGTGGTCACAATGAATAGATGACCATAAATATTTTCAGATGTTCTGTGCTAAGCAGTGTTTTTTCCATGGTCATTTGAGAGGCTGTCACCTGCGTCAGAGCATCCAGTTTCCCAAAGCTGTATGTTGATGCCCGTTAGCTGTTTGGTTTCACTGACAACATCAGTAATTCAGTTATGGGAGAGGCATGGGCACAGCAGTTGCAGTGCTCTGGCTGTTCAAGTGCGTCTACTTGTCACTGGTTTAAATGAGACATCAGGATTCACCATAGGAAATTTTAGAAGGTCCAGTATGGGAGGAAAAAATACTGCTGTGTTGTCCTGTCATCCAGTTTTCTGCCTGTGGAAATGGCCAGAACACCTGTCTGAAGTTTTAGTATCTCACACTCAACTGTTCCATTGCTTTCAGCAAAATGGTGGAACAGTAAACTCGTTGTGACTCAGTACTCGTCCATGGTATTTCTTTGCTTATTTGGGATCTTTGGAGACCATGCACTTTACAACATACATTCTTTCACTGCAAGACTGACTTCTTATGTTTTATTTGTTTTCACAGGGACATAAATTAAAGCAAAGCTCTGTTTTTTGTAATCCTTCAGAGTTCCTCATTGTGGCCGCTCTGACATAGGCTGACCTGCAGGGAGGTAATTCTCCTTCTGGGAGCATCTTGATGACGCTTACAGGTCCCTTCCAACTTGAGATAGTCTATGATTCTATGATCACCTACTACTACCTCTTTGCTTTCTCTTTGTCACAGTTAAGTGCACAAAGAACTCTCCATATATTTTCTGAGGAAGCAGTTCTCTTTCGGGTAAAGTTGCACATTAGGAAAACATTTCTTGACAGTCACGGTAATTGCCAGTGATAAGGCTCTGAAGGCATTTGATTCACTATCACTAAAGGTCTCCAAGACTCAATTATGTACAAAGAATGAGAGACAAACATAGATACAACCCCTTTCCTGCAGAGGGCAGAGAGAGATGATCCAAGTCCATCGTGCCTTTTCCATTGCTATTATGTATAATTAATTCAGGAAAATAATTTTCCTCCCCTCTACAGATAACTTGTTTTCTGGGGGCCCTGTATTTCCCTTTCTCTTGCTTAGATCATTAACTGTTTGTTTTCCTTTCCGTATGTACACGTTTAAATTCCATTGATGCTAATGGAAAATACATGTGCAGGGGATAATAAACATCTAAATATTTGGATTCTGCTAACACTCCACCCTACGGCATAACAGTAAAAATGTTATAGGAAAATACATTTGTGCAGAAGCACCAGAAGCACAGAAGGAGCATATTTGACATGTATCCTTTTTCCCACTGCAGCGAGATAAAGAAGCAGTAGAAAGTGTCTTTTGATTCTCTTTAGATAAATCTGTTCACACAAAAAGAAACAGGAATTTTAGTATTACTCCAGCAACTGTGTTTGAGGAACACGGCTTAGTTCTGCCTAGCAGGGATAGACATGACATTGGTATATTTGTCAGCTTCTTGGAAGGAGGGAAAAGCTCTTCATAAGAAGCCTGACAGAACTAGCATGAAGAAAATGTGGATGCAAGCACTAACTGAGACAACTAAATTACGAGCATAGCCACTTTTTGCTCCATCTGTCATCAGTGATGAATAAGATAATCATGACTTCGGGGCAACTGAGGTCACAAGTGAGATGAATCCTGTTTGGGGGGCAGATGTCTTAAAAGCTATAAACAAATGTATGGTTTGTTGTTTCTCTATAGAGCATAATTCTGCTACTGTATCACAACACTTAAATGGTACCACTAATATTTCAAATATTGGCTCTGACTTTCTACTTTTATTACACTAGGACTGGAAGGGACCATCTATGTCAGCAAGTCCTGACCATGGAAACCATGCATGAGATGGCTTAGTCAGGAAGATCTTATTTTGTACGTCTCTGCAAACCCCTCTCCAGCGCCCTATGGCAGATGCTGAAGATCTGTAGTATGAGAGCAAAAGCTGCAGTGACAAAGTGTCACAGAAAGTGGAGACTGCCACTGCTTGAGAAGGTCCTGGGCCTCACAGACGATCTTAGCTAGGAAACCACAACCCATGCTGCAGAGAGTTAAAAACCAAGCACACAACCATCCTTGCTAATATGACCCAGGGAATCGAATACCCAGCCAAATCTGGTGATCTGAGTGTGTAAACAAGCTATACGAACTTTCCTGTACAATTTATCCACTAGGGATAATGCAATGTTCCAAGGACACCAGAGCAACCTGCCTAGCTCTGGCCAATCTTCTGCATCTTGGGAGAAGGTAAATGTGTACTCACAGCTCGCATCACTATCTCTGAAGCCAAGTCAGGGGAACAGCAGAGCCCACACGTATGGAAATAGGAGAGTATAAATAAAGTGACAGCAAGTCAATCTGTTTTCAGACTCCTGGACATACAACAAAACACCAGATAGCCCAGGTTTCATGAGGGGAGCCAACCCAAAGGCAGATGCTTTCCTGCCCTGAGGGTTGCTTGGCATAAGGGTTTGTATATGTGTGTCAGGGGAGTGAAGGGGATATATTGGGGCAGGGAGGCATATGGCAGTGTTCTGCCACACTAATCTCCCAACGGGGCGGTGGCCATTAAGGAGCCTACACTGCTCGCTGCTCAGATCCATCTGGCAGCTGCTCCTGGGTGCCCTTGGGCCCTCCCGTCCACACCAGCCAAGGTGGAGCATGGGAGAGCCCTGCAGAGGGGAGATGAGGGGAGCCCAGCCCTCCATTCCTCGCCACATACGGTGGAAAAAATCATTCTTTTTTCTAAAGATCTCATAGGACTGCATTTTTTTGCTGAGGAAATTCAAGCTAGCATGAATGTAAAAATCTGTAGCAGCATATAGCACATGCACTTTTTATCCACTGAAGCCTCTGGGGTACCTGGCTGAGAGAGGAACAAGCATTTTTCTTTACATATAGGGATCTCTTACATGGCCAAAGCTCTAACTATCAATACGCCTGCCTCCCCTAGGGCTAGCTACTGGCAGCAAAACTATAAAAACAAGGTAACTTTTCACTCCCTTTTATCATTTCCCTAACTCCACCCTTCTGCAAACCAGCCAGTGGGGAAAGTCCTGACACTTCTTTTCCTGAAGGGACAAAACCAGTAGGAAATACCTGAGCAACGTTGTGGCCCTTTGGTGACTGTAATTCCCCAGAATACAAATGGTTATTATAGTAATGATTAGCAAGATATGAATGTTCACGTTTCTTTTTCTTTTTTCTTTTTTTTAAATGTCTAGATATTTTTTCCCCCTAGGAAACTGAGAGATGTGTGAAATTGGTAACAAACTGACTGAAAACTTCAGAACACTTTTATTGGCAAGGACATTCAGGCAGCTATAGAAATGATAAACAACTTTCTGGACATCATTATAGCAATCCCTTCGGCAGTGTACCATCCCTTTTGAAGAAGGTTCACAGGATTCCCTGAGTATGCTAAAGTACTATTGCAACCATCAATACTGTTATAAACTTACATGCTTTCAAAACATTCTCAGTGGCATTTAAAGTGTATCCCACATAATCTAAGACACAGTCAACCTTAAGTGGATGCAATTCCAAAGCAAGAAAAAAGTCAGGGGGAAAAGAGTATATTTGAATATTCATGGTCAGACTCCTAATGATTTAAAAGGCCTAATTCCCAGTTTTCTTTCTAGTGGTCTCATCAGTCTGTGTTTTAAAAAACAATGTACTTTAAAAAATGAAACATTGTCTTAACAGTGCTGACCTAGAAGCTGTACCTTGTTTTCTTGAAATAAAAGTTCAGTATTTTATTGGGTAAGAACTAGAGGCAAAAAGGAAGTCTGTACACAAGCTATTTGACCCAGTACGTCCATAAAGACTGAAGAGATAGTGTGTTATTTATTTCTCCTGAAAAAAGTTCACTGCTAAAGCAAGCACATTAGAAACACTTTTTGTCAGTATTTTCTAGTAAAAAAAACAACACCTGTTCCATGTCCATCCTTTTTTTTTTTGACCAAGTCACTTCTTGGTTGTGGGAAAGAGAATTAAGAGAGTAGGAAAAGATTGGTAAAAGCTAAATAAAAGTCAGATAAAATAAGTACTTTTGATACAGAAAACAAGGTCTTGTCAAACAGTTTCCCTTCTTTCCCAAATAATTTCTATGACAAGTTTTGAGCCTTTCTGGTTGTAATATGTACAATGTCAAACTGCTTGTGACTATGTATTGCTCTTCCACGTCGTTCTTGTTGGTTAGTGTAATTCTTTCTGGCTTTTAGCAAGCATAAGCTCCTTTAATTGTGAGCCTTCCTTAATGAAGACTATGCTTGAAACTGTCATTTAAAATAAGTCATTAATTGTTTTCCATCCCCCCATTAAATATAATAGGAAGCTATACCATTAATTCTATCACTGCTAAATCCCCACATTGCCAGATGCTGAAGCAGAATGGGACTATGGATTACAAAACATATGGATTTATTTACACTAGGTAACTTCTTTATTAAAATATCTTAACACAGTCATTACAGAGACTTCTTTCCCAAGCCCCTGCTGTCACACTCTGCTCTGCTCAAGAACACACACCACATCTGCTTTTCACATATGCTCTCCAGCCCCAGTCCACCCACATGGGCCCCATTTGCAGCAGTATGTGCCTCTCCTCCCGAGCCTCAGATGCAAACACACAATGGGGCTGTAGCACTAACAGAAGCACCATGGGTTCAGATCGGCCTTGGTTGTCTTGGAGAACAGGCCTAGACCATCCCTGTTCCAGCAGAGCTGGTCTTCAGCGGTAGACTCTCCAGGTAGCACTGCCTGTGCAGCTTATCCAGCGTAAAGCTGCTGAGGCAGATTTTTCACTGGTGATCCCATGACTAGGATTTTCTAACCCATTTAAAAGAAAAAAAAAAAAAACAACCCAAAAAACAATCCCCTATCTTCCTCTCTTGTTTCCTTTAAGCCACCAGTGCCTCAACCATAGACTAATGCTAAACACAGTCCCTTGCTACTGAGGAGTAAGAAAAGGAAAGACCTTGGGATGAACTGCCTGCTTCTCTTTCCTTGAAAACTGCTCAGATGCCTTTCTAAGCAGTGTAAGAAAAATGCCTGCTGGAACAGATAGATTATTCTGAAGCTTTCAATTTGTGCTTGGTTTGCATAGGTCTGATTTTCTAGCTGCAAGAGCAGGGGTGCCCTTCCTGTCCCTGTATAGTTTGTTCTAATTCTGCAAATAGATAACCAGGAAAAAATGGAAACTATTCTTAAAATGTACACTCTTTGTTTCCTACCTGTCTCCTCTTTCCTTAGCTACAGACTGTCTTTTCCCCATGGGCAGCATGCCTTTGCTTGACTTTCTAATTCTCCACCCTTTCAGTGATTTTTTTTTTCTTTCTGGGTTATCATCTTTGAGCCAAAAATGTGTGACCTCTTTTTTTATTATCAGAAAACACATAATCTAACAAAGGACTTTTGAAACTGCCTCCATAGCAACCAAGGATTCTTTGTAAAAGAGGATGTTTAAAATCTCCTCACTGCTTAACAATGTGTTGCAAACCACAGACCCCATTCTAATGAACTACATGTACACTGCACACCTCACCCCCATCACCCCCACATTGAAATGCTAAAGATGCAAGGTAATGCCCTCCAAAATTAAGAAATAGATAATTAGGGCTTTTTACTAAGGCGATTCTATTTTCTTCTCCCCACCTTTACCCTCCTCTCAGTGGCACCAGTTTCTTAGTAGCGGTACCATCTTCATATCTGAGCTGTCAGTGTGAATTGCTGCTCCCTAGTACCCCTCTTTTGAACCCCTTTAGACCAGCCATTCTCACAGCGTCAGCACACATCCATTCTCACTTTCCATTCATGAACTCTCCACTCAAACCAGTCTGCAAGTCTCTCACCTGGTTCCCAGCCCTGCCTGGCATTCAAGCCAGGTCCTGTTCCTTCCTCCACCCATCTACCTTCTTACATTGCCCCTCATCTAACTCCTTTTTTTAACTCCTCGTACAATCTTAATTTTCTCTGTCCCACCCCTCCTTGACTCTTCCTCCCATTCTCTGCCTTCTCTTGTCTGGCTTCACGAGCTTTTTTGCCTTCCTGTCTCTTCCTAGTCCACTTAATTCCAGTTGTTATTCCAGGCTAATTGCTCCTAACCTGAGTTCTGTCTTCCCTCGTTGCTCTATCTATCAAATGGTCCCATTTGCTCTAACAGGCTTTTCACTCTGGCATCTTTTTACTTAAGCAGTTCAGTTCTTCTGTTTTATCAATTAAGTTCACTATTGCTTGAAGTATCAGAACATTTTTATTAACTTTTTACCATTTGTAATATCACCAGCATAGATTCTAATACATTTTTATTTATAAATGTCTGGTAGATGGCAGCTCCTTCCTTGCTATCTAATAAATAGAAAATTTATTTAATTATTTTGTATTTAAAATCTATCAGGGCAGGAAGAAGACAGGAGAATCAGCAACAATTAGCCATTAGTGGAACTAACTTCCAAATACAGGCATTACAGGCAAGTACTTAAACTTCAACAGCATGGATATTTTTTCTCTCTGCATTCCCCTTACTTCTCTGATGTGGACCACTAAGGCTTAGTTTCATAACATTTTTTGGGGGGTGGGGAAGTCTTCTTTTTATGTACTCCTGTTATCACATCTTGGCAGATTTCAGCAGCAAACAAACATATAAACAGTGATGGTGTGCTTCAAATGGGAACATTTAAGAGAATCAAATGGGGCTTAAACAAGAAAGAAGGTATTCATGATGTGGATCTTTACAAACCCGACCAACATGACAAAATATGTGGAAGCAATACTAGTGAATTATTACAAAATAAATGTGCTTTACATACATCAAAACACAGCTTTGCAGAACACCCAGGTAATATCAATAAATTGCCAACAGTAGCAATGTCCAAAAATATTGACTGAGAATTAGAATTAACATCTAACACAGACCAGATGTTAGCTCAGAAGAGCATTGGACATATTAACATCAATAGGCTTCCGCATGGAACAGTAACCATTTTTCATTAACAACAAAGTAAGTTGTCACTGAGCTGTGCTTATGGTGCTAACTGATACTTCCACATTGGGCCTTCTTCATAGGGGGTTAAAGCAGGATACAGGATACAACAGATTTCCAGAGGAAATTAATTAATTCAAACCATTTACACCATGTTGACGAGGTTAGGTTTACAATGCGGTCACTCAGCTTAGATAAAAACACAAGCAGGTTTGGCTGATCCCAGGATTTAGGAAGGGAGGGAGGAAAAACAAGAATTAAAGACTTTCTAATGCCAGCAGTTTTCCTTTTTTTTTTCTTCCCATAGCAAATAAACACATTGCTTTTCTCCATGCACACATAGTTGAATATTACCAAGTTTTAGAGTAGCTTTTGCAAACCTTCTTGGGAACATTTGGCTCAAAATGACCCAAATTATACTGTGAAGAAATAACTGGTACTTATATAATTCCCAAAAGATTTAAAACTTCAAATTTTGAAGATCATAATCTTTGAATTCTGCTTCCTGCATTTGACTTCTTAAGCAAATCTCAGTGAAGACAATCTTATGTCATATGCAAAGTCATTTCAGTTGATGGAAAGAAGATAACACTAGCTGCACCATCACGTGATCTTTTCCAGATTAAGATAGCTAATGAGAGTCCTGTACAGATGGCAGTGGATTTTCCTTTTCAGCATGTTAAAGATCTTTCAAAGGGATGTTTTGGCTTTTTTTGATGGCAGAAACAGAAATTAACAGTGTTCCCTGAATGCTACATGCTGCCTGAACAGCCATCAGTCCATCTAGAAAAGCAAATACCCGTACAAGTAGGTGGCCATTCAGCTGTTTTGATAGTGTGAAAGACATCTTTGGCATGTCTTCTCTCAGTTCACTATCACTCACTATCACACTAGGACATCACCTGAGCAGTGGCTATGAAGCCACACTGGCACAGTTAAAAACTATTGTTTCTTCTCTCATTTTTTCCTCACAATACTCTTTATTTCTGTCTGTGCCAGTCTAAATAACCAATTGTACATGTATGCATCTGTGGTGGTGCATTTCTTCCCCCTCTCTGGGCTGATCTATGAACTTGGGAAGTCTCACTAGCATTTGTGTAATGAGTTGGGCGGTTAAGCATCCCTTGACCATACCAGGAACACTTGCATGGCTAAGACAGGGAGCTGCACTAACCGTACCAAGGACTCCTGTTGCCTGGCAGAGGCTGGGGACAGGAATAGGGATAATTAGTCATTTCCTGACAACTTTGGGACATATCTCAGTCCTTTCCTGACAGCCTTGGATCATCCCATATCTGAATCTTAAGTTGTTCTCTGACAGCCTTGGGGCCTTCCTTATGTGAATCGTAACTTGTGAAATGGTACTAGTGCTACTGGAATCCCAGTAATTTGCTCGTGACTAAAGCAAATCATCTCATGAACCTATAAGCAGTGGTACTAAGTGAGACCCTTTGAGCTCTCTTGGACCACAGCAGGCTGCAACTAGCATGTCCCTCTGAGTGGGACACCTCTCAGAGCTCACAAACTCTTCAGTTTGCAAAGATCAGAGGTCTGTCACCAAAAGCTGACAAAACTTGGGCTGATAATCTCTGCTCCTTGAGGCTCAGCCCTTTGCCCACTGAGAAAGATGACAAAGCATATGACAAGAATATTTTCACTGAACTCAAGGGGAATTTTTAACAGGTATACCTCTTTTACTTGTATATGTGTATCTTTTAGTGTCTTTGTGCATGTGTGTGTGCGCTAATCTGAATATTCTATAGCAAGTATATTACAAATATTGCTTTTCAAATCTATACATAAGTTACTGCCATGAACATCATTCAACTGTGAATGAATCTCATGCTGATTTTATACTCATAATCCTTTTTGATATAAATCATTGACCAAGCCTGGGACTAGGAGTCGATCCAGCCCCACCTAGATTCTAACAGGAGTTTAGAAAGCAAGGGGGTCTTCTCTGAACCTCGTGACTCAGCAGGAGGGTCTCCCCTACCTTTTTACATTCCTGATCTCTGTACAAATCACAAGACATCAATTCTAACTTGATTTTCCTTTGTATGTTTCTCTTTTACCCTATTGCATCTTCAGTCTCTGTATACATAATTTTAGTTTGATTCTAACTTAATTTTTCTGTGTATGTTTCATCCATATATTAAGTAAGAGAATGAACCTTGCCATTGAATTCTGTGAAGTCACATTTTTATAAATTCCTATTCAATCATTTTTGCTAATACCCTTGAAGGTGATTCTTTAAGTGGTCCAAACCACTCAATTTTGCAACAACAGCCATATAACTGAGCTGTTTTCCATTACTTTGGCACTTAAAAAAATATCAACAGTGAAATAATTACTGAAGTTTTTAGACACCATGTTCAAACTGGAGAAATGGACTTTTGGGTGAGAGAAAGTTCATGAATGGGGAATTTTTCTGAGGGTCAAGTAAAAACTGTTAAGAGGTGAAGTTCTGTGATATATTCTTAGCTCTTCGTCTCCCAGCCAAATGAGGGATGTCTTTATTCTCAGAAATAACTTCCTTCTTCCTAGGATTCTGCTGCTGTAGTGAAGAACTGATCCACTCTGAGGACCAAGGCCATTATTTTGGCATGAAACCTAGGAACTGGTGAGCTTACATGAATCCGTAGCAGATGAATCATGAAAAAACCAGACCACTGTTTAAAGCTGCAAGACTCCATTCATTGTTTCTGCAATGAGATTTAGAGACCAGGAGGTGCAGTACACCAGTCTGGATGGATATAATGCAATCACTGACTGTCAGTTCCAATTAGAAGAAACATGGTTCCCTAGGAAGCTATAGGGGATGGAAAAGAAAAGAGGAAAGGAGTTTTTGAAGCTGACTACAGCTGGTTGCTCTTTAGAGTCTGATGGTCTCTGTTTAAGGCAGAGAGTCTACCTTTGTGCAGTGTCCTGCTGCAATCTGGTACCAGCATGCTCTCCTGAGAGTGAGTGAAGAATAATTCCAGTAGTGAAGGAGCAAGAGGTCATAAGATGCAGTACAGAGCTCCAAAGAGGAAATGAAAGACAGAATTACTTAGTAGCTGGGTTGTGAGAGAGTCAAAGTGATCCATATGATTACTGGACTTCATACCCCATGACACATATACCCTGCCAGCACTCTAAATTCGAGATGGTATGGAAAACTTGCTGAGGCTCATCTACCCCAGTGGCTATTACTTCATGCTGCTGCTGATCCACGTATGAACTTGTGATAGTGCCAAGAATAATACTGAATAGATGAGAAGTCATCTTCTCTCTCTGGGAAGGAGGGTGAAAGAGCTGGACTCAGATGGTATTTCGGTTAGACCTTCTGGAAAAGGATAAAAGTCTGGGGAGAGCACAGATGTATCCTGAAGATGAAGCCACTGCCGAACATATGGTGTCACTGGGAGAGTTTCAGACCTCTTACAGTTATGTCTAACCTGTGATGAATGGGGAATGTGGTGAAGCTACTATTACATGGCAGTTACCATACCTGATGAGTATTTTAGCAGTGGTTCATAGTCAATCTGGAAGAATATATTCAGTTTTGGACTAAAGGGTCTGTGCTGGATTAGAAACCATGCAGGTTTTGTCATAATTGGAAGGAAAGAATAGAGTAATTTTATTAAAGTTACAAATGACACAAGCTGAGAAAACTTTAAGTACACTGTAGAAGAGAATTCAAGTTCAAAATTATCACAGAAACTAAGAGAATCAGAGAACTTTTCAAGCTGAAAGGGGTTTAAGGAGGTCACTTGTCCAGCCTCTGGCTCATTCCAGGGCTAACTATAACATTAGATCAAACTGGTCAGGGCCTTTCAAGATCTATATAGAGAAAAAAGACGCAGTTCTACAAGGACACACACAAAATTCTTCTCTGCAAGTACAAACTGAAAAATGTCTGCCTAAACAAAAAGATCTGAAACTTACTGTGGCTTACAAGCTGGGCATGGGTCAAGAATGTTATGCTTTTCTGAAAAAAGTAAATAGGAGTGTTATCTCTAATTAAGCTGAAATATTTGCTGTATTTGGCACTAGTAAGGTGTCAGCTGGAGTACTAATGTCTGATTTTGTGTACAGTTCAAGAGGGATGTGGACCAACTGAAAAATGTATTGTGATTACAACAAGGGTTTCTAATTAACACAAGGGAGATTAGATCAGATGACAGGAAAAAAATCCTAACAGAAGGGTTAGTGCAGCACTGGAATGCATTACCTGGGCAGGTTGCGAAGTTTCTGTTACTGGAGGTTGTTGAAAAACCAGTTCCACAAGAACCTGTCAGGAATGACAGAAGAGTCTGATCTTCTCTTTGGGCACAGGAAGGGATGAGATGGCCTGTTAAGGTCTCCTCCAGGCCTCCTCCTATCTCCAATTTCTAAATTTGTCATTCTGATTTAGTGAAGAATTAAACTCTGTGACACTGCATTGTTTAGATGTATCCCTTGGAGACAACCACCAGGTTATTTCTTTCTCATCTGGATACAGTTGCTGCTCATATTTGGATGGTGCCTGTTCTGCTTAAGTCCTAAAGAGCTGGATTTGCCAAAATCCATTATCCAAAATATTTCAGCTCACAGCCCTTTATAAGATACAAAATGCTCATGTGAGCATCTCTACAATCAAATTAAAGTGGGGGTAATAACTTCTGCAAAAGAGGCAGTAATGACCAGCTGGATATGGGCTAGTATATGGCAACTTTCTTTATGGGCATACCTGTTTGAGTAATGCACATCTGTACACACTCTTAATGATTGCTTGCAGCTTTTATGTACACTTCAGCACACTGGTATGAAGTAATTTGGTATCCTGTAATTAAAAAGAAATACTTACCCTTTTCCAACAGTGGGCACATTTTGCTTCAGTAAAACCCAAACATCAGTAAAGTATTGTAACATTCAGAGTATAAGAACTAGAATTAGACCTGAAATACACAAAAAACGCAACACACACTTCCTCAGGTTTACAAGACAAAGTAAAGCTTTTCTTTCTGTAACTTGGAATCTTGGGTTCTTTTTCTTGCTCACTTTCCTTTAAACAAACTTTGAAGAAATGATGCTTCCCCGCAGCTGGCACGGCTCTTTGAGAGCTGGGCATTCAGGGTTCTCTTCTAGGGGCTCTAGTTGACTTAACCTGGGATTTGGACCAAGTGACCGAGTATCTTTTTGCCTTTTCCACAGCCTTTAAATCTTAAATACACTTTATTCTTTCAGAGAAAGGCTGATAGAAGTTATCTGAAAAAGCAGATGTAGCTTGTGCTGTTTTCCTGCTCAGATGCAGCAATAAGCACTACTGCTTACTAAAATCCTAATTTTAGTTAATGCCTTCCACCATCTGCAGCCATACTGTTAGCTCAGTCTTCTAGATCACTACTAAAGCAATTTTGTTATTTGCTTAGGACCTTGCCCTTGATGGATGAATATAAATTAAATTCATATTCCTTTCACTGATTTCAGCTTGTTCACCATTTAGTTTCTGTGACCTCAAGCCACTTGTATGTATAGACTGGATTTGGAATATCCTTGGAGAAACAAAGGGTAACTGGAAAGAAAAAGAAAGAGAAAATCAGTGTAGGAGGCAGTAATACAAATAAGATTGTGCTAAAACATATGACTAATTACTATTTTAATTGTTATTATTATATTATCTTCACTGCTATTTAAATTATTAATCACACTTCATGTCTATTACTCAACACTGTAACCAGACCTGCAGAGCACACTGCCTGACAGTAGCAATGAAAGAACCTTTACTTATGTTTTATTGAAGTGACTGTTTGTTAAAAGATAGTCTTAAAATTGTTTATATAGTAATAAACAACTGACATGAGTTTACTGAGTTTATTCATTTTTATAAAAAGTAACTTCAATCCTCATTAAACATAAATAAGAAAAACAATGTTGACAAAAATTACCTTAAACAAAACACGTAGAATCAATTACATGACATACTGCAGATGTTTAAAACTTACATTGTAGTCTATTCAGCTTTAAAGAGGTTGAGTACTACTCTTCTCAGAAACAAAGATGGAACATTATCATCCAGTGAATAAAACTGTTTCAACAAATAGAAATATGGGACAAACCAACCAACCAACCAACCAAAGCCAACCTAAGCATCTCTACCTTCTCTTTTGCATTATGGTGAAATGTAAATATGAAGAAGCTGCACCTGACATCCAAACCCCTTATAGCCCAACTCTAAATGAAAAACAGTACTTTTACTGTTACAATGAAAAATAATGCTAAAGTATATAAGCAGAATAGCAGTGACCAAAGAATGCATGCATTTAATATAACAAAAGTAAACATATTACCAGTGTTCATACTTATAAATCTTTCTGAAAACTTTCCACTTACATGAACAACCAAAATTTGTTTTGCCAATGCCTTCTGTGTCTTTGGGCATAAGACTGGAAAAACTTAGTGGATCATAAAGCCCTGTTCCCTATCATTATAGGCAACTGAAATCTGTTTATAAATGCTGCAAGACTCATTATAAAATGGGCTAAGATTTCTCACCCTACTGTTTCTGCTCTAAAACTATTCCTGATACTAGAAATCTCCTAACTTCCAGTTTAAAAGTATTCATGACCATTTTACACCTTTTTATTACTGTGCCAGCAGTATCTTTTAGCTTAATAGCTCTTTTTTCTCCCTGATGGTTTTCATCATATATACTTACAGGTATTTATGATTATTCAGATATATTATCTCCACTTTTATTTTACAGATCTGTATACAGGTTATTCTCCAAGTTTGTTCTAGTTTAAATTCACAGATCTTGAACATTGACTGGATCCAGTATTTCTGAGGAGAATTTTCTAGCACCTTATATAATGGCATCAACACATCTCTATTTCTATCACTTTGCCTGAAGCGCTCTTGGATTATTTTTGCCTGCTTATAGTCACGTGACACTACTTGATTGAATAAGGATATTCAGGGTTTTTTTGCCATCTATTTCAAGTTGATGAAAAGTTATTTTATAGAAGAATTTTTTTTAGAATGTAACTTTTGATGATAAAATTACATCCCACCTCTTGTTTTCTGGGCCTTCTGAGGTGACTTACAGAAATGACAGAGGTGATGGCTGGCCATTAAGTGATGGCCCTTACTCATATGCCTGAGGTAATCCAGGTAACCGACGTGCCCTCAGTGATGGACATGCCTTAGATAACTGAGCTGACCCATGTGACACAGATTTCATCCTTGCTGTGTCATGAAGAACCACCTAGTAGAAAAATCTGTGTTTTTTATAGTTAGGCCCTGTTAGTCAATTAGTCATATGCACAAACTATTTTTATATAGAATAAAGAAAATTAGGCACAGAATGGGACCTTGAGAAACTATGTTACAAATCTCATTTCATCCCACAAGTTTTAACCAATATTTCTTTCTATTTCAGCCAGTCCAGCTTTGTCCACCTTCAATTCTCCTAACAATGTGTGTGTCCTGTTTTCACACTATGATTTCAAGTATTATGCCATACAGAAGGTTTGTTTCCTCATTTTAGACATATCCTGAAAATTGGATTCTTTCTGTTGCTTGAGTACAAGGGTAATTGTTTGAGATCTCTGGTGTGGGGAGACATAGCCACTAGTTTTAGTTATCTGGGATGTAGACATTTATGTCTCAGCTAGTCATCTTTACTCCTTTCATAGTCACTGGGAAGAAATTGGCACACTTACTGTGTTTAATCTCCGTGTAAACTAGACTTTAAAATAGACCAGATGAGTCATACCCTTATGTCCCTCCAATGACGAACTCAAAGAGAATGACTAGATCAGGTGTAGATATCTCCATTTTACATTTAAAGCTAGTGGAGATAACTCTTACTGTGTACATTGAGGATATCTCAGTCATCTAAACAGGCAGAGTTTTCCCAGACTGGTCTTCTGAATAGTCTCCTAAATTCCTCCAAAACCGTGCCTTAAAGATAGTTTTGTAATACTGGGAGACAATAATATTGGAGACAATGATTAAGAAAAAGATCTTGGGCAAATTCAAGGTGATCAAGGACTACAAAATTATCTCCACAATTAATTCTATCCTTGGCTTAAGGGTAGAATAGGCTGCCCTTGCAAACAACTCAGCTGACGTATACTCAACTGGCATATTAATAATATATAGGTTTATATGTGCAAGTATATAAAATAAGAGAGTATTAGCTGATATCTACAAATCAATGAAGAGGAAAGAGATGAAGATAGAGCTTCACTCATAAATGAGTTTTGTAACTCTCCTGAAATTGACAGATTAACATAAAATAGGTGTAGTAGATCAGATTAGCACTTCTGTCAATAATATCATGTTTTGTGATGATTATCAAATAATTTATCATCGGGTTGTGCTATGTAGTTACAAGTAAATGAGAGGAAATTTGGGAATTATGAAGAACAACTAAGGATTTTTATACAATAAAGCTGTGGTTTTTCAAAGGTTGTAGAATGAATTAAATAATAAGTAATTATAAATTGAATTTTGCAAATATACCAGATTAAGCTAAGACCTTAGATACTGATTTCACAGCTTTTAGAACTTAATCAGGCTGACAATCTGGAGATATATTTTTGCATGTTCTTATAGGATGACAAGACAATATAGGAAATGGACTGAAAGAGATATACACAGGACTGCACAGAAATCTGTGAGTATGGAGCATGGGAATCTTATAAGATATGTTCCATTGTGCTTGTAGGAACTAGTTGGTAGCTGATCAATTTTTCAACCATTATTGAAATGATTGATATTGTATTCACTAGTGCTCTGTGATCTAAGATTCACTAGATCTCTGTGTTCTAAGAAAATTATCTTTTCTACTTCCCATAACATGTTTTAGCTTTGTTAGCTAACCATACTGTTTCTTTTTGTGGTGAAGCAATAGAGTAACTTTTTTATTGTTATTTTTATTGACCTTACTTTGAATTTTACAGAAGTGAAGTTCTTAAAATGTTTTTTGCATGGGAAGGTTTTCATGGCAGAAATATTTTACTTTGTTGACATAGTGCATCTGTTATGCAATACAGTATTAATATTCTTAATTCTGCCTGATTTTTTGTTAAAGAGGAACTGTTTTTTGGAACAGTATAACTGCTGTTGCATATTTTTACACCAGTGTAGAGAAATGATGTGTACATAGATTAAATGAGTGTTATCCATTCCCAGCTACAGAACAGAGAGATAGTATCTTTTACAGACTTTAGCAGTTTGCATCTGAGACCTGACTTTTCTTTGAAGCAGGAAAAACAAACTAAGAAACAGTTAAAAATATATATAACACTCAGTTCCCAGCCCTTGCTCACTACTAAGGATATGAAGTTACAGGAAGCAAATAAAGTCCTTTCTTCAAACAGACTTTTAAATGCAAATTTTAAATTCATTTAAAATTTATCTTATAATTTGGGAATCAGTGCCATCCCAGCAGGTGGGAAGGATTTAAGCATCACTGAAGACAAAAATTTCCAGACATGCTACTGTCAGGTAGATAGATATTTGACCTGAAACCTTCACAGTGCTCCTTTCACTTCCTGCAAACCCTGTAGTATCAGTGATTATGCTGAGATAACTTAACCTGAGATGTCAGTGGCTGATCTATTGAAGTGAAAGCTCTCTGGAAAGCAAAAAACCAACCCCCTTTTCATAGCAGCTAATGTAACTTGCCTGGAAAACAGATTTAGGGAAGGAAATTAAATAATTTATCTTGAAAACAGATCTTGATAGCTACCTCAGAGTGAGCATGGAAAACTTAGACATTGTCGGAGATATAACAAACTCCAGGCTTCCATAGTGTTTACCGCTTCACGAGAATTTCCTCAGGAAACATACTAGAAACACTAAAAATTGTTCAACTCTGATAGAAAATTCAGGCTCTGTTTAACTTACAAAGGGGAAGACGACTGTGGTCTGCATGTCCCCTCTTTCTTCTTCCATGGAGTAGAAGAACTATACTGTATTGAGAGGTTTGGTCTTTTTTTCTGTACCTTATACATTTACCACATTCTCAAGGGATATTCTTGTTTCATAAGGCCAAAATTTGACATCATGTGGGGATATGCCTTATATTTAATTTCACATAATGAAGTATCTAAAATCTATAAAGGATGCCACATTTAAGAGACTTATGGTTGTGCTTGCTAAAGACACTTCTGTGCAGCCTTCTTGGACTGAGGAAGTCATACCTTTACATCTTACAAAGCATTCTGTATATTCACAGTGGGTTAACAATGAATGCAGGCACAAAATTAATGTAGTAATAGTCTAACCTCTTCCTGCAGTATGCTACTGTCATTTGTTAGAGATGGTGGAATGGTCTTTTTCTCCAGAAGATTAATTCAAAAATGAAAGCTAAACTCTACTTTACAAAGATGTTATACTGAAGTAAATTCAGTTTCCCAGCAAAGTGGCCATTCTGGATTAAATTTTCTTCTGTTTTTGTCACTTTTTACTTAGAATATTCAATTAAACAGAACAAAGAGCAGCAATGCAGAATAGGACTTGTTGATAACTGAAAGCTAGTCCTTTTGGTATCCTGCATTAGTACTTATTTTCTGCTTTAGCACTTTCTTCATAGAAAAGTTACAGTCTATTCAACTGGTCTTCCAGCCAGTTCTTTACAAGGATGGCCATATACTTGAGATATATATAGCCATATACATGAGACCCAGAAACTACACCAACTAAAAGTAGTCAACTAAACAGCTTTAGGGCCCATTCTCTTCTCTGAGGCCAGCGGGCATTGTCTGGTCATGTCCACACTGCTGAATTCTCTTTGCTTTTAGAGCAGGGTAGGTTCATCTAAAACGCCTGTTAGGAGTGATCCTTAATATGTGGTAGTGCCAAACTGCCAGTGAATCATTTGGAAGAGTTCCAGCTGATCAAAACTATGTGAGGGACTATCCTAGCAATAAAGAAAATACAGATAACTGAGTGACAGTGTTTGTGCCTGTGCTCTGACACTGCTTAGTGGGGTAAAGTAGCTAAAAGGAAAGATATTTGTGAAAACAACTTTCAAATCTAAGAGAGGTTTCATTTAGAGATCTTCAGATCTTCAACAGGGATGAGAAAGGGACTCTCCCTGTGGTGAGAGCTGTGACTCTCCATAAGTAATTTCAGCAAGTCAGGAACAAAATAATATCTGCTATTATGTAAAGATTTTTAAAATTGTAGCTGATATGTCAGCACATATTGCAGCTGCCCGTAATAATTACTGTATGACATTCCAAGTAGTGGGTCAGATACAAAGATTTATTTGAGGAGTCAGATCTTAAATATTTTCTTGTTAGGATGAAACTATTCCTTTTCAGTGGGCCATCCAACATATATCTTCCAAACAGGATAAAATTATCATGTAAAATGCATATAGGCTTTATTCCAGCCTTTTGCACAAGGACAAGAGTTACTTGCATTTTGAAAAAAAAAAAAATACAGAATTTCCTGTATGCAAAGCAATGATCCCTCATTTCTTTTGATAAAAGTCCAAAAGATTAGACTGACTACGATTAAAACTGGTCAGCTGCAGGGGCAAAATCAACAGCTGTCAACCACTAGAACACATGCAACTCTTAAAACCTGTCAGATGAGGAAAAAGGGGTCTAGTCAGCTTGAACTGAACAAAGAGTGAGGTGGTGGGGAACTCAGGAGTTTGCAGCACCCCCTCCTAGACCAGCCTGTTTTGGTTTTTGTCCTCAGGTTTGAGTGACATGGTAATGATCATTGCAGATGGGTAGTCTCTTCTCTGGGCCCCATGTCACTCCTGTTTAGAACTGTGCCTACATCCACTTTTGCTTAAAATAAATGCCATCACTTTTATTCAACCTAAATAAAAGGATTCAGGCCCACGTATTTTCCTTCATTGACTGACAGAGAATTAAATATTCACTAGTGGGAATAGTCCTGTTCTGACATGTGCAACAGAGGAGGTCTGACTATCTAATGTGCAACTTACAGGATAGGAATATGGAATAACAGCATCCAGTAAGTGGCAAACTTTATTATTTTGGACACAGAAAGTACTGTATAAGACTGAAGAAAATTATCATAGGCTTTCTTTTTACCATCCATGATTTAATTTAAATTGTTTTCTAAATTTTTCAACATTGGGTGCCCAAATATAAATAAAACACCCACTTAGAAAGAAAATACAGTCTTGAAACTGTATCTTCCATAGAAATATTAAAAATAACTGTGTTTAATCTGTCTCTTTCTTGAAATACTATTCTGACTTTAAAAAAAATATATGAAATTTTCTCATGCATTTGATCTATAAAGACCTATTGGGATGAGAGCTCTTTGCTACAAAATCTTCATGAGAAGAATTCCATTTCTGGTTGGTTTTTTTTTTTTTTAATAATAAAAAGAATAAAACATGCACTGAATGCACAGAAAAATAAAT
>JANZLQ010000017.1:16678381-16697036 GCA_026212715.1 Elanus axillaris
AGACAAATAACTACACACAGATCTTTTGGCAAGATCCAGAATAAATTTTTTATGACATTAGATAATTTTCATTTTTGCCTCAGTGGAAGAAAAACAATCTAATTGGCTTTAACATATATAAGAAAGAGTAAAAAATACTGTATGTGAAAATCAGGCAATGAATTTGGGTTAAATTTGAGGGTTTAAATTTTGTCTACTGAGATTTGACAATGTGGGGATCTGTAAGTCTCCCTTTGTCCATTACTCCTAGAAAGCCAGGATCAAATGTGCGATGTGGCATAAGCTGTGTCAAATAGCCCATATGCATAAGCAATAGGAAGGGAAGAAAATAACCACATGCAAAGAATGACAAATCTCACAAGTGGTAAAACTGTAATCTGTATTCAATTTTATGCATGATTCAGCTAAGTGACTTAGTGCAATGAGTACGACAGGTTAGAACCATCTGCCTGCACCAGCCTGTCTAATAAAAGACAGGATGCAAAGGGCTGAAGACCAAAATAAAATAATTTGTAATCATGGGATTAACTTTGTTTTTGAGAAGAGTCCTTAATTAACCATGCACATACTTTTGACTGCCTCTTCTTTTATGCAATATAAGATTACTTACTTGCTCTTCTCTCTCTCTCTCCCTCTTATTTTACACACACAAACATGCATGCAGTGTGAGCCAAGGCACATGAAAGTTATCTGGGCAATTGCAAAGGCTTTTTCAGATTAAATTACTTTATTCATAGACCAGTGTGATTTTGCTTATGGTTCCCTTTTACATTGACTTTTTCATTTAATTTTATTAATTGAATGATGCCATAGGCCAATGGGCCAACCTTTGTGTGTGGAATTGCTCAGGTGAAGAAGTGCAAAGAAGGAAAATAGTGACTAAGGAAGAAACAAAGTTCATAATTATGAATCAGCACTTTGATGTACAGCTTTGAGGACCAAATGGAACTCACATTGGAAAATTATTGTAGTTGTAAACTGAGGAAAGTATTTTTAAATCAAATTGTAAAGGAATAAAAGTCTGTAAGAAGATACTCAAGCAGTCCCTTTGAAGAATTTTGCCTAATACAAGAATGACAAGAAAAATCCCAGTCAAATCCCAGTCAAAAGTCATGATTCTCAATAAAGGAATTAATGGCAAAAAGTCTTTCCGTGCAAAATGGACATTTAGTATTATGTCATTGGAAGTCTGTGGTCCTAGCAGCAGTATATCCAGCCTTAGGCAGATTGTCCCAACATGGAGAAGTAGTGGAGCCCTAATCACACAGCCTTTAGTCCCATCCCCCACCTGCCCTTCAGACCAGTTTTATGAACTGTGCTCCTGCCATGTGTGAGGAGCTGTTAGCAACCAGCATTCAATGTGCAGTTGCACCAAGTTGCAATCTAGGCTTATCCTACTGCTGCATTACTGCTCTCTGGCCCCCATAGGGATCTTTTTGGCCATGATAAAGGACCTGACCCACTAGAACAGTATTCTGTGGGTATTCATCCAGGTAAATATGACCTGACCCACTAGAACGGTATTCTGTGGGTATTCATCCAGGTAAGGATATTAAAAAAATAATATATACAGGTTCAGTTCCCAAGCTCAGGTGAGACTGCAAGGTAGGCTTTTTTGTTTACTGTGGGTTTTGAGTTTCAAGAGAAAGCATGATCTCTTTGTTCAGGTACAGAATTGGCTTTTTATTCTATTGTTTGCCCTCTGTGAGCCTAGGAAAATTTTTTACCTTTCTGCTTTGCCCCCAAAAGAAAAGAATAAGAACCTTTGACTCCATCACAAGTATAAAATTTATCCCTAGTTTTTAAGCTTCTTTAGATTTATGTTTGTTGAGTTTGCCAACATTCTGCAGAGACATAAAATTTAAGTGAAGTAAAAAAAATATTGGAAAGAATTTAACATTTTTATCTGCAGAATGGTAGCACAGATGAAATCAATGCAGTCAAAGAGAACTGTTAATGTCACTCTTTCACTTTGCATATGTTGCAAGCACATAGGAATGACTATACGGGGACATGGGAAATACCACTGCCAGGCAAGTTATGTACCTAGTTCAGCATTATGCCCCCCAAATATCTAGTGCTAAAAAAACTCAGCACATCAAAAAAACTACTAAGTAGTTCAGTGTAAGACAGTCTGTCTCCTCATGAGTCCCACAGTTCTCAAGGGGTTTAAATGGTGAAGAAAAATATTTCAAATCATACCTGCACACTGCCATCTTCTCATTTAAGTTATAGTCTAGACTACTACATCAAATAAAATGAGATGTTATTACCATGATATCACTGTTTGATATCCACAAAATCACTGTTTGATATCCACATAAAATTAAAGTTATTGTCAGCCCTGTCTCTAATAAGTGGAAGTCCATGTTACATATCTTACCCTAGAATTAGATTCTTTGCTGGACAAAGGATTTTAGATATGGAAACTGCAATATACTCAATCTCCTTAAATAAGTCTGGGAGACAAAAAATGTGCAGAGGATTATCATGAGAAGCACTAGCTTTAGACGCACAGTGATCTCCTGTTACAAAGTTATTGTTTGGCACCTTTCATGAATAACAGATTTATAAAAAAATATGTTAAAGAGATCAGGCATACAAAAAACATCTGAGGCCTTATAACAAAAATTCCCAATAGCCTCAGCAATCACCCTTCAAATTCTGTAATAAAATTTTGCTAATTATTCACTTTAAAATGTATCTGGAACATATCCATTCTAAGATTCATATTTCAAAAGAAAAAGTAATTAAATTTTAAAATAAAGTATAATAAATGTAGCATAACATAGGCAAGGGAAGACAAAAAGCCTGGATTTTAAAGTCATACATTGGCCAAAAATGATATCAGAAACCTCCATAATAGTTTATTTTTGCAGATAAAATTATTTTCAGACTTTGTTTATTGATTTCCACAGACAAAAGGTGTCAAAAAACTTAGATAGAAAGATACCAGATTGGTGTCTGGGGTGGGGGAAGAATCAGAGTCTTCTGAATTGCTGCCCAAAAAAATTGCTAAAAGATGTCAAATTGGTCCCAAAACTAAAAACACAGCCTTTCAGCTGCTGCTCCACAAGTTTTACACATGCCATATTGGCCAGGAAACAAAACACAGTTTCTCAGCTGTTGTTCCAATTCTCCATACTGAGCACATACAAATGAAGTGTAAATAATATATTTATTTTTCAGAATCAGTGGAGCTGAATCAGTGCAAATGAGGAAAAAACACTTGGGACCAAAAGTGTAAAAACCTGGAAGAAAGTGGGCACGTTGGTAGGACGAGCTCTATGGAAGCATATGTTCCACTGTAGACTGTGTAAGGCAAAGATTACTTAAAAACTTCGAGCAGTGGACATTTCTGTTGTACTTAGGAACTAAGACAGTTGATGAAACTAGAGAGATCAGAAAGATTCAGAAAAGAAGAGTGAAGACACTCAAGCAGAAAAATGCTCCAGACTGAAATGAGCTGTGCAACTGTGAGAATGGGGAAGACGAGGAGGACATGCTCTGGTTCCCACCACTATTACTCCAGACCCTTTCTCCTGGGCTCAGCATTTTCAGAAGACATGCAAATTTAGAAGAAAACATATATAAAACTTAGAGACACTGGATTTTAGAGAACAGCCTAACTGAACCTCTGGGAAGAACCACTGTTCCCTGTGCAACCTCAGCCTGTGTTTTCATGAACACTTATGTGGCCCTAATAGACTGTACTTTCCAAAAGGGCACAGCTGTCATTCACTTCTCCCTCTCAGATGTTTCCCTCCCTTCTTCCCAGCTCTGGGTTTCATAACCCTATGCCCCTCTTTCTGTTGGCCAAGACACTTTTTGAGCTCTTCCATAAACAGTTCTATTTCATGGTCCAGTAGACAATTATCCATCTTTTTCTGTGCTTTTTTTTTTTTTTCTAGTAGGTTGTTTGGGGTTCTTTTGTAGGTTGGTGACTTGTCTCAGCTCAGAACTGCCACCAAATGGGAGTGTGTGGCCAGGATCAAGCAAAAGAGGAGAAAGGAAGACAGAAGCCCAAACTCCTTGTTTCAGAGAACATGAGCTGTTTGATCAGATCTCTGCAACTCTTGAAGCCACAGCCTCAGTACTTAACAGTGACACTGACAGTTCAGATAAATCCTTACATTTCCAGACAGAGGAAACACTGACAGTAGGTCTGTGTACTGGCTTGGAGTCCACTTCATGTACTTATCACCTAAAGGATGAGCTATGATAACTTGCCTTTATTGTGATTGGAGATAGCTTTGAGCTGTTAATTTCTGCTTACTTTACTTATAGACCGGTCACCAAAATGAAGTTTAGTAACAAATAGTTGGAATGTGAATTTAAAGTCTAATCTGTACTAAATGTGTAAAAACACTGTGTTTTACAGAAAAAAAAATCATTACAAATGGGTTATATTATGTATGTTAACCTGTATGTTATTCAAGGGCATTAGTATATAAAATAGAAGTGTTCTTGTAGGATATTGATAGCTGTTCGGCAAAAATAAATCTGTTTTGAATGCCATGGTCCAAGTGAAATGAAGTGAAATTGCCAAAAGATTTAACATGTTTTGCTAGAGAATAAGAAAAACTTTCAGCCATGTACATTATTGATATGAAATATCTAAAGTTTGACTGTTTTCCAAATCTATCAGGTGATATTACCTCTCCTGACATAACTTGCCTAAATATTCTGGCTTTCCAGAAATTTTCCCTAAGTATTCTTCCTCATTTTGAGGCAATCCTCAATAATGTTATGAAGAACAGGACTATGGTCTGTTCATCAAGAAATAATTACATTTAGAGGCAGTAAGATGGGAAGGCACATTAAAAATTACGCATTATATTACCTTAGTGTTTCTTTGTCTTGATGGACAGTAAGAGGTGAGCTTCCATCTGCTTTTTAGTTGGGACATCACTTGTTTTAAGGAAAAGATGATGGAGACATGCCAGTGAACTTACAGTCTTGGAAATACCTTTGCTGGGCAATGAAAGACTGGAATGAAAGACATCTCATCAGATTAGGTGGAATTTAAATGTATTACTCTGCTGTGTTCAAGACTCAATGTGTTCTTCCCAGCCTCCATTTTAAATGCAGCATAAAATAAAGGAATATCAGCTAAAGCCCAAGGGAATAGTAAGCTGTAGAGGAGAGATTAATTGGTGTCAAGTAGGGACTAGTAAAGGATCAGCTGATGCTAGAAGTATTAGGCTGCAGGAAACATTTTATAGTTGTCTTTCCCACTGAAAGCGTGGTATTGTTGTTCAACAGTCTAGTGCCTTTCCTTCTGTCAGCCTCTGTGAAGATTTTAGCTGGGGAAGAAAGTGCATAATTAGCATTCCATTTGGATGCCTGCAGACCAGCAGTCTAGAATATTAAATAGCTTTGCAAAACATGGATTGTTTGAAGTGATTCACATTTCCTTATCTAAGGTGTCTGAAATGCAGGTTTATATATTTCTTTAAAGAAAAAAAAAGCTTTGCTCATAACCTCACATCTGCTTTTGACGTTTGAAACTAATCCCCTTGATATTTGACAACAAATTCCTAACTGGAGGTGTGGAGGGAGGAGATGATAAAAGTGCTTCTGCACATGTTATAACAAGTATCCCATGTCACTTGGGATCTCTGAGCACTGTGCTGAAGGTATGGAAATACAGGATATTAATAATTGTGGTGGTTTAACCCCAATAGGTAGCTCAGGCCCACACAGCCACTCACTTACTCCCTTATGAGTAGGATGAGGAAGAGAATCAGAAAGGTAAAAGGGACAAAACTCATGGGTAGAAAGGCAGTTTAACAGGTAAAGCAGAAGTTGTGCATGCCAGCAAAGCAAAACAAGGAATTCATTCACCACTTCCCTTTGGCAGGCAGGTGTCTCCAGGAAAGCAGGGCTCCATCATGCCTAATGGTGACTTGGGAAGACAAATACCATAACTGAACTTCCCACCCTTCCTTCTTCTTCCCCCAGCTCTAGATGCTGAGCATGATGTCATATGGTATGGAATACCTTGTAGAGGATTCATCATTCTATTTAAAGATTATTTTTTTCTAACCATTTTTCTTGCCTTATTCTGAGGATATGTAAGGTGTAGGCATTTGCTTACTTATTCTTGTGACATTATGGTATCTTCTACATTAAAAAACTTTATTTTTACATTAAGCAGTGAATTCTACTGGCCATACAGGAATATAAAACCTTTCTTGGAAACAATGCTCTCTGAAAGCAGAAAGGTCAGGAAATGGATCTCAAGGACAAATTACACAAACAGCTGCCTAGTGTGCCTAGTTCAAGGTGCTTGTCAGAATGATGTTGTGGAAACTGTTAACAGAGGCTTCTTTACACCTGCTCTGCAGAGCTGCATGACAAGTGGCAAATAAAAAAAAGAGATGTGGAAACTTGAATGACCATTTTCTTTGCGTTTTTTCCGGAGGTGCGTGGATGTTTAAAGCGTGATGGTGGTCTGGGCAGCTGTGTAGGGGGCAGGTGGGAAGCACTGATGATCAGCAGACACAGCTCTCTCCACGACTCTCTTCTCTGTCCACACAGAGTGGGGAGGGACCAGTGGCAGCAGGGCCAGGTGAGGGGCCAAGTCCTCCATGGCAGGGTGGCTTAGTCCAGAAATTACTTTCATCTGCAAAGCATATGCAACCTTCTCTCCCGAACAGCACTCAAAATGACGATTCTCATTCTCTCCTCTTCTATTACCTTATATAGCTGGGATTTCCTCTCCTGGTCATGACTTTACCTCCAGTCTTGGAGCCTGTGCAGATACCTCTCATCCTTCCATTTGTCAGGGCCCTGATGGCACCACCAGCCCTTACCATCCCCCACTAGCCTTCCCAGGGGTCCCCCCACCTCCCCGCAGCCCAGGACCTGACCTCAGCCCCTGCCCCAGCCACCCCGCCGCTGGGCTGCTCTCCAGCTCCCCACGGCCCAGCCCTGCCCGGCCATGGGCCCTGCCAAGCCAGGCCCACCCATGGCCCCATGTCCCAGTCCATCCCCATCCCCAGGGAGGTGCCCAATGCCCAGGGATGGGAAGGACGAGAAAACTGGGAACTGCCAGCATGGATTTCCTAATCATGCCTGACCTGTCTAATTGGCTTCTCTAATGAGACAGATGTCGCTGTAGAGATGGGGAGAGCAACAGGTATTTTCCATGGCTAAGAAGGTAAGATACAGTCAGGGTATTTGGACTTGTAAGTGCACAGAAAATTACCTGGACAATCAGTTTCAAAGGATTTTGATCAGTGCTGTGAAGTCCAAGTGCCAGCCAGTTTCTTCAAGGGTCAATAGTGAGAGCAGTACTTTTTAACAGCTTCGTTAGTGACCTGGGTGATGGGATGGAGTGCACTCTCAGCAAGATCAGTGATGTGGGAGGAACAGTCAACATTCTGGAGAGCAGAGCTGCAATTCAGAGGGATCTCAGAAGCTGGAGATATGGGATGACACGAACCTCATGAAGTTCAACCAAGATAACTGCAAAATCCTGCATCTGGGATAGAGTAATCCCATGCAACAGTACAGGCTGAGAACCCGCTGACTAGAAAGTAACTTTAAAGAAAAGGACCTGAGTGAGCAATTTACCCCATTCAGTATTCGTGAAAGGGTTTCTGGAGTACTGACAAGTATTTGCCATTAAAGTAGTCAAAAACTTCAGAAGTCTTCAGTGTGGATGTTTATGTCTAAGCCAGTCAACCTGTGCCCCTGTATAGAAAAAAAAGTAGTTTTAAAACATGATTCAGCTGACATGTTAGGGACATATAATGGAAGAGGAACTAAACTGTACTATAAAAAGTACCTATCTTTCTCCACTGATAATGAAGGAGTCTAGACAACTGTAGGCATCTAGGACCCAGAAGTGGGTATTTGACCAAGTAGCTGATGTGACAGAAAACAACTTCTCTCTGTGTACAATACTGGCATGGCTGTGGTTTGAATAGCCTGAGCTACAGCCCTGCAGTTCTTGTGAAATGGCTCGTATCTGCCTTGCCCATCCCATTAGCAGCCACAGTCTTCCCTAGGCTTCCCTAATCCAACTTTGCTGCCTCTGCTCTCAGACTCACTGAGACTACCAGCTTTGGATGACACTTAAAATCTCCCTCTACAGTCTCTGGACTTTAGAACTTATCACAGATATCCTACACCTGCTTTTTAAGACAAACAGTGAAATCCATCTACTTTCTCCAGATCTTAGAGAAGGACAGAGGTTAGTGCAAGGAGGAAAGGGTGGGAGGGGGTTTTATTATTTAGCCTCTATCTGGAAATTGTCTGCATTTTTAATGAGCTGAAAGGATTTGTATATTATACTTTTTTTTTCTTTTTTTTTTCCCCCAAAAATACTGTCACAGGTGCCTACAGACATGGACCTGCCTTTTCCAGTCTTTTTTGCATATAAATGAAAAAAAAATAAAGACAAATAAATTATGAAGAAAGGAGAAGCTACATGTTCTGTCTCATTGCAGTTTTGCAAACAGACTTTATGCTGTCTAGACAAGTAGAAAATGTATTCACCTTTCCTATTTCCTGCTTTAACATCCATGTTTAAAGAGGGACATCCTGACTTTTTTTTTCCCCTAAGTGAAATATGAAAGTACTACACAGATCTTTCTGAAAGAGGCTAGAAACAGGCTTTTTATCATTCAGAGCTCCCGAAAGGACCATTTGAGCGTAGTCTTCCTGTCCAGAGAGGAAATAGCCATGTCTGTGACTCGAATGGACTCTGATTTCCAATAATTTTCCAGCGGTAAACTATGATTCAGTTTCCATTTATAAAGTGAAATGAGTGCTTAAATAATCAACAGTAAAGAGCCAGAAGTAGGAAATGAGCCATCCTTCAAAACAATTCTGTTCTGTTTAGTTTGGACTTCATTCCATTGTTAAAGGATTTCCTTATGTGCAAGGTGTTAGAGATTGGCAAGTTGAAGCCATTCTAGGCACAATTGTTTCATTTTATACTGTGTGTGAATATAGGATAATTATTGCTATAACTCTAAAAGACTTCTGCTACAGGTACTAGCTCTTCCAGTGCTTTAGAGGAGGACTAGTTTCAGGGCCAGTGGAAAGCCATTACTAATCAACATAAATAGGGGATCTCTTAAATTTCTCTAGTTTTCATTAAGTGCAAAAGCAGCCTGGCTTATTTAGCTTTGTTTAGCTGAGGGTAAATTTGAAACTTTTTGCTTACTGGATGACATAACCTTAGAAAATATCATTATCTACTGATTCATCAACTGCAAGCATAGATAAGACTCAACAAGGTGATACAAATGCTGAAAGTTCTGTCTCTGAAGGATATTTAGCACTTTACATGGTTCAGGTAGAATGGAAACACATCCTTTGTGGTTAGACATCCAGTCACAGTCAAGGGGGAGCAAAGAAAGTACACTTAGACACATTGCCTAAAAGCTGGTTCATCATGTTCCCTGAGGAGTAACTTTGCTACCTCTCCTCAGCAATCTATATGTACAAAAGACAGTTGTTGGCTGCTGAACGAAATGGCTGATAGAAAACTTACCACTGTATGCAGTGATAGCATTGAATTTGCTTCCTTGTCCCCTTACTCTCCCACTCAGTCTTGTTTATACATCAGCACAAATTAGTGGTGAGTGTAAAGCAAAATTTTGGATCTCAAAACCTCCAAATTTAGAATCTGAACAGGGGCACAAATTCAAATTTATGACCTAGCTCATATTTCTTTAATATTCAAAACAATAACTTCTATCTGATTTCTCCCAGATTACTGAAGTGTCCCAGATGTGAAGTGTTGCAAAATTGATAAGCAAGGTTCAGAAAATAATGGATTTGCCCTAAAAATCATTCATGGTTGATTTTTTTTGGGTGGATTTTTTTTTTAATGAATATTGCATTTTTTCTCTTTCCTTCTTAGTTTCTGAGTAATTTGCATTGCTTACTTCACAATTTCAGGCTATTCACCATGTAAGGTGTCTAAAACATCTTTTTAAACAAAAGTTTAAATTCTACTTTGTCTTGATTTTAGCAGCTGGGGTTTTAAGAAAAATAACAAATATTCTGACAGCTTGGCAAGTCTAAATTGGAAATGGAATTTTGACATTCAGGCTCATTTTTTCTGTATTTGTTCCACAAACTTATTTGTAAAGCCAATATTATTTTACATCATAGCCTGAAACCAGGATGAAAGACAAACTGAGTGTTTTATAAGGTAGGCCATATATAAAATACAAATATGAAGAGAGAGTCCTTTCCAGTCGCACTGAAAATTAACTTCTAGGATACCCCATCTTTTTAAATATCTACCCTATGTGTCACTTTATTGAAAGAATATTAGCTAATTATGATATATTCAGGGGCATTAGCAGAAAAAGTCTGTCCTTCACAGACATAAATGAACTGTGCTGTGTCAAACACATTTCTGTCCAGGTGGGCAGAATATTTCAGATAATTTCTGAACTTCTTGCCAATCTATTTGGCTATGAATTCAGTGATAATAATAGACAGAGTAAACAGTGATGTTCAGAGTGTTCATTAAGTTCTATTGTCTATTTCTCCTCTAGACAGTTATTTACCTTAATTTACAATAACCAAATTTCCATCGAGAAGAACTCTCAGTTTGATTGGCTGTGTCAGGCTACTTTTCTGTGATTTTTCTTTTTTGGCAAAAGTTTTTCCAGCTTGTTCTTTAACTGTCATTTGCCTTCTTCTGTATTTTAAATCTATCATGCTTCATGACAGACAGACTTGTAATTTGGACTCTAATCATTTCTGATTCTCATGTTTTGACAGACACAGACTTGTCTTTCTGCACCTCCTTCCACAGTTCCTCCTTTTATTCTGCATTTGCTTGTGGCACACAATACTCTCTACTTAACCCTTTCCTTTTCATCTTCTACTTTTATACAACTCATATACTAGAAGTAAATATGCTTTAAATTATGAACCTGTTAGAGAGACTTCCAGAAATTGCTCTGCTGAACTAAAATTGATGGTATTTGAAACTATGTACAAACATATTTATTTCATGCTCTAATGTTCCAGATGACCCAATTTGGAAGGGCTTTAAGTAGCGATGATTCATTTATCTAAAGCCCTTCTTTCTTTCTCTCTTTTTTACCTTGATTATTTTAATATTAAATTCCATTTTTGAGAAAGTTTCTTCTGCTTTTATAAATCTTCTTAAGAACACAACTTCATTACCTTGAGAACAGAGGGATCTGAGCTAGAACCCGGTTGTTTAGTTCCACCTACAAATAACAAGACCAAACTAGCTGCACTGGAGGTATAAGGCTGTCTGCTGTGGGAAAAGTGCTGTTCCCTTCCAGGGCAGAAACCACACAAGGACTATTGTCTCTTCTTCCAGGGGAAAGCCCATGCTATAACATCAGCTGTGCTTCTTTGAAGAGGTGAGAAGATGCTTCTTCCTGGATTCAAAGATATTTTGTTCTGTGCCAGTGCTCCAAAACATTATCATATTTTTACTACATCATAGCTATGACTTTGTGGAAATCACCTCATTGGCAGGTTGTGCTAGGAACAGTGCTTGCCTATAACATCTAGCCCGGTTGGAAGTGAAGATTTCCTGAGTATCCTGTCCTTATCCTTCCTATCAGGACAGTCCACACAAAGTGATTTTTGAGATGAGATATATATTATTAACATGTGGGTTTAGTGTCTTCTGCATGGTTTTATGTCTCAACACATATTTTAAATATGCACATGTATGAACATATACACACACATGTATACAAATGACTCCATGATCTCTTAACTAACTTTTCATATCTATCTAATCCAATAGCTTTCTACAACACAATAACTGGCTTGGAAGGTGAGGGGAGAGCAGTGGATGTTGCTCATCTTAGCTTTAGGAAGACATGATTCTGTCTTTCAGAAGATCCTCATAAACAAACTGATAAAGCAGGACTAGGTAAGAGGACAGTGAGGTAGACTGAAAACTGATGTGCCAGGCTCAGAGGTTGTGATCAGTGGCACAACATCCAGCTGGGGGCCAGTCACCAGTGGTGTGCCCTGGAGAATGGTACTGGGGCCAATATTGTTGAACATCTCCATTAATTACCTGGATGATGGGACAGAATGCATCATCAGTAAGTTTGCAGATGATGTAAAACTGGGAGGAGTGCTTGATATACCCAAATGGGCGTGCTGCCATTCAGGCATCATTGACAGGCTTAAGAAACACGCTGACAGGAATCAATGAAGGGAAACACAAAGTCCTGTATCTGGGAAGGGATAACTCCATGCACCAGGATAGGCTGGGGACTCTCCAGCTGGAAAGCAGGTTTGCAGAGAAGAACCTTGAGGTAGACAAGAAGCTGAGTGTGAGCCAACAATGTGCTCTTGCAGCGCTCTGGGCTGCCAACAGCACCCTGGGCTGCATGAGGAAAGCAAGTTCAGGCAGGTAATCTTTCCCCTCTGCTCTGCACTGGTGAGACACATCTGGAGGGTTGCAGTTTTGGGCTACCCAGGACAAGACAGACAGACACTTACTGGAACCAGTTCGGTGCAGGACCACAAAGATAATGAAAGGACTGAAGCATCTTTCATATGAGGAGAGGCTGGGACTGTTCAGCCTGGAGAAGAGAAGACTCTGGGGGATCTTACCAATGTGTATGAATGCCTGATGGGAAGGCGTAAAGGAGATGGAGCCAGATTTTGAGGCAACTGAAGTACATTAAATTCTATTTAAACACAAGAAAAAACCTCTTTTTCCTATAAGGGTGGTCAGACGTGGCAACAGATTGCTCAGCAAGGTAGTGGAGTCTCCATCTGTGGAGATACTAAAAACCTGACTATATACAGTCCTGGGTAACCTGCTGTAGGTCACTCTGCTTTGAGCATGGGAATTGGACTAAACAACCTTCAGAGGTCCCTTCTGATCTCAACTATTCTATGATTCTGACTTGTATTTCTGTCTCACTTTACCACATCTGATTCTACAAACAGGCAATCTCTGCAAGGCCTTTTCATGTGTGCACAGTTTAGTAACATGTAAAATATTCTTGCAGCATCAGGGGTTGACACCAGAGTTACAGAAACCTTTCTTTGTTTTTTATCTATACACTGAAGTGCTGTGAAGATTTTCTTCTGCACTTGCAAACTTAAAAGAAAGTATTCTGGAGACATACTGTCTATGCTGTAGAGGCTGAGTGAAACTGTTCCCTTTTGTCCCAGGCTGATCATCATCTTTTTGCACTATCATTTTCCAGGTTGAGTTTAGAAATCAGCACTGCAGAGTACATTGCATGCAAGGAAGACAAAGCTGAGCAGAGACAATATTAGAGTGGAAAAAGAACAAAATTATTGAGCAGATACACGCTGTGCAGAAGAGTGAACAGGAAGAAATGATTTCATTCTCCCTTCATGAGGCACATTAACAGTAACTTACAGAAAAGTATGGTGCATCACAACTACAGTGGGCTATTTGGCCTGCAAGTTCAAGGGAAAAGAGGTGACAGCAGAAGATAGAGCAGAGAACATGCAATTTGCCAAAACATTCTGAAGAAGGAAGAGAAGAAGGAAAAGTACTGAGATATCACTGCCTTCAAGGGAGACAAATTCTTATCCTTAATCACCTTCAGGGTCTGTAGATATTAGTGTCCATTTCAAGGTTATCTTCCTACATTGTTCATTGTTAGCAGCAAGACAAATGTTAGCAAGTGTACAGGTGGGAAGAAAAGCCTTTTTTTCTTTCTATTCCAACTTCCAAATGCTTTTACGGCTGTATAAACCCAATACGGTATACCTGTCTCTGTTAACAATGCATGTACATATATCCAGCATTATCACCTCTAGACACTTTGCAGATAAAATCTAAAGCAAGAGAATAATATTTAGTAGATTCTCAATACTATGTCTGAACTGTGGGATACAGGAATAATGTCCAACACCGAGGTCTGGATGGACATCTTGTCTGCATCCTGGCCCTGTTGAATCCAAAGCAATTCTGTTGAAGGAGAAACATGGAGTGTCCTGGCCTGAGCCACCAAACCCCAGGCCATAACAGGACATATACCTATAGTGCAGCCTAGATGTCACTAGAGAGTCTCCAGTATCTTTCTCTTCTGTGGGAACAAGATTTTCCTTGAAAAAGAAGGCTTTTGTTTTTAATTTTAGCAATTTCCTTTTTTTTTATTAGCTGTTAGACATTTAGGGATAGGTGAGGGTTGGGAGTATGACTCAGTAGTACTTTGTTTCTCTGCTTGTAACCTGCAGGTTATCTGTAAAAAGATCTGCAGGTTATCAGCAGGGCAGGTTATTTACATGGGAGAGTATTATGAGGGGAAGCTTGCTGCAAAATTCTTTCTCTTTTTGTAGCTAGCCTGCTTTTTGCAGGACCTTCAGATCTGGATGGAGGCTATGGGCAGTGAGGTTTTTTTTCTTAGTAACCCATGGATTTGCAGACTAGAAGTTGAAAAATCACTCAACCTCAGCACTCACTGTTCCTGTTTCCTCATTGACTTTGCCTTGATTTTGCCTGTTTTATCTGAGGGGGTGGGGGCACTCATTTCCAAGGCACAATTTGAAATGGAAGCAGGTTGTTTGGGTGACAGCCAAATTGTGAGATTCATAAAAAGTATGTTGACCACGTTTAGCCAGGCACAATTCTGCTGAAAATAGAGCTGGTAATTTCTCAGTCTTTGCCTTTGGTTTATAGGATAGTAGGTTTGCATGTGAGTTCTGTATACGCATGTTTACAACACAAATATTATATACAGGTACTTTGAGTCTAATTGTCCCTGACAGACTAACATAATGCCTCTAGAATAACTCCAACAATTAAATTTCTGTCTGTGAAAAATTGGGCAAATCTTTGATTCCTAGATCTCAGTACAAACTATTGAAACTCAGAGGAATTAATCCTCACAGTGCTGCCTCCAGATACAGCAACCTTCATAAAGCTTGGGGTAAAAAACATTGGCTACTGGAAGGAAGATTTTGGAGAAGCCTCCTTAAGGCAAGTGTCACACTGTACAAATGCTTCAGTTGCAGAAGGAGCAGCTATGTGTATTTTTCACTTTTGTAAAAAACTAGTTTAATAAGAAATTAATTATTTTATGCTTTCATCCAGCTCATGGTACATTAAACACTTCAAGCCTTTAGTTTTGTTCTTTCTTGTTTTGTGATAGTCTCAGTCTAAAATAAATACAAGTTTAGATAAAGACTTTTTGTTCCCTTTCTGTCTATAAGGAAATGTAGCTAAAAATGTCATAAAAGTACTGTAATTAAATAATAAGCAATTGGAAAAGTATGGGACAGTAAGAAGAATAGTTCCTGGCATTTTCTTGAGGAAATGCACGTTTTCATCTTGGCCTTTAGGAGGTTCAGATTCTTTTTAAACTCTTACTCTGTTTCTTTTTTCTTTTCCTTTTATTTTTTTCCTCTTTTCTCACTTGGTGCAACACTCGGACACCAGCTGCCAAACATACATGATGGATAAAATCTATTCTGGGGAGTGTGCTGTTGCAGTTACTTGCTTTACTGGTCATTCTTATTTTAGTGTTTTGCATGCAGTATTTTAAACATCTGCCTTACCCAAGAACATAATTCGGAAACCATGTAACAACCTTTGTAGCAGTTGGCCACATTCCCGGTTTGAGTTCCTCAAAAGCCTTGGCTATGGGCCGCAGATGAAAGGAAAGCAAAAGCAACAAGATGGTTTAAAAAGTGGTCTACTCTCAAATGTGGCAAAGTAACAAAGGCACTTATTCCTCCAGATCTGCTCCCTGTGTTCATTCCTTTTAATACCTGCTGGCTTATGTGACTAAACAAATCTTTTACTGCGTGATCTTCCTGTTAATTTGGTGGAGCTAGTGCTGATACTAGAGCTAGATTATGTTTTGCTTTGTGTTGCATTTGAAGCTTTATTTTCAAAGTGGTAAGTGGTAGCACCAAGGCAAGCCCTTTGAAAGAGCTGGACAGATATTCATGGTTTAGTTGGCATACCTGACTTCAACACTTTTTATCCCAGCGTCTTGTTGTAGTGGCTCTGGCTGCTCCCTGGTTGTAGTGACAAAGAACAAGCCAAGGAGTAAATGCAGGTTTTCTACACAGTATTATTAACCCAGTGGAAAGGACTATGAGAATTTGAGCAAGCAGGAGTGACACTTTAATCCATTGGCTCTCTCATTTAAAGAGTGGTGGGTTTTTACTTAAGACAGATTATCTGGCTCAAAAAATGCATGATCAGGGACAATGTACTCTTCATTTGAGGAAGGTTCAAAACGGTTAGACAATGTTGAATATTTTCCTTGAAACAGCAGAAATTATTGCAGAGATGATACATGGCGTCTTCTTTCAGTGAAAGTTAAAGACATAGAGAAGATAGTAATAGATCTTTAAAGACTTTCTGTAGATATCAGTGGTGATCAGCATGTGGCAATGTTAACTTAGAGAAAAAGAATCAAGACTTGGAAGAAGTGCATTGGTATGGCCTTCTGCTTTAGCGATACTAGAGAATAAGAGCAATCATTTGTGTAGAACATTTGGCTTTGGACAAACTGGACTTCTGCTGATTTAGGAGAGGAAACCAGAATGGTTTATTTATGTTTCATGCAATGTTATATATGTTTACAACGAATGAAGAACTGATTAAGAGGTAGATTGGTAATGTGGAATATGCTGGAAACAGAGAAGATACAGAAAGTCAATGAATTGAGAACGCTATTCGGTGGGTAAAAAACTGGCTGGATGGCCAGGCCCAAACAGTTCTGGTGAACGGAGTTAAATCCAGTTGGCTACTGGTCACAAGCGGTGTTCCCCAGGGCTCAGTATTGGGGCCAGTTCTGTTTAATGTCTTTATCAGTGATCTAGACAAGGGCATCAAGTGCACCCTCAGATGCAGATTACATCAGTCTAGGTGGGAGTGTTGATCTGCTTGAGGGTAGGAAGGCTCTACAGAGGGATCTGGACAGGCTGGATCGATAGGCCGAGGAGGGGAGACGTTATAGCTCTCTACAACTACCTGAAAGGAGTCTGTATCGAGGTGGGGGTCGGTCTCTTTACCCAAGTAACAAGTGATAGGATGAGAGGAAATGGCCTCAAGTTGCAGGAATGGAGGTTTAGTTTGGATACTAGGAAAAATTTCTTCACTGAAATGGTTGTCAATCACTGGAACAGGCTGCCTAGGGAAGTGATTGAGTCACCATCCCTGGAGGCATTTGAAAGATGTGTAGGTGTGGCACTTAGGGACATGGTTTAGTGGTGGACTTGGCAGTGCTAGGTTAACAGTTGGACTTGATGACCTTAAAGGTCTTTTCCAACCTAAAAGATTCTATGATTCTACTTTTTTGCTGGTAGTTAGACTAAAAATGGTTAGGACTATGCTAAGTGTCTAAGGGGTCTAAGAATTACATGCACTATGCCTGAATGTGGCTCAGTTCAGGTTTGATAAATGAAGCATGTGGATATATGCTTAACTTTAAGCACATAAATAATCTCAAAATGGAACACACATATTTAAAGCTAAACATATGCTTAAGTGTTTAACTAGATCAGGATCTGAATACTTAGTTTGAGGCTATGGTATTGGTTACCTCTTCTTTCCATCTGGTTTAAAGGTTTTTATTGATGATCCAAAGGAAAACATGGAATGAATCAAACACAATCTTTCATCAAACATTTTCTCCAAAAATATCTTAAAAGAACCTAGACAATAATGCAAAAGTGTACTCTGAACACACTGGTACAAAAGAGTACCCTGTCTACACATTGCATTTGCTATTGAATAATGCTGTACTTACATTGCATTTTTCCCCTTTTCCCTTCAACCCTTCCTGTTGTATTAAGTAATACTTTTGGCACTAGCAGCTTAGATAAAGGATGTTGTTTCTGATGTGTAATCAGAGTGGTATAATTCATCATTTAGCACTTCATTTACATTCACATTCACACTGCATGGCTTATTATCAGCTGCAACAGAATATGTCTGTAAATCAAAATTATGTAATGCTGTATAACAAAGGCTGTCTGGTTATTTTGATTGTACATTTTTACCATATAGATTCTTCCTTTCAACTTATTTAACTAACTTCTAAAGAGACTTCCAGATACATGAAATGTTTGACAATTTCAATGTGGGTATTTTATTTTCTGTGGGATTTATTGGCTGATGTTCTCAGAGTACCTTACAAATGCTAACTGATTTGATTTCAGATCCAGGTGAATCAGATGATAGAAATTCTCTCTAGTTCTAATACAACACAGAGAATGAGAAACTGCAAACTGTGTTGAGCTCAGTCCCAGGTGTTCAGGCACTGCTGATCCATCATTGTACAACAATTAAAGCCTCAAGATCCTTGAAGACAGTCAGTCACCATTGTAGGTACCTCTCAGTGACTCTTCAAAGTTACCCTTGTCTACCAGTTAATCTTTGAAGGCTTTCCTTAAGAATGTAAGATATTCAAGTCCCCTAATCACTAAAAAAAAAAGTGTTTTAGACTAAAAAAAGTCATTTTTTTAAGACACACTGTTTTGTTTCAGTGTTCATTAGGAACTTTGCAGCTGGAAATGCCCACCCCCTACTTTTCATAATAGGGATTCCTGACATAGGGTATCAAAGAATTGACCAGAATATAGTACTTCTGGGTAACCCTGGCTTTTTACAGCACCTAGGCTTGCTTATGTCTGTCAGTTGGAAAGCTGCCCCCCAAGCAAAAAACCCTGT
>JANZLQ010000017.1:16697136-16719077 GCA_026212715.1 Elanus axillaris
CCGATCTGGGGCAGGGATGCATTTGTACAAATTTGTTTCTATTTTATTATTTAAAAAAAAATTAAATTGATTACAATTTCAGAAAAACACCCACCTTCTTAGATGATGTCAACATTTAATTTAAATTTCATTTTATAAGTTCTTTTTTATATATTCTTTAATACTTTTACTTTTTTGACAAGGCCTCTCTAACCATAAATATGAAAGCAGAAAAAATATTATTTATCAGGCAATAAGAACTGATGATATTTAGATCTAGAAAAGAAAGATAAAGAATTTCAACTTAACTGCAATAAATTTGTTTCTTCTTTGTTTTAGAAGTGATCTTTTTTCTAGTTTCTGCTCAAACAGCTCACAGTCCCATTTTCTTTTTGGCACATTCCCTTTTCAGAAAACATTGAGTTACTCCATTTCAGGATCCTAACTTAATTTTTGAAACATTCATTTTATTTATAAAACAATGAATGATGTTTCTAGATGGATGATACATAAATGATACATTTTCATGAAAAATATTATTTAATTCATTCAACCTTGTTTAACTTCCTGTAGATGAAAGACTGCTAATGAGTTTTTGTTGACAATGGCTATAAAGTGCCCTATGAAGTTACAGTGTAGCTGCTTACATAAGATGGGAGCAAAGCTATTTAGTATCTATTAAAACCTCATCTTTTGGTGTTATGAACATCTTATTTTCATTTTAAAAATTATTGTAATGCATCTTTTCTCCTTCATATTAATTTTAAATCATATTTAATAAATGGTAGTAATTTCTTTCAAAACTGACAATTCATGGAAGGCATTTTTGTTTGAAAACTTAGGGAAAAAAATGAAACTTGAAATAACAGAAGAGTGTGGCCTATAGATTACATCAGAAAGAAGATATATGCAAATCTTGCATTTTGCAGCTACTATAAATAAACATTTCAAACTGGATTGAGATGGAGGATTGTGTGGATATCATATTAGAAACACAATATATGTCCTTTGCAGTAACCATGAATTTGTTTGTAAATTCTCAAAATCATCTTGCTTCAGGACATTTAGAAATTCAAGCAGTCAGCCTCATTTTTTGGATTCTGACTTCTATTAACTTGTTGTAGACTACTGATAGAACAAAAAAGCCTACACACTGGATTTTATGCGAGGGTCGAATTTCTCAAATACTCTCTGAATTTGACAAGACAGTTGAGCATATATAGGAATGACTGTGTGTAAGAATTATTTAGCATAAAATCTTTAGCTGAGAACTTCCCCTTTTACTCAGCTTTCTTCTTACTACAGAGAGTACTGTTCCCTATTTGAAGTTTGCTTAGCTATTTATACGGCTACTTTGTAGACCCTGTAGATCTGTAAGTTGGTAAATGAAATTGGGATATTTACGTTGATACATCTTGCAGCAAAATAACTCCGCATGACTTAAATAATGGGTAATAGAAATTGGAGATAATTTTTTTCTCTAGAGCAGTAAGTAGTGTATAATAAGTTCTCTAAAATATGAGAAAGCTGTAAACAAACAAAGGAAGATCAAAGAGGAAAAGTACAAACAACTGTGCAGATGAAAGTGTTATTTCAGATGGAAAGCTCTTACAAGTGGAATATAGCTGCTTGCTTACAGAGTAACTAGAATGGTATTTGTTAGCTCTCCATACATATTTGAGGAGCAGATACTGAAGAGAATGCTAAATAATAAGAATAATAAAATAAATAATAAGAATATCCAACGAGAATAACACTTACAATGGAAATGGCAAAAGGCAAATCTTGGATGAATTTTGAAAAAGGCTATTCTAATAGCAAAGATTAATTGGCTATAAAACGATAAGGTAACCCTGCAGTGCTGCACCTTAGGACAGATTCTTACAGAGTAATTAAGTACATGATACAGCCTGCCTCTCATCATGTGGTAGAAATATCACTTTATTTAACAAAATGTAATAAACTGAAGAAATTTTGAGTTATATGAGACCAATAGTCAGTCATATGTTGTGGTATGCAGATAAGAATTGTGGCCAGCAGGTCGAGGGAGGGGATTCTGCCCCTCTGCTCCACTCTTGGTGAGACCCCACCTGCAGTCCTGCGTTCAGCTCTGGGGTCCTCGGCACAGGACAGACATGGACCTGTTGGAGCAAGTCCAGAGGAGGGCCACAAAAATGATCAGAAGGCTGGAGCACCTCTCCTGTGAAGACAGGCTGAGAGACTTGGGGTTGTTCAGTTTGGAGAAGAGAAGGCTCTGGGGAGACCTTACAGCAGCCTTCCAGTACCGAAAGGGGACCTACAAGAAAGCCAGAGAGGGACATTTACAAGGGCATGTAGTGATCAGACAAGGGGTAATGGTTTAAACTGGAAGAGGGTAGATTGAGATTAGATATAAGGAAGAAATTCTTCACTGTGAGGGTGGTGAGGCACAGGAACAGGTTGCCCAGAGAGGCTGTGGCTGCCCCATCCCTGGCAGTGCCCAAGGCCAGGTTGGATGGGGCTTTGAGCAACCTGGTCTGGTGGAAGGTGTCCCTGCCCATGGCAGGGGGGTTGGAACGAGATGATCTTTAAGGTCCCTTCCAACCCAACCCATTCTATGATTCTATGATAATACATGGGTCAGATACACTAATATGAATATACTCTACCTTTGTTTGACCAGATTTCCATCTACGATCTAATATGGAAAACCTACATTTTGTCATGAAATAAAAATACATCCATGGAAGGGTACACTGGAATGATTCACTGGGAATCAAGGAATGGGCCTTTGGCTGTATGAATTTTTGGAAGCATGCTACACATTTGTAAGGTATGTGGAGCACAATCTGGCTTCACTTGGTTCATTTAAATCCACAGTTGAAAATAATTTTTGGAATAATCTTACCACACAAGTTAACCTAATAGATGGTGTTTATCTTCATTTGAATGATTCTGTGGCAAACAAAAGCAATTTGAATTTCTTGTTTCTTTCCTGAAAGGTACTGAATTACTTTACCAGTTTGGCTACAGAACACATGTTTGATTAACTTTATGCATGCTCATTCCTAAAATTTGTACAGTAAATTACACTCACAACAAGTTGTTTCAAATTATAGTATCCTCTTAAAGTTGAAGGCAGTAACTTTCAATAATTACCTACTATAACAGATGAAGAATAGATGAAATCTGTCATGTAAACAAAGGTAACCAGGTTTCTGTAAGGTTGATTTTCTTCTGTTGACTTACCTGTTAATTATTCCATCAGTAATGAGTGATGAATTAGACATTGCATTTGTTTTTCTGTTACAGTGCCTTACAGTAGCCACTAAAAACTTTCAAATGCTCTAAACGACTATATGTATATTCTGGAATATTATTCCAGCAATTGTAATATATCAGGTATTTTCCATAGTGAATACAGAGTAATATAAAGAAATGCTGCAGATTAAATGCTGCATTTTAAAGCCTGAACAATGTGTTATTAGAAAATAAAAACTCTTATTGAATCTGACCAACATGAATCTCAGACTAATATTTTAGGCGTATCTGAGCTGAGATGTCAAAATTATAGAAGTTTCATTATTAAGCTGGAACATAAAAGTTTTGACCCACAAAAGCTGAAGCCCAGGAAAACCTTGAAGATCTTCTCCTGACCACTTTTGTCTCTGGCTCTTCCTTAATTGTCAACTGCTTGGACTCACAGTTAACAACTCTGTGTTGCTAGAAATCAGAATTTGTAACCTAGATGGGAAGTGTAAAAACTTTGGAAAATATGGGATACCCTGCATTATCAGGATAAATTCCCTGCCACTGACAAAATTACTACATAATCCTGTTTATTAATGAGTCATTTAGATCAGTTTCTGCTTAACAGTGTCTGTGACAGTGTTAAAGATTTTGTCATTGTTATTGCCAATTGTAAGAATATATCCCTCATATACTTAGTAGTTTAACATGCCCAAATTAACGCACATTGACTGTAATAGTTGCATTGCACTTTAATTACTGTGTTCAAGGCTGTGTTCATCCCAAAGCTATGTATGATTGCTGGCCAAGAGTTAAGAGCAAGGATTCCACTTACTCCCATGTCAAAAGCTGTAATAAAAGGAAATGGAACATCAATCTACTTTTCCTGACAGAGACTGTTAAGTGACTGGGAAATGCAGCAACATAGTCTTGCTTGAGTTTCAGGACTTTATATAATCTTGTTGGAGAAATGAACTGCTAGGAAGAGCTTTTTACCTCTAGACTGGTGACTCCAACACAGCTGAGGTCAACAGAGCTGAAAGTCATGACTGATCAAGTGAGCATTTCTCTGACAAAAGCCTCAGCTGATACAGCTTTTGTGGAGAAAGATATCTGTGGAAAATTACTTGCACTTTCCACCCCCAAACCTTACCATCATTGGAAAGGGCAATGGAAGAACTATTTTAGAACATGGACAGCCATTCTCTTAATGGGTGATCTCTAATGTCTTTGACGGTGCTTTTATGAGACAAACTAGCACAACTATCCACAGGAAATTATGCTTCTGCTGCTTATGATATACTTCTTTACGTTCTAATCTAGTACATTTTGTCAAGAAAATATTCACAAGATAATTTCAGATCTTTTAGTCAAACTATTGGTGCAGTCTACACATTCTTCTGAGACGCATAGAAAAGGAACCACACTTACAGAAATGTTTTTCACACACTGGCATCAATGGAAAAGTCATTCCTACACCCCCCATCCCAGCATGTTTGCAAAAACACTTCAACATATTCCTTCAAGGCCTTTCCTCATTTCTGCAGCAACAGTCTTGACTGTGTAAAAGCTGCTGGTGATCCATAATGGCTCTACACAGCTCATAGTGACCTGATCTATCTAGGAATTCCTTTATTTTCTTCTCAGTTATGCACTGTAGTGTCCGTTAACTTATTCTAAGGTTGTAAAGACTGTACTTGTACACATTTAGGATAAGTGGGATTACACAATGTACATGGTATGAGAATGTAAATAATAATGATAATAACACACCACAGTTCAGCATCAGACTGAAGTCAGTGAACATTATTTCTAGTCATTTGAGACTCTTAGAGTGCAGTTCATCTCAACTCTGCTAGTCATCTACATAAGAATGAAACACACTCCAGACAAGTGCCTTTGGGCAGATAAATCCTTGCTGACATGCTTTTCCATTTACTTAAACAGTTTTAACAGAGAGAAGATATTATAAGTCCTTTCAAATTTCTCAAACCCTGGTATGCAACACTCATGCATTAGGTCTCACAAAGATGATGGGCCTCCAGTCATGTGATGAACTGTTTTATGTGATAGGCATACACAGATATGCCATAGCATGTGCTCCAAGGCAGGGTATTCTGGCTACGGGATGGGGGAAAGTGCTTGATGCAAGGCTGCTTATAGGAAATATGCCCGTTGACTGTCATACCCTTCTGGACACTTTGCTCCTGCTTTCCTCCTGTTCCAGAAGCTCATGTGACCAAGCTGTTGTGGTCATGTCAGGTCCAGGAGCAGGAGAGAAGCACTATTTTTGCACTGTGTAGCTGGTTTAGGGTAGAAGAAAGCATTCATCCAGGTTAATAAAGCAAATTTCATACCCATTACCTGGGACTTGGCTAATCTACAATAGTCTTTATTGATTCTGTCACTGTGAATGCACTGCTCCCCTGCACTTTGCATCACAACACTCTCAGAAAAATTTGCCTGTAGCCATGACTCCCAGCCAAGGAAAAGAGGGTTGCACAAGGAAGCCTTTCCTTGTCTTGGCCACCTTAACAGCTCCTTGGGGCTGTTAGCAACTGACACCAGCTAAACTAAACCATCTCAGCTGTGCCAGGGTCTCCTTGTTTGCATCTGAAAGTCTGCCCCTGTACTGCATCCAGAACACCTGTCATGGCATGGTTTTGTACCTGTGGCTTACATGCAGAGCTTGGCATCTTCCTCCTTAATTGACAGCTTCTTATATCAAAACCAAAATAAGCTTTAATCAAATAGTGTATAGGTAAAAATGTCCAAAGATTGCCTCAAAAATTGAAGAATATTCATTTCCCCACATAAGATTCCTGTACTTACTCCCCTTTATAGCCTAAATAGTTGTTTCTAGTTTATATTGTAAAGATAATATAAACAGTCTGACTAATACTTATTATTCCGTGTTTGCCATTTCTCCTGAATACTCCTAAAGAAAGCATCACTTTTTCAACATCTATCAAAAGGCTGTATCTTCCTGCCTTTTTTTTCTTGTACTCCTAACACGCATCTAATTTGTGATTTTGTTTCTAAGTGTTCCATACAGTTTCTCTTTATAATAAAAAAAGAACCTCTTCAAGTTTCCAAAAGTGGTCATAGCATTAGTAACCCTACCATGAACCCACTTGGGCAAAAAGCTGTCAAGCCATTTTTCTTCCTCAAAACATGAACATGTCTGAATTGTTTAAAACTATGATAAAATTAGTAACACTGATATTTTCTTTCCAGTACTTTCATTCTGGTATTTGAATCTTTCTACTATTCCTTTTCACTAACTCTCATCCATAGCCAAAAAAGACAGAACATTTTTTTTGTTTGTTTCATAAATAATGAAAAATGAAGTTCCCTAATATTCATTTTGCTTTCTGAACAGGAACAAGTAAACCACACATTAGTTCAAGGCTGAGGTTAGAATCTTGAGGATATAGAGTACTGTTGTCACTTTACTATTTGTAGTTTGTATTTTTTTACCATAAACAGTATATCTCTGATCTCTCAGTTTTATAGCCCCATCCATAACCTCAGAATAATATTTTCCAGACACACAGAACAGCCGCATACAATATGGTTATCATCAATTTTATTTTCTATTGAGGAAAACCAAACCAAAACAAATATGTATTTTATATAATGTTACAAATAGTATCTCTCCTGTCTGTGACGAAAGAAAGTAAAGGTGCAGAACAGAAGAGAATGACATAACATTGACAAAGACAATTCTTCACACTTACTGTAATCTAGTATATTTGTTCCTATATTATTTATTCTTACTCCTGTGAAAACTTTAACATTCTTTTCACATATTATCTTACACCCCACACCATTTTTGTAAAGTAGGACAACATTAAAGCTGATTTCAAATTTGTATTAAATCCACTGTTGAGAAGTAAAACACAGCCCTTTAGAAAGAATACATTTTAAGCATAGCTGTCCCTATCAGAGGGACTGATTTGGAAGAAAATTAACTTCAAAAATTGAATGCTATATATAGAATTCATTTTTATGCCTGCCTTTCTGTTGGCAAGTTGTGGTCATAACCAGCTTAAGAACTCCAGCAGGATATATTTTTTTCCTTTCTAAGCCTTTGGAGCACTATCTATTTGTAGGTATCATATATTACCTCTGTGTGGGGCCTGCAGATGAAATCTATTCCAGGAGTAGTCCTTGTTGGTAGATTTCCAGAAAGCCATCTGTTCCCAATGGGGCATCTTGTCTGCCTTCCCTAGTAATTAGAAAGCAGCAGATGAAGATGCAAGGCATAAAAAGGGAGAAGGACATGAAAGAATAGAAAATTATATGAGAAAATCTTGTTTGTTTGAAGAAATGCAATAGTAAACTGTTAAAAACATAGAGGCTGTAACTACCTGAACAAAGGATTTTTTGCAAACTCTCTGTAATAAAACACAGTTCCTGCTACACTCGCCACCAGTCATCACTGTTTGCTTAAGTTGTTCACAGCCATAAGTTTCTGATGAATCAAAATGAAAAAAATAGACATGCGTGTTGTACTTTATGGAGAAAAGAATGGCTGTCACACAACTGTTTCCTCATGAAGGACAGACATTTGGATTTATCACCATAAAATATATATTTCATTTTGGAGTTTTAGGCCTTTTGACTTCTTGATTCTGATACAATTATGCTTTATCTGAAAAATGAGGGAATTAATTATACTAACATACATATGATTCCAATCAGTAGCCTGATATAGGTCAATGTGAATTAATATATATTATTAATAGTCCTAAAATATAATTTAAGATAAAAAAATACCAGTTGTTTGTGAATATATAAGAACACAAAGGGATAAATTGTCAAACTATTTTTCCTTCTAAAAGATATGGATTTGGTATAATCCTGATCACTTGGGCTCCCTCTACACTTAACAGACAGGAAAATCAACATCTCCAGAAAGTTTCAACCATATTATGTTTGATGTTTTTCTTAGCAGGAACAAATGCTTTCTAGCAGTGTCTACAGCTCAAGGAGTCAAGATAACTAGCTGAGACTATACAACTTGCATTTAGACAGTTATCATCAGAGAAGTTGAATATTACCCCAATTGATTTAAAAACTAATTTTAACATTTAATTTTATTGATTCTTTTGATATTTCTGAAAATTAAATTTAAAATGTAAAGGAAAGTCTTAAAGAAAAAAATCTGGTTATTTTAAATTTACACATAATCTTATCTCTGTGGTACAGAAGGGAGTGATTCTGAGGAAAAATGACATTCAATCACCTCTGTGTAGAATTTGTTCATTTCTGACTGTTTTACCCAGGGAACCTGACAATGTCAGTGTTTTTAATATGATGGATTTTCTGCTATTCTTAAATGGCAAAGTTAGGCTGACTTGCAGAGGAGATGAGAACCCTTTATTTATCCTTGTGAATACATTTGCCATAACTAGTCACAGAAATTACCATCACCATTGTTCAGTTAAAACTAGTAACTAGTAATTTTGAAAGTGTGACATGCAATATAAAGGACATGGTGACTTAAATCTTTAAAAATTCTGCTAAACTCTGGTGGAAATGTATGCTGCATCTGCATTAAAGAGATAGATTAATTATTATTATCAATATTATAGTGGCTACTGTAAAGTGATGGGGGGGGTTCTTCTGAAGACAAAAAAAGCTTGCTTTATTTATCAGAGAAATAAGGTGGAGTTGTAGCCAGCACCAGGAAATGAGTATATATATGCAACTTTATCTGTATATATGTTTAAGAGAGAAAAACTGAAAATGAGAGAATAAGCTTTCACTGTAGGACTGCAATGTTTGCCTTAATGCTTTGTTAATGTCATGAGTTTCAGTGTAAAGCTTCCCAAATTCTTAACTTCCCAAAGTAGTAGTAGTAGTAGTAGTAGTAGTAGTAGTAGTAGTAGTAGTAGTAGTAGTAATAATAATAATAATAATAATAATAATAATAATAATAATAATAAATAGTATTCTATCAAGATATTTAAACATGGATGTCACATCGTTCATCAACTGGCAGGTTGTCATTTTGCATGTGGGCCAGCCAGTGGAGAGCACTCCTCTTCAGTGAGTTTGAAAGATTTGCTCACAGCAGAGAAATGCAGAAGCACAGGAATCCAAGGTTTCTGCTTAGTTCCATTGCCCCAGTGCCTCTTCATTTCCTTCAGACTTCATTTACGCTAGTCACAAGCTACTTATCTTCTCTCCTTCTCATAATTCCAGTCACATCCTCCCTAGCACTTATTTTAAGTCCTGTTTTTTTCCCCTCTGATCAGACTCTTTATCTGTTAGTGCCACACTCCTCACTCACCTTCAGATTCATGGTCCATTTTGGCCATCCCACTCCATTACCACACCACGGAGGCTGTTCCAGTGCTTTTCTTCTCCTCCAAATGCCTTTCACATCCTTCCCCTTGCAGCCAGCCTGCTTCTCCCTTCAACAGTCCAAGCTGTTTTAAATTTCCAAAAATAAATTTATTTCTGTTGGCCTATCTGTACTGTGTGTTTGGGACACAGGAGGATAGTCTTGGAGGTGGGCAACAGGCATCATCCCATTGACCAAGCAAGGACAAAAATTTTCATGATCAGCAAAAGCATACTAGATCATCAGAATATTGACTGGAAGAGAAAAGAAAGTGTTCATACTTATAGGAAGTGCAGTCTGATAGTCAACAGTCAGTTGACTCAACAGACTCAATAAGGAGAGTGAAACCTGAAAGAAATGGAAATGTTCCCCTATCAATGCAAGGAGTCTGGGCAATAAGATGGTGATGTCTGGATAATAATATAATTTTTACAAGGGTTTAAAAACCATTGTGAAATATCATCATTAATTAACATACTCAAGGGCACTGAAAAGTGTAATTCCTTCAAGTAGGACAGAAATAAAATTAAAAGCAGTGGATTGGCATTATATCTCAATGAAACAAAATAGCTAAAAAAAGGATTCACAGACATTCAATTTGGCTCAAAATTACTTTAAAAGTTCTCTAAAACAGGTTCTCTAGAGGCAATATTAAGAACCTGCTATAGATTCCAGGATCAGAATCGGATATGGATATAGAAATGTCTTGAAATTGTTACAGTGATTAATACAACTGGGAATTGTGTCATTGTGGGAAAACTTCCCAGTTATAAAATGAGTAACAAATGACTAATTTCTCATCAGTTCAACTAATACAAAAACTTGAGTAACTAATCTTGGTAGAACTCAGTTATTCCTGGATGTGTTAGTAGATAGTTTTACATCTTACTAGTTTCATGACTTTATAGGGAATAAATCTATTTTTGAATCTGCTTTGGTAAACCAAGGATGTTATAGAAGACCTGGCCATAGAAAATAACCTGAATTAAGTGACATCAAGATTATTCCAATTAAATTACACTGAAGAATAAATAGAAAATTGATCTGGGAGGACAAATATGAGAAATTAAGAGACTTAACTAGTGAAGTCAACAAATGTGCAGAAATTAGGAACTTAAATGTGAAGCTGACTGAATATTTTTTCAGTCAGATTTGTCTAAACTGTCAGGAATTTTTAGGGATAGGAGGAATTTTAAATAAGATTGAAGTCCAATGGGGAAGGCTCCATTTATAATTGAATGTATAATCACATAAGAAGTATTTAGCAATAATAAGACTCTATAAGGAGTGGAAAAATCATGAAAGCTTCATCTTGGAGAACAGGAAATTTAAGAATAAAGTTTAAAACTTTTGCCAGAAGTGTAATTCAGCTTGTTTTTGCAAAGGAAATTAAAACAAATAATTTAAAGTTTCTCTGCCATATGAATAGAAAAAAGAAATAAACTTTCTATTAAGTGGGGAAAGAAATGAGGTTCAAATGAAAATATAGGGATTTTTTTGCTGGTTTTAGACCAAGGTGATCGATTGATATACAGGTATGGAAATGCAGATGATCAGACTACGTGGATTGTTTTGCTTGTAGCAGAGTGGATATTCCCAGTACAGATAAGGAAGCTATAATACACTTGCATAAGACACTGGTATGATTTCATCCAGAAAACACTAATCTCTCATGTTTGATAGGGAGCAAGGGCAGAAGATGATGACTGAGGAGACAGAAAACCTGTTTTAAAGAAGACAGTAAAGACCTTGAGTTTATTTTCAAAAATATGGGAAGACTGAAAGCGTCAAATGGACACAGGGAATCCCAAGACTTCTCCTATCTTTATTTAGCACTAGCACTAGCTGTTTTCCTTCTTTCTTGCTCTCTTCAACCCAAGGTTCTTGCATACAACTCTATACAAAGGGAGTTTAAGAACAAGGATGAAGGAGGGCTGCTGTGTGTCTGTGCCCAGGATATGGCATCATCTAGTGGTTGATGCACAAACCTGGAATGTAGGCTCTGTCCTTCTCAAGACTGCAGGATGCCCCATACTCTGTCTGCACCCTAGGTGAGTAATTTGTCAACTAGTCTATGTGAAAGGTACCATCAAACTGGATTGTGACAGGTCTGTAGGTGTGGCATAGGTATACCCAACTGGGACGTGCTCTTCTGGCCATGCGAATGTGGCTAAAGTTAAGCAGCCAAGGAACTTTCCTGGTGAATCAGAATAATTCTTTAGCATTAGGTGGAAAGTTAAAAATGCAATTGGTGTTTGAGACTTATGTTTTAAACATAGAATTTAAGTAGGCTGGATCTCACTCCTGTATATTTGGAAAGCTTCAGAAAGATTTTTGTAGAGGGAAGTCAATGAACATATGAAGCAGCTGACACAGTATGCTTGAAATTCCTGAAAGAGTTTGACATGGACCATCACTGAAGACTCAAAGAAATTTAAGCTGTCATAGGATCAGAGGAAAGGTCTTCTTGCAGAATTACTAACTGGTTAATAACTAGGAAACAAAAGGTAGAAATAAATGGAGAGTATCAAGCGAGTCCCCCAGGATCTCTGCTAGGATATGTACTGTTAAACACATTCATAAATGATCTGAAAATGATGTTGAATAATGAAGTCATAAAGTTTCCTTATGAAACAAAATTATTCCGGCTACTCAAAGCTAAACCTGACTGTGAAGGGTTGCAGAAGTCACTCAAGATGCTGAGTGGCTGAACAATAAACAAGCATATGAAATTAATTGTCAATAAAGACAAAGTAAGGCACACAGCACCTCTCCCATGACAGTTAGTTATATATACAGAATACTGGAATCTAAGGTAGCCATTGCTATGCAGCAAAGAGATCTTAATGAGTGTATGTAGATGGTTCCCTGAAAACTTCTGCTCAGTAGCTTGTGACAGAAAAAAATGTTATTTTTATTAAGAAAAGACTACGAAAAAGACAGAAACTGGATAAACATCCTTTTCATGGTGATAGTAATAGTTATAGTAGGGGTTATAGTAATCTGTTTTGAGTCCAGTGAGTAGTTATAGTGATCCTATCTGTATGATGACAAAGTGGTTTGAACTTAATTTGGCATCTATATAAGGAAAAACTAGAGCCATCAGCTTTGAAAATAAATGCTTGAAAATGGGGTGTATCCCGCTGTCTATCTGTCTATAGATTAGGGACTCTCTACTGTCTATAGATTGGGGTAAATCTATTTGACTGGGATCTATCAAATCAAAAAAGTTATGGAAAGGTTTCTAGGGAATGACTGTCCACTGTTATTTTTAAGAGAAGAACTAGGGGTGACCAGGACCTTTAAAACAAACAAAAGAAGTACTTTTCCTTATAGTGCATAATTACTTTTTGGAATTCATTGCCGCAGGATGTTGTGGAAGCTAAAATTATCACTGGATTCACAAAGGACTCAACAGATTCATAGCAGAGGGGCTATTAATCACAGTGGTCTGCATGCTGCTTCCAACTCAAATTTAAAATGCTGGTTGCCAGAAACTGAGAAATGCTTGAGAAGCAGGATCAGTCTATACTTGTGCCTTATATTCTCTCTCTACACACCCTCCCTCTGTGCATCTTTTGTTCATCTTGACAAAAAGAAGGTATTTTCTATATCTTTTTCTTTGGACCAGTGTGAATATTTCCAGGCTTTTGTAGTTTGGTAGGTTAAACAGTGTGAAGAAAGAAGAGGTACAGAGCCAAGGGTTAGCTGATTCTGCAGGAAGTTAGCAAGACTGGTCACAAAGTATGTTTGGGCAGGATAACAGGAGAAAACTGAAAAGTAGATGGATGAGGTTCTAGGATGCCTTTCAGAGTGGAATAGTGGAAGACAATTTCTAAACTTGGCTTGAAATGGAGAAGTATTATGAATAGTCTGCAAGCAACATGTTTGCCTGTGATGGTGGACATTCACCACAAGGTTTCTTCTAGTCCCGTGTCCTAAATGGAAACCTGAGCCTTTTGAGGCAGCCCATCACTAATTGAAATATAGAGCTCTATGCACGAAGCTGAGTTCAGTTGCTCTAAGTTCCACCTTTGAAGTTGCATTAACATTTAATGGTTAGAAGAAAGCTAATAAAACTGGAGGGAAGCTGAGATGGCTAAGTCATAACTATTTTTATGATGCATTATTACCTCAAAACAGAGGAAGGGTATTTATGGTGCATAAGGGTTTCTCTCATCCTTTGCATGGGTTCTGGGGCTATCAAAACCAGTTCACAGTATGGGGAAAAATTTTGTCTTTGGCCATGTCTTAGCAACAATAGGGTGATACTAGTACCACTGAGAGCAAATTTGTCCCATCTTGTGTTTCACCATCACATTTATTCTTAATTTTTTTATGGCTAAATATGTGCGGTAAACCCCTAACTCATAATGTAACAGTAAAGACTAAAGCTTTTAAGCCTGAAGTATGTATGAAGTCAGTATTAATCCATTTTCTTAATTCATAGCTTATAAGAATACCAAGTTATCTTAAGTGATCAGAAAAAAAAGTCAGGAAACAGCCTGTAACCCTTTTCCAGTCTCTGCTGTGATGGTTAGGGAGTTCATAGCAAAATGTCAGTGCTGCAGGAGAAGCAGATTGCTGTGGCCTGGCGCACATTCAGCTGAGTTTACAATATGTCAGGACATTCAACTGTGTGAGAAAAGAGCAGGAGTGATTCAATATGATCGTATGGTATTTTGTCCTGGTGTGGTTTTTGTATATGCATATACACACACCCTGGAGAAGGCAAAGGAACTGTGAAGTAGATACAACATCTGAGCCATTGCATTTCAGCCAAAGGACCACGTGCACTGTGAGTCACTGCACAGCACTGATGGGCTGGATATTGTGCCCAAGATACGTGAGCGATGTCAAAACTGTTACTCTCAATTTTTAAAGGAAGGAGTAGGCTAACATCACTGCTTTGTGTGAGTATGCCACAGACATAACATCTTGCCTTAGATCCCTTTAAAAAAGTTATCAATTAGGGGACTTTTTACATTTTAAACTGCTGCCAGTTAAACACAGTGAATTATTTTGGTCATGGTCTAATTTTTTAAAGAAATTTTTGGTGACAAATTCTGTTTAAAAAAAGAAAACCAAGACAGAATTTACATCTTGTCTATTCTATCCAGATATGGAATATCTGACATTATCATAAACCTATGAGTCTTATATGGTAATTACAAAGAAATAATGGATTGGTATGAAACACAAGTATAAGACTATCTTATTTATCTAAAATTACTTCAGAAGCCCTCAGAATATTGAATAGAAGAGTTTCACAATGGTTCCTCAAATTGAATTATTAATTAATACAGAGACTGTCTTGGGAAACTCCCATTTTTACATTCCTGTGGTAAATTCATCAGTGACCTAAATGAAACTGTAAGAACAAAAAAAAAAAATCCACTGTTTATTTAGCTGCCAAAAAAACAGATCTCATAATAGTTAATAATACTGTTTCCTAATTTCATCTCTTCCCCCATCTGCTTTCTTCCTTTCTTGCCCTTCTCTTGTTTCTCTGCCTCTCAGTTTCCTTCCTCAGTTTCCCTCAAAACATCCCATTTCCTGCTCCTCTTTTGCATGTATGCATGTTTCCCTGTAACATGGTTCCCAATGCTGAGATCCCCCATCCTTTGGAAACGTCCTGCCTGTCTCCCTCATCACTAGCACCCAGTCACTTTGACATTTCCCTTCAACAGCTGTGCAGGAGGTTTCAGTGTAGCTGCTGTGCCAGTCTCATCAGGGCAACTTCAGTTTCTGACGCTTTCTCTTTGGTAGAGTTGTACCTCCTCACCAGCAAACTCCTGGGAAACATGGCTTATTTCTTCCTCTCTGAGAAATTAAATGCACTGTGCTCCTTGCCTCAGTTTACATTACGATATACAATATTTATATTGCTATTAGTCCAGCTTAAAATGTCCCCCTTCTGTGTAGCTCTGTAGCTACTGCAAGCAATGAAAACCAGGAATAATTTCATGACAGAGAGGCACAGCATTATTAAAACCTCATTCATAGCCATCTCACTGATCCATACAAGACAATATTTTTCTGTGGTTGCTTCTTAATTGTTGCCATAGGGAAAACCATCCAATTATTTCTTCCCCCAAAAACATATTCTCCAGTTTATTTGAAAGTGTATTGCCCAGGTCGACATGCTACTACCAAACACAGGAAACCACTATTCCTCCAGCTCACTGCTGTCTGCCTAAATAGGTTAACTTCTTGTATTGTACTTTCTTGTAGATTGGGCCTTCTTTTCTGACAACCCTGAAAACAAGAGGTCTTTTTCTCTCATTTTGGCCCTCTGAAGTGAAAGTCAATCTTAGATAAGATAGTCCCTCTATATTTTTTAAGTATTTCCATCGTATCTTCATTGTGAGTAACAACTTGGTCTTGAGAAAAATGGAAATTGTTAAAGACTGAAAATCTATTTTTCCAGTTAAAACAATCAAGGGGTTTTTGAAATTCTTTAAAATTATAACATAAACCCACAGCATGGCAGGTTTTTTCACAAGAATGTCAAAATCATTACTTTTTCATTTAATTATGGCTAATACTCTATGCATAACTCTGTGTGTTTGTTATTGTTTTCATTTTTTAACCACAGCCATTTCTTTACACACTGTTCATCTGTTTCCCCTTGTTTTGGGGAACCTCGAATGCGGCTACCCAAATCATCCATCTCAGGTAAGTTTCTACACTTAATGCCAAAAGACTGATAGAAAAAATGAGAAACAAGAAACTAATACAGCAACAAAGTAATAGAGACCTCTCAAGCAGCCTGCAGTCTAACCCTGCATCACTTCATCCATTTACTCTGGTCCCCGAATACGTCTGGTCACAACTGCCTCCAGCAGCTCAAGTTTCCATGAATTTTTCACAGAGAACATGGCTGGCTGTATAGGGCCAGCCCTGCACTTATTCTCCAACATTCCTGCAGTGCATGAACTTGCTTCTGCCACTATTGTTACCTTCCAGTTCTTCTCTGAAAGTATTAGATATCACCTAAAGTGAGGAGGGCTAGCAGTAGCAGAGGATTTGTCAGCTATTTTTAGATTTTGAACTGTACTGACTTACAGGTGTATTCATATAGTCTAGTTACAGCCTAGCTACAGTCTAACAGGGGAAAAAACGCCACTGCAAAATTCAGACCAAATACCTGATGGATTGAGATGACTAGTTCTTGCTTATTGATTAAGAAAGGAGCGTAAACCTACTCAAGTCAGGTAGGAAAAGTCCAGGTCTTGGATTACAAGTGATAAATATACTTTGGAGCCTTGTGGACAAGACACCTCTTCTTTGCTTCTTTTTGCTATGATTTATTTCTAATGGTTTCATTATTCTTTCTGGTGGACAGTGCTGATAAATCAAATGTGATTCCTGTTGGTTATTCTCTCCTTTCTCTAGTGGACCACTGATTAAGCACTGTACATCAGCACAAATTACAAGCTGCTTCAGTCTTCTACCACTGATTAAATGTGAAGTTTGAGCTCAAATCTACTAGGCTGGCACACCAACTGGATCCTGCCTAAAATTATTGCTCTGCTAATTGACAGAAGAATTTTTTCATTATTACATTTTACTCTCATAAGTAAATTCAGACTGATATTATCCTTGTTTCACAGACACTGAATTATTTTAGCTTAAATGGAATTAATACTACACACTTATGTGGTCAGGCAGAACTATGGGTGACAGCCCTCCCTCTTTGATTTTTAGCTTTATGATAATTACATTAAAAATAACTTTGTGTGTGTGTGTTGGGGGGAGGGTTTCACAGGTCTGTGAGGGTCCTTTGGTGGCTCTGAGGTTCTTATTTCCACATTTGACCTACAACTGGGAGAGCTAGACATATCTGTAGTCAAAATTCTACATCCTTAGGTTTTTAGAATTCTTAGAATCAGAAAAACACCAAAGTCATGGTCATGCATTTTAGAACCAGAGAAGACTATCACAGTCATCTTCTCTGAGCTTCTGCATAAGACATAAGGCAAACCAAAGATCTCCATTCAATCATTTCTGCATCAAGCCCATGTTTGAGCAGCAGCATAACTTCCACAGAAGTATTAATATACTGCTCAGCCATTGTGGCACACAATAAAATTTTAAGTATTGACGATGCTGAATCCAGTATTCATCAATTATTCCATAGCATTTGCAGGAGTGATGGGCTTGGCAAATCAGATGCAGTATCTCTGGAGCTCCAGAATGTTAACCTCATAATAAACCATCTGCTCTCTGCATGACAAACTGCTATGCAGCACATTGTCGGTATTTACGAATGATAAATAATAATAATAATAATAATAATAGATCTGTTTCTATAGTGCTTCCAGCGGATAGCAGCTGATCCTGCTTACTGAATCCAGGGAAGGAATGCCAAAAGGAAAACAAATGAATCTAACCAGCTGTGGAGCTATTTTTGAAAAGCTGAGGAATTCAGCTGGTTGCTTTCTATTGCCTTTAAAGGTGGTATAGCAACATCTCAAAGTTATCCATACAGCTTTCATATGAAAAGGGATTTTGATTTGCTTTTTAAATGTTTAAGGGAACCATGGGACCCCAGTGGCTCACAGAATACTTGCGCATGTGAACAATGCACATAAACACTGCTCCGTGTCTACTGTCTGAAATCCAAGGCCCCTCTGTCCGTCACTTCTTGCGCTGAAGGAAATATAGTATCAGAGTGTCTGCCCAAATGTCACAGCTCCAAGGCCCACTGATGCCTGCATGCGTACTCCGCGATGAATGCCGCATCATAGCTCCAAGGCTGTTTTGTGCCTCAGCTCTTATATGGATGTGAATGCAGCATCACAGGTCCAAGGCCTCCCTCTGCCAAAACCCTTACACTGCAGTTCAAAAGCAGTTACAAGGCCCTTGCTTCTGCCAGGGCGATTTAAATGAGGATGATTGAAACGTAGGATGGGTGCGATTTTGAGTGTCTTGCTGAAACATGCTGTAAAACCAGTCTGCAGAAAAAGGACAAATGCCATAAAAACTCTTTTGCTGTATAAGTGAGACTTGGCAGGTCTTCCTCAGCTCCCCCAGCAGCCTTTTTTTTTCCCTTTTTCCTCTGGCAATGAGCCTTAAAAAGACCTCAAAGACATTTATACGCTGACCAAAGAAACTGTTTCTATAAACAAGCAAAGAAGGGTTTATGTTAAATGTATGTTGTTTATCATTGCCATTGTTGCAATATATTAAGATAACAGGCAAGATGGAACATTGACAGCTCCTAAAGTCACTGAATAAACCTAAGCTTGCACGTAGCTTGCTGCCTGGGGCTCCTTAAAGCTACTGCCTTGGGTTTCCTCCTGCCTATGCTTGTTGATTTCTATCAAAATGAGTTAGAAAGCAGCTCATCATGCCTATATAATTCCATGCACACTTCCTCTCACCTCCAAACGGGAAGGTCAGTTTCTGGACAAACTTTGCTTCTACAGCTTTGAAAGAGTCTGTTGTGTTTCATTTTGTTTTGAGTGGTGTAATTATCAGTAATTATTGGGAAATGAGCAGGAGTCAGAGGCAATTCTAAAGCCACCCAGAATAAACTGTGCATTGTTGCAGGGCTGTAGCATGGCTGTTTTACAGAATTAACATTCTGAAATAGTTGGAAGTGACAGTTTCCTTTTTCAGGGAGGGAAGAGGGCAAAGAGCTATGCCGCTGCTTTAAGGTTAATCTTTACATCCAGGAAGAAGTCTAAGCTGGAGAACACAGGGGCATGGAACAGATCCCTGTGTAGCCTATTTTTCCTCTTAAGTGAATCTTCCTGGGTAGGTATTGTGTCCAGGGAAAGACTTCAAATGTCAGAACAGGTGAAAAACTTCTTACAAGGCATGTACAAGACCTCATCAGTGAGATTTCCATTACAGAACACAGAATTACAAGGAAAACTACCAAAAAAAATATTATTCAGTTTTAAATGACAGACTTTGAAAAATGAGGTTCTTAGAATAACTGAGTTGGTCCCATTTTTAAATAGTCCTAATGTCCTTTTTTTTCCAAGTAAATTAATAAATAAATGTCATGTTGCATGAGTTCAATCAACTGTGAGATAATGAGGACTGTAAAGCAGAGAACTTGATGGGTCACTGGTTGCTAATGGACTACAGATTCTTGTAGGTCATGGGTCCATTGCCAGGCTGTGTTTAAAGGTTTCTCCATTTTCTTTTTCTCTACCCCTAAACCACTGCTTAATTGCAAAACAAATGCAGCTTCATGATCTGTATACAGACAATACTATTTTCCACTGTTTCCCCAAGCCTGACTCTGGGTACTGAGACCTGACTGAATAATTCAGTTCCATGATGGCAGATGCAAATGAGGCAGGACAGATATTTGGAGCTGATATCACAGTGTGACCATGGAGAAGATGGCTACATTACTGTTACTGGAATGACAGAATGAACTTCTCATTTCCAAATGCAAGGCTTGTATCTCCCATCTACTTGTACAAAAGCACACAGATTACAGAGAACAGAAAGACGCAAAGTGCAAAGTACAGTAATATATACCCAGATGTGCAAAGACTCCTTGAATGCCACAGGCTGCAGGAAGCAGCTACAGAGCAGCACAGCAGTAGCTTGTGGACCAGATGCCCAGGCTGGGATGAAGAGAGAGCAGAAGGGCAGAGGCGAGGAATGAATGAAAAGAAGGAAACTGTTCTGCATTAATCTGTAGCAATATCAACTGTACAGACTGTTCACAACTGCTAAAGCAGGGTCTTAAATACAACGGTGCTCCTGGGGTTTGATGCACAAATAAAGATGCAGAAAGGTTTAAGATCCCACAGAGTCTGGAGCTGATTTTGCTGCTCTCACACTGTTAGGTATGCATAAAACCAGCTGTCTGGCCTACACTAATCCTAATTGTAGTCAAGTCTGTTACTTGATATAATCACATAGATCTGAAATAAAGTCTACTTCCCTTAAGAAGCTCATGCATGTAAATTGAAAGCCTGTTTGGTCATACTCACGGCTACTCCAGTGTTCTATGGATAAACAGAAGATCCATGATTGAAAAAGAGCCCATTAGAAGTGCAAGGAGGAAACAAAGCGCGTGAATTTGGTCATTATGAAGGTGAATGATTAATAGCATGTCTTAGTGCCAGACATAACACAGATAGACACCGCCCCAACCATGCAGGTCTGCTAGTATTTAAAAATGATATCTTCCACCCTTTCTATTCCAATCTTGAACCATTCTAGCTCTGGAGACAGTCACCAGTGTTAAATTGTTAGCAGTTTTGTAATGAGAACAAAAAGAGAGAATAACTTAATGAACGTTTGTCCTTGGGAATATTACAGCCGCAAAAGCCTGTAGAAATAGGACTCCACTGCCATTTGCATCATTTATTTTTCTCTTTTGAATGGATGCTCGATAGAAGTGCATGACAGTATGTCCTGCTGACCCTGTAAATAGCCAGAAAGCAAAAGAACATGTATAAATACCAGTTTTGCTTGTAATGTGTGCCAGCTTCCTTTTAGCAACAGAATTTTGTAATTGGAACTTTAAAATGTATTTATGACTTGAAGTACAGAAAGGTTGCTTTGGCTTTTTTTCTGCTTCACTGTAAAATACATTTTTCATTTCTCAATTGCTCTGCTGTGCTTCCTTCATTCAAAATATAATAATAGCTGCTGAAAGCAGCCAAATCTTGCACTAAAGGTTGAAATTTGCTTCTATAATGTCTTCTGTCCTGCTAAGCAACTGGCTGTGATGCACTTACTTTCATGTTTTACTGGGAATATTCTGTAGAAGGATACTTGGCTTTGGCCAAAGATACCATTCCACTTCAGCAGTGTTGATTTATTTGGCAACTTTTTCATAAAATGAGCTCATAAAGCAGGAGTTACCTGGCGTGAGCATATGTAAGTTAATTGCATCAATATACTGACAGCATTGCTCATACAGTTGCTCCTAAATGACTGTTCAGCTCAGGAGAAATATGGTTATTTCTTTCAGCTGAAAATATGTCAGGATGCTATTTTGGAAAGAAACTCCTGACATTCAGCTTTACTGTCTGTAACATTTGTGTCAATGTTCTTGTCAGAAGTCCCCCTATAAATCTGAGCTGTGAGACCTTGAGCAATTTGAGAGTAGGATAAAATGTGATGTAGAACAAATTGATAATAGTGCAGTCACATCTACTTTTTAAGCAGTATTTTAAATGCAGATATCCTTCCAGATATACAAGTAAGGGGGATGGAGGAATCCATGACTTTTTGTGAAGAGACCTTTTGTGCTCTGTTCCAGAAGTGGTTACTCATTTTCTGTTTGACTTTGGGAGGTCCCATACACTTTGTTTCCTCATCCAAAAAAAAAAAAAAAAAAAATGGAGATAATACCAAAGAATATAATATTTTCAAAGGGTTACTGTGAATTTAT
>JANZLQ010000017.1:16719177-16775436 GCA_026212715.1 Elanus axillaris
ACTTTGTTTCCTCAGCCAAAAAAAAAAAAAAAAAAAAAGGAGATAATACCAAAGAATATAATATTTTCAAAGGGTTACTGTGAATTTATTAATTTGTGGTCTTCAGTCTATTAAAATGTCTGGACATTTAATACACTTCTAGCTGCAACTAGATGATCACAAATCTTTTTTTTTAAAAACAGTATTCATAGTATTCATCTTCCAGAAAGATTTTAAAATGAGAAAAATTAGATGATCATGAAGCAAATTGAGAGATTTCTGACTGTGCGATATTAAAGTGTGAATAATCTGTTTTCTCTCTGAGCTTCTCTGAGCTACAATTAGAAACATGTGGCTATGTTACCCCTCTCAGTGTCAAAGTCCACTTTCATCTACAGTTTTTAGAACTGTATATACCTAGAACGAGTGATAGAATTTGGCCGTGATATTTATTTAACCATTTCCTAAATCTTCACAAGCAATGAGAAATACAAACGGAGGAAAGTTTTATTAGTTACCTTTCCTGAAGCTATTGTCTTCCAGAGTGGTATTATGTGAACAAATTTTTAAATATGTGGCCAGACAGATAGGCAGGTATTAGACTTTAAGTACAAAAGCTTGCCATTCATGGGCCAGAACAATTTTCTCCCGTGTGAATAAGAAAGTAGTGCTTACCCTTTTTGGCAGCAAGATCAGAGGAATGGTGGTCTTCTGTCAAAAGCCTTTCCCTCAGGGCATACTCCTAGGATTGTGATGTAGGAATAATTTTCTAATAGCTACTAACTGCTCCTTAAGGGCTGGATTGTTATGGAAGCCTTTGTTTTTTCTTTAACGTGAATCAGCTGAATAAGAACTTTTACTCCTGGTGTGGAGTTTAAGATCAGGATTTCAGATTTAAATACTTTTTTCCTGGAAACCCTTGGTCTGGAATGCTCATGTGTTTAAAATGAAAGGAGGCTGCTAAAAGCGTTTCCAACACCTTAACATTCTTGTTACAAACTACATTTACAATATATTCTTAGAAATTCATTATGCTTACAATAAACTTTTAGCTCGAAGCAAATTGTTCCATAATTATCTGTATCAGGGTTTCTATGTTGTCCTCCAAAGCATCTGTTACTGGATACTGCCCAAGGACATGCCATTAAGGACTGCAGATCTGACCCTGTATGCAGTTCACAGAATTGCCGACAAGTTGGTTAGGAGTGGCAGCTGGAGGTCTGCTCCAACCTCCTCCCCTCTCTCTCACAGCAGAATTAGTCACCATGCTGGGTCAGGCTAGCCCTGGATTTGTCCAGATGAGTCTCGGAAACCTCTAAATACAGAGAAACTACTCTCTGGGTAACCTGTTCACTTGCTGCCATACTCTCCAAATGAAACAGTTTTTCCTAATGCACACCCTCACCCTCCCAAACTGCATCATGTAGCTCTTGTGCCTTGTTTTACCAACTGCTACCACCAAGAAAAGTTTGGCTCCATCATATTTGCAGCTCTAGACTGTAGGCTTGGGCTAGATTGCCTTGGCTTCCACTTTTGCCTGACTTAAGGAGCCAAACTTCTTCAAGTTTTGCTCACAGGCCCTCAAACATATTGGTAGCTATCTGCTGGACCATGTCATTTCTGAACAACCTTGTTGAAGGTGCTCCAAAACCCAACACAGCATTACAAGTGCAACCTCACCACTGCCAGGCAGAGGGGGTTGCTAAAATTCCTTGACTGACTGGCCACATTCCTCCAGTTGTAGCCAAATAAGCAGTTTGCCTTATGATGAGAGCACATTGTTGGCTATCTTCAGTGTGCCACTTGCCATAACCCCCAGCTCATTTTCAGCAGGTCCAGTATTTCTGGCATGCATTGATGCAGGTGGTTATCCTGTCCCAGGTACAGAACTTTTCCTTGTTGATTGTCACGATTAATTTCTACGATCTGAACAATTATTTCCTTAATCTCCTTCAGCCTTCTGGACAAACATATGCCTTTGTTACTATGGGATTGTTTGTATATACTTTTCAAAATCTTTTGGTGCTGTTAAATTTCTTACGGAGAATTCGGTACAAAGAAAGTAAGCGTGGTGTTTCATTCACATAAAAGCTATATATCAGATTTATATTTAAGTTTTCAAAGAAAGGCAGAGCTGATCAATTGATTTAATAAAAGGCTCCCATTTTCCCAGGAAAGATTACCTGGTTATGTCCAGTTGAAACTGAGCTTGACTAAATTTTAGGAGGGCAGCGGAGGGGGATGTGCTGATCTCCTCTGGTGACCAGCGGTAGGACATGAGGAAATGGAATGAAGCTGTGTCAGGGGAAGTTCAGATTGGACATTAGGAAAAGGTTCTTCACTGGGAGGGTGGTCAGTCACTGGAACTGACTCCCCAGGGAATGGCAGCGGTGACTCTCCCACCCCCAAAAGCAGGTGCCAGGTAAGAACAGCCATGGCAGGAGGCACACCAGGCCCATGCAAACAGTCACAGGTCCCGTTGGTGCCCTGCCAGCAGCTCCAGCGGGCAGCAGGGCCTGCCAGGAAGATGGAGCAGCATCTGCTTGGTGAGAGTGACAGCAAGCCAAGTGGCCACAGAGAGGTGAGCAGATGGTGAAGCTCAAAATGTAACCACATGACTCTCAAATCTTTAACTTTGCCAGTACTGCGGAGATGGAGACAGGTAACAATAGACCTTTCCTCTACTCAACAGAAATTCAGATGAGTTGAGAGCAGTGCGGTGCAGCCTGGCCCGCCAGGCATGAGAGTGCCTGGCTGCACTTGGAAAGCCCCAGTGGGAGAGGCGGAGACAGCTGCATTGACTCTGCCCGCTGTGGGATCCCCCTATGACCCTTCTCTTCCTGCTTGGTAACCCCAAAAAGACCCTGTTCCAAGAAGAAAGTGCCATGTAGGAATCAATCCCAGAATGACTGCAGCTCCTGAGCAAGATGGCCTGTCTTCAGGCCCATTTGTTAGAAAGGGTGCAGATAAAATTACCTTTCAAAGGTAATAGATTTTAAAACTATTTTCATTTACAGTGAATCAGTGATTCAAAATGACTCCAAAACTTTAGTTTTGATGGGACCAGTAGGAATGTTGCTAGACACTCTGACAACCAAAATGAGAGTATTTTGGGGCTTCCATCTCCACTTTGTTCTCCTGTGCAACTGATGGTTGTAGTTGACTAAAAGCATTTTATAATTAATCAACACAATTATAATTAGTAACACCATTAGCAACTGTGTTGATTTCTAGAATTCATATATCATGTTAAGAGGTAGCTAGCATGCTTTTCATGATGATAAAATGTGAATGGTCATGTTTCATTTTGTAATATAATGACTACATCCTCCCTGAAATAAAATGATTGCAATATTAAATAAAATGTTCACTTTTTTCAACATTGGGTTGCATGCTCAGGTACAGTATAAAGTAAATCAAACCAAGATCTTTCAGATGTAAAGTTGTTTATTGATAAAACCAGGAACATTAAAATAACCACTTAGCATGTATTGTTGACTTCATTTTACAGTATTTGACACATGCGTGTAATAACAGTACAGTCATCAAGGATGAGTTATTCTTTCCATAAACTACGGATTTTAGCAGCTCTCTACTTTTTATCATGGCATGGATGTGATGCTTACAGCCTTATTCTGAAATGTTTTCTCATCAGGAAGTTTTGGTAGTATTAGAAGAGCTTTTACAGAGGAAAGCATAAAGGACTTGCAATAGCTAGCAAGCATGACATCATTAAAAAGCAATGAATGTTAGGAATATTCCTGTTCTAATCCAGGCCACACATCCTGCTGCCCTGGAAGACAGCCAAGCCCAACATCCTTTTAGGGTTACAGGGCAGGCTGTGGCCTTTCACAGTTTGCTTTAGTAATCTCTGCATGTGGAATATTCACTGGCAGGCATTACAATAAAATCTAAAATTACTCCATCAGAGAGCTGGTGTTCCACCCTTCCTGCATTCTTCCCTGACAGTGAAATTGCCCAAAAAGAGCTCTATTGCATTTCATAGATTTCTGTGAAGGACTGTGTACAGAGAATGTGGGGGGTTTTGCACATAGGTTCAACAGCATGTTCTACTTGAGAAAAAAAAGTTATTTGGACTGCTTAAAAATATGTTGTGCTAATATTCTTATTAGTTCCATTGCATGAACCCATTAGGGTTTAATTCTGTAAGCTTTTCTCTATATTTTCAGCTGACGTTCAGATGACCAGAGGAAAAATGATCAAAAGTTTCTTTTACGCAGCATGGCTGTCACATCAACTGTACAGAGTTGCTGTACTGTGCTCTCTGGGCACAGGCACTCTGCCACGCTAAATCCCTTTACACCATCCCTTTGGGGAAAAAGGGAACTGAAGGCTGCAGCAGAATGAACAGCTAGACTCCCAGAGCAATGGTGTTACTTAGCTGACAAAAAATGAGGAGCATAACTGATTTCAGGATGAGGCTTTTTTATTCCTAGTTAATGTCCTCAGCAGCATTCATAGGAGATACTCATACTGCCAGCCCCTAATGTAGGTGGTGAAGTAAGATCAGAGTGGGGACATGTAGTCTGTATTCATATGAGAAGTTTAGATGCCTAAAGAGTAGCTTAGGAAAAATATATTTCTCTGAACAACTATTGGAGAGAGACACATGTCTCTCCAGCCTTCACAATGAGGTATTTTTTCCTAAATATAGACAGTAGTTATTGTTTGGGTTTCTGTATTGACTGCATGAGGAATGTATACATCTACTTTAAAAGTATTCACTAGGGGCCTAAAATTCAGGTGTATTACAGATGCTCCAGCCAGGTGACTTGATAGTACCCCTTTCTTCCTAAACCACCAGTGAACTGAAATATCTTCTGTTAGAAAGTAGTCAAATTTGACTTGTGTTCCAAATCCTCCAATAACATTTATCACAGTCCAGCAAAAAATCTGGGAGTTCAAGAGAATGAGGCTCCAGTCTTCTGGAGTAATTTACAAGACACGTTTTGGGAAAGCCCAGATTCAGAAGTTCCTAACCTTCATGCCATTCTCCTGCACCAGCTGAACCAACATTCACTACTTTGATTTACAAGGTTATGCAGCAATTGAACAGGTGAAATTATCTAGGTTAAATATAACTACTCCCCCTTTTTTAAGAAATTGCCCTGTCATCTGTTTTACACCATGGTTTCACAGTGTTGGGTCACCACAGCTCAGGAGATGATGAAGTGCAGCACAGCTTTTTAAACTGTCTTTGCCTCCAGAACTAGAATGTCCTGAAATTACACCCGGAAGCACATAAATTAGGTGTCTAAAATAAGACAGCCGAATTAAATCCCTTAGTCACTACACTTTCATTTGCTTCTACAGAGTAATTAGTAATTACACTTAGACCAAAATATGTTGCAAGATGTCAGACAGAAAAGCAACATTTCACACTCAGAATTCTTTAGTTAGTGTTCAGTTGCAAAGCCTAATACGAAAAAGTATGTTTGGAAAAACTGTACAGCTTTTTTACATCAAAATCAGTCCCCATAAACTGAACGATTGTCTGGCAGAAAAGAAGTTATTCATAGGTATTCGTACTGCAAAAGACAGCAGGAACTGAAATCTCCCTAGGTGATTTATAATAAATAGCAGCTCTTACCAGTCAGGACAATCCCAGAGAGACAAGGCGAGGGAAACGCAGACACTCTGAAATGTATTGTTACACTGGTAATCACATCAATCCTTTGTCTTGCTGGTTTGTAACTGTTATTCTGTATAACAGGAAAGGAAGTATAGTACAAAAGCAGTCTTGGATTTTGTCTATGGCTACCATTTTAGTGCCAAATCTATCCCTTTGCTTGGCTGCAGAATACAGATGACATAAAATACTTATGGCAAAAAAAGTTTGTGGGAGTCTGTACCTTCTTTATGTAATGATATAATGTTCTCTGATATTCACTGTCAGAAACCTTGAGAAGTGGTAGAGCTGTTTAGAGATTAAGCGTGACACACTGCTCTCTCTCCTCTGGCTCCTTTATATCTGAGAGGCCCAGCTTTAGCTGCTTCTGGAAGATTCACATCGTCATAGATGAGGAGTTTCTTACTGCAGGAGCTGTCTGTCCCCTGTCCCCTGATGAACCCCCTTGCAATGCTGATCAAAGTAAAATAAGCTTGGGAAGGGTCCAAGGGAATCCAGACAGTATTACGTGTAGGAGCAACTGTGAGGCTAGATGCGTCATCTATCACCATTGCTAACTGTAGCCTCAAGGACAAAATTAAGACTTCATGATGCTAGGTACCATGAAGCTAGGTGAAAAACCCTGACTATGTGATTCGACTTTGTGCATCCAAGTGAGTCCAGCCTGCACACCCACACCTTCATACCAAACTCGAGCACTGCGAACATTGCTGTACCTACTGCTTCTTCACAAATTCAGCTCTTTCTCACCACGACTGCAGCTTCAGGGTCTTGAAGGGCACCAGGCATGTAGTATGAGACAAATGCTATACTTTCTTTGCTTTCTGGAAGCCTTCTCATGTACCCCCACAAATGTTGTTGTAGTCTACCTCATTACCCTACTTAAGAGTCCCTGTGAAGGTCCCCCCCAGCCACAAGTGACACAGGAGCAGAGCTCAGTGAGCATTTTGGCTAGGTGCCCCTGCCTGGAGCACACTCTGTTGAAGGAAATCATATGTAAAAACAGTGAGGTATGCAAGCAGGGGAAAGTCTGGTAGTGGGGTTTAAGTACAAATATTCCTCAGGCTGTGTGACCATAAACCATTCCCTGCACTACATTATGAATCCACTGTTCTCTATTCCTCTTGTGGTCTTCATTTCCATTCTTTCTTGTCCCTCTCATCCCTGCCTTCAAGTGACAGCATTTTGTAGGAAGGGAAAACATATGGGTTTCCACACTCTCCACAGTGCTGCATGACTCCAGAGACAGTTGGACTACATTTGCACTAATAAATTACAATTGCCGAGCCCATTCTCTGGACCTGTGGCCAACAGCTACAGTCTGGCTACATCCATATAACTTAGTTCGCTTGGCTGTTGAAACCAGGTGGCAATATCCAGACTGTCTGTGGGGAGTGATCCCTCACCTATGCTAACTCATATGCACTAACTCATATGTACTATGTGTGAGTGCTGATTTGAGTCAAAACCTTGCAAGGGATCATTCAAACATTTTAATAGTTTAGATGATCAAGATTCAGCCTTGTAGCCATGCCCCAAAAGCCCGTGATTTACCACTATGTGTGCAGTATAAAGCATATATCAATAACCATATTTATAGGACCAAGGTATGCTTGAGGTTATAGGCTGGCAGGCCACGGCACTTGGGCCTCACTTTTAGTCCAGTTGACTTAGGTTTGCCATAACTCAGCCTGTCTCCTGCTGGGTTGGTCTCAGTCCTTGAAAAGACAACTCTGAAATACAGACTGAACTGCTGGATTGGATCTCTATGCAACTGAGACATAATCCACTTACTTCAGATATGTGTGTTTTTGGTGCGTTTGTGTGTGTTAGGAGATTGAACTGTTTGAAGATAAATCCAGAATGGTAATTAAGCATAGATAATGACAGTCATTTTTTCCTGAAGAAGGATCTTGTTGGAAGTTATGATTATTAAGCTTTTCTAACGTCAGCTGGACAATCATGAATCAGTATGAGCTAAGGCTGCTAAACTTCCCACTGGATCTTTGCAGCTCCTGGAGAACTATGATGCTGACCTTAAAGGAGACTATAATTCTTTTACAAATAGGTTCAAGTCATTACACAATGCTTACTTTGTGTATGAAAAGGTGAGACAACCATTGCTAGTCAAAACATACTCTATGGACCATAATCAGCATTGGATTACAGCCTTTGCTTTCTCAGCTGCTAAGGACTGAGCCATTTCTCAAGGTAATGCAAACAGTTATGTCATGGTAGCTGATGAGTCAACATGAACAATTCCTAAGAATTTAGCCATCATACAGGTGTTGTGGTGTTCCAGTGCTGGATACTTCTCCTGCTGATGGTTCATGAAATTACAGCTAAGTCTCTGTCTCCAGTTCTTCTCCACCAGGTAGTACCAGTGTTTTGGAGCATATCTAGGCCACAGGATCGGAGTGAATACTGAGGGAATTACAGCAAGTGGAGGTTGCTGAAATAAGTGTTTGGGAGCCCATAATGCTGATATGGTGTAGGTTCATCAGCTGTGTCAGAAGAACCAAGCTAGATATTAGTTTGCAGGAGGACTGGCTTCCCCTGAGCAACCTGATGTGCAACATGAGTAGAACAAGGCCATGCTGTTCCTCATGTGAAACAAAATGGGACCTATGATCCAAAGTGTCATGAGGCAACACATGGAATTGTTTTAGTATGACTTAGAGCTACAATAAAGAGACAGTGGAAGTATCTATAGTCTAGTTATCTGTAAATTTCATATCCCACTGTATGCATGGGACAGAGTCTCAAAAAAAAAAGCTATGTTTTTGGAATGCAAAGACTTTTGCCTGAAATATTGCACTTCAGAGGGAAGCTGTTCGTCCCTTCCCTGTGTGATATTTCCTGGAGAAAGTCTGTCTGGTCTGCTTGGTATGGCTCTTAGTGCTTTATCCACATGGAAGCCCAGACCTGACTTTTATTTAACTGAGAATAGTGGCACTTATTCCTAGTATACTTTGGAAATGTGCAGGACAGAAACCTTATATGTGAAGTTTAGAGATTTGGCATTATTTCTGAATTCTTGAAGTATTTGATCTCTTCAGTTAAAGAAGAAAAAAATATTACCACTTAAGCCTCCAATAGTGTGTGACATTTTTATTAAACCAATTTCCCTCCTTGCCAGTATCCCATAAGGAATTTTAAATGAGAACCTTTGTAAAGCTCTGATGTTTGATAATACTTTATTTCCTCCTCTGTATTTAGACCCCACTGGTACTTAGACAAATTAATAGGTGTTTATAACTCTGGCTATTTTGTCATTAGCATTGCTTTCTTGAGCTCTTGGAAAAAATGTTAGAATGATCTCTTGTTCTGTGTCTCTAATAGTTTCATAGAGGACTTTGACAAATTAGAGAAAGGATTCATGCCTTCTCCCCCATGGCAGCCTTTGCAGGTTCCGTGCAGTGTCACACACCAAAATACTCCTGCAGACATTTATATCTTAAATGTCTTTGGAAAAAGAAAGGAAAGCTCTTGGGTCACTGCTGCATGCAGCATAGAAATGGGAAGTAAAAAAACCCCAGTGGTTTTGGCATAAGCAGTGAACCTAACCAGCTACAGTAAATTAAGCAACAAAGGAGAAACGTACATTTTCAATATTTTTGTGTGTGTGTTGGTTTTTTTGAGCAGCTCCTTTGTATGGTGAGACAGAAGATACTTCGTCATGATACATGACCGAACAGAGGAAATATGTATTCTCAGCAATGTCAGCTGCATCAGGAGCTTCCATAACTTTCCTGTATAAATAATTAATCTACAGATTAGTGTAGATCATGAATAGTAACTCATTCCTTCCCTGCTTTTACTTACTGATTCGACTTTCTCCTCTGAGATACACAGTGCTGTGTGGTTGGTGTGCTAGTTGGTGGGCATTTTGGGGATTGTGCTAGAATGCAACTGTGATCAATATAAAATCAGATATCCAAGAAATTCATGTGGAGGTGACGGAGAGTTTATTGGAATTAGAGCTTGGAGAAATTTGAAATGTTCCAGTTCTGATAGGTTTGCATGGTTTTAAAACAAACCGTTATCCTCCAGCTTCTACAGAAGTCAGGAGTAGGGGTGTAGGGGTGGGATTTTCTCAGTCCTGTGCTCTATGTCTGTTGAACATAAGATGTCTGAACAAAATAGCAATTTTCAATAGATCTGCTTTACTTGAAGAATACCTACCAATTTTTATCCATGCCACAGAGTTTAGCTAGCAAGTTACCCAAATGGAACTTTTCCTTTTTTGCTCATTTATTACACAGCCCTCACTTTTAAAATGTACATTTTTAGACTTCTGTGCCTTGTTTGCAGAACTACTGAGTGCTCACAGCTGCTGCTCAAGCCATTGTGTTCTGAGCATATAAAATAAATGTTGATGCAAAATACAAGACACCCTAAACTGAAGCTACTGGCAAAAAGTTGCAGAGGTAACACAGAATGACAAAGCAACAAAACCACAGGTGAAATCCTGTATCAATGAATGTTTCTATTTAGAAAAAAAAAAAACCAAACAGATGTTCTAATTGCACACATAAAATAAAGGATTCTAAATTAATCATCACTACTTAGGAAAGTAATCTGGAAGATGTCATCAGTTTAATTGTCTGTGATGGTCAAAGGACAGAATAGGAAATGGGAGAAAAAGAATAAAGAAAAAATCCTGCTGTATCACAAAGTGACACTGAGACTGCACCTATATTTTGAATATTATTTTCCCCATTTGGAGGATTTGCTCTATATTTACCTTGTTTTTTGTACTCTTTCTCCAAATGTCCATTATTGACTATTGTACAAATTACTACATTGAACAAGCTTTTACACTGAAGGGATTTTTGGTCTGACAGAATACAACCTTTTCTTAAGCTTTTTTGAAAAATCTCTGAAAACTCTGATACTTCATACATCAGACTGGAAATTCAAAATTACTGGAAAATGTGGACATTTAAATTTCTGTGTGTAATGCTTACATCAGTAAAGTCAGTTAGAGCCTTCCTTCAGCTCACTGAGAACTAGGAACACAAGTCAGAGACTGTGTAGTAACTATGTCTCCATTTATACAAGCAAATCAAGCAAGATCAAGACACAGACTTACATGTTAGCACACCAGCTATCTTCTCGTTTCATTGTTAGCATGCTCCTTTTCATACTTTTGGCTGAGACACACGGATCTCCTGTTGCAAGTGCCCAGGAGATGCTTGCAGGATAGTGAAGGTTGCATGTGGTTGCAAGATAGCGCAGGCAAGGGACTGCTTCCAAGAGACAGTATGGATGAGGTGATCCTGTTCCACAGGGGAGAAAGTTTAGCTGCCTGCATGCAAGTTGTCCCATTCTGCTTGCTCTCAGTGTGAGAAAACAGGTTCTGGCCCATTTTATTTACTAGGATAGGTAGAACCTATGGAGATGAGTGCTGTGAGAAAGTCTAATAGATAGTATATCTGTCTTCAGAGAGGGATTTGAATAATGTACAGTAAATAAATGTGCATACATATACTGAAGATGGAGAATAAAATGAAATATTGAGTAGATGTCCTCTGCAAGCAATCATCATCTATCATGTGTAATGAGGTAGGGGTGCCATGGAGAAAGAACATAAACATATGATTCAAAGCTATATCATAATTATGATCCCCAAAGTAGAGGGATTGAGATGTCCTAGGCAAATAATTCCACACTTTGGCATAGTTTATTTTCCATCTGAATAGTGAGACTTAAAATAATTTTGTGTGTATTTTTCATGTGTGTTTCACTCTATAAACACATGCATGCACGTAGTCCTATGCTTACAGGATACATCTACCCTATTAAATATTTAAGATCAATAGGAGAAAGCTTTTATAGCAAAATAGTTGATGCCAAGGTCCCAGTGTATGCGTTACAAAGGAGAGTAGATTGGATTAGCTGTAGTCTGGTCCTGTGGACCTAATGTTCATTACTAAGTGGAACTGCAATTCTGTAGTGCATCTTCTGGTTTAGCTTCAACGGACACGATCCCTGTTCAGGTGCTCTGAAACTGCTCCATGAAGTGAACTGAAGTAATGTACAAGAGGACAACCAAGGGATTTGGGCCAAATATACACTCCTTATTCAAACTAAAATATTAATATAGGTTCTGTCATTTCCTGTCTCAGCACGAGGAATATTATGGTGTAGAAAATAACATATTCAAAAGATGATGCTTCTCCACCACAAAAAAGCAGTGATGGTGAAATAGTCATCGCTCTTTGGGAACTGACTTTTTACCAGAGGACCGTGGAAAATCCAAACTGCATTCAGTATTTAAATTCTGTGGTTGTTTTGGTGTTTTCTGAGATTCTCACAGGATAAAGTTTTGGACTTCTATCAAAATGGTAAATGAAACCCTTAGCATGCCATCTGACTGACTCTAGTGTGACATGCTGGACCTATAACGGAAATAATCTTGTGACTACTATATCACAGTCAATGCCTACATTCCAGACGCATAAATACCTGCTTCCACATCAATTCTGTGTAATTTTTGTTGTGCTTTGTGAATTCCTGTGCTTTGAGATTAATAAGAATTACAGTAGAATATTTCAATGGATAGCAAAGCTATCTCTTTCTGAACATTTGTCTTCATTTTGATGAAGTGAATCATGATGGCTGTTTGCAGTAATTTCTGTGGTGGAGTGTTTATGTGCATGTGGGTATTCATGTCTGAATGTTTAATGTGGAGAGAAATATAAAAATCTTGATTCTTTATTAAATGTAGACTTTTAGTATATTTAGTTAAATCCTGGTTTATTGCCTAGGTAACAGATTAGAACATCTATCATTGCATAATAAGATACTTACAAATGGAATGTTAATAGCACCTATTAATTTTAACTCTAAGATCTGTGTCTTGTTAGTAAATAGTGCAGAAAATTAGTTTCATGTTAAAAGGTTTTACTTGGCATAAAATTTCACCAAGAAGTAACTAAAACCACTTTTGTGCATCTGAGTGGACTGTAATTCTTTAATAATATAGCTGAACTGCTACGAGAGAGAGGATACTGACTGCTGTTATTAGTTGCCATTCTATATTTTAAGATGAGAGATTAACAGAATCTAAAAATAGGATGTTTGCTGCAGTCATGGTAACACACATTTCAAAACTTGCAAATGTTAGCACACAATATTTTAACTAGGAAAAGATGATATCATGTCAGATAAGTTCAGCAAAGACTGAAAGTTAAGCCTTTTTCATTTGGACATTGTCTGCCTGTAAGAAAGTTTACAACTTCTTCGTAAATTTTGCAAACACACTCATGACTACTAACAATATTAGTATTTCCAGAGCAGATAGTATAATGTTTCTTTGTTAACTTGAAGTATATTGATTTCCATTTATTGCTATTTATTTATCCATACAGGATAAATAAATCCATATGCAGCAGCAGCCACGGTCATTGCTCTGCTTAGGGCCCTTGGATTAGTATTTTGTATTAGTGCCTTAGCAGCTGACTGCAGTGAGCCATAGATTCTGCTTTGGAACTTTTGTCCTCCACTGGTTAGCTACACAGACTGCCAGGCTTGCTTTTGCTTCCTTTGTGTATATAATGACACTTCAGTGTAATCCAGCTGGCATAGTGAAAGGGAAGTAGAGTGATGGCAGCAAGTACTGTGGGGGTCATGCTTATTTTGTCTTCAAACAGATTTCCTGCTGATGGACTGGGAAACTTAACATTATGGCCACAAAGAGGAGACTCTGACTGGTACATATAATTATTTACTTGGGGGGGGGGGGGAGAATAGAAGACTGGATTTTATCTTTCAGTTGGTAAGACATAAAACAGAAGGTGAGAAAACTAGGTTTAAATTCTTCTACCAAAGTCTGTCATAAGTGACCAAATAGAAGAACTTGAGTAAGGCAAACTGAGAGTCTGGTTGTGGCAATGGTAGACAAGCAAACAAGCACAGAGCTGGAAACGACTGCCAGAGACCTGGGACTGGTGCCTTCATACTGTCAGAGCAGTGACAGACCAAGCCACAAATCCTTCAGAGAGGAATCCTGCTTGTAGCATTGCCCTGGTGGGATTGTTCAGCCTGGATGGCCAAGCCCTGTCCTCCTAAGTCTGTGCCACAGGGCTGGCAGAGTGACAGGCACCAGTTCAGAGATCCTTGTGCATCGTAGATACTGTCCTAAATTTCCTTGGTCTGGTGACTAGGACACCAGCCTCCTAAAATCTCCATTCAAATCAGACAGAATGTTGATTCGAAACTTGGTCTTTAGCATCCTACAAGAGCATAAGCTAGGATGATTTAGGTAATGCAGACTCAGACAGTTCCTCACAAATCCAGTCTGGTTTTGGGGATGGCCTGGGAGAGTGCCTTCAAGATTGGCTTAAGTATCCCACCAGAGTGGAGATACAGGTTCAGGTGACAAGTTGATGAGTAAATTTAGGACCTTGGTGGCTATGTGCATGTCTGGCTACATATGTTCAGACCTTGTAATCAATTCCCACATAAGCTGAAGTAGACTGTCATAGTCTCAGTGATGCATAAAACACTCAACTCCTATTGTGAATCAGACTTGAAAATCCTCTAATGCCAAGTGCAAAAGAATTTAAATATCATTTGACCTGACTTGGTATGGTCTATCACTCTTCACTATTCATTACACATATTTGTTTTTTGGGACTTCAACACCTATTAAGATTAATTACCTAAAACTTCAGGCACATTGTCTGGTCTAGGCAGATGTAACTAGATACTCTGGAGGTCAGTGGTGCACCAATATCAGGGAAGTACAATCCCAAACATGTGTGATACCAGACTCATTATGAGCTCGTGTGCAGGTAACAGTATGTCTGCTATATCAGCCTTGCGTACTTCTCTGAACTCCCCAGGCATTCTGCACTGCTGACTCATTCCTTGATCCCCAAAAATTTCTGTCTCCTCCTCCATCCTCTGCGCCCTGCAGTATCCTACTTCTAGGAAAATGTATAGCTCTGGAGCCATATATTATTGCCTTACCTGCTTGGTCCTAGCACTGTAAAGATGATCTGCCCTCCCTCACTACCATTATCCCACTGGAATTTGTTAGGGTTTTTTATTATGTCAGCATCCACATATGGTAGTTCAAACCTAGGTTGTGAAAATCTGTGTTCCTATGCAGGTATTGTTGCTGAAGCATTGCCTTTACGATAGACAGGAATTCATATTTATTATGAATATTGCAAGATCATTGAAAATTCTGTTCATCTATGGTTATAGAAGTCTCTGGAATCCATGAACAGAAAGTGGCCAACTATTCAACTGACAATTTTGATTAACTAATAATTTTTAAATTTATTTGCAGATATTGACCTCTCCATTTCTGGGAGCCCTAAATGGTGTATATGTCTCCCGTAAAACCAGGATTCTTTACAACGTGTAGGTGTGAGCACAAAGAATTACTTTTTTTTTTTTTTTTCTGGGAGCATGTTCTGTCTGTCCTTCTCCAAACATTCTGCTGACAAGTGAATGAATTGTACAAATATGCTCCTGAACATTTTAGTGTTTTGAACAATGGGTGATCAACTCCTACCTAGGAATCATGGAAGTCTGAGGGCTCCTGTGGTGCCATTCTTCTAAAGACACACTTTCATCTGTGTTTCTATTCACTGTTCCTGCCTCTGAGGATGAAAGTTTCTGAAATTACATCAACATGTAGATGAATATGTGGACATGAGATTGGCATCAATGTAGACTAAAAACGAATTTTTCACGGGCTTATCAGTATTTTATACCCCATGCTGTAATATAAACTTGAAATGTGACAGACTCTAGAGAAAGTTCTTTTGCTGAAGAAATGAGAATCAGGCTGGGGAATGAACCCATTGCTAATATTTTGGGAGTTGTTTATTGACTTGTCTGCTGAGGCCAGAAAAGAAAAATAAAATAAAATATAATGTGATTATGCTAATTAGACCTGTACATAGCAAAAAAATTGCGCTTTCTTCTAGCTCTTTTAGTCCTATGGGAGCAAAGCTTTAGCATGAAAGAAAACAGAAAAAAACCTGGTAGCACAATAAGATATTTAAATAAATACTTGCTTCCAAATGATTTGCAGGTGGCAACAAATTTAACATCTGCAAGGAGGTTTGTGCCATGACCTTGCTGTTCGTGACTCCCTTCCAGAGCAGCTAATATTTTGTAATTGGATCAGCTGCTAATGCTCTAGAGTTTCACGTTTCATTAATTAGAAAAGTGCTGTACACATTGTTAATATATTTCATTTACCTTGTTTACAGAAGACAGGAATGTTTTTGCAAAGCATTTTGTAGATGGGAATACATGCAAATTGATCACTTTCCTTGTCCTTCTCTTTAAATGGAAAATCAACATTAAAAAGGGGGTGATAGACTTGAGGTTTCCTCCTTTTTCTTTTTTTTTTTCCAAATACTTTGTTTAAATGCCCTATACTGCAGAGTAGTATTAGGTTGCTGAACTGATCAATGTCTCTTACCTCTTTATGCATTTTGGTGCTGAAAGGAGTTCTTAGAAAATAAGAGAAATGATTTTATGAGGATATAAGGAAGCTGTTAAAAGCTTAGCCCGTGATATTGTTTTGATCAAATCTAGAGGTCTCAGATGAGCTAGGAGATGCAAAAAAGAATTTCCTCCTTTGAAGATTTGTATGTGGATAGAAGATAGAGATAGTATTAACTCTACTTTTGACAGGGAATGAAAGAACAGAGAGATTGAAAATTGGATTCAGGAGAATGATTTGAGATACTTCTAAATTTAAGCAAGACTGACGTGCTAAACTCCTTTCATTTCCAATGCATAGCAAACAGACAGCTTTGGAGGCGTGGGATCTTAGGTATAAGTCCCACATGGTAGAGAACCTTGGAATAGACTATGTCTACCACATTTCTGAAAACTGATATGTAGGTATATAATAAGTACCTAGTCCATTACATATCTAATAGGTATAGAATCAAAATTGCTTCTTTTTTTTTCTATTTAGAATTCTTAAATATTGTGTCATATTTCAAATATAATTAATCTGCTTTTGTTTTCATTGAAATTATCCATGAGCAAGAAGATCTTTAAAGAATGGATTTTATTAAAGATATCTCCTCCTTTAACCATTTATCTTCTCTGATCTGTGACAAGATCCTGGTCTGTCTCCACTTTAGGAATGTAATACGAAGATGGACAATCACCTGGAAAATTGTAGTATGGTAGCACATGGTAAGACATTATGAAAAACATTTGGTGGATGCTAGACTGAAATATGTGCAAGAACTGGTTTGCTTCTGTTGTCTGTTCTGTCTGTTTCACTGATTTTCTAAGCAATTTCTATAAACCCATGTTCTGCACATTGTGAGGCAAACAAATAATCCCTTAAGAAAATAACATATTTACATCTTCATTACCCATTGCAAAGAAAACAGAAAGACGCATGGGTCTACTGTCGATAATGTTTTTAATTCTTCTTTTCTAGGCAATCATATTATCAGTCTTCTTACCAAGCTCTGGGGTTTATTTTACAAATCCTATTTACAAGATATCAATAAAAGTTCTTACAGGAATTAGGATTACTCACCCAAACAAGGGAGATAGGATCAGCCTGCAGCTTTAATAAATATTGAATAGCAGGATGTAGAATAAGATTTAGTCAATAACACTTGTAAAACCTATCATAATCTGAGAAACTGGTAGAAGTTAGCAGGATTTGGCTTTCTCCATTCAGAAAGCTTTGAACTGCTGCAAGTAGCTGTGGTATTTCATACCTAAGAAGCACAAGTTCACACTGTATTTACAAAGTCTGTCTTCATTTCTTTGAAATACCTACAGCTTTGTTGCAAAAAATCCCAGATACTTGTTAGTTTATTTTCACATAGACCCTGCAATGTTGGTCATTCTGTAGCTGAATTCTGAATTACTAGAAAGAAATAATCTTACCATAAGTATCTCGAAGTTCCTTCAATTAATTTATTAATTTGTAAGGCTTTTGAGTTATATTTGCTTCAGGTTTTTTTGTTTGCTTGTTTTGTTTTTTCTGAACATATGGTCAAATTTGCTTTCTCTTCTGCGGCCATATCAACACCCTAATACTACTTTGTTGCCTTTTAGCCCAGATGAGGAGCATTTATTTTTCTACCCTACCAAACAATCAACAGATTTCAGTTCCCAACTTGGCTTCATCTGTAGTATTCTTCAGTAGGCCTTCATGTAGAAATTGGTGAAAAACTAAAGAGAAGAGAAAAATATGTTGCTTAAAGCTGGTAAAGTCTGTGATCTCCTCTTTCATAGGCAGAAAGTCTGCTGAAGTCAGCTCTTCTGTGGATGTTCTCCATAGATCTTTCACTCTGTCAGTGACATTGACGTATCAGATAAACCATGAAGTTCAAAATGCAGAGAAGGAAGATATGTCTTAGGTTATATGGACACTGAATATCAGAGTCAAAGCTGCTCAGAAAATAAGCTTTTCTTGACCAAAAACTTTCTGAGGTATTTGGAGTGCTAATAAGCCACAGTCTGGATAAAAGTAATAAAAAAATACACCAGGTGTCTCACCAAACCTGCTTGCACTGGCAATGATAAAGAACATGCTTTGAATATCGCTCTCATTTTGGAGATTAAGGGAATGAGATATTCAAGTTACATTTCTCATCAAATGACAAAGTAGCTTTTCCAAGTGTATGCCTACAGATATACCCATTTATTTTCAGTTTTTTACTTGAAATCTTCAATTTCCAGTTTTTTGAACTCTCACTCCCCTGGAACAGGTTGTGGTAGCAGTCTTGCTGCAGCCTTGCCATTCTGTCAAAACTGTCCATATCTATCTCTGGTAACAAAACACTGGCAATGGTTGGACAGAGCAAATGGTGAGGAAAGCTTGACATGTGGCTTGGGATGTGGTTCAGCCAAGGGGCTGAAAGAGTTTAAACTTAAGAGTTTAAGAAAGTGCTATCCTGTGGTGTTAGATTAAGAAAATCAAGCATAGCTGAACACAACGGGAAAACTTGTCTGCACAGATTTCATAACTATTTTTACTACTGGGTGGTAGGTACATAAAGGATCCATGCCATATTCCATGAGTACCATGGTGCAGTGTTTGCATTCTCCCAATCACACACCATAGATGAGACCATCTAAAGCTCACTTCTTCCTGCCCTACCAGTTTACTTTACATCAGTGTCCAACTTTGCCTTAATATTTAATATTCCAATCTTTCTTGTTATTAATAATAAACTTATTCTATTTTTGTAATTTCTTAATATTGCAGTAGATGTTGAGACATCATGCAAGACAAGGAGCTCATTATGTTAGGTAATGACAAAGTCAACCAGTTTACCTATTATTTTAATAGGTAACAGGTTTCATTAGGTACACAATCAGACCATTCACAGTATAAAATTCTTGGATATATGACACTGCTCACATTGTTGTATAGTCCACAGTAAAATGTGTTATAATTTTCTATTGTTCATGGTGTTTTGAAGCAACCTTTTTATGTCAGCTTTTGATGTGTCTTTCTCTTAGAAGTACACTGTGTGCTGACAAAGATCAATGAGACTGAGAAGAAAAGGTGACAGTGTCTAGGTACACACTGTTTTTATGAGATTAACTGACAATTCAGAGCAGAAAAATTATACAAGCAATTGTTGATATGATGTTCTCATCCACTGCTATAAGGCAAGAAAGCGCAACATAAGATTAAAAAGATGAAAGATTCATCTTGTATCCTTGTCACCCTGTAGGAATATTGGCTGCTGGTGGCAGAAAAGAGAGGATAAATCCAGTAGCCCACAAGCTGCAGCATGCCTCAAGGCATACCTGAAATCAATAGTCTTGAAGTGGCTCTGAGCTGTGTTAGTAGGGAGCAAAACTACCTCTAGCTGGGCTCAGAACTGGAAGGTCATAAAAATAGTGTAATTACAGCACTGTTTTTGAACTAGTTTTTCATTTTCATAACCTTCTTTAATATATCTCACATCACACTACCTGAATGATACAGTAACAATAGTAGTAACAATAAAATGCCTCCTATTAGTAACAAGAATATACATATTGTCTTGCATAAAGTCTTATTATCAGAGAAGTAAAAGAAAAGATACACTACTGCAGAGATTTGCAGTGAATTTTGTTTATTTTCTGCAATATATGAAATGATGTGGAATTAGAATGTGTCAGAAGGCTGACATGAGATCAAATTAGGCTCAATCACAATTAGTTGTTTGGTTTTTTTAAAAAAGGAAATTATCAGAATGTATTTTTAATATTATAATACAATTTGGAAATAATAAAATAATAATAAAATACATATTTGCCTGTACACCAGAGTTTTAGCATGAAAACAAGATCATTTTACTTAACACTTTGCTTTTTCACTTTACATGCATACTTTCTGCACACAGAACATTTCAAAGATGTTGGACTGAAAGGATATCTATATGTTGTAAATCTATATAATCTAGAAACTTCCAGTGGGAAATTTCATCCCATCATACCAAACTGCTAATTATCTGCAAACCTGAGTGTAAAGATAGCAAGTGATCTGTGTCTTGTATTTGGGTGTCCTGACTTCACACTTCCCCATCCCAGGGTAACATGCATTTCCCAAAAACCTGAGCTGGGACATATAGATTTAGTGTGCATGTGTGTGACAGAGTATCTATTATAAATAAATATTCTAAATAATCTTTGTAAGAAGTATTTCATTTTCTAAGGCATAATACTCTTTTTTCTCCTACGAATGTAAAGTTTTACAAGGTTTTGAAAAGAGAGATATAGAAACATTCTTCCATTATTATTTTTTTAATGCAACACAGAATTTCTGTATTTCAGAGCCATTCCTGAAATTTACATTGTACGAATGATGCAGAAAAGCCTTGCTTTCATTAACCAAAAGTCCTTTCTTTACAAGAGTAGGAAACATCTGTGTATGGTATGTATTGGGAGTCCTTAGTCACCATATGCTATGGTGGGATTTAAACAGTGTCACATAAACTTGTTTTAGAATTACTCTAATCAGCATGATGTTAAAAAAATCTTTGTGGACAGCTACTTTAGAGCTTTTGGTGGATATAAATAGACCATGGGTTCAGAGATTATCAGAAAAGTCTCCACACAGACAACCCCCCAATTGTGATTTATAGGTGATGAAGCACAGAGTTATCCATCCTCCTATGAAACATCTCATGTGTGGAAGCAGTATATCTTTGTTTATAATAAAAGACAATAAGGCTAGGAGCTGTTGTGGGTACATGGCTACACTGCTTTTCAATTTGAGCTGGTGACTATAGCTGATACTTGCCTTCCCAATGTGCATTAATGCTAGCTTGGGAATTTCTGCAATTGCATTCAGTGGTCCAGTTAGTTTGTTCTAAAATGGTTATAGCCTGAATGAGAAAGCTGTGGTGTAGATTTGCAGGCTTAAATACATTAATACATAAATCTGAATATGAAGGGTTGAAAATATTAGCATATTTAAAGTGTAAGTAAGATAAAATTTGTCCTCTATAGAGGAAGCAAATTTCTCTGCCCTTCATCATTTTAATGTTTTCTGGTAGATTACAGCCATCATAGCAAAACCCACAATGTTTATCATTGGAAATCCTGGGTTTCTTATTCCTACATCCACCAGTGCACTTCAATATTCTGCTCTTCACTTTTCTCTGCAGAATAGGTACTCTGCAGAATATTCAGGCTTTAACAGAAGTGAAACAAATCCCCTCCACATTATTATGCCCTTTCCTCTCTCTAGTTCTCCCATACACCCACCAATGTTTGTTCTGAAGTGGGTTTAAGTAAACTGCAGCCTTAACCCACTTGCATGGCCCATCGGTGATGAATGCTCAGAAGTCACACAGGATGACATAAGGCCCAATTGCTTCTTCATGTGCCTTTCAGGAAGTCCCCTAGGGCTCCAGATAATTTATAGGTGACCAATCTCCTATTTAACACCAGCTCTGCTTACAGAGACGTTGACAGATTTGATCACCAACCTAAAGAAAAGCCCAACCTGACAGAACTTACCAGAAATAAAGCTTTCTCTGTTTCTTGGTACCTCAGACATATGGAAAACATGGTCAATTGATTTCTACAAGAAAAAGGTACACAGGTTTTACAGGGCACTCAACTGATGTAAAATGCTGTCTGCAGTCAGAAATATTTTGAAAGTTTCTAAACAAATGTGTAGTGAATTTTTCATAGAAGGTTATTTTCTTTCATAAAATAAGTGGTAATTACTATTATCCAAGAAGGACTTATTTCTAATGTGTCTCTTCCAATTGGTTGGCTTCGGAATTTGTTAGCCTCATATACTAAGACCCCACAAAATACAAAAGGAAATAGATCTAGTTCTCTCTTTGGATGAAGAACAGCAGTCAAAGAATGCTATTATTAGCAAAGCATATTTTGACAAACAAATTTTGCCATATTTACATACTAATTGAATGTTACTGGTTCATTTCCTCACTTGAATCTCAGTGCCCATATTTTTCTATCTCTGAGCCTGATCTTGCTTCCATTAAGTTCCCTGGCAAAACTCCACTGAGGGAGACCTGGGCTGCTGCACAAAGCAACTGAACTGCCAATATGGAAGCAGTTCCATGCACACAAGGAAGCAGAGAATGGCATAAGGAGAACAGGTGGGCAGTGAATGACAAAACTCCAGTGGTTCATCATCTTGTACCTGCATCTTCCTTTCTAAGTCCCCTCGGTGACTTGGGATTTCCTCTAGCAATTTGAGGATTTCCCATAGCAACTTGAGCATTTCCCATTTATGCTTAGAGACAAGTACTGAGGGAGGAAAAGACAGGTCAGATGAACGAGTGAGTGTGTGGGTTAGGAATTATATTTGTCTCTCCCCTCTTTCTGCCTCTATCAGAAGGGTAATATAGATTGGGCTATAGCATTCAGTGAATTCAAGTGTCTTCCTACATTTAGGCTGCAGAAGAAGTGAGCTTCTGGGCTTGCAGTGCATGGCTTTGTCAGTAAGGAGAGAAGCAACAGATGGATATTCAAGTGCCTACTACAGTAAATATTTGAAGATCTGTAGTAGGAATACCTTCAAATATGTGTTTCTTAATACTGCATGATCTGATTCAAACATTGTGAGCTCGGACCCAGCTTGTCTGGGATATATACTTTTCTGTGATACTTCTGTGGTTTTCTCCATGTGGGAATCAATCAGCTGCCTTTAAGGGCAGATTCATGGGCCAGGTTCCAATGGCTGGACCCTTCACCTTAGAGACAGTGGCTTGTATCTGGTCAGGCAGGTTTTTTTTTAGACACAGGAGCACATATCCTTTCCTTTGCATTTCACAACTTCATAATTCAGGAGAATATCTTCCTTAATTCCCCAACTGTCTTGGCATAAGTGTCAGAATTCATATGCATACTGCTCTGCCTCAGGGCTGAGACTTCTACCCCATGACAGCACAGAGGAGACATTGAAACACTAAAGTACTTTTAAAGTTGCAATTAGACGGTTTTGATCAAGGTCACTTGCAAGCTATGTGGCACAACAGTACCTGGAAGACCTATGAAGTCCTAGGCTTGTGCCTTAAATATTGGTCCAAAGCTTTCTCTAGATAGGCAGTTTGGTGAAGGAACCTCTACAGAAATCTTTTTCTGCTGATCTTTCTTGTCATCAACAAGAAAACTTAACAAAAGCTTCTTCACAGGTAGAGAAAAGCTCTAATAGGCAACATAGTTGGGTAGCAAAGCAGCATAGGACATCAGTAGCAAAACTTAGCAGATGTCAGAGATCTTCCTGCATCAGTTACTCTATAGGTAAAATATTTCTGATGTCTCAGGGACCCTTTTCCCAAGTGGGTATGACTCAGATAACAAACTAGTCACAAGGGAAGATAAAGAGTTTGGGCTTCATGAAGATATCTTGAATCTTCAGAATATGTCCTCTATATTTATAGACGCTAACCTCTTGAGAATATTCTTATGCCTTTGCTTTTTATATATGCTTGCACCTAATAGATCAGAACAGTTGTATTAACTCAGGAGAGCAACAGCTTTGGCTTTTAACTGCTTGGTTTTGGCTGAGATTGTGTCTCAAATTCAATACTCTTGACTTTTCATAGTAATTGTATTTGTTGTTTCAGCTTGGGTTGATTCTAATATTTTCATAAGGAAAAGCCCAAACCAGCAGCATAGCATATGCAGCTCATGGTAACCCTCACAGAGAGCTGACTGAGAATTTGGGGGGATTGTACCCCATCTTTACCTCTGCCTTTCAAATTCATGATTTGCTGGTTATTCACACCTTGCTTTATGACTGGATTCAACCACCAGAAAGTTGCGGTGAGTGTGCCAGATTTCAGTGCTTGTCAGTGAGTGCCTTTACCGCAACATCCCAGGTCAGGGGCCACATTCTCCTGCTAGGAGACCTGCCAGGAGAGCTTGCTCTGTGGTCAACAACAGGTGGGAAAGATTAACCCTTTGAGAGACATGCCCCTTAGACCACCAGGGGTCATGACATCGAAGGCATGGTCTGTTGTCATCAGTGAACAGTCAAGCTCCAGTACTGGATTTATTAGGTACATCACAAGGCACTCTGTGAAATCACATTTTCCTCTCTCTGGTAATTCCCTAGAGCTGATCCAGCCAAATGAATGAGAAAAGTGCAGTTAAACTGATTAGTGACTGAAAGTCCAGTAATTTGTTTATTTACCAGGGCTAAATGTATATGCCTTTTTTCTTGAACTGTCTTTGCTGTCCTGATGGTAAATCCTCTTTACTTTTTAAAACTCCGATACTCCATGGAATATACTAGGTGAATTAAAGCAGCTCACTGAGAACATTTTAACGTGTGATAAATTCTTTCAGATATTAGTCCAGATCATGATCTTTGGAACATCAGACACAATTCTACTTCCTTTCTGATTCTTAAAGATTGGCAGGAACCAATGGAGATCAGTGCCATTTTTTGTGGCTCAGCTTTGCAACGTGACCTTGTAATTGAGGTCCTTCCCATTGGGAGCTGCAGCAGAGCTCATCTGAAATATCATGAAATTCAGTGCAGGGCTGCATTACCGTTCCTATGGGAGTGCTTACAAAACCACCCTGGAACCTTCCTAACTGGCTTTGTTCACTACCCTGCAATAACCCTCTCCTGTGTGGGGAGAGAATTCCTCATGCCTTGCTAAGAAAGCTAATTTTGTCTCCCTCATCAACATTTTATTTTACTTTTTTTTTTTACAGGGAGTGAAAAATGGGTGATTCAAGCCCAAGCTCTGTTGAAAACAAGGACAAAATTCTTGACTAAAAGCTGAGTTCAGAAATGCTAGGATTTCACCCAGGAAGCACAGGGATGAAGATTGTCCTGCCCAGAATTGCTCAATTCAGGCTATACTCAAGTTGAACATCTCTTATTTGATAATACTTTTCTAATGTGTTAGAACATTACAGGTGTGAAAACACCACAAAATCGGTGTATCTATGGGCCTTAAGCATTTCTCTCTGAAATGTCAATATGGCACTTCTTTAATCTCAGGTCTTCAAGGACGAAATATGGTGTGTCTATGCTGAGGCTTCTAACACTATGGGAATGCTTCACTATCTGTAATCATTTGCAATTACATGTTTTACAAAAACATAACTAAAGCATAGCATATAAGGTAGTGTTTTAGAAAATCTTTTGTTAAAACAGAGAAAAAATACTATGTATACTTCAAACCACTGGTTAGAAAGGAGACATCCCTGACAATAGCTGTCTGTGTCAGATTTCTATGCTTCTTTTTAAAGAGCAGAAGTGCCATGCTACTAGAAATGAAAAACAGCACAATGGGAAAGCATTTTTCCAGCTGTCATCACTTTGTTCATATTACAGTACTATGTACATAGATAGTTACAACTATTGCTTAGTTTTCTTATTGTTTGTTTAGAGCTTTTATATAGCAACAATGTAGAGAAAAATATGAAAAAAAAGGAAAAGGTTTTTGATACAAATACAGATCTGAAAAGGGTGACTTCAGATTATGAACGTATCCATATGATTTCCTTCTTCCAAGCAGAAAAATTCAGATTCACTAACCATATAGTGAAATCATTTACGCTTGGCCTTTAGCACTTTCTAGTGGAATACAGGTATTGCTATGACATCACAATGCCATGACATTTGAAATACTCCCTTTTAATTGTTACGTGTAAACATATTTTCTTCTTCCCTTCTGCTGGTATTACAGATAACAAGCATGGTCTTTTTAGTTAGTTCAAACCCAAATGGCAAGACACATCATGGAGAGAAATTGTAAGTACAAAATTTGGGCATGGCTGTCTGGGTTTTTCTGAGAACACAAGGGTGAGCAGCCTAGAAGATGAGGCCAAAGCTTAGAGTTTATAAACCTATGCTTATGTCATCAGCTCCAGAAGGCATATGATTCCACTAAAGTATTTAAAAAAACAAAACAAAACAAAACAAATAAACCTTTTAAGATTTTCAAGTAGGCTTGAAAATATGACTGTCCTGGTTTCAGCTGGGATAGAGTTAATTTTCTTTGAAGTAGCTGGTATAGTGTTATGTTTAGGATTTAGTATGAAAAGAATGTTGATAACACACTGGTGTTGTGAGTTGTTTCTGAGTAGTGTTTGTACTAAGTCAAGGATTTTTCAGCTTCTGATGCCCGGCCAGCAGGAAGGCTGGAGGGGCACAAGAAGTTGGGAGGGGACACAGCCAGGGCAGCTGACCCAAACTGGCCAAAGGGATATTCCACACCATGTGACGTCATGCCCAGTGTATAAACTGGGGGGAGTTGGCCTGGGGGGCAGATTGCTGCTCAGGAATTAACTGAGCATCAGTTGTTGAGTGGTGAGCAATTGCATTGTGCACCCCTTGTTTTGTATATTCCAATCCTTTTATTATTGTTGTTATCATTGTTAGTTTTTTCCTTATTGTTCTATTAAACTGTTCTTATCTCAACCCATGAGTTTTACTTTTTTCCTTCTGATTCTCTCCCCCATCCCACTGGATGAGGGGAAGCAACTTACTATCAGCTCTTTAATAGCTTCTATCAAGTTGTGTAGGTTAGTGCCCTCTTTCTAAAATGTTTTTCTTCATGTTATCAGCAAGTTTCATGGGAAAGAGACTAAATGAGTTTCTAAGCAAAATAAAAAAATTAAGTGACTGTTAAGAAATTATGAACAAAAAAAATACAAGCTGAAATATAGAGAAAGTCACATTCATTGGCGGAGACATGTGCAGTTCCCTTTCGAATTCATATTTATATTGACTTAGACTTCTGTGTCTTCTTCTCCAGAAGCAGCTGTATAACATCTCTAAAAAGTGTCCTTTCTTATCCAGCAACATGGCTAAAGCTATTTCTGGACTCCATTTGTACTGTCTTGATTGCTACTGTGTCCTTTCTTTGTATTTGATCAACACAGACGTCTCTCTTGTCTATTCATTTAGAAGGTTGTTAGGAAGGTATTTTACGCAGACTATTCCCTGGGCCATATCAAGCCTCTGGCGACTCTCCCTCTTCTGCTGGCTATCTTCCTTTCATGGCTATCCTATTTTCCTCTTATTTGTCAACATGTGTGTGATTCTTCTTCCGATCAAACGATGATCTCAATCACCACTTGATAACCTTTCAAACAAGAACCTTGCAAACATCGCGCTCAAAGATGGCTATTTCTATGATCCTATCTACACTGGGTGACAGAGGGATGTGACAGCTCTTGGGACAGGGACTGTCCCAGACATTTCCAAAGATCTGTTTATGTGTTAATATTGTGTGGCAAAATAAAGAATTAATTTTGCATTTCTATGCTTGATTCAGAGCTAGACTACTCCACTAGAGAATTTGCTGGTGGCTTCACCAATTGTATCAAACTGTACAGACCCATGAACTGGTGAAGATCTATGCTGACTTCAATGCCACTCCAGAAAGGATAAAAGTTGCTCCATCTGTGATGCTATTGCAAGACCTGAGTCCATATTAGAATTAATCCTTTGGAATGATACATGAAACATCAGCAAATATGCTGAATAGCTCTGCTTTCTACTTAAAGTATGCTAAACATTTCAGAATGTTATTCTTCATTAGATGAAGGATAAAGGAATGAAGAGACAAATAATGTTAGAAAGGAAAAGACAAGTGCTTCAAAAAATCTGTCTAAAGATGACTATGTCTTCTGAAAATTGATACTTTCTCCATTATTATTTTGCTGTTATTATATTTGATTAATTATTTACACTGCACTATATGTGTACATACATTTTTCAGAAGTGAGGTATTATTTACCCAGTAAGTACTATGTAAATCAACTTGCAGGAACTGTTAAATATTTATAGTCTGCCTGGAAGGTTAGAAGAAGTACAAGTTGCAGGGATTATAACTGCATACTGATAACAACAGTATAACCAAAACCATAAACATTGCAGAGGTCAAAAACATTTACTGTTTTCAAAATTTTTTGCCTTGTCCTAAACCCCAAGATTTGAGAAAAAGCATTCTTTAAAAATATATCTGTTATATTCCACTGGCCTAGTAAATTGCTGCTTGCCTCTTACAAAGCTTTCATGGTTGAGATTTGGTCTGAATTCTTTAGCACTTCAAAGCATGATTGAAGAGGAGTGTGTCAGTAATTTACTGTCTCTTTACATCTGTCATCTTGATTTTCCTCACCATAAAGCTTTAAATCTTGGACCTGGAAGAGGTGGAAGCAAAATGGTTGTGCAGCTCTCTCCTCTTTCCACTATCCCTGAAGAAAAGAAGGGTGAACATAAAACTCTGAGCATACAACCCTCCTAAGTAAGGACTGGGTTTTGTTTCGACATAACTCTTTCAAGAGTTAGCAGATGTTTCAAATTGGATCTTCTAAAATGCTGATAACTGTGTGTATGTCAGACTCCAATCCCTTCCAGAAGTCACTTTACTTCCGAAATATTTATAAAAAGACCATATGGTGAATCTGTTCTTTGAGATGGGGGCAACACAGCAATGCATCGATTTATAGCTGATTTTCATTTGCTTTTATTATTGTTTACCCTATATTACCCTATTGTTTACCCAATATTAACTTTCCACAAAACTGTAGCATTCTTCACTTCCTAAACTAAAATTATATTCTTGCATTATTACTTTGAGCAATTACTGAATTTGTTCCTATTGGAAATCTTAAAAATAATAACAACTAAGTAAACATGCATGTGAGCATGTGTAAAATACATAAATTTTTATATATTTATCCTTCACTTCTCTAATTTACAGCTGTTTGCCTCCCTGCTGCTAAATTGTACCCATGTTTTATGCCTAAACTGAGAAACCAAAGTGAAGAATAGGCTGTCATTTCATCAGATCAGGGCCAATCCTTGCTTAATTTCTTGAGAGGTTCAGTGGGAAGAGATAAGCATCTCCAAAGGCAAACTGTTCCACATATTTTACACACCTTAAGTGGTGACCTGAGATGAGCCATCCTCCAGAGGTGTTCATCTCTCCCCATTGCCTCAAGAAGGAACCTCAGTGGTTGGCTTGGGCACACTCTCAGGCAGTTGAAGGAAGAAGTTAATCCTAGCCAGTCAGAAACAAGGAAAAAAGCTAGAGGTATCAGTCTGGCAGGTATACTGAGAGAATACATATGGCTTAAATTGCCCATTACCTAGGATGCCACACACTGAAGGATGCTAGGTAAAGATCACACTGCATGACAAACTTGTTTCTGTTTGGAGCTGGCAATGTAGCACTGTCTGGCCTCAATTGTTATGTACATAAGATTTAAAAAATGATAGAATAACAGCTGACTCCTTTATCTTGTATATAAAAAGGCTTTAGGTCCCCTTTATGAAATATGCTAGCGTCTTGTTACACTTGATCTTTATAACAGAACTTTCATATATCGGTCAATATAAGATAGTGGTATCATCAGAAAGTTGTATTTCTCATCTCTCAGCAGGATTCATCTTGATATGGTGTTCACATTCAGAACATCAATTCACACAGCAGATGAATTTTGATAATGTACATGTTTCTTAGGAAAAAGTTTATGTTCAGAGTCAAGATGAAGTCAAAGTGATATCATAGTATATTTCATGTTATCAACTATGAAAGAAATGATTTCAACACTTGATCCATTTTTCAGGCATTCAATTGAGGGAAAGAATTGCAGAGAGAAAAGGGAGAATAGTGACTTTTTTCTTGTGCATTCATTGTCTTGAATCAGCCTATTGTCTGGGGCTATACATGTGTGGGAGTGCAATTCACTGGTGGTTGAATTCAACTCTCAGTTCTTTCAGCTGTGTTTTGAGGCTCTGATTTCCTATATTTCTCTCTGTAGTTTTAATAATGAGGGATAGTTTAGCATAACATGTTCTACATTTTCTATGTTATTGAGCTTTCTTCATGTCCTCACCAGAATAACAAAACAATGACTAAAGCTCCACCAGTGTAAAACCAATGCATAGAGGTAAGTGTCAGCACTAAACAAACCATGAGACTCCTGTGAATATATCATTTTCCATATCTATATAAGGAAAAAATGTGATATTCCTGTAGTCACACAATTTGCAATCATTAAGGTACTTCTTTTAATATCCCCACCTAGTACACTTTTAGCCCTGGTGGCCACATGCATTGGTCTTGTGTCTCTCTCTAATCACTGGATCTGCTGGTCAGTCCCTTTCCTTCAGTGATAATTCTGAGTACATATGTACACTTTTCCCTGCATACCTGTATGTATTTGTGTGCACGATTCATGCATGTGTGTAGAAATCTAGTCAGTAGGTCACACACTGACACGTATGCTTCTTATGGCTACTAGCTTTATTCATTTGTTACTTGTGTTATATGACTGAAAGAGAAAGAAATGACAGCTAGAGGTAGCGGTGGCAAGAACACACTACAGCACTAGGAGAATCTGATAAAACCTGAGAAGATCCAAATAAAAGCAAGACAAAGGAGATTCAAACTAGAAATAAGCAACAGGGGTTTTTAACTATGAGAATAATTAATGATTAGGATATTTACCGAGAAAGAAATGTGTTAAACTTCTCACTTGTCTAGAGCACCCTATTAGTAAAGGTTACATGGCTGCCAGTCTTAAAGTTTATTAATTTAAACAACAGACTTCAAATTGAAATATTTCAGGAAATAAAGAACTTTTTTTTAAATTAAATGCAAGTGACAGAGGCAGTGGTGAAGCCTGATAGCTAAACAAATGTCAGTAAAAATGAGCTAGAAAGACAACAGGTAAATATATCAGTAAATCATAGCAAGTGATCTGAATGATGGATCTGAGAATTTTGCTCCTCCACTGAGAGTAAAGGTAATGCTAATGCTGTGTTCCCTGTTTTTGCACTGGTTTGCTTTCATTCTCATGGCTTGTGTAGCACGAAATGAGAATTTCCTGAGGGGAATAACTTAATAATATAAATAGCAGAAAGCTTTCCTGCAGAAGGGAAGAGTAAGGACTTTTCCCACAAGTATTTGTAGAAACATGAATTTATAAGGTCCATAAGAGCTCAACTGTCATCAAAATTAGGGAACTTAGGTGTGCTCTGTGCTTCTGATAAGCACTGAAAAGAGAAGGAGCCTTGGTCTTTGCATGAAACACATATAAAATATGTGCTGTTCTCTTTTCCTTGCTCTTGCTTCCAGCCAGATATCTTTGATGTTGTATTAGATTATTCTGAAAAAGGGAGATAATTTAACATGGCATAATACTGTGGAGAGGTGGTTTCAAAGGGTTCAGTTATAAATAATGCATAGTATCAATAGGTGTTACTTAAAAAATTATTCACTGATTTTAACTGGAATATGCATCTAACCTAAAGGTACTGTCTTGCCTACCCAGTTCCTCTTTCCATCTCATTCATAGTTTCACACATTCTGGGAACTACAGTGTAGCACATTAAGGTTATGTAGCTATGTTTATGAAAAACCTTCTAATTTCTTATAAATAAAGCCCTAAGCCACATACGTAAGCCAGGAAACTTCTTCTGATGTTCAAGAACTGAAGTGATTTTCCAAATATGTCATAACTTTTTTCCTGCAGTTTGCTTGGATGTGCATCAGTGTGATGTGTGCCTTGGGAAAGGTTACTTACATGGCTGTAATAATAGGTATAATCTTGGCCTACCCTGACATGTCCAGAAAGGAGGTTTATCAGGATTGTTCTGAATTAATCACACTTTAGACAGCTCTATATTGTAATAAACCAATGATAGGTGAAGAGGTAAATCATATGTTGGGAATCCTCAGACCCCAGAGATTTAGTTAAACAAACAAAAATGTGTGTGAGATGTATGTACACAAATGACATTACTTCTAAGGAAGTAGTACTTTCAATATTGATAAGTAAGTGGTTTCTTAGCTGGTGTAGCGTAAAGATTGTTTAGGAAAAGGGATTGCTCCTAGTAACAGTGGCTCAATAATGCCTAACTGAAATCAGGCCTAGCAAGTCTGTTTTCTGTGAGTAAAGTTATTATTCATCCACTGTTACAATTTCTGATTTGCTCTTCTCAAGCATTCAGTCCCAATGTGTGACTTTCGTCCAAGTTTATTTTAACTTCACATGGGTTCTGTTCTATCTGATAGAATATCTATCTATCTATATCTATATCTATCTATATAGAATATCTTCTATCTATCTGATAGTTTCCACTGTGGTTTTCAGAAGCCAACATGACCAATCACTGTACTACCACCAGCTTGTGACACAGCTTTGAAATCAGTATCTCCCGAGAAACAAAAAGCACAAACAGAAGTGTATTTTATTACAGGAAGGCTGATACTGCATGGGACTCAAATTATATCTGTGGTCAAGGTTGGACTTGGAAAAAATTACTCTTGCATCATGCAAAAGGCATACATGTAGAACAGGTTGTATAGGTGTGGGAGGTTGTCCCATTGCTGGGGGACCACAACAGTTACCACGCAGGAGAGGAGTGACTGCTACAACAAATCTGAGATTGGCATATATACTTCATGCAGACTGTGTAAAATTACACAGTGGAGATCAGCAAGCATTTTTGCATGTCAGTAGAATTTTGAAGAATAAATAATATGAAGGCTAAGGATTGAGAGTAGCTTTGGTCTTGTGGAGTGAACAGAACTGGGATTCAGGATACTTGCATTCAGTTCCTGCTCCATTTGTGGGCATCATTATGTGGCTGAAAGTAAGCTCTTAAACCTACATTTAGCCAGTGTTCACCAGCTATCAAATAAAGATGTGACATCTTAATGTTATGAGATTTTATAAAAATAAATTTACTACTGAAATGTGCCATTTTCAGATATGGCAGCTATAGGGTCTTATAAGTAACTTTTACTATAGGGGAGAGAACATAAGAATAAACCATTTATCAGGGGTTTAGTTCCCTGCTTCTCAAAGCATGGGTGGTGATACTATCAAATGAACAAATGCTTATTTCACTTGTCTTCTTTTTAAAGTGGAAAATTAAATTACAGTCACAAAATACTCTGAAAGCATTTTTTTTCCTAATTGATTTAAAACGCTTGCTTTCTAAATCTGAAAAGTTGCAAACAACATCCTTACTCTGATTTTCTTAAAAGAATTCTGCACCATATGTAAGCTGTTAGGCATCTGTTTTGTCCTTGTGTACATGTCAAATCATACTCCAGTTCAGTCTTGATTGTCCTATTGTGGATCAAAGCCATATTTTGCAAAAATGCATGATGCTGAAGCTATGCTCACTTACAGCCTTGCTGTTAATGCCACCAAAATAATTTTTATCAACTTCCTTGCTTCAGAAAACAGCTGACATTTCTTTTGGCAAAATGAACCACAATACTCCTGATCTGACGTCAACGAGCTGACAACGAGTTTGTAACAGATGAAGCTGTGCATTCGGCTGTTCATGGCTGAAATGGGTACAGTACACCCAAACCACATGTAGCATTTCTGCTTTTATTTGTAACAGAAGTTTTCACAATGTGAATAACTTTATAGCTTTTCTATTCACATAACAATTTGGAGCTGGGCACTTAAAATCAATGCTTTTGATTTTAAAATAAATGGATTTTTTAAATATCAGTATTGAATATGTTGCATATCTGGTGTACTGGTCCCACATGGGATTTTTCTTGGAAATTAAGATATTCTGATTAAATTTAGTATTACACTTCTCTGGTACATTTATTCACCAAGAGCTTTCTTAACTTTCTATAACTGAATAGATAGAAGTGAATTATTTAATTTTCTTTCCCTTAGTGAACTATCTATGGTGATTTTTGGCATATTTGGACTACTTCAATTCTATAGAAGCAGCAGAAAATATCTGTTCTCATGCTAGGCCACCAAACCACCTTTCATTTAAGGAAAGTTCATTTTTTTCATCTGCAGTCCTTCATGTAACAAAAATTGAAAGGGTTTTCTTAGTAATGAAAGCACATGCTTCTGCCTGGAAAGTGTGTCTTAAAAAATTTTTAAAAATTAAATCTTTATAATAAATCTGTAATTTTTATTAATTAGTTTATTTAATTCTTATACAGCTCTAAGAGATTCTAGTAGAAAAAAAGATTGTTTTAACTGTCATCTGGAATGTCAAATTCTAAGTATGCTTGAAAAAGAGACTAATGCATCTCAGTTACTCAGGTTATTGTGCCTGACTTAAGGTCCATCTTATGATTCCATCAGTTTTGTCTGCAACCCTTGCTGATCATCAAATTTCAATGTACCACTCTAATTTCCTCTGCCAGTGTTCAGGTTACAATGAGGTCTTCATGAGGCTGCACACTACAATTTCCATATCATGGGACCCAGCACTCATTAAGGTTTTGTTGATCTTGCTGTCTCATCTATTGCAACTACATAGCATTTCCCACAAATTTCCTCACATGTAGTCTTCATAAATTACTGTCATGATCATTTTCATCTTACTTGTTCTAACTCTTTTTAAGTAATCTTGAACTATCAGGAGTATACGTTGCCCATCAGGAAATTATCTAAATAATGTTGCAACCATATGCCCCATAGGAGATTGTCTTTTCTCAATAAGCAACAGGAGTAATAGCTTATGAGTAATAGCTCCACAGACCAAGTTCTGTGTATCAAGGTGATGTATGCATTTGTATCGAGACCTTCCTTTTTTTCTGAAAACTTAGGAAGTCATCAACAGTCTTGTTAAAAAACATTAACTCTCATACATAAGCCTGGTATAACTCAGGTTTGTCTAATGTCTTTTTCTTGTCTGGGGATCTAGAACTATATGGAAGCTTCATATGTGTATTTGGCCAAAAGTAATCTGCAGGTCAACATTGTAGAACAATAAGGAAAAAAGTGTGTGGCCATCACTAGCCTTAGGATGGATGCTGAAAATCACAAAACTAGGATGAGCCAAAAGGTCATAGAGGTATTTCTCAGAGATGTCAGCAATAATTGGGAGTTGCTTTTTGGTTTTGTTGCAAGCAATAAGTATAAAACATTTAGAAATTGACAACTGTGTTTCTGGAATGGTAATTGTCTACTTTTTAATGATGCATGCGATTTGATTTAACTGCCTTAAAAAAATATTTTTTCTTTTTAAATTGTCATTTGCCACTGCTCACTTGGTAGAAACAGAGAACAGAAAATGCACGTACAAACATAAACATTTAGCTGCCCTCTAAGCTGCATTGCATAGGACCCTGAATTGCATACAATTTCATACCTTGGGTTATTCTCAAATTCAGAGTCTCTGAGGGGTTAAGGATTGCAGTTCAAAAGGCAACTGAGGAGCCTTTGTACAGAGCATTACAGGCCTGTCTAGATACAGCACATTGGGTTTAATGATTCTGCCTCCCACTTTATGGAAAATTCTCCTATTATTTTTTATTTATTATTTTTGACAGTATTCAAGCAAAAATGAGCTCAGTTTTTCAGAGAACCAAGCACACCATATGTGTGCTTGGCTACCAATTAATGACATAGTTGCATAATGGCATAGCTGCATAAACAGGGCAGAGGGAGGAGGTCAGTTTGAGAACAAAAAATTATCTAAAGGCTACAATCTTGTTTATGAACAGATTGATTCATGTAAATTCACTCAAAGTTGAGAATTGTTTAACAATTCTGTTATGCAAACAAATCTGCTATACACATTGTTTGCAAGCCATCAGTGTAAGTAGTGAATCTTCATCCTACATGGCTGGCTATGTAAAGCACATGGCTGGCTATGTAAAGCACATGGCATGGCTTTGTTCCTTGGTTAGTAGATTTAGGCTGTAGAAAGTGGCTTTACTAGAATATCAGGTGACTTTTTATGATTTCACTGCCAAAGTTCTTGATATAAACAAATGACTGCAACAAGCTCTAAGTATTCATTAACATGGATATTAAATGTAGGCTTCCTGCTTTAAGATTGTATTCTAAGTCTAATTGAAATACAGTTTTATGGGGAATTCGTGATATTTTATATTTTTTTAATGAGTATTCCATATATTTGCTGTCAGTGTAGTATTAACCTGCCTCACCAGATAGATTTTACCTGTTCTCAGAGTTTCCAGTGTAATGCATTCCATGCCTGCTTTTGGTCCTGTCTTTGTTTAGGTCTCATCTACATTGTATTTTGCTATTTACTGTCACAAGTAATGACCAGATTCATTGTTGCACCAGCGCAAAATTCCCCAGTTGAAATCTTGACCTGTTGAACAAAGGAAATATAAGCATAGGTTTCAATAAGGACAAGATTTATAGGTCTAGAACAGATAATGAATGTTAAAATTTAAACCTAGGTTGCTCATTCAAGTGGGAAGGAGGAGCAAGCAGAGATAACCCAAAATTTGCCTGTGTCTATATGAAATACTAATGACACTGATTGAGAAGCTGCTTAGCATTTGCTGCTGAAACCAAGGCCAATATAGCAGTGTCAAACCATTGGTTTCACTCTGTAGAGGAATTCACAGTGCTGAATTAGGTGCCCGGAAGTCCTTATACATACATAGCTATCCCCTAGTCCTGTTGGCAAAATAACCCTGTCGATTCATTGAAAATGTCATGCAAGTCTGAGTGTTTAAATGCAATAAAAGGTGAAGGGCATCACAGACTAAATTATTATAATACCTACTGCTGTCTTTTACAGATAAAACTGAGCTGTGTCAGTCTGACTGGCAATGCTTTTATTTTGTAGTATTTGTATTTATTTTTATGTAAGCAAAGACAGCAGCAAAAGAAAGATTTTCATAGAGGGAATGACTGGGCAGATAATGAAGGCTATAGAGCATTAGCAATGCTAAGAAGTCTCAAACAGTCCTTAGAGGAACGGGAGTTTCATAACAGTGTCTGAATGTGTCTCAAATATCATGCTGACGTTTGTCACCAATGAATTTCCCACACTGTGGGAGTTTTAAAGAATGACTTATTGGCTTATTGGCCTTCTCAACCCATGCATGCAAATCTAAAGAGACAGACTCACTACATTTTTGCATATCCTTAATATTCCAAAGCCTTAGAATTCAAATGTTGCCGTTCACAGGTTGGTAAGCATACAAATGGGAGTGTGCAGGGAAGGACTGGGAGCACAATCAAAACAGAAATTACAAGACAGGTCATTGTAGTCCAGCATGTTATGAGGAAGCACAGAATAAAAAAGTCATTCAGAACCAAGAGCCTCATTCTGGAAATTAAGACATTTTAAAGGATCAAGTATGATTTTATAGTTGTAAGTTACTTGAGTGGGATTTTCATTCTGTAGTTTTTAAGCAGTGGGGAGACCTATCAGAAAGAATACCTAAAGCTGCTTGCTTTGCCATGTTTAATCTTGGATTGTCAAGAAAACTTTAGTGTTAGAAAGCTCTTCTTCAAATATTTCGCTTTCCTTTATGAAAAGTACTATTCCCTGTTCCTGGTGAATTATCATGGCCTAGAGACCTATCCTCTGGCATATCATCATTGGATGTCTACATGGAGAACCTTCAGCTACCAGCAACACTGCAGCCACAGAGAGTTGTCCACTGAGTTCATGTACTGTCAGTTATCCGAAGGTTATTGATTTCAGAGAACACTTCAAAGCTGCAAGTCAGCTGTCAGCTGGTTGGCTTCTGTTCAGCCCACTGATCCTTTCCCTCCCTGTCTTATTCAGCAACAGCATGAGACCAGTTCTCTAGGCTTCTGGTTAAAAGGCCTATGTGTGGGACAGACGAGCCTCTGTCAATAGTGGATATTAAAATTATTTCTCAGGACAGCTGAATGGAGCCTGGATATTTTGACCTGGGCTGTTTCAAATGTTTGTATCAAAATGTACTTTTCATTGAAAATGCCTGACTCTTTTTTTATCCCCCTGTGACCTATTTTCTGATTCTCCTTTTTTATGTACTAGTTGAGAATTTTAAAAATTTCATTATTTGAATGAATACATAGTAATTTTTTGCTTTGCTTCCCACTCTTTTCCTTTGTCTCTCCCTTCCCAAGTTTTTCCAGTTTAAAAGACAGATGATGGGAAAGGCAGAAATGAAAACTAAAAACTGAAATGTAGGTACTAGTTAGGTTAAAAACTTCAAAAGTCTTTTAGTGGTCAGAATGAGAGGAAAAGATGCTCTAGATAACATAGTATCTACACTTCCAGATAAATTATTTTACATTAACTTTTTCAGCATAACAACATCTGTTTGAAGTAGCTATGAAGAATTGGAATAGATATGGCACAAATACCTGAAAAATAAATCCCTGGTGAAGTTACTGTCATCAATGCAGCCAAGTATTTGCCACGGCTATGTAAGTCTGTTATACAAAAATAAGAGTATTCACTAAGGGAAATCAGGTGGATTTATTTTTACTTTTTTCAGGCAAGTTTGTTGCTGCTTGCTTGTTAAGTATTTCCAGGGTTCTGTGAACTTGCAAATGAATGTAGGAAACATATGCTGAAGGGCTTACAGGGCAGAGAGATAGTGTCAGGGAAAGATGAACTGGTCACAGGCAGCTCAGAAGATGAAAGAGAGATAGCAACATGTGGATGGCTCTCCTGGATGCTTATAAACAGATAAAGAACAAAGCAAAACATAAATCAGTGGCAATCAGGAACACAAGTTTCATTGTACACTCCTAGAACTGGGCATCTCAAGGACAGTCATGTCTCAACAACTGTATTGCCAGTGCACTACAGCAAAAATAGCCTCCTGTATGGTAATGCTGTTTTATTAGTGATGCCAGTACCATTTTTCTTCATTTGATGTATTGGGGGTTAATACTAGGTGAGATTTTTCAACCTCTTTAACCATGAGTTGTGAAGTTGGTTGACCTTTGACTGCTAAGTGCTGACAGGGTCCTGTGAACCCTGGAAATGATAGTACGATGTTATTTTACTGGCGAGGTGCAAACAGATAAAGAACAAAGTAGCACATAAATCAGCAGAACAAAATCAGTGCATTCCCACTCCAAAAAAATTGCAGGAGGAGAAGAAAAGAGATAAGCCATGATTATTGTGCACATTGCAAATCTGTCACAGTCATAAGTTTGAAATAAAAAGCTATTGCTTCAGGAACTGGGCAGATTGTCAGTAAAAACTCCAGAAACCAGGAATGGGCAAAATTGTACATAAGAATTAATGTTTTGCAAGAGTAAATGCATCCAATAAAGACCTGTTCTTGCCATATCTGCATATTTTGGCATCATGTTTCTGGTGCAAGAAAGTTTCTGCAGGTTTTTTAGAAGATATAATACTGGGGAGAACTCACAACAAATAGCACTGCAAAATGGGAGAAATCTTGGCTTGGTTTATCTCTTTTTTTAAATTTGATTGGGGTTTCTATACTAGTAAAAACGATTTAGAAAGCCTGAGAGACAGCCTTGAGCCTTGGCTGCATACTGCTTGAGCTGCTATAAATTACTGTATGCAGGATTAATGCTTAAGGAAAACTCTGCTTCAGTTTCAGGTACCTAGCCACCTTGTGGTTTCATAAATTTAAGCAAATGCTAATCAGCTACTCTTAAACAACTGTTTCTTGATCCCCCCATGCTAGAGATTAAAATTATTACATAGAAAAATAGGTATTATTTCCCTCATAGTACAGATGGTGAAACTGAATACAGGAATGCTTCAGCGGATTGATATGAGTGACAAAGAGTATAACGTAAAGGCACCAAGGATTATAACAACACACTGCTAAAAGTCAATGCAACCCTGAAAAATGGGCATGAAGAAATATTATGTTAAAAACTGGCCTCGTGGTTGTCCTTAGCACAGGAAAGCATTTCATTTCTACTAAAGCACTGACAGGATCACGATGACTGACTTAGGGCCTTTAAGATACAATTTCCAAAGCGTCTGAGTAACATCTAGGAGCATATTGCCATCAATATTCAAAGGAGCACAGTTATTCTATTATCTTGTTACTGTAGAAAATGCTATTTTCTCTCAAGGCTACCCTAGCCCTTAGTACATAGCCATGCCTATGTTCTAACTTGTTGGGTCATTCGCTTGTCTGATCTCCAGGAAATAAATATATAAAAATGTTCAAGCAAGACAGGGTCACCATTTCCAAGGCAAATTGTTTGTTCTTGCCTGAAGCTGGTTTTTATTTTGGACTTAGCCTGGAATAAACACTTCTTACTTAGGATTTGCAAATACAGCTATTTGGTGTATTAGTTCTAAAAACTCCATATATAAAATACACAGTTCTTGTGCATAAGGGACATGAATATTTTTTTCTTGACAGAACAAATATAAAGGTAATGAACACATTTTCTAATCATGCAGTCACACAGGCTCTCCACTTCTTTTGGGAAGCTGAATGGCACCTGATTTTTTTTTTCCTACCTTTTCTTAGTATATTCTTCAACTGTGCCTTATATGACACCTCCAAGAGGCTTGGCTTCAGGATAAATGACCAAATCAGTCACCAAATTTTGAAAGTAGAGGGGCCAAACCCGTAACATCAGGAACTGTGTATAATTAATACAGGCAATATTTTTTGGTGAATATATTTATCTTTTCTCAGTACATTTTTCCGATATTTTTATTACTAGTTTTGGAGTAACTGGGCAAATGTATGGGTCATATATACATTTTTCCATATGTGGTTTTGGCATTGGGTGTGTTTTTCTTCCACAGATTAAGACAAGAAACCTGAGAGAAGTTGAGTGGTCCATCGATCAAAATAATATTCATTTCCAAGAAGCCCCAGATGCCATACAATAGTGCAGAAGGGAGAGTATATAAATCAGAAAATCACTTTCTGGTATTTCATTCTGTGTATAAAGATTATTACTAACAGAAAAGAAAAGTTAGGCAGGGCATGCAACATACAGACCTAATACCAAGATTCTGATTATTTTCCTGTCTTTTAGCCTTATAACTTTTCTGCACCTGTTGAAGTATGGTGTGTTATATTTCCCACCACCTGTCAACAGATACTGAATATGCCACCCAAGTGTTGATTCATCAATGCTTTCAGCAATACTGCTGCTGTAAGAGATAGGAGAAGAAAAGGTTGTTAGTCCACAAGGAAATAAAAGCAGACTAGTTGAATTAAACTTTTGAAACTTAATAATACTGCAAGACCTCCTTTCCTTTACTGAGAGAAATCAGCCTGCTTCTGGCTGAAGCTGTGAACACAGGCGTGAAATTCAAATTTTTAGATGAAAATTATCAGTGAAACATTATATAACATGAAGTTTCAACTTTCTTAATTGAGATTTTTCATATTGGTTTCTTTTTAGCAGGGAAATGTTATGTGATGGGAAGCTAGTAACATATTTGGTATGTTAATTTCTATTGTAACACCTACTAGGAGCTTCACTTATGGGCTGGAAGACACTGGTTACTAGCTCAGTACTCGGCACTGAACACAACAAGAAACAACTTGTGGTAAAGATGGATGACAGAAGGCACAGCAAGTTCAAAGATTATGGAATGTAGCATAAAACCAACCAGAGGAAATCAGCTGTGCCCTATAAAGACAAAAAGCTATGTGTGGCTTTGAGTATTTCTCTCTGATAGGCAGTTTTTAAAACCCTGTCTGGGACCAAACACATCTCACTGTTTTCCATGCACTGGTATAGTTTCTTGTCTCATGGTTGCCTTTGTCACCAAAGGCAAAGACATGCCTTTGCACAGCTCACAAGAGGGATCAGTATGCAAAGTGAGGTTCTGAGTCATAGGGGTACTTATTTACACATTGTCCTGGTTTCAGCTCGGATAAGTTAATTTTCTTTCTAGTATCTGATATAGTGTTATGGTTAGGATTTAGTATGAGAAGAATGCTGATAACACACTGATGCATCAGTTGTTGATGAGTAGTGAGTCAAGGTTTTTTCAGCTTCTCATGCCCAGCCAGTGAGAAGACTGGAAGGGCACAAGAAGTTGGGAGGGGACACAGCCAGCGCAGCTGACCCAAACTGGCCAATGAGGTATTCCATACCATGGGACGTCATGCTCGGTATATAAACTGGGGGGAGCTGGCCTGGGGGGCATAGCTGGGCATTAGTCTATGGGTGGTGAGCAATTGCATTGTGCATCCCTTGTTTTGTATATTCCAATCCTTTTATTAGTATTATAATTTTGTTTTTGTTATTATTATCATTATTAGTTTATTCCTTTTTGTTCTACTAAATGCTTCATATCTCAACCCACGAGCTTTACCTTTTTCCTTCTGGTTGTCTCCCTCATCCCATTGGGTGGGGGGGAGGTGAGTGAGCAGCCATGTGGTGCTTAGTTGCTGCCTGGGGTTAAACTGCAACAACACATAAACCACAAGTGTATTGTCATTGCACAGGATGCCACCCTTGCTGCCCAAGCTTACTCCTCTGTATGAGTTGTGACTCCTTTGAACACTTTCAGCAAGGGTGATAACATCCACCACCTTTCATTTCCTTGCACTCCCATATCTACACTCTTCCTCCTCTGATCCTTTTCATGGTCGGTTCTGTTTATTGTGCACAGCTCAAAATGTCAGTTTGTGACTGAAGCTCCTCCATTGCCTGTGGGGTGTCACTCAGGCTGTGTCTAAATGCTTCGGATTTGGCATTTAAAGGGAGAAATCCTATCTGGCTCTTTCTGGTCAACAACAGTGCTCCCAGCCAACAGCTGACTCAGTACCTCCACTTCCAGGCTGTGAAGATGAGTCACCTACCCTGATTCCAAGAATGCTTTTTGATAGTTCAGGTATGGAGTCCAGATCTCACCAAAACCATGACTCTCCTCAATGTTTCTACTCTTTAGAACACTATACTTTTCTCAGAAACACCAAAAAAATGGGTATTGTTTTAACATATACCCATAAAATGGAACTTTCCTTCACTAATGAAGCAAGATTTCCAATTTCAGGCTGACAAATATGATTCCCACTGGGACATCTGACAATAGTTTATTGTTTGGAGCTAAAAAGTTAAATAGCTTATGAAAAGGAAAAAAAGGATGTATGACTGTAAAAATACTAGTTTGCAGATGCATTCTATTCAGATCACACAGATAAATATTTAATGATTTTATTCCTTACTCATGCAAAAAAGCAGGTTTAAAAAATCCTTGGAAATATATGCATTAATCTTGGAAACTTAGCTACTCTGTGTGTAGTGAAACTAGCTGTCTACATTCAAAGTATATTTCTCTACAGTGTTTGAGGACTTAGTGGGGCATCTGATGCAGAACCCTGTGTGTTGACAGGTAAATGAACAGAAAACCATTTTTGCATGTCCTTAAAGATAGTTTTATTTACACCTCACTAATTGACCCATATAATAATTTGGCAGTGATGTGAACTGCACACGATCTGTTCTAGTTCACATCAGTTGTGAAGCATTTAGCAAAAAGCAAGCTGACACATATCTGGATAAAAAAACTCTAAAGGAATTTTCTTGGTTTACCAAGATAAATCAGATTTCTTGACAGGTAAGAAGACATATACAAGTCTGTGGCTGATATAAATGTTATCATAATGCTTTCTTTCATTCCAGCATAAGTACAACTCAGCTAGGTTACCTTTAGAGTAATAATCTATTCTTAAAATGTATCAATGGAAAAAAAAATATTATCTGCTTGGGTTGATCTTCAGTAATCAAATATGATCTTCAGTAGTCAAATACAAATCCAATATGTTTCAGGTTTAAAGTAGTTTTGAAGTTTGACATATTTTCATTGTGATTCTCATGCTTTCTATGACAGTAATGTTAAAGGTCCTTGCTGAAAAATGTATTTCAGTACTGTGTAGTCAGTGACTATGCTTTGTGCATGTAGACATAACTACAGAAAAGTGGCATGTGCATCCTATACAGAAATGAAAGGGGATAGGACAGTCTGTTCATAAAGTTATACATATTTATATACATACATTTTTATATATTTATACAGGGTATTATGATTACTTCACTTGGCACAGAGATGTACCAGTAAATCAAAACAATTGTTTAAGTAATACTACTGAGAATTTTTTATTCCATTTCATTCAGTGAGTCTCTAGGGAGGTGCTGGAAGATGATGGACAGGATATCTATTCTTTCAGTTTCCTTAAATTTCTTCTAATCCTAACTGTTCCCTTGAATCATCCCTATAATTTATTTAATGTAATTTGTACTGCAGTAATTACTAGATCCCTCCCTTGAGATATATAAATAAATGTGAAGTATATCTACAGGATTATGAACAGGTCTGAGATTTACTTTTCCAGTAGAAGATAGTTCCTAATGACCCAATGTGGTTTTCAGTCCAGTGCTCCAACCATATAATTATCCAACCTTTCATCTACCACCAAGGATAAATACCTGGAAAACTTTATGCTTTTTATGGCTTTAATTTTGTATTGTGAAAGACATACTGTAGGGTCCAGGACAGCTTGCATTTTTAATCAGTTAGTCAACAAAACTTACAGTTTCCTGCTTCATAAACCAGAGTCCCATGTTTCTAAACAGTGAAGAATAAACATTGTGAATACATGAAACTCAAGGCTAAAAAAAATTAAAGTAATATAGAAACTTAAAAAACAATAGAAAAATTACAAAACATACTATGCCAAGCTCCATTTCAGACAGAACTGTGTCTATGGCTACATTAGTCTGAGTTGTATCATGAGAGTGGTATATGATGAGAAAGGATTCCTGGAACAGTGGGTTACAGCTTTCCCCACAGCTCAGTGCTCACACCCCCCTTGCACACTGCCAATGCTTAATAGGAGTACAAAGAGTCTGCGTTTCCATCTGGGCTGTGAAAGTTATCAGTACTTCCTCCTCCCCCAGTGGTTATTTTTGTCTGTGATGGTATATTCACTGGTATACCATACCTCTGGTTAACCTGTAAGTGAGAGACAGTGCCTCTCACACTGGACAGGTCAATAAAAACAAATTTGACAAAGAAACCACCACGCAATCTCTTTATGGACAAACTATTGCTGGCAGTTTCAGCTATGGTGGTAAAGTCAGAGAGGTGACAGATTTAGACAGCAGGGTCAGGCTTTCATCAGCAAACTCTGATCAAGTGTCTGAAGGTCCCAGATAACCTCCTTGACATCTGAGCAACAACAGGAACAATATGTAAATGAAGCTTTCATCATGCAGTGAAATTAGAATAAGCAATAATTAAAACAACTAAAATGTACTAGTGAGCACAACCCATCAAAAGATGCTTTTCACAACAGCCAAACTAGCAGCAATCTTTGGGTCATAATTGAGGCTCACAGAATGATTCTATAAAAATGGCACTCTTTTTGGATCCTTTTCTCAATTGCTTTGCTGCAAAAAATGCTGTTTAAGTTCTAGGCTTAAACTTAGTTTATTTCACACAGAATAAATACAGAAGATAGTAATCCTCAGGAACCTCATGAGGCAAGTCCCTGTAGTGGATTAAGTTTGCAAGCCATTTTGCTAAGACTGAATATTACAGATATAGGAACAGGTATAGGAAAGGTCCTATATGCAATATCCTATGTATTGCACATGACTGCACATGATTGATACTAATGCTTGTGGCCTGCCAGTGGAACTTCTTTTGCTGAGTAATAAAGCTGTTTTTCACTTCAGTGAGGAAGAAAGCTGCAGCCAACCAGCTCTGCCACCACACATAAAGGAAGGTGGTGAAAGGTTGAAGTTTATTATAAGTGGAATGCTTTCAGAGGCACACAATTTGTCCCCTTGGTTCATTTTGACAGCATTCTCAAGATAGCGATCCACAGTTTATTTTATATGCTATACATCTTTATTCCTCTCAGATCGTGCACTCTGAAAGTTCTTTCCCTTCTGTTATCAGGTAGAAGATATTTGTCTTACCCCAGCCCTTTGCCCTAAAGAAGACCCTTTTCTTTCCAGCAGAAAGTTTAAGAACAGAATTCATATAAGGAATTTCAAGAACATTTCTCAAAAAGATGAAATCCACTCAGGGTGCTTATAGGAAATAATTCATCATTCCACCTCTTGTATACAATCAATAACACTAAAAGACTGTCTTGTCATCTTATCAGGCTACATAGGTTTTAGCAGTTCCTTTATTAAGCCTGGAAAAGAAAGCAAGGAGAGAGGGATTCTTTGAACACCCAAACACAGTGTCACACTGAGTGTGATCCTGACACTGCCCAGGGAATCTGCTATCCTTTGTTTACAGATAGATCTGTGATAACCCGACAGCTCAGATGGAAGGTCACCCAAGAGGACAAGCAGGGGGTTCTTTTCCATCATCCCTGAATCCTGAAAGTGGCGGGTTTGACCACCCTCAGTATCCGGGCTCTCTGTTAAATTCTACTTTTCCTGCTGACAGAAGTATATGGAATGTGATCAGGAGATATTTCGGCAATTTGTCTTCTACTACAAGTGGGAGGGAGAGGAAAGGGTGAATAAACTCCTGTGAGCTATCTGGGTGGAATATTATTTCTGTAGAGAAAATAATACAGCCATGAAACTTTACAGGTTTTTGACTGTTGAGGTATCTACTATGGTGCAAAACTAGTTTGGATATCCATGTGTATCCATACTAGCAGGTGTAAACAATCATTAATAACACATGTCATATCAGGACTGTACTAGAGGCAATCAATGTTATCCCACTGACTTCAGCATGTCCAGGCCAACATTTCACCCTCAGTTCCTGAGTCCATAGGTGTAATCACAAACCAGAATGGGTTTGCTGTTCCCTATTCACAAAAGCACAACTTGAGCAACAGGCTAGAAATTGCACTACAGCCTTGCCAACTTTGCTAAAACCATACTGTCCTTCATGGAAATGTCAACAGTGAAGCACTCACTCCTGGTAGACCAGTTCATCTTGATTACCCTGATTCCTCTTGCAGAAGACAAGGACATAACCAGTTGCCTCAGAGGAAGGTACAAAAACTTCTCCAATAACAGTTATTGAAAAACTTGCCTACAAAACTTTCTTCTTCTTTCCAGTACTTAGAAAGTGGCTTTTAGTTTCCTGTGTAAACTTCAGGGCTTGCAACCTTGCTAGAATCATAGGTCCAGTAATAACCCTTAGCTATTATTGAATCTTCTGAAGAATTTAACCCTTTCTTCAGTCTGGACTCCAAATATATTTTATGGCTATAAGCTTCCCAGGCTGCTTACATGTTGCATGAATGAATTAGCTAATTAGTTAGCTAATCAATGCTTAAAGCGGCAGAGGAAAAAAATAAAATGTAGTCAGGTTGTTTTTAGTCTCCTGCTTATTAACTTTTGACTTATTCACTCTTTGACATTTATCTGCAAAAGTTTTTTATGGTTGTCTTTGGCACACATCTAAAGCATACCATCTATGATCACACTGTCTTGTCCACCAACAGTCACTTGACATAGATTTATCAAGTCACCATTGGTTTAGGGTTGGGGTTTTCTTTTCCTTTATCAGATTTAATCTGTCCTAGAGGCAACTTTTCCCTCAGCCTTGTTCTTTCTTTCTTTCTGTACTCAGAGAAGTAGCTGCTAAAAGAATTAATATAGCAAGGGAAAAAATTACAGCTTGAAAATTAGTGTGGATAATACAGCCATAGGTTAATGCATTAGGACAGGTTTCTTAACAGGAGAACAGAGATTTCATTACTAGCATGTTACTGTCAACATTTTTATGCATATAGTGGTTCACAGAGGAATGCTGTCTTACTAAACTTGTGGACAAAACCTAGATAAGGAATCTATCACATATCTTTGTGTGAAGGAGTGAATTCAGCTAAGGGTAATATATTTTATTGCTTGCAATCATATAGTTAAGTTTATGTTTGACATAAGGAAAAGGCGATAGATATATTAATTCGTTCATGTTCAGATGACTTTAAAGAAACAACAATACTCCCCAAACGTTCCTCTTCAAACAAAATTAGATACAAGAATCAAGATCTACTTTACCTCATTTAAAGTTAAGGGATTTATTTTTAGACAAAAGTTTCAAGTTTATTTTTAGTAAGAATACAAGTTTAGAGATTATATTAGTGTCTTTGATAAGAAAAAGGAAAACATGAGTTGTAGCTGAGGAGCTGGGCATTCTGCCTCTGCAGTGGTTTGTTTCTCTTCTGTTTCATATAATTTTTTCTGTGTTCATATATAGTGACATGTAATAGCAGATCTAGTATGATGGACCAAGGTGAATATGAGGATAAAATAGTCTGAAAGTAATGTTATCTTGATATTCATGTCCTTGGAAAGCATGCTACTTGGCATTGTGCAAAAGCATGTCCTTGTTTCATTGTTACTTAAATGGCTTACTTGCTCTACTTTTATTTTATTATATGCAACTTAGTGTAGTTATGCAAAAAAATATTTATCATTGCATGCTGGTTTTCACTGGGATGGAGTTAATTTTATTCAAAGTAGCTAGTATGGGGCTATGTTTTGGATTTGTGCAGAAAAGAGTGTTGATAACACAGGGATGTTTTCGTTACTGCTGAGCAGTGCTCACACAGAGCCAAGGGCTTTTCTGCTCCTCACCCCACCCCACCAGCGAGGAGGCTGGGGGGGCACAAGGAGTTGGGAGGGGACACAGCCGGGACAGCTGACCCCAACTGACCAAAGGGGTATTCCAGACCATAGGACATCACGCTCGGCATGTGAAGTGGGGGAAGAAGGAAGTGGGGGACAATGTTCAGAGTGATGGTGTTTGTCTTCCCAAGTCACTGTTACGCGTGACGGAGCCCTGCTGTCCTGGAGATGGCTCAATACCTGCCTGCCCATGGGAAGTGGTGAATGAATTCCTTGTTTTGCTTTGCTTGTGTGTGCAGCTTTTTCTTTACCTATTAAACTCTCTTTATTTCAAACCACGCGTTTTCCCACTTTTACCCTTCCAATTCTCTCCCCCATCCCACTGTGGAAGGAGTGAGCAAGTAGCTGGTGGTGCTTATCTGATGGCTGGGGTTAAACCACAATGCATTAAAGGATAATTTAAGAAAAAGATTGTGAAAGTTTTGTTACTGTGTATAAGTGAAACATCATATGAAAAGTTGTCATGGTTTAACTCCAGCCAGCAACTAAACACCACAGAGCTGCTCACTCACCTCCCACCCAGTGGGATGGGGGAGAGAATCAGAAGGAAAAAGGTAAAGCTTGTAGGTTGAGATAAGAACAGTTTAATAGAACAGAAAAGAAGAAAGTAATAATGATAACAACAAAAATAAAATGACAATACTAATAAAAGGATTGGAATATATAAAACAAGGGATACACAATGCAGTATCTCACCACTCACTGACTGATGCCCAGTTAGTTCCCAAGCAGCAACCTCCTCCAGGCCAACTCCCCCAGTTTGTATACTGGCATGATGTCCCATGGTATGGAATACCCCGTTGTTCAGTTTTGGTCAGCTGCCCTGGCTGTGTCCCTTCCTAATTTCTTGCTGGCTGGGCATGAGAAGCTGAAAAATCCTTGACTTAGTACAAACACTACTCAGCAACAACTGACAACATCAGTGTGTTATCAACATTCTTCTCATACTAAATCCTAAACAAAACACTATACCAGCTACTAGAAAGAAAATAAACTCTACCCCAGCCAAAACCAGGACAATGGGTGAAGTTTTATTGGTGCCAATTCTAATTGAAACTTATGAAATAACATTTCAAACTTATTAAAAATAAAGAGAAGTTGATCTTGATCAAATTTGGGGGTGTAAAGCAAAGTACAGCTTATTGAAATGTAGTCTGCGCAGGCATTTGAGAAAGTGACCTCTAAATGGCAATTTAGATCTTTTCTTTTAGATGGCTATCTTCGAATAAGGTAAAGCTTCCACTGGACATATCTGTCTTTTTCTACTGAAATCTTCCAAATGACCACTTAAACCAAATGTCTACCTTTTAGATGGCCAAGATAAATGAGATTAACATTATTCTTCACAGTCTCTTGACAAGAGCATGGTAGTCTCCAGCAAACTCAAGGACAGTAGAGCTATGTACTTTTTCTCCCAGGCAGAGATCTGAGGAGTGCAGTTTCCAAATTCAGACAGCCGTTACCTAGCTACACAGCCTACTAAGAGACACCAAAGAGGCTCTTGTGAGCACAGTCTTTGAAACTCACTTCTTTATTCCAAGATGTTTGCTTTAAAAGTGGTGTGGAGGGAAAAAGAATTGTTTGAAATGTCAGCCATTTGTTTATTTAGTTTACTTACTACCTATGTTTCTCAGTATTTTATCATCTCTGTGTGTTAGGGCATAGCAGGTTTGACTATAAACCTAATAAAGAACAACAATAACACAATGGGTATAACTCTAGGATGCAAACATAAGTTCAAAACAACTGAAAGGGGTAGGTGTTTGTCAAGAGGATTGCTCCTTGTCTTAGTCAATGTCACTGCACTCTCTTCCACTTCTGCAGCCTATCAGGAGCTCTTACTTTGAGCCAGACTTTTCTATTGACAGAGGCATGTAAAGTGCCTTGCACACTGAGTCTCTGGTGATGGACTAAGGCCTCTGTAAAAACCAATGATAAATGTACTGTTATCCATCATCTTAGTAATATTCCATTCAACTCCAATAACCACTGTTTCCCTGCCAAGATGTATGCGGCACAGACAGCACTTTGAAAGGCAAAGTGATGTACTCAAACAGTTGCTGTCCACCCATCATATCTCTACATCTTCATAAAATCTGAATTGATTGTGAACTCATTTTAATCTGTGGACCCTGCATCTAATGCTAGAGTATCCTGAGTAAGCTTAATCCATTTCTTTTTAAAAGTTCTTCAAAACAATAGCTGAAGGTTTGATTTGGGTAGAATTTCCCCATGCTTGAAGGAGGTTGATTGGGTTGAGCATAGAAATGAAAGCAGGCAGCTGGAATGAAGTGCCAGATATACAAAACATAACTGAATATAGTACATAAGAACATTTTTTCTGATCACTGCTTGCATTTTGTCTTAAGTCTAACTAACTAACATTTAATGCCTTGAGTTTCTGATTACTACTCTCGTCATAAGAAAGTATTCTATTGTGAGAAATCTTGGGAACCTGCAAAAAGTTTTTCAGGCACTAGATTCGATGGTGTTTCCTCTGATAAAATGTCATTGGCTTAACCTGTCTTTCTTTTATTTAATCACATTCATAGGCTCATTAGACCAAAGGGAAATAAGTTTTAAAACAAACCACATGCCACATTCAAAGAACACAACAAAAAATTACAGACTGTGTCCTTAGTTTCAACATAATATGGTATCTCCGTAATAAAAGAGTTGAAAAGGTGTTAGAAATACCCTTTTCAAATGGGAAAATGCTATAGTTTTAAGGCTATGGTTCCTATTAACCTGTATATAATGGGAGTTTTCAAGGATACTGCATAAGTGAATTCTTGCCTCACAAGGACTTCCACTCCACTTCATTAATAATGAGCCTCTTTTACTTGTAATCTTTTAAAGTGAATATAAATCCTACAATGACTTTCCACAATAAACAAAATAATTTGTTATTCGCTTTACATGGTAAATAGGTGGGTAGATAGGCATAAAACTAATTTTAAAATTTGAGAGAGCTGAGTAAAACTTATATTATAGGGACAGCCAACACTCACCACTATAATGCATGAATAACCATCCTGGTTGCAGAACTGTACAGAAAACTGATAGAAGAACACTGGTAACATCTTAAAACACATACTCGGCAAAAATGTTACAAAGTTCAGAAGAACATTTAAATGAGTCCCAGACTTGAGTTCATGTCTAAACCATGCAATTTTACAGAGGTCTCCACCATTTTGCAGTTCCTTTAATGTGTTTTTGCCTGGTTGTCCTTTTCTCATCTGCTGTTTATGGAACTGTAATGAACAACCATAAGGCACCTCGAGGCTACTCAATTATTAGAAAAAAGTTCCTTAATACTTAGCTGACTGCCAGAAAGCTCAGGATGGGTGTATTCAGGCACCACCGTAAATAGCTCCATGTTCTATTTCCTTACATACTGAGAAGACAAGAGAAGACACTAGAATTGCCTCATTTCCAAGTCTTTTTCTGTTCTTCACTATTCTGCTCTTCTTATCTCTTTTTTCTGTATCCCACTGAGATCAACCATCTTCTCAAATTTTATCTTACCTTAATTTCTAGAGGAAGTGAAATTTTCATTTAGATCTCTAGTAACTATTAGACAAGGTCCCTTTGGATGCACCTAACTTGTAATGTCATTTCTCATCCACAAAAAGACCTGGCAAATCAGAGTTGAAAGTGATGTCTAAGATCAATGGAACTTTAATTCTGCCATTTTCTAGGTTTTTTTTAAATTTAGACACTATGAGGTGTTAGTGTTTTTATGTAAACTTTATCCTACAAAGACTAGCCCTAAATGAGTTCATGCTTAGATCGCTGGGTGTGGGGGAGTATCATACTGAGTTTTGATATATTGATTTTTGCCATTAAGGCCTAGATTACTGCTCTTCCTAAATCTTTTTAACAGTAACAAAGATAATGTTGTTAATTTATTTGGTCTGAGCAGTTAGGAAAAAAAAAAATCAGAGGTCTGATAGTTGTTGCAATTATGAAAAGAACTTAAAGCTGTAAGTCAAATATTTCTTTTGTTTGCAAGTATAAAAAGAAAATCAACATGCAGCAGATCATATTCTTAGTCACTGTTCCTTGGAAAGAGTTAGTACTCTTCTCCAAGTGTCTCTCAGCCAGCTTTCCTCAGTGCCTACTCAAGCAGTCTGACTTCACACCCTTTCTCTGCGTTGGCTTCTTTTGCTTTTGTCTGTCAGACTCACGACTATTCTAAACAGTATCTTCCTGCAGAGCTCATTTCCTCACAGTGTATTCACTGGGTGGTGACTGATGTCTGCATTTTAAGTTTAAGGTGCTACTGTTTCATGAGAGACCTTCTGTAGGATCTTGCAGTTGATTTAAGTAGGAAAGACTGACCAGATTGTGTAACACTTCCCTTGTTGCGCAGCCGTCTGAACCCTGAAGATTTTACAGTCAAGGTAACAGAAAAAGGTTTTATGAAAAATAAAAAAATAAAGTATAAGAGATATGGGCAGATAGAGCAAAGTCAGAAACAGATTCACTATGATTTGGATTTTTTTTCAAATTAGAAAAAATTAAAATCTCTACATACATGTATATGTGTGTGACTACATTGTGTAAAGGAGACAAGTATTAACCTTTTCAAATAGGCGTTCACATAGCCATTTTTGGTTGGCAATTTCAACAGTATGACATTTTGCAGCATTATTTAACCCATGACAAGAATGCTCAGAATATTTCTCAACAATGACTTTGCTTTGAAAGACCATTAGCTGAAAACAAAAAAGATGCAGTCAGCTATTGTCATAGTGTGTTCTACTGAAAATATTACTTCTTCAGTAAAGCTTCGAGACAGGATTTAGGGAGCTGAAAGAGGAGGCAGGCTACTTTAGCAGGATGCATCACTGCTGTGTTCTCTAGGGCAGGCATCATTTCATGTAAAAGGCAAAATGTCAATAGAAACATGTTACTATGCCACATTACACAGGAGATCTAAGAGGTTTAGTGCCCCAGAATGTTAGGTATTCCTTTTAAGCCTGCAACTCTAAAAAAAAAAAATGTTCTAAATCCCTCATGTTTATTTGAATAGATGTTGGCAGGATAATTAAATGCTCCCTTCAAACATCCTGTTGGAAATATTAAACATTAATTACCTTACTCAACTTGTTCCTTTTGTGAGAAGGGAAGCCACCTGACTGCCAGCTTTCGTTTGCCCTGACAAAGATGCAAAGGCTCTGCTGCCTTTCTGATCTGTTCACACACTTTCTTCCCATGAGAAAGTAAGCATTGATTGAAACACAGTATTTTCTCCCAACTTGCACACACAACTGCTGCTTGTTTCAGAAAGATGTCAACTAATTTGCGCAACCTCTCCAAAGGACTCTCCAAACAGAAATGTCTTTCATAAGTTTCCGGGTCAGCAGCCCTTCTTAACCCAGGATGACTATTCCAGTCCTGGAGGCACTGAAATAGTTCTATATAAATAGAAACAGCTTCTGTATCACATTGTTGCCTCAAGCACAGCATTCAACACCTCCTTGCACATCAAAATATCTCTCCATGACACAACTTTACACAAGAGTGTCTTTGCCCATATGGTGTCTTTTTGATTTGTTGATTTTCTTTATTCTGATCCTCTCATTTACTGAAATATTTATATCTTCTTGTGTGTTGAAGCTTTAAATGGTCAGCACAAATGCATGCAGGAGCCTTCTTCTCTTCTACTCTATTTGAATGTCAGCAGATGCTGAAATACCCTAGTGCTTCATGAAGTATTTCTATTGGGTAGAGCTATTTGTAAAAGAAAAACAGCATCAACAACTTCTGCACAACAATCATCCCTTCCCTTCCCCTTCTCCTTCCGCTTCCCCCTTTCTCCATGAAAAAAAATATGTATTGATTCTACTTCATTAATAATACTTTCCCTTAAGGATTTTTGGGTATAATCCAATGTTCTTGGAGGTCAGCATAATTCTTTTCAATGACTTCCATGGACTTTTGATATACTGTATGCATTATTTGCTGTTCCAAAGATATTTAATCAGTATACATGGCTGCTGCGGTTAGAAAGAATGGCAGACAAGATGGGTGGGAAAGAGGTTCTACATTTTCAAATGAAGACAACTGTAACTAATCAACTCAATATTTCTATCCTTCTGGTCTCCTTTCCTCTCTCCTTTTCCTTTAAATCTAACTCACTAGACAGAGTAGGACCCAATTTAAATCGAAGGGAGTTTTGCCATTTTCTTTAATACTAAATCTGATGTTCATACATCATCTAAATGCAAGAGTTGTAATCAGTTTATAAACCAACAGGTAAATCATTCATTGCTCATGAAAAATTTTATTAATATGCTTCAGTTTCCTAACTATATAGTTTTTTGAGGGCTCCTATCCAAAGCCTGTACTCATTAATAATGAAGCAAGTCAGGTAGTCTGCTCAAACCAGATGGTGTGAGTGCAACCTGGAACAGATCCTTCAGACTGAAATTGCCTTCATACAACATATTTCCAGCATAATTTTTTAAAAATAGGATTTTACAAAGCACTTAAGAAAAACAAGTGTATCATTTGATCATTTCTGTAATAGGCATTTGTAAAATTGTTTTCCCTTAGAGGGAAGTAGTGATAATCCTTTCCCCTTTGTGTATTAACCAAGCAGAATCCCCATTCTGAACCTCCATAACTAGGAACAACTGAGCTAAAAACACTCATACTGTGCCTTACACAACTAGCTGAAGGGTATTTCTCAGTTCACTTCTGCAGCAACAAAATTTATGTGATCAAATATACAGCATTGTTGCTAGTTTCATCTTATCATCATCACGTTGGACATACAAGATTTACACTGCTGTGATAAACGTGTGTGGATAGGCACTCTCTTTGGGGGTTTTCAAAACCAGTAATTTTCTCCTTGATCACACTGAACACTCAGGAAACTTAGTAAGAAGAGTTTAGGCTGAAGTTGTAAGCCTTTTAGTTGTGCCTAGCTGTTTGGATCCTACCCATATTTTTGATTTTATAATCTTGATCTGGAATGCTGTGAACTGGTTAGCCTTTATCATATTAAATCCACCAGTTAGCTGCTGGTCTGATGGAAATCAAAGAAATATTTCCATTGCTTGTGTAAGGACATCTACTTGCTCACCTGAAAAGATTCTCCAAGAGAGTGTGCACGTGTGAATGATCACAGGGTGGATCAGTTTCCACAGCCAAGCTGCAACAAAATTGTGCTTGAAGAAATTAATCAGTGGTTGTTTTCAAAGCAAAGACAAAAGCTTTGACATTGAAGAGAGTAAGCCTTTTGTTTAATTTGTATATCAGATCTGTGAAGGAGGAATTGGGCAGCTAAATGGTCAAGTCTCTCAGTAGTATATTTTAAGGTGATTCCACCTGTGGAAAAAAAAAAAAAACCACAAAACTTTTATACATTTTCAATTAATCTGAACAAAAACTAAACAATTCAGATTAAACCAAAGATACTTTTAAATTTTTTATTTGTCATGGTTTAACCCCAGCCAGCAACTAAACACCACGCAGCTGCTCACCCACTCCCCCCCAGTGGGATGGAGGAGAAAATTGGGAAAAAGAAGTAAAACTTGTGGGTTGAGATAAGAACAATTTAATGGAACAGAAAAGAAGAAAGTAATTATGATGATAACCACACTAATAAAATGACAACAGTAATAGTAAAAGGACTGGAATGTACAAATGGTGCACAGTGCAATTGCTCACCACCTGCCGATCGACACCCAGTTAGTCCCCGAGCGGCGATCCCAACCCCCACGCCACCCAGCTATTTCCTGGATGTGACGTCCCATGGTATGGAATACCTCCTTGGCCAGTTTGGGTCAGCTGCCCTGGCTGTGTCCCCTCCCAACTTCTTGTGCCCCTCCAGCCTT
>JANZLQ010000017.1:16775536-16789537 GCA_026212715.1 Elanus axillaris
TATCAACATTCTTCCCATACTGAACTCAAAACACAGCACTGTACCAGCTACTAGGAAGACACTTAACTCTATCCCAGCTGAAACCAGAACATTATTACATAAAGGAAACACTGAAACCACATTCTTTTGTGTCAAATAGAATGTTTCATTCACATCTAGTGAACTGTTTGTGGGAAAAAAATCAAGAAAAGGGGCTGGGTTTCTAAAAGAGTCTGCTGACCCCTCTTACCTCATCTGTGAGAGCTTAGATCATTCACTGGGGTGTGTGACATCCTTCCATCCTGCAAACTACAAGCCTTACAGCTTCAATTCCTTTTGTTGGACACGCTACTTTTTACATGGAACAGCAAAATGTTGTTGTGCCAGGCATCAAAGGGGTAATAATGACTCTATAGCCTGACTAGCTTCCTACAAAACAGGTCAGTGCCTGTTCAAATTCCTACCAAGAATCAATGCCTGTCTTGTCCAAAAAATATTCAGCTACATGAACAAGAATTCATTTCCCCCAGAGAGGGAATATCAGCAAAAAATGAATTGGTTAAATTTAGACAAATTTTGCAAATAGTTTCACATTCATCACAATCATATTTCAGGTTAATTTAATGTTGGTAAAAACTAGATTTTCCAATGTGATGTGTTTCTGCCAGGTAAGAAAATAAGATTTAGCCACTTGCCAGTATATAATATCTAAACAAAAGCAATACCTTATAGTAGGTCTTACAGAAAAATCTAACTCATGTAACAACCAAGAAATAATTAGTAAACTGTTGTTAACAACTTATCTGTTGCAGTCTGAAGTATTAATTACAACTAAACCAACATGATTTTCTTTATTCTGACAAGCATTTAAAAGCCTTGTGGCTTTTGAGATAGGATGGAGATTTGTAAGTACATGGCTAGCACCACAAAAATGTCTGTTTCAAAATATAAAAATATACAGAAAGTATGAGTGGGACTTCTGAAATGGTTTCAGATACTTTTGTGAACTCAGATTAGGTCTTGTTAGAAAGGAAAAGCCATGGATTATAAAGGGTAATAGAAGGACAAGAAAGAACTGGAAATGTGATGGTATTCAAGAAAAAGATGTCAGTGACTGTGATTACATTACTGAGACTATGTAAAAGGGATTTACTTTATGACAAAAGCTCTGAATACCAGATAGACTTTCTAATCTATAAAAATTTGAAAATATATTGTGAGTAATGAAATTCGAAAACATATCAAGTAGCACCAAAAGGAATAGAAACAATGCTATTTATTTTTAATGGAACATTTAGCCAAGTAGTGTATGGTTTGCCCTAGGACATCATCAAAGCAAATACTATCACTGATTTTAAGAAAGATCTCCATAATTTCATTATCCATAGTATTATTCTTATTTTCTTATACACTTTAAGATAATAATGAAGATAAAGCATTATGGTGCTTGTGGCTTAAACTGATTGTTAACAGACACAAGAGGGAATATTTTGCTTGTGGTAATGTATCACATAATTACTTCACTATATTTCTTCTATTCCTCTGAGACACTTGGGGTGGTATACTACTATTTTAAGGAAAAAAATGTTTCTTGCTTCCTCACACATGTAGTTCTCGTGACTTCAGTGAGAGTATTCATATGATTTGTTTAAATACAGCCTTAGAACCCAAACTATTTCCTAAGCATTTCCTTTGCTCTTACCATGACTTTGGAGGCATTGCCAGCATTTGGCAGAATTAGGCTGTCTGCACTTAGAGCCTTTATTCCCACCGCAAGATTTGTCTCACCTGGCATTAGAAATCTGAAATTTAGGCAACTATTCATAGTTAGTTTTTCAAGCTCTTCCTATGATCAACAACCAGAGAGAGAGATGCTTCAGAGAATGATGCTTCCCATCTTAAGATAGGTATGTAAGATATGTGGGATGTATTGCCCTCTGGGCAAGCCTTACTTAGTTTTCCAGATGCCTCACTTACCAGCACATAAAAACTCACTAATGGCTTAACATTAGCATGTCTCCTTAACTGAGAGCTGAGCCATGCATTTGGTAGGCCAACAAAGACAATTCCTACCATGTATTCAATAGTGTGATATACACACAAAGGCCTGGAATATGGTTAAAAGAGCATTATTCAAGTATTACTGTAGTCATTAATATAGATGGTCCTTATCTCCACTTTACTGAATCATAGGCATGAATGTCAAAAGGGACCTTTATCTCTCCTGGTATAATCTCCTGCATAAAACAGAGCCTAGAACTGAGGAACAGAAGGCAGGAATGGACCATTTACTGCTTTCCACAGATACAGGAACAACAAGGAATCTTGTCTGAACCAGAAGAGTCCACAGACCTTCTATTTCATTCTCCCCTTAAACAACAAAATACCTCAGCATCATGTAATTAATAAGTTTAAGACCACTTTAACCACAAGTGTGGCCACAAGTTATCCTGGCTAAAACACAGCAATGAGAAGACTATCCAAGCTCAAGCTAAAATCTTCAAAAGTTAGAGAATGTAACTCTTCCCCTGAAAAGTCTGTCCTGGCTTCTAACCATCCTCACTGCTAGGAAAGTGGTCTTTATTTGAATTTAGCAACATTCAACTTCCAGCTGTTAACTTCCAGAAAGGCCGTTGTGGTTTCTTCCCTAGAAACAAAGAGCCTTTTAAACTTGGCTTTTTTGTCTCTACATTGTAATCAAACCACCATGTAGTCTTCTTTTTCATAATGGATGTGTCAGTACTGACTTCAATGGAACAGGACTGAGTTGTTGATTTCAAACTAGTCACTGAAAATATTTTTCTTATCAGCAGTTTTTCTCCATCACGCGCACACTTTAGCTTATTATTGTTGGGCTGCTCACATGCTGGGCTGTGGGTTGACACTGCCTGGTTTTGTTTTGTAGAAGAAGGAAGCTCTCAAGCATTTGTTTTGGGGAAAAACATGCAAATAACAGCACAAATTTCTTAGGCAGAGAGGAAACAAAACTCAACAGAAATTAAATCTTAGATCTGTATGGCACAAACATCCTTTTTAATGCCTACATCTGCCTTCATGGAAATCACTAATGAAGTAATGTATTTAAAAATAACTCTGTTTCACTATTTCTAAGCTTGTGACACTGACTCAGATTGTGCCTAAATGTGCCTATGTGGCATATTAGTGATAACCAGAAATGGTAGATTATTGTACATCAAATATAACTGAGACCTGAAAAGAATATTCTTTATACCTTTTGTTGCAATAGTGATGGTTGCCTCTTACCAGAAAGGAGGCTGCAGACTGAACCAAGGCAATATAAACAGGCATATATTTATGGTAGAAATACAAGTCACAAAGGCAAGGGAAAAAAGTAGAGTTATTCTCTTGTTTGAAAGAGAACCAGGAGAATTGAGGATGAGAGAAAATTATTCCAAGAGCAAGCTCTGAAGAGCTCACCATGGAGAAAAGCTGCTGGATGACAATTTTTATCTCGTGATCTTGCTTTCTTCCTAATAGATGGAAGATATCTGTAGCAGGAAAACTATCTCCTCCAAAGAGGTCCCAGAACATGGCTGAGTCTTTAAGACAACCAAGAGTTAGACTCGTGTATCACTACCACCTCTCACTCCAGTCACCAGATAAATGGCAAAATTTAAAATATGTTCATTGCTAAAAAGGAGTTAATGCCTCCTGGGAAAGGAACTAGACATACACTTTTGGAGCTCAAGAGTTCCATTCTTTTATACTTTGCACTGAGTTGGCAAATAAAATGCTATCTTTTCACATGTTATAACAAATCACTTTCTTCCAAGCTAAATTTAAGGTAATATTTCTATTAATGAAACTTTACAGGTGCCTAATTTAACCAGTGTGAGAATAATGACCTTAAAGCACTCATGCAGAGATTTAAACAGGAGAAAATGAGATTGTTGTAATACTTAATTTCATTTCAGTCTTTTCAGCTGCCACACATGGTCCAAATACACTGCAACACTTTCTAACTCTATGAGTGCTACTGTTTGGGGTTGTTTTGTGTTGGTTTTAGTTTTTGGTTGGGTTTTGGTTTTGTTTTGGTTTTGGGGGTTTTTTTTGTATTTTTCCAGGGAGAGGAAATATCTCTTTTTCTTTTTGCTTTTCTTACACAACTAAGTCCATATTTATTTCCTTGGGTAGGATGAGCACTTATTCCTACAGAATGAGTGAACAAGGTGAGGGAACTGGACATCCTGTTGATTCAGCTCTAAGCTCACATTCTGCAATCTACAGAAACATCTGGATAAGTTTGCAAAACAAAGCGTTAACTTACAAAACATATCTTCCTGGTAATTCTATAGTCTAACTCATTTAAAATTAATCATACAGACTGATGAGATTGACCAGCAGTATTAGTGGTAGCTGTGTTGACCATATTGTCTGAGACAGCTGTCTATCAGGGTTTGGATGGAGTACACACAGGGGAACAAAAATGGGTGCAACTTTTGGCAATTCCATGAAAAGACATTGCGCTCAAGAGCATGCATAGGAGAAGTGCAGCATGAGCCCAGTGCATTAATCAGTATGATTAAAGAGTTACCTTCTGGAGCAGTTCAATGACAATTATTTTCATCAGATAAAGCACCAGATTTGATTTTATTTTTCTGTTCAACATTTAAAATTGCTATCTAATTCCAAAGTATTTTTATTTACTTACAATGCCATGGTAATAAATCCAGGCAGGACTATAAAATCTAATGAAGTATGAACACCTCCTTCATTTAACTTAATTAGGAGGACATGATGAGGTGAGAGAAGAGAAACAAAGGGAATACTGGAGCACTCAGAAGAAATGAGACATTTACAAAGATCCTCTTGGCCAGCTGGAGGGAAAGGGAATTAGTTTATTCTGTTCCTTTTATATCCCTAGTGGACATAAACTTTTATCCAAATATTTGATATGCTTTTTCCTCTCTGAGAATACCTGTTCAGTGTTCCATTCCTATGTTTGCACTACAGTGACTGGGTTTTTAGGATTCTGTGGAACTAATTGATTATTATTATTTGCATGGCTGAAAGTAAATGTGGGCAAAAAAATTGCCAGGCTCTAAATGGGCAATATAACATTTAGTGAATATGTATATGTTGAACCTACTCACTGCTGTGTTTATCCTTCTATTAATTGTTTTGAAAATTGGGAAAGATTCTTTTTTAACCTTCCTCTCAGTGAAGGGGCCAAAGTCTAGCAAACTGGTGCAGGATTCTGGAGTGTAATATAAAGGAAGATTAAAGGGGAACTCCTTGATTCAGTTGAGGACTGGAGACTTCACTGGGCACCTGTTCCTAGAAGAAAGCAGTATTCATTACAGTTTTGAAAGTTTGCTTGACTTCCTTTCCTTATTTTTTGCAGCGGGTAAGTAGGAAAGCAGAAAAAGGAGGAAAATGGGAGAAAATCCTTTCCCAGTTCTACAATAGACTGAAATGCTTCAGGCTTCTTCAGGACTTCATGACAATCTGTAGCTAGCAAAGGCCTTCTATTGCAATGGCATGTACCACACAAATGGGACAGAAAGAGAAGTCTGTTTTTAATGTAATCTTGAAAGATGTCCCATAGCTGTAAAATTTTGATAGAACAATGGCAGACAGAAACTTGCCCTAAGATCTTGAACATTTGCACCCTGGATTTTGGATTTTCCCTGACATAGGGAACCAATGGCAAAGTCCAGATCATGGGGCTGCTCTTACAGAAAAGCCAAGAATTTATGTAGAATTTATTCTGCAATGCTATCACCCCCACCCTCCCCATATATACTCTATTTTTTTTTTGCTTTAGATTTCTGAGACATACAAAATAGATATTTTCTTGTATTCATTAGAAGTCAGTAAATTCTACAGATTTTGCTGCTTTCAGTTCAGGGGTTTGAAACCTGTTTACCTATGGAAACAAGGGCTAAAGAATGTCATGGGCTATGTGTGCCTGCTTGTTTATTGTTCTCTTTATCTCCCATTATTCCCCCAAGCATTTAAACTCTGGCATAAATTTGAACCAAACCTACCAGCTAAGAAGAGATCTAAAAATTCTGAAGCTCCTGTAAAAATAATGAAAATATATACCTGGATAGATATCATTAATTCCACCCTGAGGGAAAGAAGTTGGTGTGACGATGAAAGATTGAGAGAAAAGTTCCATTTTGAGTCTGTCCCTTATCAGACATCAAAATTGTCATTCTTGAGTCAAGATTTCTTTCCTCAGGCACATAACAATGTGTGAGCTCCAAACGATGCTTTTCGTGCAGTTGAGAAAGACATTGTCTCATTTTCATCCCTCCTTGAGCTAATTTCACTTCTCCAATGTCTACTTAAGGGTAAGGTCATGCTAAAGCTTTAGTGTAGTTCTTTCAAAGTCACTTAATCATGTGACATAAAATAATTAGAAATCAAGCTTCATTATTTTCAGTGTTCACCAGACTGTTTTGGTTTGGAACCATTTCTCTGAATAAACTGCATAAAACCCTCTGACCATTGCATCCTCAGTACTCCAAGTAGTGTAAAAAATGCATACCACCACTGCTTCAAGAGTTCTTTGAGGAAAAAAAAAATCCCCAGTTTTTGGCCTGATCATGGTTCCACAATCCCTATGCAAATGGTGGGATTCATCTCACTTCACCTATTTGTAGGTACTTCTTGTAGAGGCATCCATATGTATGTAAGATCAGCACTTTGACACAGAAAAAAAACCAAGCAGCATGGGGTATGATTCATGTTTCTCATTTAGAAAACAAAGAGGTCTTTGTTAAAATGTATTGTGCCCTACTAATGTCTGTGTCTCACCAACTACTAAGAAGGGAAGCCAGGTTATCTTCTCAGATGTGAATGTTTTACACCAGACAGTTTTACATTTAACCAAACAAGTGCAATCTCAAGGCTCTCGTCCTCATGGGTGTAGGGCATTGGCTTACAAATATGAAAATGAGGACTAGGTCTTTTATAGTCTTTATAGGTTCATCCACCTCTTTTTCTCCAGCATCTGTGGAAGTTCTCTGTGGGTATAGGGATTTATGTGGACAAAAGGCATGAGCTCCTGTTTAATCTGTCTTACTATGGGGCTAGGCAGGATGACACGGTTTTCCTCCTTTCCACAAAGATTTTGATGAAAATATGCTGTCTCCTGCTGATACATTAATTTCCATCAGACTTGGTGTGTAGTCAGGAAGGATGATCCTATATTAGTCACAGCTTTCAGAGACACTGCCCGAGCAGCTTTAAAAGCCATACTGCCTGGAGACCCTAGGAGACATATTACTGATAATACAGAATGTTATCACTCACCTTGGAAAAGACTTGGTTCATTTTCTTAAATTCATTCACTCTCCCCCTTTGAAAAAGGGAACCTGGGAATTTGCTTTTTATGCCCGCAAGATCCTCATTCATTAAACCCATGTACGGCAAAAAGGATCTGAGTAAACAACCTGCCCTTTAATATATTTACTAGACTTTATTTTCCTCCCCAGAAATATCATATGTTAAACTGCCATCAGAATAGCAGCTATTCCAGTTTGTGAGTATATGAAATCAAAGACCAGCTATGGTGGTTAGCTTTGGAATCTTTACATATACAAACTAGAGGCTTTGCTAATTCAGAAAGAAGTATTTTTGTAACTAAATACTACTGTAATAAGTCATCTGGTTCAGGTCTAGAAAGTGCAGTTGGAACTGTCAGCTAATGCTACTTAAAAGCACTTGAAGGTTCAATGGATTATTCAAAAAGGCACTGAGCAGTCTTTTCTCTAAGTGCTTAGCTGACACTGTAAAATTTAGAAATGTAATTTGAGAGGTTTTTCGTTGAAAGGATACTCAAATGTGTGGTTAGGCTGTGTCACTGGGCCCAAAGCACAGACAGCCTCAGATGTTCAAATGCATTCCTGACATAACATTGGCAATTACAAACATTTAGCTCGAGTAGGTCTATGAATTTCAGAGTCTGCTAAAACAATACAAATGTTCAGGCTTCAAAGAGGCTGAAAGTACATCTAGGCAAGGGAATTGAGCGTCTGTTACCATTCTCTGGTCCTGAGACCAAATGACACAAAATGGTCATATTGTGTCATATGATTAAAACCTCTTGCTCTTTCAAATACTGTTGTCACATCTGTCATACTTACTGGATATGGTCTTCGGGCCTATTCAAACTCCCAGGAGATGGCTAGTTTGCCCAGGCAAAATCTTAGATTGCTCTTAGACTCTTAACAGGCTAAAACACATTTTGGTGTCCAGAAACCCACCTGTCAATGTTTAACTTACTACTACAGTCATAGCCAGAGATCCTTCTTGGTAAGAGCTGGGCCAGCCCAGGTTTACTTGATAACTGCACATTTTCATATTTAAGGGGAGGTTTGCATCCTTCTTTATTAGTATGGATAACATCTGTGAATTTAACAAGAAAACAGTCTATGAATACAGTGAATAAATTAAGACTCAACATGTTCACAGTGTATCAGAAATGAATAATGTCTTCCAGGGAAAAAGAAGGCTACAGAGACTTAATAAAAAGGAACCTTTATACAGCTAAGTATGATGAAATAGGTTATAAGCATTTCAATAAAAGCTTCTAAAAGGAGTTAAATTACCAGTGGAAAAAATGTTCTACTTCTTTCCCTTCTTTTCTTCAGGGATGGGAGATGGATACTTACAAAAATCTACCTTTACTAAGAGAAATTAGAACTATACAGTTTTAGTAAAAAAATCTCTTCAGTCTCAGAAAAGGAGTTGTCTTCCTTAATTTAGTATATTATTTTCATAAAGTAATACACACATTATTTTATGCTGTGAGAGATGAAGGCAAAAAGTAATGCCAAAAGGGCAAAAGTGAGCCTAGATGTATCATCACAGGAACAGAGAGGTTCTGCTTCCTCTGTCTACTACCTGTGCAAAGCTGCTTGACTGCTCTTTCCAGTTCTCTTGAAATTACAGTTCAAAATAGATGTTGTTGAACTGTGCACAATTCAAGGAAAACCTGAGACTGAAAGCTATGTATTATTGTAAAAAAGATTCAGATAACTTTATAAATTCCAAAAGTGATGCCTTGCTTGGACACTCCAAGTCATGGGAGGTACCAGGCTGACAATGAGAGCTATAAAACAAAGTCTAAAAACAACACAAAGATTTGAAGTTGATGCAGGGTACATTCAGAATAGAAATAAGATTTTTTTTTTAAACAATAAATAAGATCACTATAGCTAAATGCAAAAATTGACCAATGGCAGCAGTGGAGTGCCCACCACTAGAATTTCTTTACAAAGTATTGATCTGTTTTTTCTGAAGTTTCTCACAGAATCTAATCTAAGGATGTTTTATATTGGTTCTTTCTGATTTCATAAGTCATAACTTTATGAAGAATCACTCAACAGCCAAACAAAACTCAATTACTCATTTCATTTCTTTTAAAAGTTTGTAAAGTCCATTCGGTAATGGAGTATCTGCATCTTTTGCTAAGATTGCATCCTTAAGTCTCATTTTCCTTTTATTTCTTTTCTTGCCAATCTGAATATAGCAAAAACAAATGTTAAAGGGCTGGAATTTGTGTTTGATCTGAAAATGGGCCAAAAATTCTCCTAACAATGAAAATTACATTCATTAATATTTGCCAAAATTGTTGAACCACACTTGCTACTGTTTGACTCAATTTATTAATAACTGACAAGCACTCTAGCAAGGTTTTCTGGCAAGAATGAAACAAAGGAAATGAGCCAGAACAAGTGTAATCAAGAAATGTAAATAAACTTTAGGATAAAAACATGGTATGTTTGAACTTAGTATGAAATATTGACAGTTTCCTCCTGGAACTGTGCAGGTGGAGGAAGAAACTTGGAGAGCTTCGGGGAAAGAAAGAAGAAAGACGAGTCTTCACAGGGAAACAATGGGATGGTCTCACCCACTCTGTCAAGCTCATGTCATTGCAAATGGCTCAGCACTATCTTCTGGCCTTTAGGAGTTACAGACTCTCTTCTGTGCTTTCAATTAAAATTATTTTAAAGGATTTTAGACAATACATGTAGTTCTGCAGACACTGTTTTGCTCTTATTTCATTTAAACTCCCCTGTTATGAGGCTGGGACTCAGTCATTAGTGACTGTATTTTAGTGAAAAGACTTTCAAGAGAGCTGGGTCCTTAGCCCAAGGCATGAACTACTGCTTTTCACCATGATTTCATGCAGATTTACCAGGTTTTACAAATGTTCCCTGATATCTTGCTGCTCTCATACTCACCTACACCTATCTCAATTTCTGTAAGAAAATGCAAATGCAAAAATTATGATTTTTTTGAAACTTGCCTGAATGCACAATGAGTTTTGTAGCTGGTAGCTAGCTGTAGTAAGTTTTTTGGGTGTAGTAGTCTGCAACTTGGATGGTTTGTGATACACAACCTGGTAAAAGCTAGCTCAAAAAGTAACTGTGAAGGGGAGGTATCAGCTCATCTGGGGTTTTGTGCTTGTGATGAACTTATTAATATAAGGCCTGTTTGTAAAGTCACAGTTCTGAGTGCTTGGGCCAGCAACAGCTCTGATTTCAGTGGCACTCTCTTTGCAGATAACTCAACAACAAAAAGGGTCCCAAAGAGGGTTTATGGAACATGTGTGGTAGAGGAACACATTGAAAAAACAGCCTGATGTTCTTTAACCTCTCCTATGCTCAGGCTCTTTATAGAGCTAAATAAAATGGGCGAGGGCCCACTCTTTGTCCCTGAAGTCAGCTGATATGGCGTAACTTAAATTCTTATTCACACATCCTCCTCCCAACTAGAAGGTCACATCTGAAGTACCTGTTGGAACAGGCAAGCCCCAAACCAAGGCACCATATGTAGGAATGCTTGCTGGTCTGCTCCAAACTCTACCAGAAGCTCTCTTTGATTGGTGTGCATGGGTCAAACATGGCCAAACTTAAATCACCTTCAGCCCTAATAGGCAATAGACAGAGCTAATGCAGCTCATAAGAATGCAAGGATTACTCTAAGCCTGCCTTTCAGCTTGCAACATGGACAGAAATTCAGTGGAGCAGAGGGACCGATCTGAATAAGTCCACCCTCAAGGCTACTCTTCCTCTGGAAATACCTCCACTTGCTTCAGTGGACTCCCAGTAACATTGAATTTCACTGAACAAATTCACATCTATTCATACAGTTACACAAAAATTTGTTTGCTGGTATCCCAAATCTGACGTTATTCTGGAGCATTTCAAATGTACAGGTAATTTATCAAGCTCATTTTGGTTATTGGAGGGATATAGAGAGGTAGCACTGAATGTGGACACTAGTTCAAAACCTGTTCCAGGCAGACAGTCAAATAGCAATAACAAGGTGATTCCTACATCATGTATCTTTTGGAGCTCCTCCACCATAAATATTTCACATGGTGCAGTGAGAACCGATTTTAAAAAGCCCACTGAAGTTGAAACATATACTCTACAACAGATTAATATTAAGATTAGAAGTAAGGAAAGTTGGAAACTATAATCATTTAAACACAATTTATAAGCCTAATTTCCTGCATGTCACTCCCAGATAATAAATACTTTTCTTTTGGCTTGGAAAAGCTGTGGAAAAAAAAAAGTTCATTTAAGGCTCATTAGTTTATTTTTAGTAGCTTAAGATCTGAGGGATTTGAAAACATTTCCCTTTTCTAATAGAACATGCCTTCCTGTATACCAAGGATGTTCACTGACCTCACTCCCTCCTGGAAGGTGCCACTGATCCATGACAGAAATCCTGTGAGGGCTTTGAAAGCTAAATAGGAACCAGAAAAAAAGTATTATCATGCTTAGCTGGTTGTAACATTGGAAAGAAAGTTCAACTGTGAGTTTGTGGGGAGAAGGAGTAGTGCCTGAAACAAACAAGCACTTCCCGTGTTTGCCTGGAAGAAGCCAATCTTCCCTCTGCTTATATAATAAGAACATTACTCGCTAATTTGCCAGTAGCTGAAAGGGATTTCTGTTTTTAGCTCTGGGTTTGTGGCAACTGTTTTGTTTTAAATGAAAACTAAATGGGAACATACAGCTAAAAAACCGTTGAGCCATAATTGAAGTGCATTAATGGTAATTACTTCTTTCTTTCACTCATCATTTTGACAGAGAAATCCATTACTGCTCCATCTCCATGTTTCCACAAATTACTCTTCCCTGTGGATGTGCAGTGACTAAAGGAAATCATGGCTTTGTTCTATACGTTTTTCTTTAGTGCAGCCCTATTCTCCCTGTACTTCTTTCCCTGAGGATACAACCAAAAATATCAATAAAATGTATAAACAGTTTATTACTTTCATAGGGATAAGAGGAAAAAGAAGGCATCAGGTATTGAAGTGAAACTGTGAATGCCAGTTATTGACAGATGTAACATGTTTGGTATTGCTTATAGCCATAAATTAATTGTGCTGATTTATTTCGGGCTGCTTGTCTTGCCAGTGAAAAACACTTTCCTGAGACAGTAATTTCACTAGGTAAGATCCTCTCAAGGGTTGTATCACTTGGAAGCACATTGTGACCTCTCAGCTCAGGATCTTCTTTTCAAATGTGCTCCAGCAATCATGGAAACTGAATTACCTCCATGGGTCCAAGGCACAGTCCCTTCACTTCTTGGTTGATGAACTTTTGTGGACTAGTATAAGGAAATATTTATAAAAGATGTAGAAAAGATCTCTACTGCTGTTCAGAAAAAAACATTTTGCAGATAGAAGGGGTCTATAACCAAAGTAATTTTCCTTGCACTGCGGATCACAGAATGAGATTAATTTTACGTGGGAACTAAACAAAACTTTTGCTTTGAGGTTGCTTTCAGGATATGAGCACTTGTCATGGAGATATTTCTACTCTTGTGGACAGACTGAGTATGGCAGAAGCCAACATCTACTCCTTCATTTGCATTTGAGGCTGTTGCAAAAAGTTCTGTATTGAAGTAGCAACAAAATATCAACTATTTCTGAAGTCATGACATAAACAAAACCAGATTAACCATAAAAGACAACTTCTGGCTATTCATCTAATTAAAATTAAACATGCATTTAAATGTTTTATTCACTTTATTCACTTATTTAAAGATAGTGATAACAGTTTTAAATTAATAGGTTTTCTATGATAATATCACCTCAGACCCTGAGAGTTTATTACTTCATTTTTTTTCCAGGCCCATAGTGAAGTGCTCTAGAATGAAAAGGTCTTCACTTTGCCACAGATTTTCCCTTATTTTTGCAACTTTCAGCAATGACAATTCTACAATGATAAGTAGGAAGTGTTCAGATGATGTCACCACAGGTATACTTTATTTGTTTCTGTATCTACATTTTGTTCAGATAGTTCCATAATTTCTCACACAGATACTACCTTTAGATATAAGATGGGAAACAGATATGTAGACAGAAATAAATAGAATGAAAAAAGCAGGGATGAGGCTTTTGGATGCCTAATTGACTAATTTTATTTAATTTCAATAGGAAATAAATGTTTAAGTCTGGTATAAAATCTATTGCTTAGTTACTAAGATATAGTGTATATGCCTTGCAATCAGTCTTACTTGTGTAAGAGACAAGTCTTTGACTTCCTTACTATCAGAAACTGAAGATTTTGCAGAATCTATTTGGTTAAGTATTTTCCTGTAAGATTCTAAGACTGGCATTTTATGTTACCGATGAAGTAATATTGACATATTTCTTAGATGTTCTAGAATTGCATCATTTTACAGGATGAAATTACTTAGCAGAATTCATTTTTTTCTAAAAATCTTACTTCTTGTCCCATGGACATAGACCTCTACTGGTACAAAGAAATGGTAACAGTCACGTGAGGTTTATGCTGGCATTCAAATAACGTCAAGGAAAAGAAAGCATATTGTAATACTAGGTCATCAGAATAATGACATGAGTTAATGACTTAGGTTCTTTGGGCTATAAACAGTCTCTGCTGCATCAAAAATGCTCTGCTTTCAAAAAAGTCTGATCTCATGGTAGTTTTTATGGCCTTCCAGTCAACTACATCTGCCTTAAAAAAAAGAAAAAGTTTTGTAAACCAATATATAACAAAAAGG
>JANZLQ010000017.1:16789637-16802933 GCA_026212715.1 Elanus axillaris
CTCCGAGCAAGCGCAGGAGCTGAGCTCAGCTCCAGCTCCCTCTGCTGCTCAGCGCCAACCCTGGGACAAGGCCCTGCCTTAATGCAACCCCGAAATGATTGACCTGAAATATCCCAGAAAAACAATGATTTTACAACAATATTAGAAGGAAAATAGAAAGAAAAATGGAAGAAGAAAGAAGTTAAGAAAATGTTACCCAGTTGAAATTGCAAGCCAGAAAATTGTAAAGCATGGGGATGGTAAAGAACTCAGGGCAGTGTTAGTTAAAACTGTGCTAATCCTGACAAATACTCCTCCATTTAAAGATCTCTGTTGCTTGCCTGGGGAAACTGTGGAGTCACAGTGCAGGTTGTTCCTTCAATGTTCTGTCTGTTGCAAAAATGTTTCCTAATGCCCATCTTCAGTTCCTTTGTCACAAGATCCATCCGTTACCTGTTTTGCTTCTCTAATGAGCATGGAGAGCTGATTGTTCTCTTCTTGCTTTTATGGGCATGTCCCTCTCAGTCTTCATTTTTTTGAGACTAAACAATCTGAGTACACATGTATTATTTTTTTTTAAATTCTTAAATTTTTGCTTCTAGGCTTCAAATGTTAGCACCAGTAAGTTAGGCAAGAAGATTCTTTCCATATGTAATGTCCCCTCTAAACAAGAGAAAACTTCTTAGAATTCAACTCATGAATTGCATTAATGTTGGTTCCAGTATGGTGGGATGCTTTTTCTCTTGAGACGCTTCTCTCTTTCCACAGGTAGCCTATGCACCTAGTTCGGAACCTCTGAATTTTTCAGTTAGAACAGACATCTACTTTTAGTTGCTTTGAGCAGAGGTGGAAACAACTCTGAACCAAAATGTTGACCGTGTAGCTGCCTGGTACATGGCTACGCCACTTCACACAGGTTCATGTGCCAGACCAGACTATATCAGTAAATACCTGCTTTCAGTGCAGGTATGTTTGTGTACAAAGGTGTAACTAGATGGATGTTTTATTTGTACCTTATCTTTGGGTCCATGCTGAACTTTAAGCATGTGGTTTACATGTATCTCTGTGCTCACATATATGTGCACATTGTCATTGTATCTACAGTAAAAGAGCTATAAAAGATGGTTGGGTTTATATATCTTCAACCTCTCTCTTAAAGCTTGAACTCCGGTAAAGAGGGAGCTGACTAACCTAAGTGAGGTCTCAGACTAGCACAGTTATATTGCTTTGGGGCCCTGTGTGGCGTGGAATACTAGTTTGCTGAGCACCCGCCTGGGCGAACCAGGAAGGCGCTCTTGGGCATAAGCCCAGTGCAGGTGGTACTGCAGCACTTGAGTCCTGCTGAGAAATTAGCCCTCCCAAAACTTTGAAACATGTTTTAGCAGGTTATGTGCTTGATTTCCACCTGAGGTTATTTTTTTTCAAAAGTTACAAGGTTATTTGCAAATTCTTAATTAAATCAAGGGATATCAGATCCCTTAAATCTGAATTTCAGGGTGGGGTTTTTATTTTGGTAAATCTTCCAAATGCCTTTCAAAATCCTTTGGTATGAAAATGTTTCTGCTCATCTGACTCCAAGTTTTTGAAGCCTGTTCTCCTAGTGAAAGTGGCAAAACTAGTAATTCAGTAGAGCAGGAGTAAACCATCATACAGTAACTATTTTATTTCCCAAAGATACATACCAGGCAACACATATTTCTTTCTGGTAACATACGATAAAGTTGATTTTCTTGCTTTAAGAGAGACACATTTTTAATATTTCTCTGTATATACATTGATATAAATAGAGATGTGATTCTGTCATAAATTTCCTCTTTTACATTGTGCCTCCTTGCCTTACACATCTTTTTTCCTCACCTACTGCAGTTCCTACAGGAAATAAATTTTCTCCCACAGTCGCCCACAATCCTTCTGTTCCACCAAACAATACAAGCTCAAGTACATCATTACATGAATTAAATAGAAAAATAAATAAATAAATATGAATTGCAACCCTTTGGTTTCAGTGTATTCAGAACAGACTTCTGACACTGAGTTTAGCAGTATCCATTTCCCCCGTATTTCAACATTCCAATGTTTTGGTCTCCTCTTCAGCACAAGTATGTCATGTGCAACCTACTGACAAGGACACTGGAAGACTGTGAGCCAATAAGGACTGGAATGGAGCTCCCAAATCCCAGCTATTTTTCAAATCAGCAGAGTATCTTTTGCTGTTAGTTCAAGTGCTTGTATTACACCTTTCTGTATTAAAGTTAATTACAAATAAATGACCTGTTTGTTTTGCATTAGTGGGAAAGCCTAAAGACTTTCTGTGGTATCTTCTACTGATTGCAAAGCAAAAGGAAAATCATCTTCTCGGAAGGTAGCTAAGGCCAGAGTCTGGCTTAAAGTATTATCCAGTATTTGGGGAATATCGAAGACAGATGCTAGACACGATTCATGTCATCTAGCTTCAACTGCCTAAACTCTACATGTTTAGGCTAAGCTTGTCATCTAGGCTCCTTCTTATAATGGATAGGTCCTCTGAGGGTGTGAAGTGAGATTAGTCTAGCTCTCAGGGACTTCAGTAGGCTTGCAATTGCTGTTGAGTAATTATGTCTGCTAATTACTATGAAGGCTCAGGAAAAAAAACATATCCTTCTATACCCACCAGCGCTTTACAAGGCCACCACACAGACACTGTCAGATATTTGCCTGTCTGACACAGTTTCAGAGGACCTGTCTGTCCAAGGTAGAAAACACCTGAAATAGGTGAATGTCTGAAACCTAAAGGTGCTGCTGTTGCCTATTGATTTATATTGGTGGCTCTTAAAGACAAGGCCTGCTACTTGACTACATATCTGTATAGGTCATTGAAGTGCAAAGAAGTGTTCAGTGTCTCCTGATTCACAGGCTGGTCATCATTGTCTCTGCCAGCCCATCCACTTCAGTTTTATATGAAGACTACAAGCTCTTAGATAAACCTTGTCCTAGGTTGTATATCATAGAGTATGTGAAGTCCAAGTCCTTGACTGGAGGTCAAGGACTCAAGTGTTTGGTATACAACGCAGCAAAATAACTATATGAGTGTCGTAGATTGAGTAGATGGAAAGAGATGAGGTCTGTTATAAAACTCATTCTAAAACAGCAGTGGTTAGAAGTTTTTCAAGGGAACCGAAAAATTTAGTAAGCTTTGCTCTATGTGCAGCACCTGAAGTGTAACACTGGGAGGCTAGTTAAACTGTCAGTGAGTATCAAGAAATACTTTAAAATCTACGGAAGATTTTTACAGTATGAGGTTATGTCCTAAACAGGAGGTAAATTTATGGTAGATTGTGAACAACATAAAGCTATCTGCTTATGCAACATAGATATCATATCGGCACATTTTTGATTGTTCAGATAAAGGAAAAAAAATCCCCTTCCTCACCCTCTCTATATTAAGACTTGAAAAAACCTAAAATCCCTGGTCCATAGGAAAAATAAAATCTTGGTTCTGGCACCAAAACTGTCTTAATTATACTTTACACTTGACAAGTATTTCCTTATAATCTAAACCTCTGCTCCAAAACCTATAAGCACAAGCAGAAAAATGACGCTGATTTAATGCACTGAGTGTGTTTTGTTCCCCAGCACAAGATGAATAAAATTTAGTGTTCCTGGAGGTCAAAACCCACACATTGTAGCAGACTTCTTGTAAATCTTTTAGATAAGTTTAGGATGGCTGCTGTTATTTTTGTAACCTTCCCTTGAACCATAACTTCCTCATCAGGTACTTCATATTCTACCTCAGAGACAAAAAAGTCCCAAAAGCCAAGCTATTTCTTTTAGCTCTTTCACAGTACAAAGCAGCAATCCAACTATCGCTAGGGTCATGCAATATTGCTACCTTTTGCATCAGTACTTCAGAAGACAGAGAGCTTGTCCGTTATAATTTTTCATACTTAAATTGACAGAATCTACCTGGAGGAGCCACAGGCTGCAGCTTATTTCAAATGAGGGCACAGGGGCACGCACTGATTGGCTGCCAGCTGGGTGGTAAGCCTTAAAATAAAGCTGTGGTATCATAGCACCCGTTAGACAGCTAATACAACATTCAGGGCAGAAAGCTAAGCTTTAAAATAAGATGAGGACTGAAGAACAGACTTTAACAAGAAGCTGAAAACCAGAAAGTCAAAAAGGGGCCTATTAAAGCTTCATTGTAATTTTGTACATGTCATTTTGTGACTAATATTTTTATGGTCTGTGTGAATGCATATGTGTTTTGGGTATTTAAAAAGCTGGATAATAACTGGGTAAACATTTTACAACTGGGAGCTATAAATTATCCATTTTCCTACTTTCTAGGATTTTTGTGAACCTAAATGTATTAAAAATCATGAAATGTTTAAATACTATAGTGCTAGAGGCCACAGGATTGTCTCATTATAATTTCATATTGTGCAGAAATCATCAGTGTATTATTCACTCATAAACTAATGCTACACTCTGGACAGCCCTTGCATTATTTCTATCTTTAAAAAAAAAATAAAAATTAGCATTTTTGGCTAGTCTTAATCACTCCCCTCACAGAAACAGTTCCAGGAACATTAACCAGAACAAGTTAAACAGGTCCATTACCCTGATCCAGAAAAAAACACGCCTTCCAGACCCTCTAACCTCAAGTGGTTGCTCTCTCTCTCTTTCTCTCTGAAACCTGAACCTTACCCTCTTGGCTTCTTGGTATTACTACTTCAATGGTCAAGAGGGGTGAACTCCCCTAGACCATACATGCCATGCCTTCTGTCCTAGCTTGTCTTCTTGGAAGCTGGGAGGTAGACTTGAACCTCCTCAGGTTCAGGCAGGTGAGGTTTCCACCCCTTTTTCTAGGTGAATAGTCCAACACCAGGCTAATAAGCAAAAGATGCATTTTCTTTTCTTCCTGTGGTAATGTTTTGGGCAGAAGTGGCCATTGTTGCCTTTACCTTTCAGTAAGCCCCAGGTTTTTCATTCTTACTGGGCCCTCTCAGAGCAGGTGTACCAGACTGGATTTCCTGGGAGACTTGGATGTCCTCATCTGTGTATCCCAAATGGCTTTGGGTAACTACTAGGTACCTAAATACTCACCAAATATTGGTGCCTCTGTTACATTAAAAGGTAGTACTAGCTCTTAATTGTCTAATTAGGTTTTTAAGTAAGCATCTCAGTGCTTATGCACCATCTGGTCCATCAGCAAGTGGGTGGGGTTTGTTTGAAAGTTCAGCCTTTTTCTGGAAAAGCTGCACAGTAGGCAAGTGGCTGGTGTTGGGATCTCACCCCAGCCTTTTAAACAAATTTAAAAACTCTGCTGTGGTTGCTATCTGAGCCTAGTGCACAGAAATTCTATGAATACTTACTCAGCAATGGGGTATTGTTTTGTTTAAGGTATTAACTGAAATCCAGAGCTTCTCCAGAGTTCCTACAAGAAACATAATGGTATTTTTTGGCAGAAATGACAAATGACAGTCACCTTTTTCATTTCAAAAAGCAGGAATGTGACTGTGATATTTTTAACATGCTAGGGTAGTATGAGAGGGGGCAGATTTGTCAAAGCTACTTATTTTACAGGGTGACATTTAGCATGAACAGGTTAGCAAATGGCTTGAATTTGTCTAAAAAGAGAAAACTTAAACTGTGACAATAAACATCCCAGCAGACATAAAAGGAATGTTTAAAATTGGTTTCATTAAACTGCAATTATGACTTCTACTTTTGGTTCTCAGTAGCTTCAGGGAGACCTTTGTAGTGCCCACCCTCCCCACTCTCCCCAAAAGAATTAAAAGGACTAGTACTCTAAACTGGGAAAAGGTAAAATCTTATAGTTGTGCATCAGATCCTATAATTTTTAATTTGTCTTTATAAATCAGTCCATGACAAGAATCTTAGAGTGCAGGAATCTGTGGAAAATTTATAGAAGTAACTGTGCCCATGTGTACAAAAGTGGTTTAAGACATACATGTAATCCATAGCCCTTTCCTAGACTGCTTTGGACCCAAACACATCCCCTGGTATAATAGTTTCTACCTCCAGATTGCACTGCTTACCAAGAAAAATCAAAGCAGCTCTGTCCTCTGTTTCACAACCGTGTCCACTTCCTCACCCCAAAGCTGGCAAAGCCTCTCCCATATCTCACATCAGTTCAGCGAGAAGTGGGGGAACCTCCTATGACCAGCTTCATGTCCAGTTTCTTGAATACTTTCTACTGCGATACTCATGCAGAGAAGTCTGTATACAAAGCTAGTTAACATTTAAATGTCAAACATGTCTGGGATATACAACTGAAAACAAACCATTAATTTGCCAGAAAACTATGTGTGTCGACTGCTTAACTGCAACACAGTCCACATAGCTGTCTTCATGGTAAGCCTGCTGGATCATAGGCAGTGCTCAGTACCTTTATAAACCCTCTGCGCTTCAGCAAGTTTTACCTCAAATGAACTCAGCTACAGCACAAAGAAGAGTCATCATAAACTCACACTGTACTGCCTGCCGAAGAATGATTCAAAGAACAGCTCAATCTGTTCTTAGCTGGAACAAATTGTTCAAAGAACCAGACTGGTTAAAAATTATATGCACCATTAATGCAGAGTGCACAAGTCCCCAATAAAGTGCTTGTTTCTCTCATTTGCTATACGTATTTTACTTATGCGTAAATGATAAACTCTGTATTAGGCATCTGATCAGCAAAGTTATGCCTCTCAAATAATATATTAAAGATATGTTTTCTCAGCTGTTTTCTACTGCCAGCTCACCTCAGATGCCGAGGCTGCAGGTAACTAAAGAAAGGGAGACGATGCACTGTTCTGCCTACAGGACCCCCTAAACATATGCACATGGGTTTGTATGTGTCAGAGGGTGTTTCTCTGTTTCGGATTATTCCAGCTCCATTTGCAGTTTGCTATTAGAAAAGAGAGAGTTTAAAATGGAAACATCTTCTGACTGAACAGTGGTGGCAATGGAAGTCGAGAGGTTTCTTTGGATAATTACACTACTTATCAAGGTATATCAAGACCTTACTATATGTACTGTTCAAGACAGAACTGGAATCAGCAAAGCAGAGATTAAACCTGAATGGCTGAATTGATGTAGGTCCATACACAAATAAAAAGAAAGCTTTAGGAGCAAAATAAACTCTTAACAGGAAAGCAGCATACAATGAGATCCCTTGGGAATCAAAAAAGAACAGCTCAGTTCAGCAACCAGGCATGACCAGAGCTCAGTCAATAATTCCTTAAAAATAATTTGACTTTTTCCCCCTTTATTCTATAAATCAACTAGTTTTCTGAATGCACTGTCCATTCAGAAGTATGTGATGAGCTGCTAGTGGATAGTAAATATTTTTTTTACCTATTTCTGGAGTTATACTACATTTATAGGCACTGTAAAGTCAATATATTCTCTGAATATTCTATAATAATTAGTTTAATTGGGGAATATGCAAGTAAAAATTGATTTGCAGAAACCTTCTTTTGTCGAGCTGTTCTGGCAGACCTATAAAAATGGGTGAGAACCCTTGAAAAAAGTCCAGCACTGTCAAGTTACTCCAGCATTGTTTTCTCTAATTTTAAGAAACATCTTGGTTTTTCACCTATGTTCATAAAAATATCAAATGATTAACATATGGATAGAACAGAGCCCAGACAACAGTCTTTAGGAATATTTTCATGAGGATAAAACCACCCAATTGTCAGTTATTTTAACAAGATTGCATTTTGTTTGATACATGTTAACATAGACTATGATATTTTTTTTTAAAACTGTAGCTTTTACATACTGTAAGCAAACCTTACATATTGTGTTGCTTGGAAACTGATAAAAAAACCCAAGTCAAACAGAATTGGAAAGAACTGTCCAGTTATACACAAAAAATACTGTTAAAATCATGTTAATTGAATACAAATCTAGCTCAGCTTTGTTTACAAATTATAGTGTGTCATTTTAACTTAGCTATGTAGCTGTTTTAATAGAATTAGTGGCAATTAAGAGAAAATTATAATAACTTTGTTTACCTAAGACACTGAAATATAGGCTTCAGTTTATTGTGATTTTAAAAGGCATTTTGGTGAACCTTTTTTTGGTCTCTAGGTAAATTTGCCTGTTTGTTTGCTTTTTTTTTCTTGGATTGAGAAAAGAAGAAAGTCAACAGCATACAAATGTCCCTGGAATGTCTTGTGGAAGATCTAGAGGAGAATTCAATTAAGAGAAACACCTTGCCTGTGGTCTCACCTTTCTTTTGGGCATGTGAACTCAAATAACTGTAAGAAACAGAATAACCAACATAATTTCATCTCTTAATTCAAATGAAAATTGAACCAGCAAATAGACAGGTAATCAAAATTCCATTAGAAATTGTCTTTTCATAGAAATTAAAAAAAACCCAAAATGCTTAGAAAAGGAAGGTGCTGATTTTGCCTTTTTCACAAAAGAAGTCCTTGAAGGACAAAGTGTACTGATGTTGAAATATAATGTTCCCACTTTCTGAAATTAAAATTTTGACTTTTCATTTGTCACGATGTTTTGTTGAGAGATTTATTGGATTTTACATAAAATACAGAAATATTGCAAATAAATATAAAACCACACCTAAATACTGAACTGAATACTGAATACTGAAAATCAAATACTGAATACTGAATACTGAAAATCAAAACTGACTACTGAAAATCAATACTGAATACTGAAGTCAAAATATTTTAAAGATTTTCTTTGTGTAAAATCTTGAAATTTATTCTCAGAATCAAAACAATTTTCCTGAATTACCACATTTGCTATAAAACAAATTAATCTCCTCAAATCCATCTATTAAAGATAGATATCTGCTGAAAACTCAGCAGCTACTTAAGTTCATAAAACTGTAACAACAGCAGTGTGTCAGTTTACATAAACTGGTTTTGGCAGCAATTGTCACACAATCAACTGAAGATACTTACAGAAAGCTTCTGCTTTAATACTAAATTCTAAATTTTATATAGGTCAATTCTACCTTAAAACAAACAGAAAGAGAGAAAAAAAGCGGGGTCACAACTGTGAAATCCAAGTCAAGGAAAGCATTTTTGTCCAATATAAGTAGAAATATACTCATCAGGTAACTAGGCAACAACAGTCTTATGCCATCTTCATGGCTTTGGTCAAGGTCACTACAGGTTTCTGTAGACAGAAACACTTTCTAAAAGGATTCATATTTAACTCTGATGTGCACAAATATTTGCATGCCCTGGTAGTGATGTGTACATATACGCATGTGTGTATGAGTGTGCGTACTCTGTTGAAAATGTGTTTGATCTACTATCTTTACATCAACTGTGGGTTGTGATGAATCCCATGCTGTGACATCATGACTGTTCTGCCTCTATTTGGGATGTCAGATAACCATTACACCCAAGCCAAACTCAGAGATTAAATGAAGAAATTTTATGGCGTAATTACTGTATTAATGCTACGGTCTTCTAAGGGCATCTAGAAGTCTATTCATATCTAAAGATGTAAGTAATAAAGCTATTTGAACATCACTATTGCCAGCAGTGTAGGAGTAATGGATTTATTGAATGCTGAACGCAAGAACGTAATGGCTCTGGGCAAGAGGAAGGCTTGTGACCTCTCTGCCTTCACAGTGCCATGTGCGTAGGAAAACCTACTCAAAGGGCTTCTGATGCAAAAAATGTAATTCTGGTGTATCTCTGTGAATGTCAATGTTATTTTGCTAACTTTTAATGAGTGTGAACACCAGTGTGACTGTTTTTGCAGTTTCAGTGGAATCTTCACTGTAGAGGACTCATTTGAGGGAGAAAAATAACAGAGGTGTTTTTATCTTCTGTGCCTAAGGATGAGGAAACAGGTTGTGATCCTACTAGCGTGACCATAAACATTCTCTCCATCTTCAATAGTAGTGGCATTTGGCCTGTTGGTATGAAAAACCTCATTGTAATCACATTGTAACTCATAGATGTTCAGATTTCCTGCTTGGTCCTCATCTTACATGACACTGTGGTCTCTTTTCCTCTTCAGGCTCCTTGTGGCCCAAAGCTGTCAGGTTCCCAAGAAGAGGTGGTGGCACCCAGTGACAGCATTACACTTACAAATCATGTGCCTCTGCACACGCTTCCACTTCTGTCTTTAGAGGAGATTTTACACTAGTTCTTATTTCTAGAAATGTTGGGCAGGATTTTATTTTCATCTTGAAAAGCAATTTTTATAAAGGGTATCAACCTCTTGGATTTAACTTCAGTATAAAATTGCAGTTTCCTGATGTGGGAAAATTTAGAATTTTTTTCCTACCAGTTATATATTTAGGGCAACATTTTCTTAGCAGATCTGTGGAAATGACTCAGAGGTCAATGGGACCTATGTGCAACCAAGGATAGAATTACTTTCTTAATGCAAATTGATAATGGGTTATTTTGTTTTTCTTCTTTAACTTTGAACATTATCAGGTTAAGAAAGAGATCTCCTTTACCTTTTAAGTTCTCAGGACATTTCCTTAATGAGTTCTTAGCTTTATTGGAATAACACCATTTCATTGAACAATCATTCAGAAAGAAATCTTCAATAAGAGGTCTGCTTTAATATGTTTTTACTTGAGCCAGTGTTATATTTCCCTTCTACTGTTCAATTCTACTGTATGTTTGTCTAGACCTACCCAGAACATGCTTGATTGTTTGTACAGTAACAGAAGTACATTTTTCCAATAAAGAAAAAAAGAGAGGTGGAGGATACGAGAAACCAGCTGGTAAAACTAACTGTGTATGCAGGTCACTCAAAGGAGATTTCTTCAATGTAGACCAAAGAACTCAGTTTAATTCTGCAGATGCATTCCTTGCACAGTACTTAATTAGAAAAAAAGAAATGTAGCATGCTGCAAGACATCAACAGATAAAACAAATGAAAACTTACACAACTTTGCCCTGTACAGGGACATGTTCCAACACAGACTTGCGCTGCTTTGACATTTAAAGCTACAGCTAACACTAGAAAGTAGAAAAAAAAATCTGGAATGACTTAGGAAAGCCAAATCCAAATCCAAGGAATAAAGATCGCCATGTGAAGACTGAAAAGAAAGAGAAGACATGCTGTCACCAGGGCTGAACCTTCATCCTACAAGCCTTGAAAACTGAATTTTAACCTACAAGTTAGAACAACTAACTGGGCGCAGACCCCGAGCCTGGTTTTACTTTTAGGATTATCTTCTATTTTTATGTAACATAAAATGCATAAGCAGTACACAGTACAGTGTCCAGTGCTAGATTTTGCTTCTTGGATGACAGTAAGACCATCACACAGACTGAGCCTATTCTTTTGTCTTTACCAATTTTGTCTTTACAGAAAAGTTGCCCAACCTCAAAAATAGGGAGGATGATGTTACAAAAGGACTGGATTATAGCTTTCATAACTGGAGACTTTTTCGATAAAGTGAAGAAATGATTTTGAATCCATTCAGACTGAGGAAGAAGCAGAATCCAGGTCTTCCATTCTGAGGTCAGTATGCTAACGTTCAGTATTTTGTAACTATCAGCTGTTCCCTGAGGAAAACAGTCAGTCTTGCCTATATAAATGCCCAGCTGAGGTGCATAATGACTGGTAGTTTCACCCTCCAAATCTCAACTTGATAGGGCACTCAGCTCAGGGATGCTTTTACAGACCCAGACTTACAAATGAGGCAAAACTTTAGATATGTCAATTTGATGATATTTCTGGCTGACTGTTGTATGTCCCTTTTTCAGGCTTTTAACTTGCTGTTCTCAGACCTATTTAGTCCTCAACTAAGTCAAGAAACTGAGAGATAATTAGTGGTGCAATTCAAAGCACAGCACTGCTGAGATACAGTGCTGGTGGGGAGCGCAGGTGTGCTTATGACAGAAAGACATCATGCTATACCGAATAATTCTAGTCCTCCTTGTTTCATAATGCTCTGTGTCTCACTCAATCACTCTCAGTGATGATGCAAACTGAAATAATTTCCTGTGTTATTAAGAGCAATATTGTTACTGGACTGCTTTGTGGTGAGGGAGGGGCAGGCAGGGCTATATGCTGTATTAGCAGCAAGTAGATTTACTCAAACCTATAACAATCTAGTCCATTGCCTGTCTGCTTGAAAATTCAGTTCTATAAAATAGCACACATTTATGAATATCACTGGTTGGGGCCCTAAACAGAATAAGAGATTATTTCTCAGTATTATTTAACATTTGTTCTCTAGAATTTGTGAGATAAATTTCTTTATATTTAGTATTCTAAGAAGTTTAAATTTAACTATTAATATTCTTTAGATTTTATTGATTTTTTTAAATTCTTATAGCATTTATGTGATTTTTTTGTTAATAAGAGGAATTTGCTGATTCGCTTCGTTTGATGCTGACTAGCTTCATTTTCAGTTTTACAAAGCTTTATTTTAACATTTATTGACCGAGCACATTTTGGAGGCATTCTGCTGCTTTAACCTATTATTTCCTTCATGGGTCCCAGTTGATATAAAAGATCTGTACTCTGATTGCTGTTTAGTCCCATTGAGGAATCTGCCCTGGTGTGGTATACCCCTACCTGCAGGGCATAAAACCTATGCTCAGTTCCTGAGCTGCGGTGGCATAGGTCTTGGTTTGAGATCCTTTGTGTTTCCAGAGCTGGCATGTCTCTCCCAGCTTGCTTTCTGGGCTCTGCCACCTGGTGAAGCTGTGCTCTGATCTCCAGCAGCTCTGCTTGGGCGAGCGTCAGAAAGCGGGTTGCTGGTGCTGACGGGTATCACCCTGTCAGCCGTCTCCCAGCCTATGTGTTTGATGGTGCCTGGGACAGAGGGAAGGAATTATATCTTCCATCTGTGTAAATGTGAGTTTTCTGAGTGAGATTTCTGTGTCTTCTGTTCTCATCTTGAATTTAGATGGCTTATACAAATTCATTATACTTTTTGTGGCATCAATAGTAAGTAACAGAAATCAAAGCAATTTTCAAGAAAAAGTTTTTTTCCCTCATTACCAAACACATGTCAGAAGGAGGGCTGAAGAGTGGCATCTCCACAGAGTAACTCAATGCACCAGAAAAGATTTCAAGATGTATCAGATGAACCTCACTGCCTTCTGATTATAAAAGAAGCTTAGAGTGATCTGTCCAAACCTAGAGACATTACTTATAATTACTTCAGTTAGCACAGATTAATCTCATAATTTTATAAAGCAAATAGATTGCAGATGATTAACGACTTCACTGGTCTGAAAAGCATCATTGCAGCAACTTACAGCAATTTACATTGCCAGTTTAAAAAAAAGTGTATTTTTAAAATTGTGATCTACCGACCCACTGCGATCTACAAGGACTAGTTTTTGGATGGAATGT
>JANZLQ010000017.1:16803033-16866876 GCA_026212715.1 Elanus axillaris
AGTTTTTGGATGGAATGTGCAAGGTGCTACCGTGACTGTTCATTTGATACAACTCATAGTTTTCCCCTTGACTGTCAAAGGTCTGAACTAAAGGGATTTCAGAAGGCTAAACCAGAGACTCACTCATTCCTAGGCATGCTAGTGAAACACACTGCCTGCTATCACGCTTGGGAAAAGGCAGCGCTATCACCATTTTTGTGCATGCACTAAACCACAAACATAATTGTTCTTAAAATGAAAAGGCTTTCAACAACTTGTGGATTCTGACACAGCCGTGAGAACATTGAAGCCAGTCTGTCAGGTTTCAGCTCTCCAGATGGGCTAGAGCAAATACACGGATAACGGGGAAAGGGTGCACACACATCAGGTAACTAACGCTATGGCACAGTGCTCCTTTGTCAGCACAGCTGCTGGCTTTGCATTCACACTGATGGGACATGCACAGGCAACTCAGTTCTGGAAGGAAATTAATGTTTCTTAGAGCTATGGAAGTGTCAGACCTTTCCCTAATAGTCACATCCAAAATAGTTTACACTCACATCTAACAAAATGTTCTGTGAATTAATAAGAAAAGCAGTATTAGTGAGCCTGGCTGCAAAATGAAGAACAGCAGTATCAGAATAGGACTTTCAAACATTAAATAAAATTAACGGACTTTTCAGGACATGGCTTCTCACTGCAAGGATTTTTAAGATTATGTTTCAGTGAGATAATAAAGTGGCTTGAAGAAAAACAAGCTAGTGACTTTGAAATAGCTTAATCTTTGCATTTATGTTTTCCTAGCGGGTAAGTTAGGACTGGAAAGTCAGCTCCCTAGTTTCACAAGTCAGTTTTTAGAACTTGTTGTTACAACTCTAGCAATAATTGCTCATAATTTTTGGTTGTAAAAATATGTGCTTCTAATGTTTCTAAGCTGTGAGCATCAGCTCACATTTACTGGGAGTAATGGTGATTTTGTCATGTCAGGACACTGAGATTAATGACAGCTGATATTCAATCTTCCCATTTATGTCTGTGAAATAACTTGAAACTGGAACATGCATTTCAGCTTTTAACTCACAGGACTGAGCAAAAAGGCCTGCTAGGATTATGGTCTGCAACTGGTGCTTTTTTCTGCCTTCTCCTAGGACTTACCTCTGCTTTGAATAATAACTTCACACGGTTGGTTCCTTTATATAGCAAATATTTTGTAAGACATGTGTAATGTCTTTATATATGTTCCACATATGTATCTCATTAGAATTTATAAGACCTACTGGTCTTAACAAGATTTCATAAAAGAGCTGAAATAAGCGCCTCTGAACATGGAGCAAGCACAGTGCTTGCTTTTTCAAGTGTTCCTGGTTCATTTTATTTGCATGGGGGAAAAAATAGTGTTGAGCAAATCACATCTTTGAGATCTAACTTTCCATGGAAAGCAATGGCATGGCATCTGATTTATTACTTTTCAGCAAAGGCACTAAACATACCAATATTAACCCCAAATGTTCCAAAATCAGACATTGGGCCTCACATCCTGAACAACCTAAAAATGATGCAACTTATTTAAAAAAGTAGCAATAACATTCAGAGTTTGTGCTCTTTGTCTTCTATCTGAGCTTCCAAGGTCCCCATTGGTCATGTTTTCACAACCATACTGACCAGGAGAAGAGATAATCTCTTAGGCATATGATACATGTGCTCAGAGTCATGTGGTGGGGGATCAGTTGTGCCTTTCCCTTCATTCGCACACACACACCCCCAACACCCCATACATTGCTATTGAAGCTAGCTCTGGCTAAAAATATACTTTATTTTAACAAATGAAAGCTCTGATTGTCCTAAAATAACATGAATTCCCATCAGGATCAGGGCACCATTGTGCTAAGTGCTGTACAAACACAAGGAGATAATGGACCTGATTCATCCCTGAATTACTCTGGTTTCCATGGATTTACAGCTGTGCAAGTCAAAGGCAAATGTGATAATGAGCATGCTGCAAGAATGCACAGCTTAGGGCAAGTTTCCTTCTGGCCTAAATCCTTTGAAATCTGTGGAATTAAGGCAACAGATGACTTGATGTATACTTTAAGGCTACGTCTACCCTACTGAACAAAATAGGATCAGACCATGGGCCCTGGTTCAGCCAGTGGCCACCTAGCACTCTCTCAAAGCACTTCCAGAGAAAGTTGAGGCTGGGAACCTGCCCAGTAGCCAGTCTGGGTGAAACCAGACTGCTTTGGAAGCTAAGATAGTTTAACAGGATGAATATGGGCAGACCATGCCAACTGGCCTCAAGGACAGTGTGTCAGGTCCTGGTACTGATTACTCTACTGGTAGACCTACAGTCTGAAAGTCTTGTTTCTACTTGTAAGAGCTTCTGTTCACATTTAACATCAGTCTATCATAAAGTTTTCCCAAAGGACAATATTTAAAAAAAAACAAACCCAAACCCAACTTATGCCTATTTCTCTTGCATTTATCCTTAAATCACAGCTTGTCTCCCTTGTTCCTTTCGGAGATGTGCTTTGCACAGGACCAGAGCAGCTGGAGGCTGGCAAAAGCAAGGAGCCGGGTGGCTCCAGAGCTGCTGCCGGACATGACTCGGAGCATGCAGGCAGCACCAGGCAGCGTCATGGCAGCAGATGCAGTGCTGCTGCTGCAGCTCCCCTCAGAAATATCCGGGCTTGGTTTGCCATGGTTTCAGGATCTGTTGCTGTTGCTTACCCCATTGCCCTTTCAGCACCTGCCCACATCCTGGTAATCACCAGCAGGTTCTTACCCTGCCTCACTCTCATGTTTTTTTGCCTGTTTTACACATCATATCTCATCCCAGAGTGGTCAGGTCATCATGTAGCATAGGCTTACAGGTCACTTAAGCAGCAAAGCCCTAGCACTGGATCCAGTGATATTAAGTAACTCCCATTTCAACATCTATTTGTGCAGTTACTCTTACTCACTTTACCATCTCTCCTTCTCTCTTAAACCATGATGTTTGGCCAAGTATCTCCTGTGGAATGAGTTTGTCAAGCTCAGCCTGCTGCAGGTTTCTTTAATACCTTCACACAGGCGGTCTTGTACTTTTCTCCATCACACGAATGGTGAATGAGAAGACGCTCTCCATGCACCAGAAAAAGTATCCAACTGGTCCATGGCACTGTTCATTTTAAAGCAAGTGAAACAGAGAAAAAGAAGGTCTTAAGTCTGAATTTATTTTGACAATTCAATCATTAATATTACATTTCAGAGTTAGGATGTCCGTAAGCACTCAGAACACATTTTTAGAAAGGATTCCTAATAAAAGCACAAGCTTTTTGACAACTAATACTATTCAGATGAATACAATTGAAACAATTTTATACTTGGAAAAATACCCTAAGTTCATTCCTATTTGTCTCAGGGACTATATCATAAATAAAAGGACCAAGGGGCTAATTTCCAATGGAAGCAAATTGATACAACACAGCACACATCTGAATAGCTAAATGCCCCCAAAAGAGGCTGGTTGAATCCAAACTGCTTGATGTAAATGTCTTGTGCCCCTGTGCCATGTCTGGGCACTCTCTGGGAAAGCACAAGGAAAAAATTGCTTTAGGGAATGTGCCAACTATTTAACAATATGGATAATAACATGCCAGTGCTGTCCTGTTTAATTTACTAGTATAGATACAGCCAGTGAAAGCAGAACTGAGCCAACGAAGTCCTTTGTGAGCACCCCTGATAGACTGGGGAGAGGCTTCCAAGTGTGAAAAAGCTGGTCAGACAGCGCTCATGCTGCTCTTCCTCAGGCTGGAAAGTAGATCCTTGTAGGCATCTGAGACTTTTTGTAGTTTTGCTGCAGGAATATTGTGCAGAAATTCATCCTCCAGTTTTGCTGTTAGCCCTGCTGCAGAGAGCAAAGTGGCATGGATCCAGGCAGCAGGTTCATGCAGCATATGGGTAAATTCTTCCCACCTAAAAGGGTACTTGGAAAATGTAAACTAACAAATAAAGAAAGGAGATGCAAATCTGTGCCATTATTTCTTTCAAAGCTCTTTGGTACCATATCTCTATCACTACCTGCACCCCCCCCCGAGAATCAACATCTACCTCCTGCTTGCCTTTCTAATGGCTATGCTGTCAGTATAAGTCATCCTTGGTTCTCAGTGGTCACAAAAAAATTCTGACATACAAGTGCACCTGTGCAAATTAAGAGTTGGTTTGGTTCATTTTCTGAAATAAGAAATAGAAGGGATGAGGAGGAAAAGATGGTTCAGACTGAAATAGGGCACTCTTTTTTTTTCCTGTGGCAAAATGAAGAGATTTTACTACAGTCAATTTGAAGTATTCTGTTTGGTCCAGACTGTTTTGTTTTGCTATATTATTAGTTAAAAATATTTTTGTAACAGTGCTTTCAAACAAAGATTCAGTGTTTGAACTTTTCTAGTTCCTCTCTCAGTTTTTTGCAAAAAAGTATTTGATAGTTGAAATTGAGCATGTAAATAAAAAATACATTGGTAAACAAATTGATTGTTGCTGAAAAACTGGGCTTGACTACATACTTGTCAGACACCTGGTCTAGTTCACAAGCTTATAGTTGTACTGTAAGACTAGTACCAAAGAATATGCCCATAGCTTACTGCTTCGTCCAAAGTCCAAGTACCAAGTCATGGTTTTGAATGCAATTTTCACAGTCAGTTCTTTATGACAGATTCAGCTGCTGATAATTCAGGACCTCTTCATGGCACTTGTATTTAATGGCACCATATTGAAACAGTATACTCTCTTTAAGTTCTTATTTGTTCAAGATGTTCATAAAAACTGTATGTAATATGGACAAATGAAAGAAACTCTTGCTCCTCCTAAGTCTCTGGTCTAGCCTTTTCATATTCATCAGTTCCACTGAATCCAGGTAAGTATGCCAGAAGGTATCAAACTAAAGACATGCATGCCTTTGACATGTCAGATGATAACTTTTACAAATTTCTGCAGTTCTACTAAAGTTAACTATTGCCTATATGTGTAATCAGTTTAACTAAAACAGTGTAAACTGATGTGTGGATCCTCTCATTTTGGTAACCTCAACCTTGTTTCTAACTGACATACTCCAAACCAAAGAGATTTGGTTCAGAGGCAAATAAGAGTTCATTCAGCTAAATTAGCCTTCAGGTCATAGCTTTCATTAAATTGATCCACTCCTGGATTAAACAAGCTCCCATATTTTTAAATACTTATAGATAGATTGAAATTATCTGCATTTACATCACAGCAAAATTCTTTTGAAATGAGTTGACCACTAACACACTTCATCAGAACAAAACAGTTTGACTATATTCCTTGTCTAGACAAGGCTGTGCAAATCAAAGAAATCAAATAATTCTGAGAAGGCAGGGAGCATTAACACTGAATTTTCCACAGATCCCAGGCTCAGGTAGTAGAATGTTTTTTTTCCATGTATCCCCTGTCAACTGGGCATTTTTTTTTTCTGGCCATAAGCACAGAACTAGAGAAGCTATGTAAAGGAGATCTACCTTGTCTATCAGCCCTTACATTGGGTGGGCCTTTTACTAAGCACTTTCCTCATTCATTTTGCACAATCAGTAAAAAGCAGTATCTGAATTTGATTTTCTTTGCATACTTAGGATCAGCTTTATCCCTAGTGTAAAACTACTGCAACTGAGGGAACGACTCCCTGGTCTTTCACTTACACTGTCTAAAATAAAGAAATTAAACTATCTTTCTTACAAGAGAAGAGGAAGGTGTCTAGATGACAGAACCCTACCTGTTCTCAACTGAAAACAAATTCCAGCTAAATTAGAGCAGCACCTTGGGTGTTTTGCTATCTGTATTACTGACTTCAGTGCTTCCTGGCTTTTCCCCATGGAGAAATGATGCATGTGAAGGTGAATCCATCAGCAGAGGAATCCTCCTTCCCCAGAAAAAAACTTGTGAAGGGCAAAAATGCACCACTTAAATTGTTTGGGGAGTTTTTTAATAGATTAAATTGTCCTGTAGGTCCAAAGCTATCAAAGCAAAATTTGTTCTTCTTTATTTCAAGGTTTGGCTTTATTTTTCTCATACACACTACATGCAGAATAGCAGGACCAGTTATTACTTATTTTAGTTAGTTATCTATGGGCAACTGGCACTGGTTACCCACAGGGTCAAGTACTCCAGCATTGAAACAGAAATGCTAGTGTAAAAACTTGTGAGTAACTTTGAGCACCAGAGTACTCCCATTAAATACAAAATAAGATCACTTAAATGCAGGCGATGTAAGATCTGGAGCTGCTTAACAGTACTGTACGTTCTTTTACAAATCAGACATCTAAGGATAAAAGCCAACAGTTCTTCCATGACCTGTAACAAATCATGCAATACATATTTTACACTTCCTCGTGTATTTCTGAATTTGTTAAAATTAGCTGCAAGAGATGGCTATTTGCTAATGTGGCACAGGTGTTGTGAAATGAATTATCCTTTCATGAGAGCAATGTAGATTACGTCTATAGTTAGATGTTTGTGTAAGAGAATAGGCCTTTCTTAAAGGATGTGTCCATCACAACAAAAATAGCTACGTTCCTTTTTCTGGCAGGTGCCAAATTAACACAAAACAGATCCTCTACTGAAGTCAGTGTATACTGCTGAGGTCCAACCTTCCTATTTTTACATTATAAATAATATAATATTGTAAACAATAAAAAGGAAGTGTTGAGCTCTATGCAAATAACCCAAATATCTCACTAGTTTGCAGCTATCTAGTCTCTTCTGCCAGCTGTACAAATTTGCTGTGTTATATGCATGGATGGAAAACCATTAGCCCTTTCAGTGAATGCAGAAGGAGAGGTTCTGTTTTTCTTTATGCAATATAAATCAGGAGTAAACCCAGAGAGTCCCAACAGGCCCAGACAGGAGGAACTAAGGAGATAAATCATCATTCAGTAACTGAAAAAGACCAAAGGACTACTTTGACATAAGCAGAGATGATTGAATGCATTTTGCCATTTACAAGTTAATCGATGTAATTCAGCCATCCTGATCTTCCTGTAGAGTCAGTGGAGAGAAACAGACACCTGAAGGCACCTTATCTTACTATCTCCCTCCACTGACTCTTTAGGAATGAGGTTGACTAATTTAATCTAGATAACTAAATTGCATGCAGCTAAATTTAGAGCTCAGTTGCACATCTTTTTCCTTCCCTGTAAGAAACTGAGTGCATGATTTCTAACAATGACTTGAAGGACCTGCTCTGGCCTCCTCTATGACTCACTGCATGTACCTTCAACCAAAGATACCTTTGTTACAACCACAATTTCAGTCTGATTCACATTATCTTTTTGGAAGGCCTGAAACACTGCAAGACTAAGAATTTGCCACATCCTTTAGGCCTCCAATGGTTAAATTATTCTCACTGTTACACACACACACACACACACACACGCCCCTCCCCACCCCAAAGCAAACCCTAAACCCTCTCTAATTTGAACTTCTTTTTAATTCAGTAGGAATCCTGAGTGCATTCAGCCTTACAGAAATTGGCCCTTTGAGATTTGCTGATGATTTCTGTCTTTCAGAAAATTTAATTCTGAATTTAGCATTCTTTAGAGCTGGTAGCTTTCTGTATCTCACCATGTGTGCTTAAGTACATACTTTAATATCTCCAAATTCCACAGGTGTACTCATTCTGCAGCCTGATTCAGGCCTTTTCAGCTGAAGTGAAGGCAGTAAAGAAACTTGCTGCTGACAAGGTGAAATCCTAGCCCCACCAAAATTAGGGAGGGTTGCTATTGTCCTTAAAGTTCCTCATTTCATCTATTGTTTGTTTAATTTTTTCTTTCTTTCTTTTGGATTACTGTCCCATCCAGTATCTTTCTCTGTAATTCTTATTTACTTCACAGAAACACAAAGCCTGTCAAAATAATGGCTAAGGAGGGATCTTACTGAAGTCTATAAATATATTATGGAAAGATAAAGACAAATTAAATTAAATATGAGTAATTAAGTTAACACAGACAATTTGATAGCTCCTTCTCATGTCCTGAAATCTCTCTTAGACTTCCATGCTCCAGCATGGCCATTCCCTTCCTATGGAGAGGAAGTGAACAGTGCATCTCCTTGAATGTGGGAGACCAGTTAATGGCTTAGCAAGTGGAGATAAGGTTCAAAGCATTTTATTATCTTCCTTCTTTTTTTAGATTATGCAGTTAAAAGTCTGAGCTCAGGTTTTTAGGTTAGTCTATGTAACTAGTGTCTCTATCAAAATGCTTTTAGGTTTTTCTATAGCTACATATTATAACCTAATGTATACAGCATTGATCATCCTGTAATACAAAATGGAGTCACGCCAGAAACTAAATATGGGCAGTCACAACCCAAAAGGCAAAAAAGAAAATGCAATGCAAACCCAAGAAAAATCCTTAAAAATAACAAAAGCCAAAAAAATAAAAATAAAACTAGTAATGCTGAAGCAGTTCTCCACTTGTTATAAAATATGCACTTTCCATCTTCCATTTGGCAATTTGCTAACTCATTTTGCTAATAAAAATTAGAACTAAGACTAGTCTCAATGTTAATGCTATATTCTAAAGGCCCCAAGCTGGATTTTCAGCTAATTATGCTAACTGTTGTTACACGTAACAGTGTACAGTCTAGCCATGCAAAGTTGTGGAGCAGTTTTATAAACTCTGAGAGACCAAGGGTGCCTGTAGACTTCAGGTGCAACTCTTAACTGGGTTGTCCCTAGTAGTATTAGAAGTTTTCACAGCTCAGTTTACACAGTTGCTCAAATTGGAGTGTAAGGGTTTCAACAATTTTCATGGGAAACAGGATAAGGTCCATAGCTCCAATTTTGATTTGACATTTGGTGTAAATGGATCTGACACTACTTACTCAAAGCCAAAAAAGAAACTGATGCCAGATCAGAAAACACACCTCGAATGTTATTAGTCCCACTGCACCACTGAAAGACTTTTTTTTTAAAAACATGACACAAGACTACATTGTCACTTCCTCAGAAGAGAGACTAAACCTCTTTTATTGTTTTAAGCTAGGAGTTTTCACATTGTGTTTTGCAGTGGATTGCTCCTGCCACAGAGGAGGGGTCATACTCACCAGTGAAGAGGAAGCCAACTGTGCGGTTATGAAACACCTCTGATTTGTTTCACAGCTAAAACAACCTACAACAACACTTACTGCGATACAGCACAGCCATCATGAGCATTGCACTTAAAAGTAAGTGACTCATGTTATTTGTAAAGGAATTTCAAACCTCTTGTCCTGTTCCTGACCCTCCTTCCAATGTTAACACTTCCATGATTTTATGGATTTTTCTCTCCTACAAGTGAAGATGAGACGTCTCCCTTTCTGCTGCTTCTAACTAGATAGAGACTGAACTAAAACTGAACTTTTAAAGACACATACTCTGAATAACATCTAAATAAATTAAAGGAGGGTCAGAAATGTTACATTTAAGGGATGTGAGGTCATCTTTATTTTTTATACAATTAAACCTATTGATTTTTTTTTAACTAAAGGAAGGTGGGCACAGTCATGTGCTTATAGTAGAGCAATCCTGCCATGGCAGAGGAGAGATCAGCAGAATTACTTGAAGTGTCTTTCACGTCCTTCATCCTTGCCTCATATTACTATTTTCAAAAGAAGTTCCCCCCTACCTTTCAAATGCTCCTGCTGAAGATTTGTTCCCCTGAATTAGAGTGACATTTATTTGCCTCGGTTGATGATTTGTTGCAAATGATAATAACGAATCAATCAGGCCACCAATCTTTCTTTAGCTTTACAAAAAAAAAAATAACCAACACCCCAAAACAAGAGAATGTCTATACTGAAGCCATTACTCCATTACTGTGCTTGTGGCACAGGAAGTAATACCTAAAATGCATTAGCGTAGATACTGTGCATGTAGCAGGCAATGTAGCTGCAGTAGCACACTGTTCAGCTGCAAAAATCATTCTGTAAATGTTAATGCCATGCCCAGACAACACTCCATGTTTCTGTAGCTGCTCAGTGATGATTAGCTAGCCGGCTTAAAACTTGCTAACATAGTTCAATACAAGTGTCTGCACGATTCTCATGGCAGAGAACCCAAGATCTGCTCAGACACTCATGAACTTTCTTTAAAGTAGGAAATCTTGGAATCTATCATAAATCCAATGGTTATTACTGAAGAAGCAACGAGGCTCCTAGGCAATCCATCTCCATAAAACAATTAAAGTCAGACAGAGGAAGTCACTTTCATGTAAGGTGCAGTTCTTATTACCCACATGTAATTTACATCTGGGTCAAGAGAGTCTAGGAGTCACAATTGCATTCTTGCCTACGCTGTGCCCTGCAAGGTATTGTTATAGGTCTTCTGGGTGTTCCTCAAAAGCACTGTTTAGGGTGTCTGAGCATTAGGGACCATAGTTTATGGTTAGATTCCTGAATAGACCCCAGACCCACATGGTTCCAGTTTGTAATGCCTGGTCTCTGCTGGAATTTATAACTCGGAATTAGCGGGGCTACCTAACCTAGTGCATGAGGCCTTACAGAAGTGTGAAGGATGGAGCTCACAGTCTGTGCAGTCTAGAGGAAGGCAGGCCAGAGACTGGGTTAAAGCAACAGTTCACCTTCCCGATATGACACGAATGCCTTTCACTCATTTGTCTACACAGCCTGTAGTGTCTTGCTACACATGAAATCAGGACATCTATGATAGAGCCTGGTAGATTTGTCTGTGTGCATATGTGCTGGGACATTCCTGGCTATGCCAAAAGAATCAGGGGCAGGCTTGGTTCCAGCGTGAGGTTTTTACCTTCTTGTTATCTGGAGCTTGTCTTAAACCTATGCCTTCAAACAGCTTGAAGTGAAGTGAAGTGAATCTTAGCACCCGGGGGACACTTGAAGGTACAGGGTCTCTTCAGTCCTCAGAAGGCGGCATGCTGAGCAGGGGAAACACCATAAAGAGCCTCTGAGTCTCAGCACAAGAGAATTCAGCACTTTGTTCAGTGGGGGAGGGATGGGAAAGACAGCTCTGTCCACATGAGATGTCCAGATGTCCGTCAGCTTCTGAAGCTAGGTTGGTCCATGTAGGAATTCCTAGCAAACCTATGGAGCAGGAATTCAAACCCGCATCTGGTATCTATGTAGAGATACCTTTACCCTGGGCTTTAGGTTATGCTGAGATAAAGATCAGCACTTTGGCTGATTTTTTCTCTCTCCATTTTATATAAAGCATTTAAGCATCCATTTAGAACAGAATGTAATACTTTAGCTTATCTCAACTGAATGTGTTAAGAGATTTTCATTCTTCCATTAAAGAAATGTGATTAATTTGATCTTTAAAAAGGGGTACATGGAGTATGTAGGTAATATTTTGTATTTGGCACTGATATGATGGCTGCTGAAATAGTGTGTTCAGTTCTACTTCATGAATAATACAGAGAATCAGGATTTCCCCTGTTGAATAGCTTAAGGGAGCATTTTAAGAATAATGAAAGGATTAGAAAAAATGCCACATAGTAAGGAGCTTAACCTGCTTTGTGTATCTGATAGAAGATGGAGGGGACCTGAAGTACCTGCTTGAAGGATAAAAATTTGTTCATAGAGTTCTCCAGGCTAGCAAATGTAAGGGCTGGAAGCAGCAGCTTGAAAAAATCTGACTAAAATAAATGTCCACTTCTCACCTTGAGGGTACAGAAAAAGAATTGCAGAAAGGAATAATGGATTCTAAACCATTAGAAATTTTAAAATGAGGATTACACCAAAGACAATGGTCTATTGGGTTTGAGCTAGAAATTATTTAAGGGGTCCTATGGCTTCTATTATGCAGGGGGTTAGACTAGGTGATGTGTAGGGCCTCTTTTGAACCTTTTAACTCTCTATGAAACGGTACCCTTGGTAGCACTATTTACTCTGACAGTTATAGCAAGGGATACTTTGGCTTAAGAAGTAGGAAATAATAATTAGTTAAGCTGAGTCAGAACTAGAGAAGAGAATAATGAAAACATGGGGTTTTTTTTGGGTTGTCTGAACTCCTGCTTATCAAGTAACAACTGAGGTTTACTGTAGATTGGGTGGAGGTTCAGTGGCTATGCAAAATGACCTGGATCAATCTGATCCAGTTCCTTATGGAAAGATAGTAGTCATCCCTGAAAAGCTCCCCAGTAAGACACAGAACTAACTAGACTCAAAGTCCAAATGCTCCATTCACACTGGCCGCTGAGCACTGTAGCACATCAACATGGCCCCACGGGACCAGAAAACAGGTATACAGAAACTGTTGGATGTATCCTGCTTTGAAGGAAAATTCATCCCTTTTCTACATCTCAGATTTGGGCTTTTCATTTTTAGTTACTTCTTACTTGCTCTAGTGTGTAATCATTATTACATATTACTAAATATTCTACCTTAAATTTAAGTATAATTATATTTCAGTACATTGGGCATTCAGCTGAGGAATAGCCCTCTATTTTTGTGAACTATGAAAGCCCAATTTTGCCCTGAGCAAACTGAGTAAAACACATCTCAGCAAGAAAGTTAATCTGGCCTTCTTTGTATGAGGAAGCTGTGATTGCTCACCTGATTTTGTGATTTACTGTTAGGATCATAGAATTATAGCATAATTTGTTAGAAGGGTCTTCTGAAGCTCATCAAGTCCAATGCCCTCATCAAAGCAAGGCCAACTAGAGCAGGTTGCTCAGAACCTTGCTCAGTCGAGTTTTGAGTATCTCAAAGGATGAAGCCTCCATGTTCTCTCTGGAAAACCCATTCCAGTGTTTAACTACCCTCAAGCTAAAAAAAAACCCCACAAACCCTACAAAAAAAAAAACACAAAAAAACCCCCAAACCCTTACCTGGTGTTTTATTATATTTATTCACTAGGCCAAGTAAAACAAAGTAGAGGTGAGAAGGGAGCTTTCATCCTTGTATTGAGATGGAGCTAGATGATGTTCCATAGCATCAGAATAAAAGGGATTTGATCTTGAAACCACACTTCATGTTTTAAAGAACAGAAATGCTAGCTTTGGGTCACTTGGTGCCAATGTGATGAGAAAAGCGTCTGCAACACTTGTTATATTTTTAGCTAAAAGTTTACATATCGATTCTATAAGGTAGACTTCTTTATTATGGGGGATTTGCTTTCACCCAGAAAAATCAGCTTCTCCTGCAAATGCTACAGTGGGTTTTGTTTGATTGTTTGTTTTATATTAAAAAAAGAGCCCCAGATAGCACTTCAGCAGTGCCAAGTCCAGTGCAAAAACTCGGCAAGAAATTCTACCCCAATACTATCTTATACCAAATAGCCAAAATAAAGCACAAGCAGGTGGAGATACAAGAAATAATGTAATATTTTCATAATAGCTTAATATCCAAGACTGAGATAGATGCGAGTCACCACCTTGTTCTAGCCCAACCCTATGCCCATGAAGGACTCTCAGCAGTGTCCCATGGACATTACCTCTGAAGTTCAGTCCTCTGCTCCAGAGCTGACAACATTTCTGCTAGTAAAAAAGGATAGAGGAATGGAAGCAATGCAATTAGGGCTGAGACAAACTAGGACATTGATTTGCTTTTCATATTGTATCTTTATAACAGGAATTTTATCAAGGTTTGATAATGACCAGAGTGCTTTACTGTAATGTCTATTCAGTGGGTGGTTATAAGTACTGGCACAGTATCCCAACACACATAAAAATGCAAATAAATAAATAGGGTGTCTCTTGAGAGCTGCTTTGCGTTCCTTAAAAGCTCTAGCTTCGAAAGGGGGATCGTAAGGATGTGTGAAAATTTAGCACTAAGGTCTTAATTCTGCTGTCATTCCCATGGCCACACCAGCTGTTCCAGGCAGCGGGAACTGCACCCTGGAGAACGGGAGCAGGACGGGAATTAATGGAGCACTGCCGCTTTGCACCAACCAAGGAGCACATCTGATGTGCCTAGCACGCTAATGGCACCACATAAATAAATAATAACGAAACCATCTCCTCAAGGGAGGGGGGTGGTGTGATTAAGGGTGAAAACCTTGCCTTTTACAGCCAATGCCAGACTTCTCCTTGACATCAGCCAGGCCTGAATTTCACCATAGCGGGATTTATTTCAGTGTGGACTTTCTCCTCAGTAATTGTGTGCTATTCTGAGAAGCATCCTTGATAGTCAGAACAGTGAACATTTACTCACTTGAATAGACCCATTGATTAATGCCCCAGTTTGCTACAGGGAATGCAAGTTTAAAGGCAGCTCTGTGGCTTTAAATTCTGGTGGCATATTTCAACAGGTTTCAAGGGGCTGAAAGCAAAATTTCTAAAGAGAAACAACGTCTTTTGAGGTGATAGAATTCCACCGTGGAAGTCTCCAGGTTAAACACACCATGAATGTGGAAAAGAGGGGGAATCTTAGGTGTAGTTTTGAATACAGCTGGACTTCTGTTCTGCCATTGTAAAATAATGACTCGGGTTTTGACTACCTTCCTGCATAAATCCAGAGCAAAAATGATACATCAAAATTGTCACGCTTGAAGAAAACATAATTCCTGTAACCAGGAGCAGTTTAAAGAAAATGATGGCTAGTCTCATACCCATCTGTCTTTTATTTCCCTATCAAATGACCTAGTTTCTTCTAAATTAACATAACTGCGAGTTTTCTGGATCTATAATGAGGTGCTTTAACCACCCTGCTGCCATAAAGGGGGGAGCTGAGTGTGAGAAAATATTAACAGTATTATAAATTTGAGTAAGGCATAATGAATAATACTAATAACTATAATATACTTATGATTCTCTTGCTTAAAATTATTGCAATATAAATTAAACTCATGTCCTGAAGTTCCAAAGAAGTAGAAAGTTCTCTACTCCTGAAAACCCCCTCAACATTCCTATGGCGAGTTTCATTTGTGTAATCTATCCATCCCAGAAGCTGGAGGTATAATCTGAGGTAACTGTCTCGGGCCCAGTTTTGGATTTGGGGAGGATCTGGTCCTACAAGAGATACTGAAAAGGCACAGATTTGTCTGTGGTAAGGGCTTGTTTCCAGCCCTGGGGGACAGTCCCCATCGGTCCCGTCTTGCTCCTGTGGCAGTGACCTGGTGTGCCGAGGCTGTGGCCAAAGACGCCAGTGGGGTCTACAGGCTTGCAAGGGAAGGGCTGGAGGTGGGAACTGCAAAGCATCTGTGGGACAAACTGTCCACTGGGAATGAGGCGGACCTCCAGATCAGCATGGACAAAATGGTACAGCACGCAGTAAAGAGGATCAGCGTTAAATGAACTATTAGCATGTCACTGCATGGGAGGCCGTATTTGATTCTTTACTTCACATACACTGTGCCGGTCTGCTTTCCCGGGTTCATGACTGCTCCTTTTCCTGAAGAAAGATTTCCTTGTTCACGTACACTCTGAGAGAGCTGGTGACTGAAGGAAGTTCAGGTTTTTAAGGGAACCTAGAGACTTTCTGTTTTAGTTTTCCCAGTTTCTAGCTGGGGGCTGAGACCATTGAAATTATTTCTCAGGAGGGACTGTATATAGGGTGAATACTGCTGCTTTAGTTGCTGTTAACTACCTGACAATAGGGTTACATATATGAACATATACCTATAAGTAAGAATTACTGATTTGTAACCAACCTGCAAACCATCACATGTATTTCTACTGAACAATAAAAAATATTTTAGAGTCTTAGTTTTCAATATAAGTTAAATTTATATGTGAAAATTTTATTATGCAGTGGTATTATCTACACAGCAATAAATCAATGTCACAATTTTAAATGTAATTTAATAATCATAAAGAAAACCAGAAAAAATCGTATGATAATGATACAAAAAAATCTGATAAGAATTTATTTTGTGTTGAAAGTCAAGGATCTGCTGAAGCTCTCTGCCTGTGCAATATTGAATTACAGATATACACAAAACTTCTAAGAGCTTCGATGTTTTCTATGGTGTCCACATTAGATATAATAGCCAGTATGTTACAGTGTAAAAATAGGAGTATTCATAATATATCATTGACTTTTTCAAGACAGGAGTAAGAATTAAAGCAAAGCACTTCAAAGCTAATTTAGGAATAGTATATGAAGACATGATTCTTAGATTCTTGAAATTTTTTTTCTGGAATGGAATGCCCCATTCCCCAGAATACATCTTTTTCTTAAAACCCATCTTTTTCTTAGATTTCACAGCTCCACACTTCTTGAATTACTTTGTTGAAAGAATGATATGTTTCAAAATACTACATTCCTGAGTACATTATAAAAACATATCTCCCCTTCCTAATGAAGTAACTTCACTCAAAGCACGGAAAACAAGCAGTACATTTTAATGTATTAGAGCATAAGAAGATAAGCATGGTCCTAGTTTTTGGTTCGACAGTCTATCAGGGCAGTATTCTGTCTCCAACAGTGACTGCCTTAGGCATGCACTACAGTTTAAGCAAGAAGCCAATAAAATATCTGACCAAATGGTTATTTCTGTGAAATAAATCTCATCTATGAAAAATATCTAGCTGGTCCTATTTGTATTTATAACAATATAAATCAATGTTTGCATGAATATAAAAGGTAAAAAATGCATTTTATGTAACTTTTGTTTATTCTAAAATACTACACTATGCCCTTTGAAGTGACTAAAACTGGGAGACCCCCAGGGGACTCTGTAGGTCAGGCTTGTATACAGCTGGGGTGGAGAATTCAACACAGCTCTTTTCTTAGGGTTTCCCAGACAGGTCTATTTCTCTTCAGTTGTTTAAGCTTCACACCTATATCATTGATGGCTAAAACTGCGTAGAAGTTTAACAAATTTTTGTCAGACTTAAGTTGTATGTTTTATAGATGTGCATGATATTTCTTATTTCCTTTTTCTCAAAAAGAATACACTTATTTTTTTACACAAAACCCCCTAATATGCATATTTATCTTTTCTTAAAAATAATTTCTGAGAAATTTTTCAACATCAGCCACAAAAATTATCATTAAGTTCAAGTGTTAACACCTGCTGAAATGAACAGAGGTAGACTTTGTTTCTTCAAACATAGCATACTTTGTTTTCTGTAGTTTAAAAAAGACAGCCATGCATAAGCTTCCACCACCTTCTACTCAGTGCATATTCAGAAGCTCTTTTTCAGAAGCATAAAAACTTGAAACATATTTTAAAAAATGAAAGCACGTGTGGTGCAAAATCTGAATCTGTCACACGAACTAGATAAATAGCTCAAATTGGCCAGATCTAGCCAATGAACAGAGTGTTTGACATCAGTGATTTATATTATTTCCCTTTCATGTTATAATAGTTGTCACAAATCGAATTTATGTTGTGCCATTTCCTGTTCTAGCTGCAATCTTTGCTTCAAGAAAAAAGGTTTCAGAACTTTAATGCCTTCACTGTTCTTGGAAAGATAACAGTAAACGGGACTATTTTATGATTTCATTGCTTGGTTATTCATGTTCTTTCTTTCTATAGCCTTCAGGGAGTACTAGAAGGAAAGGGAGAGACAAAGAATTGGTTTCCCTTCGAAAACACAAAGAATTGGATTGTTGTTGCTGAAGGCAAAAAGTGAGCAGGGGAAAATGATGCTCCCAAAATTACTCCATAACAGGAAACCCTATAAATGTCTCCTATCCTTCTGCTAGATCTGCATCAATTTGCAGTGTGAGCAGCAGAAAGGGCAGATGTTGGATCAAAGAGGAAACGTTTACCTAAACAATGAAAAAGCACTCTCCCAGCTTCTTTATACCCAACGCTTGCCAGATTGCACATAGCCATTACTTGCTAACAGAAAGACAGAAGATTTCTATTAAGCATGGTGTTGCCTGATAGCAGCAGAAGCAAATAGACAGTGAGCATGAGAAGGGAAATGAATGTCTGATAGGAATTCAGTCCGGAAGCCAGCAAGAAATCATTAAGAACGTGTATGTTTCACTGCAATAGCTAATGTGATAATATTATCTTTATTGACATGATGTGTGCCTTTCAGCTCTAAAGTGGAGTTCTTCCTACTGAACTACATATTTCTGGAATTGAAATGTATTGACTCATAAAATTCAGCAATATGCTGAAACAAACAGTAAACAAACTGTCCTAGACGTTCTTTTGTCATCATGGCAGGAAAGAAATATCAAAGAGTGAATACAGCCTCTATTCTGCAGGTCTGAATTAAAACAGAGGCCTACCCTAGCCAAAATAATATTGTAATTCTCAATTAATAAAACCATAATATCCCAGGAAGGGACGCAATTCATACTCATTCAAACAGGATCTGGGCTACTGGGCCACCTGTTGCATCCCACCCTCCCCTTCCTGGGAAGCACACATTTCTCCTCCTTCAGAAATGAGTCACAAAGACTTCTGCAGCAATGCATTTAGCTAGACCAACTATTCCAGACAAGGAAAGGGAGAAAGTCCCCAGAGCCTTTAAGCAGCACGTTCTGCTGCATCTCTCTCTCTTTTCCATAATGAAAGCAGGAACTGGGCATTGAATGGCTGCGACGGCGGAGTGCTCCTCCGGCTGTTGATGGTGGGGCAGAGCCAGTGGCCAGGAGGAACCTGTGCAGAAGAGCTGGAGCCACATGCCTGCAGGGACACTCCGGCACAGCCCCCCCCGTGCCCAGGGTGCCAGAGGAGGTGGAAGGTTGGGAGGACACACGGGTGGGAGGGCAGCGGAGCTGGGTGAGCACCCCGTGCTCCATCTGCAGAGCCAAGGTGAAGCCAGAAACAACGCACGCGGTATTACCGCCTCCAGCTCTGTGTCGACTGCTCTCATCTTTCTCTGCAGAATGGAGATCTTTCTGACAAACTACTGTCCACCCTCCATTACCTGCAAAAAAGGAGAAGGGGGACTGCTGGATTTTTGGCAGGGATTTCCCAGGCAGCAGCGTGTGCTGTAGCACTCACAAGCACTGATCATCCCAGAAAGCACAGCCCCATCAGCTGTGCTCTGCAGAGCTGCTCTGCACATGAGTAGTAAATCTGATGCATTAGGAGGACTTCAGATTTCCCATGAGCTGAAGGCCGTCTGCTTGGTGCATACGTGGTATGTGCGATGCGTTCCAGATACACACGTGTAGCTGATCTGCGTGGTATCACTGTTTCTCTGGAATTTGGGGGGTGCTCAGAAAGAAACCTGGTTAGATTTGCTGCTCCAGGGAAAGCACTGAACATCTGGAAATTTGGGATGGATGGGCAAAGTGAATACCACCAACAGAAAACTTCCACAGAGAGTATACTTAGCATTCTGACACACTATCAACTCTTTACCCATAAAACCTTATTTCTTTCCTCTTGACTTCTTTTGGAAATAGAGATCAGTGAATCACAATCCCCACCCTCTCCTACCTGAGAAAATGACAGGGATGCTGAAAAAACTGAAGGAAATCTAGATAGCTTCAAAAAGATCACATTGTGCCTCTGGTGTTGGATGTTGTATCAAAGGTCTGTAACGATACAACTGGGCCCTAAAGCCATGGCGCTGTATTTATGTGAATGCTTTTATATACCTTATTATTTTGATCCCGATATTGTTTAAAAGGTTTCCTTAGCCTACTTTGGAAAATGCTCACAACTTCTGGTCTGACCATTCTCCTGAACTTTTTTTGATCTCAGCTGCATTGAGAATAATAAGAGCAGAAGTACAGGAATCAGTCCTGGCCAGGTTCTGACTACACATCCCAGAGTCACAAACTGATAAATCTAGTCAATTCTACTGGAATTAGTCCAAAATTATACTGGAACTGAGTCAGGATACGAAGGCCAGAGGTTTAGAGTTCAGTTCCCACTTCAGCAGCTAAGCCAGCGTCCCCTTTCTAGTGAGAGGACGCGGAAGGTGACAGGCTCGCTGCCAGGGATTGCTTTTGTCAGGCTCCTACGGCAAAACTTGTATGCTGCTAAGGCTGCTCTCAGGGAATATCACTGCACAGAAAGAGTCCCTTGCTCTTGCACCAAGCTAAAAAACCTCCCTCAATTTCAAATGCACAGCTAAATAAAATGCCTAGGTTTTCAAACACATCTTGTATTAACAGCTCGCATTAAGGGAAATGAAATGTAGCTGCTGAATCCTTTTCCAGGCATAGTTCATATTTATAGCTGCATAAGACATCCATGCATGGCAGAGCTGTAAGTGATCTGTTCTCTGTTCTTCCTTCAAACCTAAATTGGTACTGCTTTTCTCTCAGGATGCAAAGTAGAGTGAAGAAAAGAAAGGGTGTTTGGGATTGTGCTGTGAAGTATGGTGGCTGACCCAACCTTTTACCTGCTTTGTGTTTCCTAGTATGGACAAATAAAATGATTTTTTTTAAAGCTTGCTGCAGAACCTCCTCATTATCACATTTGTTGAAACAGATGGGAAAGCATTTGGAAGGGCTGCTTAGAAAGTGGTGCTTTCTACAAAAAGAAAGTTGTATTTAAACACTGTTATTCAAGTTGTTGGGGAGGCAATAATCTCAGCTTCCTGAATCTGATACATTTGCATAATTTGTCTTTTGTTCTTTGGTTTTCTGCTTTCTGTTCACATTCCATCCTAGCCCTCTACAACTCCACTGTGCAGGATATGTTTGAGATAATAGGACTCACTTACTTAAGTTCATGTATTTCACAACCCAGTCTTAATTTCCAATACCCATTTTACAAGCTGTAGTTTACATATTATTTTGTGGCTTCATTTGGGCTGGATTTCCATTTTCTGAAAGATAACTGTTCACTTGAATAACCTCTTGAGTTTTACAATTATCCCATACTGTTCTATGTTTCTTTTGCTTTTCTGCTTCTTTTCTTTTTTTACATTATTCTTTTTACATGCCTTCTGTGACTGTTAAGAGATACTCTAAGACTTTTAATTTTTCTTCTTTTGATTTTAAAGCTTTTTTTTTTTTTGAATGGGTAGGCAGCTGGTGTTCTGTGACAAGAGCTGTAATTTTCTTTCTGATGAATAGTTTATTTGAGGAAAAATGCAATTCTGGTTGTCCCAAAACTATTAACAAATTTAGGTCAAAATCATGAAATAGTTTTGGCTGGAAAACCCACAACTTTGATATGTTACATTAGTAAAACTGCTGGATAAGGAATCAGCTACCTTTCATCTGTTGGTTTTGAAGCTCTCTCAACTTCAGTTCTCTGAATTTCCTCTTTTTGAGGGATGTTGAATGCACATCTCAGCAGAAGGTTCTAGTATGCATCCTCTTGCGCTCTGGGGCAGTGTCTTCAGTGAGTCCCCCAGACCCACTCTTGTACACAATGCATTCTGTTGGCTCAGAGCATATTTAAATACTTCACAGAAAATGAATCTGCTCCAACAGGTGGGACTGAGGAAGACACAGATCAAAATTAAGTAGAACCAGGTGGCAGAGAGCTCCCTATTGGAGAGGGAAATGTAAGGTCAAAATACCTTGGTGAGAGAAGGATCACATCCTGTTTAGTCATGCCAGGACCATTCTATAAAAGCTTCTTCTGTGACAGTTTTGAAACTTTAATCTTTGGCATTCACTTGCCTTTTTGGACTAATAAATTGATAAAACTAAGTTCAATAATTCTGTTAAGGGTCAGATTATTCTGAGTTTTTTTATCACTTATGGACCCAGTTTGAGCACATTTCCTGCAGCATATAGGAACAGTTATAACTTAGCCCCTATATGATAAATAATTTTACTGATTAGTGAGTAGCCCATGTCTACCACAGGATCAGACTGAAAAATACCCATATGGTCTTGGACCTGAAATTCATACAGTGAATACATACAATTATGTTAACATGACATAATTTGGCCCCGACTGACAAATAATAACCTATTTGGACTGCTTTGGCTCATATCTTGTGTTTTCTTGGGGTTTTCCGTTTCCTCAATTAGCTTTTAAAAACATTTCTGTTGCATATGAAGAAGTCCAGCATCACCATCAGACAGGGCAGCATTTTTCTTTGCTCCTTGCTTGTTAACACCCGGACAAAAGCATCAATGTTCTTACTGTTTCTAAAGTGTAAAGGGAAGCAAGTATCTTCTTCAGTACAGGACTTTAAAGATCCATGTTTTACTAATTAACATATTGGTTAAGTTGTAAGTTGGTTCTCATTCTTGGTTAACATATAATACACCAGTCTGGCAAGAACTTGGCTTCTTCCTCTGCTTCCTAGTTCTGTGACTATTTGTTTCTTTTTATACCAGTACTAAAATTTTACTACATTTAACTTCAGAATTATAATTATTTTCTTGCAAAATTCTAATATTATTCTTTCATTTCTTGCAAATGTCTGATTTTTTTTTCTTTTCAATTCCAGGTCTAGTGTCATGTTTCACATTGAGCAAACCAAAATATCAAATGACTGAGACCCACTGACCATTGGCTCTCCTGACTGTATCCCTCCACACCATGTTCTGGAAAACAGCATGCTCTGGTTGTGTTCATAGTGTGCAGATCTTGGCCCTGAGTCTCCTCTGAGTCCTATGAAGTGATCCTAAGGCTAGCGTGCATGTTTTTCCATTCAAAGTACCTGAAAGAATGTGTAGCTGGGCTGCAGAAGAGTGCTTGCTTTGTACCGTGAAACCAGCATTTGTATTGCACACCCTGGGATGTGGCATGATGGCATGTATGGGTGTTTAAGGATGCAAAGTCTGCCTGGATAGTAGTGCATGACAATATGAGGTAGAAGGAGAAAAACCTGAGGCATATAGTCTACAGAGGATGGTCCCTGAAGTGCTTGATGACTAAGACTTGAAAAGCTCACTTGAAGAGAGCTTTTGGCATGGGCTAAGCGATGCCAGCAGGCGAGCTAGCAGTGAAACAGTAGGGAAGATGACTTCTCGAGCGCTGGAACTTGTTCCTTGGCCATGTTTTATATAGCAATAAGATAAAGCACTAGGTGCTTACATAATGATAAATGTTACTGTTAATTTTACATCTTATATTTTGTGGTGTCTCTCTCCCATTGCTATGTTCTAAAAGGAGCTTGAAATCAGTTGTGTTCTGGCACTGATTCTAGTTGTTTCTTGAAACAACTTGTGAGTGTTTCTTTATTCCAGGATGAAAATAACCCCAGCTGTGTTTCCAAGCATCGTTAGTTTGAGACATCAAAGAATTACTTGTCTGATGAGATATCTAAGCACTATATGTAGATACTAAAAAACTGTTCTTTGTAATTATTTTAATTGACTTTGTTGACTCTTCCATTTTCTTCAGGCCTTGACTCAACAGAGGTTTAAGTACACGCCTGGAATTAAAGAGGTGGATAGACCTTTATGGAACTACTGAGAGTTTAAAAGTAAGCACAAATCTTCTTAAACCAGAGTCTTAATATGCTCCTCCTGATCAGTGAAGAGCATTATAAACATATAAAGTAGCCCTGTTCTGACTTAGAAACAGGTAGTTCTAACTCTTTCCAACCTCATAACGTATATATAAAAATAGATGATCTAGTTTATTGGGTTTGTATCTATATTATAGGTGCCGGTTTACCTCAGGATAATTTAGAGTGCTGTGCTCCCTTCCTAGTCAATAAGGAGTTTAATGCATGTTTTCACTCTGGGTGCAGCCATACACTGCTCTCTCTGCAGGGGAGAGGTGCAAGACAAGAGGTGAAATGGCTTCTAAAGAAATCTGTAGCTGTGTCTGTGCAGAACTGCACAATGATGGTTCAGTTTGCTAAGTTTGTATTGTTACGTGGCATAGACATACTACTGGCACTTCCAAGTCTGTTGTATACTGTACTCTTCTCCATAGGCACCGTGATCCTGCATGGTGAACCTCTGCTCATACACCCAGAGCAAACCTGGATCCCCAGGGCAGGAATGTCTCCATAGCCTCACTCCTTACTAGAACAGACGTACCTGGCTGGGATGGTGCTGGGCATCTCATTTTGTGTGGAGTTCCCCCTCCTCCACCCTTACTGCGCAGGCTCGATAAGCAAGATTAATGTGTTGTGGCAGCCAGTAACTCCTGTCTTCCATTAACACCAAAGCCCAAGTGCCTGGAGCACTCTGCCAAGAAGTGAAGACCCGCTCTCACTGCCCTCCTTATCCTGAGGACATTTTGGCCCACAGAGCTGGGGGTTTAGAGAATGATATAACTGAGCAGGTATTTGTCAGTCTGGAAAGTCTTTTGAATCCTTCATCTTTCAACCAAAACCTGTCAGACTCAGCTGTTTTGTTTTCTTCATAAATTTTCTCACTTGATTTTATTTAAAATTTTGTATTACAAGTGTTCAATACTTATTTAGTTATTTATAGTATTGGTTTGTCTACAGGAAAAGACAGCTTTGCCCTTTGGAGTAACATATTGAGGCATACTTTCAGTGTCACATAGTAGTGAAGGTAACTGCTTAGAAATGTTTTCTTTCAATTACTTTTATTGTAATTTCCATTCTGCAAACAAGTAGAAATCAGAGATATTATTCTGGTTTCTTTTTTTTTTTTCCCCAGAAGATTTTAGAATTTCCATGAGTGGAGATTCTCTTTTTTTAAGAAGCGACCCAAGCTGGGCTGAACAAACCATTCTCTTCAGCAGTGGACCCAAACGGGGCTCAGATCCCCATGGAGCGACACGCTGTGATGTGCTGTCTGCATGCAGGGCAGCCACAGTGGCTGATCGCTCCTTCAGTGATTTGTGGAGGAGAACCCTTTGGGATGAGAGGGTAAGGTTTACATGTGTCCTATGTACAAATAATTTTAACAACAACTTTTTCCTGTGCTTTTTTTTTTTTAACATCAAAGAGAATGATCAGACCCTGGGAAGCACAATATTAAGTTCTGCTTTTAATAAAAGGTAAATACAGAAACAAAATACACATGAAGAAAATAGTCAGATCTGCCACAAATGTTCTGAGATCTGGTAAACATTTCATTTCTGGATTGTATAAAAATACAACAGCTGACAAAGATGTTCATTATGGGAAAGACTGACTGTGGAGGGCTGAGAAAAATGTGAGTGAAAGGTTTTTATAAAGACTCCCAATCTGAAATCCTATAGAGTAAAACAAAATAGTACCACCGCTTTAAAGTGAGCTAAATAGTGTAAGTGCATTCTTGTCCAGATATCTGGAATTTTTCCTAATTGTTAAACAGTTGGTATCTTTCCTGTAATGTTTGGAAATAACCTTTGCCTTCAGAACTTTTAAGTCTAAAGGGAAGAATTGCCTCTTTTGCCTGTCTCCCAGTCCTGAGTGGCAGTGCTGCCATTCAGCATCCTCTGAAGACAGGCACAGGCACACCTGCCCTTGTGGAAGCGGGAGTGCTGCATCATGTAATGCCTCCCTCTGGGGTTGCTGTTGATGTTTTACTTTACTGAAGCAGTCGAGCTAAGTTGTGTCCATGACAAAGGCTAAACATGCTGCTGTGGAGCTGGGAACCCACGCTAGCTTGGTACCCTGCAATGCACATCACAACTGATCCAGTAAAGTGAATAAAACAAGTGTGCAGATGAGAGTACGTGGGCATCAGGCAGGGAAGCAGACCCACTGCAGCTCATGGGGCAAATTGTGTGCTTAAAAAGCACACAGAGCGTATGTATAGTGAACCATGTCACATTCTTGTATAGGCTAAAAATTCCAAAGCAAAATGTGTAGACAAGCCTGGTGTTAGAGCCTATTTAAGGAAATTGTCTCTGAGTCTCGGAGCCATCTGTGATATAAAAGTATACTGCATGGTCTCCTTGAATAAAAGGATTCACTGGCAGGGCTTGCTGGAAATCGCAGTCAGAGATGCTTTTCATACAGCAAGCATATAGATCTTCCACATGATGAATCAGATTTACTAAGAACGTCTGCTGTTTGGAAGTGATTTCAGGCTTTAAGAATGTCTTACTGGAGGCCTGATTTGATCCGGGGAAGGGAGCGGGAGTCACATGCTGCTGGAGTAGACTTGATGTTCTTTTGGGCTGACCTCTAGAAATAATAATCATAAGGCAGAACCAGTTCAAGGGCTGTAGGCTAGCACCACTTGGAAACTAATTACAGCTCTGGCTGTGCACAGCACTGAAGTTTCCCTTGTAGGCTGCAGCACTGATTTAGTTGGTATGTTAATACGGAAGTCTAAATTAAATCAGGCTTGTGTCAGTGCTATCGGAGAGGCACATTCACTTAGCCCTGCAGTTTTATAAAATGCAAAGAAAGAAAACCATATGGGAGATTAGGGCAAATTGCTTTAAAATTGTGGCTGAGAGCCAAGGGAGAGAGAATGAGCTTGAGAGAGCATTCACGTCTGTTTGAAATATGCCCACTTTCACTCTCGTGCTTTACACGCTTGGAAGTGGAAGGCTCATTTTCCTGTGAGCTGAAAGGTATTAAATACTCCACATGTCTTAAAGAAAGTAACGTGTCCAGTATTTGTAGAAGTTATCATAAAAACATTTTTTTTTTAATTGGGATTGGATTTACTGCTGAAGACTGAATAAAAGAGCTTAATGCAAACCCAGGAGCATCAAGATGGGGGAATGAACATGTGTAATAAGCAACACTTAGTAGACAGTCCTGGCTATTATTACTGCACATATAGCACAACAGTGACTACAAGATTTATGCAGGAACTGAGATCATGCAGCACTGAAAATAAATATAATAATGATCCCTACGCCAAAGAGCTTTCAATGTAGTTTTATTTTCTGAGCCATGAGAAGCTGCAATAAGAAAATGAAACAGAAAAGACAATAAATAAATGGCATTTTAAAAACCTCTTTAATTTTAATAACCTAGAAAGCTGTCCTAGCACTTTGTCATTCAGAATAAGAAGGAAAAATGAAAGATTGTATTTTCTTTGTAGGAATTTGGCTTTGCTCCACAGTTCCTCTGAGTCATTGCACCAGCTTTCTGTAGACACTCCATGGATGCCTGGGACCAGGATAAGGCAGGCTCCTGAGGAGCTAATACTCTGCAATATATATAAGTGAATGAGTTCTGAACCTCACAGTGATCTTAGAGAGCACCTGGGTCCTTAGCAGTGCTCACTGCAGTGGCCAGAGGTACCCTCCAGGTTGCCAGAACAGCTTTCCTCACGTCACCAGGATGCTCTGTATGGCAAGGCTTCTCCTCTCTAACCTGCAGGTCCTAAACCCTTCTTCTTAGAGGACTGTTAAGCCAGAAAGCTCAGAAGCTGCAGCTTCAAGGGAGTTGCAAGTCCAGATCTGTGTAGGGCCTCTGAATTTTTTTCTGAAGCCTCATCTCCTCTAACTGCAGTCAGGACTGTCCAGCCTGTGACCAAGAGGACTATTGCACCTGGCCTTGAGCAGTGAAGGTCCTCCTGTGTGTTATGGAAATAATGCCTGCCAGCCACCGTAACAGGGTTCAACTCTAGGTTTCTGCTGAATCGATAAGCCGAGAGATAGATTCCTCTATAAAAGTTTGTTATCAATACCGCTACAGCTCGAGCTGGGTGCCTCCGAAGAGGGACCTCAAACAAAGAAATCCCTGGGCAATTTTTCCCTTACAATCTAAATTCCCCACCCCTCATGAGACAGTTCGGACCAGTAGTAATATTAGGGTCTGGGGTCTTCCCATTCTTCATTGGGTCCCTTCACTCTCTCTAGGCGGGCCATTTCTTTGCTTATCTCTTAGGCTGCAGTTTCTGTTAATGAATGTAGCTTTCTTATCTTCTGGCTTGAACTGGCTCTGGGGCCTTCTTTACTCGACTAGGTAAAAGTTCAACACATCTAGGTGGAAGTTCACAGCTTGTGGCCTAAGCCTTCAGCAAATTTAGCTACTAATGCTAAGCAAGTTATGCTAAGCAAGTTCTATAGAAGCAGTATGCCAAATTGCACAACAGACCCCCCCTTTTGTTTTTATAGGCATACCTGCCTTATAAGGGGTCATCAAAACCAGTACGTCTATACTCTTGCATCCTCCTAAGCATCTTGTTTCTTAAAAAAGTCTCAACACGTTGAAAAAAGCAACTGAACAATAAAAGCATAACAACTACAGGAAGTAAAATCTTATTAGGAGTGGCTAATAGGCTTGATAACCAAGAAATAAATCCCCAATGGCTGAATAGTGTTTCCCATCAATCATTTGAGGTCCCTGGGTGTAGATGGGAAACCAACGATTGAATAGAGTTAGCATCTGTTATCACTTTGCCTATGTTATTGACATAGAAACAGCAAGATTGATTAATAGCTGCACAAACAGCCCCTCGACAGGCTACCAATAAATCTAAAGCCATTAGATTTGGAAACACCATTTTAGTTGTTCCACTATGTTTGTATGCAAGCAATAGCCAGATTCGAGTTAGTTGCTGTGCTATGAATAAAAAGTGTTAAATGATAGAAGTAGCCCAGAGAGTACATGGTTCCTGAAGTTGGTCTATTAAGGTTGCCACCCATTCTGGATACAAAGTATTACTAAAATGGAGCCAAGTATCAAGAGTACCAATATCACAAGTTCCCACATATAATCGATATAAAGGCTATATGATTAGAGCAAAACAAGCTGAGCACTACGGATGTGTGTAATTCATCTGGATGTTATTCCCAAATTACCAATACCCTGTATTATTGCAAAGCTTTTCTGTTAGTGACTGGTGTAGTCTGCAGGCACAGCACTAGTTTATGTGTCCAGAGGCACCTTCCCTAGTTCTACTTCCCTGACTCCAACCCTGTTGACAATATTCCCAATGACCTTTAAAACAATTACTAATACACCTCCTAGGATGACATGGACCACAATTGTTACAAGGTAACTGAAGCCAACCATGCTGCAGGGTTGGTGGTGTTCTGCATGGGTGGTGGTTATTCATTTAACTGGTATTGCTAAGAAATTCATCTAACGTGAGTGATGAATCCAGTTCTTTTTCCCTGTAACTTTTACAACAAAATAAGAAGTTAATAGCACAGTATATGGACTCTCCCATTTATGGTCCCACTTCATTTTGCGAGTGGACTTTTATCCCCAGACTGGGTATCATGTACTTGCATTCCTGCAGGTACTGGTTGAAACCATTGGGCTTGTGCCCTATTTTCTTGTAGATGTTTTTGTATTCCTAATACAAATTTGGCAACCCATTCATCTCCATCTAACAGGCTGGTCCTGGTGGGGACAAAGGCCCTGGGTATAATTAAGTGTCCGCCAAATGCTATTCCTGTTGATAACAACCCTAGAGGTTGGCAAGGGGTAGTTCCAATATCCCAATATCCCATAGTACTATTCCTAAAACTTCAGGCCATTTTAAACCTATCTTACTACAGTTTGAGTAATTTTATTATTTCTTTCAATTTTGTTGGAGCCTTTGGTATGACCTAGACGGTATACTACAGTGATTTTCCTTGGAAGGGAAATAGCTTCCAACAGCATTTGGATTTTAGTTCCATTAGAAATACTCTTTTGCACCAAGGTAAGGAACGCTCATTCTTTCCATAATATAGTCATTGCGTGACACATTCTAAAAGCATTTTTAGAATCAGTACCAATAGCTACTCACTGATTACATCCCCCCCCCCCCGGCTGCTTTTGCCAATTCAGCTAATTCAGCCCCTTGGGCACTCACTGAGGGTTGTAGAAGTTCTGTTTCAAGTACCTCTAAGTTTCTTAGCACTGCCTAGCCTGTGTGTCATTCTCTATTCATGTAGTATGAAGATCCATTGATGAAAAGGATTAGATCCAAGTTCTCTAGAGGTTGATCTCACAGATCTTCCCATAGTCAGCTGGAGTGAAACACCACCTCAGCACAATCACGATGTGGCTCACCATGGGATGGAACAGACAGTAAAATTCCTGGATCCAAACATTACATCTTTTCAAAGTAATGTTATCTACATTCAAAATCATTAACTCATAATGATGTGCTCTTTGTGGGGACAATGTTTGTGTAGCATGTTGCTTAAGAATCAGTTCTACTTCATGCAGGACACACATGGCTGTTGTATGACCCAGAACCAATGATCTGCTCCTTTTTATGATACTTGCTGTTGCTGCTATTGCTTTAACACAGAAATTATTCCCCACCACTACAGTATCCAGTTCAGTTGAGTAATAAGCCACAGGGCAGCAGTGTGGACCTAGCTTTTGAGTAAGGACTCCACTGGCTACTCCTTTGTTCTCATGCACAAATAGTTCAAAGGACTTGGAGTAATCTGGCAATGCCAGTACCAGAGCAGAAGCTAAAGATCCTTTATAGCTTGGAAAATCTTTGATCTCTCTGGACCCCAACATATAGGCTCTACTTCCTCTGCCTTGGTAGCTTCTGTCAATGGTTTACTTAACACCTCTAGCCCTGGTATCCAGGGTCTGCAGTATTCTAATTGCACCTAAAAATCCTTGCAGCTGTTTGTTACCAGTTGAGGTATTTCTACCATAGCCTGGCCCTTTTCTGAGTCTACCAATCTTTGTCCTTATGTTAATATAAATCCTAATAAATTACTTCCTGATGACACAGCTGAAGATTAGAAAGAGATGCACAGGGACCTTTTTTCTGCTAAAGCAGTACATACACAAATAGTATCTTTCAAACAATCTTCGTATGTTGTGCAGGCAAGTAACAAATCATTTACACATTGTACAAGTCTAGAACCTCCAGGTAGTATAGTATCTTTCAAATTTTCTCCTTGCCACCCTGGCATGTGATCATTAAAATAGCTACAGATGTCAGAGGCAGCTTTGTCCACAAACACACTTGCTGCCAATTAATTATTAAAATTCTGGAGAGTCATTCCCCCGTATATCAACAAAGCCTGTTGCAATCTTCCCCAGTAGCTGATGAGGTGTTCCTCTGGCCTCTGTCTACATTCCTGCACTTTAGTACAATTTACTCTTATCTCCTCAGAAGCTCTAATCACATTTATAAGATCTCCAACCTCTGTTTGGCAATCATCTCTATCTGTTTGATTATTACAATCCCAGCCAGGATCAACCTGAGGCCAGGCAGTCAAACTTCCCCCTGCCTGTAGGGTCAATTCCACTTTTTTTTCAACTATCTTATCCTGCTTGTCTGGACGAAACAAATCCCTCAGCAACAGGTCAAAATCGGCCCAGGATGGATCATATCCCAAACAAATAATGGAAAATAATGATGCACATTGACCTGCATCTTCTCTTAACCTAGGCATTTGATTTCCTCATATAACCAAGTCCCTGGTGTTCCAGGAGTGTGGGTGTATACATTTAACACTGGAGCTGGGGGAGGAACATTTCACACACATGTACACACCCCCACCACCACTGGCTGCATTGTAAAAGGATTAGGGATAACATTAGAAATGACAAAGTAAAGCCCAGCAGAAGTGGTGGGCCAGCAGAGGCAATTGCAGGGGGGGAATCAACCAACGATACAGAGGGAGGAGTACAGAGTGGTGCAGAGACTGGCTCCACAGGGGCATCGGTAAAATTACTCACAATTGCTGCAACTGAAGTTCTTCCTCGAGGTTTTCATACTCATTTTCGACCATTCTCTTTACGGTGTTCATATGCCCAATTATCCCATACATACCAATAATCCATTTACTGAAGTTTTTCATTTTCCAAAACTTTCTGGAGCATAGCCACTTTTTAAAATCTGAAGGATCCTTTGTGGGGCCATACCCCTGCTCCTCTAAGTGCTGGACAGTCTTCCTTACACAATGCTATCGCTCATTTTTTCAATAGACCTGTGGTGTCATCTATTTTCCTCCAATTTTCCTTCCGAGGTAGAACTCAAAACTGCTTGGCCCCAGATGCCAAATTCATACAGCTTACGCTGTATGCACACTTCTCCTAGCACGCTTTTGAGATTGGAATAAAACCCATTCAGACCTAAAATACTTAGAGTGTCCTTCTGAGGTGGCACTCAAACCCATTTGGACCTGTAATACCCAGAATTTAGTAGTGGAATTTTAATAGTCAGAGGTTGGTGCCTTCTGTCCCCAAAGTTCCCAGGTGAACTCACCTGATGCTGGCAGTTCGATGTTTGGAGAGAAGAGAGTCCAACAGTGGTTGCCTAGAGTCCCATCTGGGTTGCTAAACTGTTGTGGAAATAATGCCTGCCAGCCACCATAACAGGGTTCAACTCTAGGTTTCTGCTGAATCGATAAGCCGAGAGATAGATTCCTCTATAAAAGTTTGTTATCAATACCGCTACAGCTCGAGCTGGGTGCCTCCGAAGAGGGACCTCAAACAAAGAAATCCCTGGGCAATTTTTCCCTTACAATCTAAATTCCCCACCCCTCATGAGACAGTTCGGACCAGTAGTAATATTAGGGTCTGGGGTCTTCCCATTCTTCATTGGGTCCCTTCACTCTCTCTAGGCGGGCCATTTCTTTGCTTATCTCTTAGGCTGCAGTTTCTGTTAATGAATGTAGCTTTCTTATCTTCTGGCTTGAACTGGCTCTGGGGCCTTCTTTACTCGACTAGGTAAAAGTTCAACACATCTAGGTGGAAGTTCACAGCTTGTGGCCTAAGCCTTCAGCAAATTTAGCTACTAATGCTAAGCTAGTTAGGCTAAGCAAGTTCTATAGAAGTAGTATACCAAATTGTACAGCATGTGCCAGCTCAGTGGGTGACTCTACCAGCTGCCACCCTACTGCTATGACACTGTGGCCAGCCTACAAACCAGCATGGAGCTCTGCTCTGAGCTTCAAAAAATCTTGATCTAACTGCTGAAAACACTTTCAGAGGCTTCCGCCCTGTGCACGGGGCTGTGCTGCACCGTGTTACTGGTGTGGGGTACCCAGCAGATTCTGCTCTGGTTTCCATGGTAACTCTCTCTGCGCATTTATAGTCTCTCATTTACAGCCTTCATTAGATTTAACATTCAAAGAGACATTGATTAAAACATGACATTCCTAACACACCGAAAAATCCATTTTGTACAAAACCCTATTATGTGGCATAGACAAACTGGTTGATGGCCAAATTAGTTAATAGAAATTTCAGATGACATTAGAACAGACCACAAAAGGATGAATTCATATAAAGTTAAATGCCTAAGTGAGCCTCTCATAGACTTAGCGATACAGACTGAAGAAATGTGGTACATGGGTGTACCAGGGACATCTCACATAAAGTATGTCTGGTGAATCCAAATTTAACCTGAAGTGACCTATTTTACAACTTTCCTAGTAGCGATCTTAAAAAGTTTTGAAGTACTATTGAACCAAGATGTTTTTCTAGCTGGGGAGGCAGCAGTAGTATCCTGGAGGACAATGGGTGTCGCTTTCCCCTCACTAATTCCCATCCCTCAGCCAGCTGGGTCTTGCTGGGGACTAGGACTTGTATATGGTGGTCTGTTATGGCAACAGCAGTGCAAAAATGCTCTGAGTTTCCAGCTGTGATCCCCCCGCCCCTTCAGAATCTCTTTGTCCACCCACTGCTATCCCAGGAGTTTCTGCTCTTCACTTAGTCTCCTACAATACGAGAACTAGGCTGCTTTCTCACTTCTGCCTTTGGGATGAAGATCTCCACTGCTCAGCTCCTTGATGACAGACTCTGCTCCACAGCAGAACTTGGCTGGGAAGGGGAGAACAGCAGCAGAGACCTCACAGAGGCAACAGTGCCCTAGTGTGGGAGGGGGATGGAGGTGTGGGTCAGAAACTCAGGGCAATCAGGTAGCACAGAATGAGGAACACAACTAGCATCAAGAGTACCACAACTGAAATAGTAACTAATAAAATGTGGGGGGTTGATACAACACGTACTTAGAACAGCAGAACTCTCACAGTACCAGTGCACTGTTCATTCCCAGTTCAACACCCTAATGATACTCATTTTGATCTACCTCCTGCTTCTGCCTTGCTCTATGTCTAAATACAGGGGAGAAATACCTGGATTTCATGGAATCATAAAACCAGCTCCCACGCAAGGCGATGCATCTGCACATCCTTTCAAGCAGAACACAGTCATGGGTCTGGCTGTACACCAAGGGGTCATCTAGCCTTCTGTTCCTCAACTGTTTTTAACCCTACGTCCAGATAACCTTTTTGAAATTATGCCAAGGATCATCTATACAGTGTTGCCATGATGGTTTTCATTTATATCTGAATACAATTCAGCTACCCTGGGAAGAGTCCACAGTGTCTTTTATTTTTCCCAACTTTGTTTTCTTGCTTGCATGCCTGGAAATATATGTGTGTGCATTTATATTTAAAAGCTTTTGAAGTTGTTTCAAAACAATTGTGAATCACCTTGTGATGTCTTACAGATCACCAAATGGTCCACAGATCACAGCTTGAGAAACATTCATCTACATTTGATGTCTATATTGGGAGGAGATGAATTGCACCTTAAGGCTATCTCTACACTAACAAATTAAACATGGCCAGGAAACAGTGCCAGGCACTGGAATTCAACCATCCCTACCAAAAAGTTGCTAGAGCAGTTTCTGGTGCAGCTTTGGCCTACACCAACTATTGCTGAATGAAATAATTTCTGGGCACAGCTCAGAGGTCAGCATGGGTGAGGAATCATTCCCAACATGAATTTTCTGCGTGGCTACTATGTTTTGGAGGGTAAGAGAAACCACAGGCAGGGACCCAGTTTGGCCTCACTGTGAGGGAGTAAGCCTGGTACCATTTGTTTTACTCATATATATTTTAGTTGATGCAGTAGACACTTAAATGTGGTCTGTCCTCCATCTCAGAAGGTGTCACCACATTTTATCCTATCACTACAGAATGAGAATATTTCATAATAGCTCAGTAGGAGTGAGAGTCTCCACCAGATTTCATGGTCTCTAGGATCAAACTATAGGGCATAGGTTTAATTAAGCATTTATTTAATGAGATTTAGGAGTTGAAAGGTGTACCAGAAAAGCTAGTATCACGTTTATGGAAATTAATATGCTTTCATTTTATGTCTCTAGAAATAAGCATTGCAGTCTAGCCTAGTAATATAGGCTTTCACTGTACTGGAGGGTGATTCCTCCCAGATAAAGTAGACACTTGGGAGCTGTAGAATTACTCTAGGGAGGATTTACAGACACTTCCTATGGTCATAAGAAGACATGAGACCAAATTTTCAGGTGAAATAAATTTCAATCCTGTAGCATGCATTTCAAACAAAAATAGTGAAAAAGTGTTCCAGAAAGGAAGTGAATGACTGGAACAGAATAGGCTATTTATGAAGGCAATGCTGTCAAGGCTAGAGTGATTTCCTCCATATTTTGCTTTGAATTAAGCTAAAAGCTGCACAATTGTGTCTCCATAGCAATGAAAGATAACCTTATCTAAAAGATTGAGAAACAATGGGTTTGAATCTTGAATGTACTTCAGCATTCTACATTAAAAATGTACATTTATATCCTTCTATACTTTGTGTGATTCATTCTTTCAAGCATTATTTGTTTACAGCAAGGAATCTGTCTATGTATTTGTTCAGTGAACAGTGCAATAGTGTCTCCATGGTCAGTTGTTCCTCAAGGTGCTGCCATAATTAGCTACAAATAAAAAACCTGTGTCTTTTCTCTCTCTGTTTTGCCTAGCTAATGATGCAGTCACTCCTTAACTTGGGTATTTCCTTAGAAGGATTTTCTATGATCATACAAAACACACAGGGGAAAAAAAAAAAACGTCCGTAACTCAATACTTGCTCAAAAATTTCCATCTGCTCCCGAATCACTATTTTATATCTTGAATACATCTCCTGTGTTGCCTTTATTTTGTAATTGGGTAGAAAATGAGATTTATCCAATTGCCAGATTAGTCCTGTGTGTAGCATGAACAGAGTTCAAGAGCCCTTATCAAGTTTTGGAGTAGTTCATCTCAGAGGGTTCAAATGGTTACCACTCATTATGCTGCAGCTGTATTCTCCCAGAATACAAAGGACTTGTGAGTTTCAGTACAAACGAACACATGATCTTTCTTGGTAAAGAAAACCCCACTTTCTGTTGATATATTCCAATGGAACCGAACAAGGAAAAGAAAACAGGACTCGGGCAGATGGTGGGGACAGGCTGAATGCTGCTTATTCTGCTTCAGAACATCCGTTAGACTCACTGCCAGCAGCAGTCCTCACTGAAAAAAAAGGCATTTCTGTGGTATTTTTCAAAAATATTTTTTCAAACCTTAGAATTCTTGATCTAGCCTGCAAAAATGTTAAACCTGAGCTACACCACAAGCTACTGTAAGCCTTCTCCACTACAGCTACGCTCAGAGACTGGAGGCTGGGCTGCCTCACGGTGGAGAAGGAGAGCAGAGACCACCATGGCCAAGAACAGATGCTCCCATTAACAGGGGACAGATCCAAAGAGATGCCAAATGCCCCACTGAGTTCAGCGGGAGTCAAGGTTGGTCTTTCAGTATCTCAGCCTATCAAGTCCTAGGACCTTGACACTCGCAGCCTTTATTTTGCACAGCACCCAAAAGCAGTTAGTCTTGTTCCTTTCAGCAGGACTGCATGCATGAGCAATCTCTGCTCAGGACAGGAGGGTTGTGAAAATGGGCTCAGCTGTGAAGTACCAACTCGCTGTTATTGCAATGAATGTCACCGGTGGGAAATCATTGTCACAGGAGTCTGTAAGCCATGTCCCTCCATTATATCTGGTTTGAATATATTTGAATAAATTTAGGAAGCAATTCATTTCAGCAGTAGACAGTACAACATAGACAATAAACAATAACACTGTGTTTTTCAGACATATTAATTGTACTCAGAGACTAAAGTGAAACATGAGGATTTCCAGTCCCAGCAGTGATGAGTTGTTGTCATTTTCACAGGGCCAGCCCTTGGGTGTGAAGGCAATGGACGTGCTGTGTTGTACCCAGCACACACCTCTTTTCCCCCAGTTTTTCTCTGAGAGCAGTTGCTTGCTTTTATTCCTGCATTCCCACCCTTTCTTTCATGCCTGCTGTAGGCTGTCAGTGAGATACTTGACCTCCCTTTGAGGGTCCAGGTATACTTGGCTTCCTGTGCAGCTGGTGCCAACGCTGCTTCATGGATCGCTTGACAGGGCAAACCCTGAGAGCCAGCCAGCTGGCACTGTCTTTGCCAAAACATAAAAATGTTGTTGTCTCAAACTTTTAAGCCCCTATCTGGAGGCTCATAAATCCTATGCTCTTGTCCAGGCTGAGATAGCATGTGTAACAACATGCAGCATGCTTGATTTTGCTGGCAGGTGAAGGGGTGAATGCTTTCCAGGAAGCATGCCACAGATGTAAAAGGCTGTGCACAATGTATTTTCATTGAAGCAACCTGGACTTACCAGTAATGTCTCAGTCTGAACTATTTTTGCATATGGTTGTTATGAGAGAAGATTTACTTTAAAAGAAAGAGGTTTGGGAAAAGAAAATGTTTTTCTGTTTATTTCAGCCTGTTTATTTCCTGAATTTGGCAGCATTTTCTATATAGTCAGCAGTGTAGTTTCCTAAGCCCTGGCAGAATTATTTTACCCTATTGTCTGTTTCAGTCTTTCACACAGAAACAGGAAAGAGAAAAATGGGGTTTTTAAAAGTTTTTCAAAGCTTGTGAAATATAAACAACAAATTATTGTTGTTATTCTTGTCCTTCCTCCTCTCCATCCTATAGCTTAATACATTTTTATCACAGAACATCTGCAGACTTTTTCTACATTTTATCCACCATGCTGATATAGCTGTCTAGGTGAAGCTACGCTGGTATAATCCCCAATGTAAACAGCTTTGCTCTGCTTTAAGCATAGCTTTTCAATTTAACTTAAACCTCTTCCTAAGAGGCATAAACAGACCAAAAAATCCACTCTGATATTGGATTAAGACTGATCAGTTTGAGGGTTATTTGTATCTTACCCTCAAAACCTTTTGCATATAGACCAGACCATATCTGAAGCTCTTTTGAGAGAAACTGTAACCTTATACCATGTTCTTTGGGCAAGTATAAGATTGCCTTTGTCCACTTCCAGGCAGAGAAGAAAGAGTCTGACCACATTATGTAATGTTTAGCCCAAGCTAATAAAGCTCACTGAGGCCCAGCGCTTAATTGGTTATAAATGCAAAAGCAGATATATGTCTTTTTGTTATTCCACTCAGAGTAGACACAATGAATTAATGTTCACAGTATAAAATGTAGACGGATCTGAAATATCTTTAACTGTATCATAGACTGCTACAACAATCCTTTACATGTCGTTTAAAGGAACATCATCAGACCAGACAACTCTATCAGTTATGGCAGAAGATCCTTATGTCTAGCAGTAATTTATAGCTAGAGCTCTTTGGACATTGACCTACCAGAAGTCATGGACAAGAAGCCACTGCATACAAGCCCAGTACTCTACCTGATTTGAGCTCAGTGCACATGGTGGGATGCTTCTGACTTCTTGGATTTGCTATGCTCAACTGCATCTAGTAAGTCCGGCATCAAATACAACAGATCTGATGCTTCTAAAATAGCTAATGTTGTAATTCGTGCTGCACAGAGCTGTTTGTGGGATGCCAGCAACTTTGGGTAACTGAGTGAAGAGTACCAGCTCTGACTTCTGCCCACTCTTCACTCTTACTTTCCTCAAGTGTAAATGACTATATAAACATATAAACAGTTCTGATGGCCAGATTCACCAGCAGACTGTGCCTACTTTGTGCTGTTCTGGAATAAAACTATATAGCACACACCCATGAAAACTGAGGTATAGCTCTGTTTAATGGTGAAAAAAGATCCAGAAAACAAAGGAGAATTTTATTATTATATATACATATATATAAATTGTATCTTTTGTAACCTAGTAAAATTAATTCCTCATTTCTTGTTCTTCAATAATTTCTTAAGCTACCACATATTTTCCCTTTTTTTTTCTGAAAGTGGTGGGATATTGTTTCAGTAACTAGGTAGTGGTTAACAGCAGGTCTCCTTGACAGACCTGCAAGGAACAGCTACTGACAGTTTCCTGCCTCCTGCAAACCTACTTAATTACAAGTGGCTTACCTCTGGCTTTCCTTTCAGATCCCTGTTAGAGTGGAACAATTCTTGCAAGATAAGTGGACCACTGAAAATATTCCAAACTTTAAAGACTGAAGAATTTTTATTTCTTCTCACTCAAGCCTAGCAGAGATTTGAACACATAAGTTAAAATGTATTCAAGATCACAGCTTCTCTCTGTGTGATAAAGACTGGAAATTTAAACACAAACAATGCCCAGCTGTAAATATATACATTTATATATACTATACTTGAAAAATCTACATATATACTTATGTCTCTATAAATGTGTGTATCTAAAGTCTTGAATATGGGTTATAGTTAGAGGTGAAACTGGCTTTTGTAGTTGGGCTTGAGGCTGGCTAGCTAATTCAATGTGTTACGATACTATGCTTCTATGAAAGGTTTTTTCTCAAACAGCACTATCTTGCTAGTGTGCATATTGTTTAGCCTTGATGCCTCAGAAGAAATATGTCCTCGAGTGGATTTCTCGTCCTGTGCATAGCACAGGAAACATTTTTCAGTTATATCAAGGCTGCTTCCTCAGCTGGGATTTAACAGTCAGGCACATTCACTCCAAGTCTGAGTGACTAACCTGATTTTCAATCTATACATTGTGTTTCATGTCAGGAGAATTCTCCTTCAGAAATCTCCTCCTGCTTTGATTGATAGGAAACTTTCATTAACTTCAACAAGACTGGGTTCTGGTTTCAGTCTTGTGAGATAACTAAAATGAGAATAAAGTAGCTTACTGCTGAAGTGTAATTATATCTATGACAAACATTTTTAACATATGACCTGGCATACCGTATTTTGGGCCTTGAAACAAAACCAGTGGTGAGTTCTTGGCAATGCACTATCTAAGAGGGAATAGAGATGATGGATTTTAGGCACCAATGATGTGGAGAGGTAACAACCTTTAATTAGGTTTCCCTTTGTTCACCTCATGTCTAACGAAGCAGCAAATTCACAGTTCAGTAGCAAATGAGAGGTAATCAAAAGAAAAATACTCATTTGTTTAACTTGTGCTCATGTCTTTTCAGATGAAAACCTTTTATTATTGTTTGCTTTTCACTTTTTTCAAGGGAAGAAGAATAGACCTTGTAGATAAAAAAGCTCCCAAACAAGTATTCAGAATTGGCACCCTGTCAAAACTTTCAGACTGAGAAAATCTCATATAAAATGTTGGAACGTCTTTGGTATTTGGTTTCTGTGAGAAAAAGAAAGGGTCATTTACCTTCTCCTGCTATAAATCAACTGTTTGATTCCCACAAGACAACTGTTTCGTATGCCACCTCCAGTGCAAGATGATGTAAAGAGGGAACACCTTTTCACATGGCCAAGTGTAATCTCTGCATGTTAGGGACCCAGCTGACAGAAAGTGTAGGTGGCACTGCTAGGAGAAAGAAAGTCATTACCTTCTTCCTCAGGAAAGCAAACTTTCCCACATCCTGGAAACACCCAGATGCTTTGAAAGCCCTCCTCAGAATAACAGCAAACCTACAAGAGCACTGCATATGGCATTCAAACCATTCTGGAGATTTCTTGGCATTCAGGTGGTACTAAACTGAGCTACAAACTAACTTTTCCCCTCTTCTAAGGCTGCCCCTAACTATAGCTGCAGATTTGGATGAAGGCTTTTCACAACTTTGTAAATGTTTCAGCAACCTGTTATTTCAATTACTGATTCTTACTAAATATGCCCATTCAGCTTCTCTGTAAGAAATAAAAAGAATGTCATTTAGAATATTCTTATGCATAGAATATCTAGTTACCTCAATAGCTAAAATTCACATTAGTTTTCAACTGTGGGATGCTGTACTTAACCCTCATGATGTTTGGTAAATAGCCTGCCAAACTATGTCTTTGTGTATGCAAAACCACGATAATAATGTAAATCTGTGGAGCATTTATGATGACATAATTGAAAGCAGAATCTATTCTTTATATATAAGTAATATTAAAAGAAAAAAAAATAAAATCAGAAGTTTCTTTCTAGCTCAAAATGTCTATTGCAGAGTTGCTTCTTGTTCAATAATGTAAGGTTCAGGGTATAAAGGAAATGAATGGGAAATAAAAGAGAAGAGTGGTAGTTATTTTATAGGAGCTGCTTTCAAAGTAGTTCTTACTATATGCATCACCAGTACAAACTGTTGCTCTGAGACAGTTCTGCAGACCTTTAAGTGGTGATTATATAGCTGTCTGAGCTCCATAGGTCTCTCTGAGAATAAATATTCTTTCTTAGGGACTACACATGTGCCTGTGCTCTTCTTGGCTCATTAGACTTAGTTCTTGATTGGGGAAAAAAATTCAGTGATGGCATCATTTAAATACTATAGGCTCTAGATCTTTAAAAAGAGAATTCATTCACAGTAGAAGACACAGATTTGTAACCCTTCTTATGCCTTTTTTATGGAAATGAATTGCAAGACTGACTTGAAATAATTAACACTAGAAAGTGAGGGTTGATTTCCAGTTAAGAGGAATGTGTTGTTTCAGCCCTGCATTTTTTTTTTTCTCTTTCAGGACCTCTTAGATTCACATTTATATTGTCATAGTCATTGTTATACTTAAGCTGTACTGTTTGTGGCTTTGTTTCCTAAAGCTGGATATTTTCTTTAAAAATTATAATAAATAGAGCTGAGATTGCTAAGGATTGTAGCTTGAGAGACATGTTCCCCCACAACGTTAAATGAATTTAAGCTTTGAGTATAAAAGTGTGTAACCGAATCTGGGGAAATTGTATATATATTGTCCCCTCAGTCTTACCTCTGTGACCCTTAAAATATTCCCTCTAGGCTTAATTCTCTCTGCCATGAGGGACAAGGGCTTGCAGCATCAGTGCTATCAGGGAAATGGAGTTAGGAGAGATGTTTAAGCTCACCAAGTGGGCAAGTGAGAAACAAAGGACCTCAGAGGCCATCTGCTATATGGCATCAGTGCATCTGAAAACAAGCCATTGCATTACTGGCCATTGAGTGACCCCCTCGCTGCCCAGGCTGATGGGCATAAACTCTTCATTAGTGTGGTGGTACCCATGGACCATGAGGAGCATTCATTTCCTGACATTGTGAAAGGGTATCACCAGCATCAGTTTGAGCAGGCTTTACTATCTTCAAATATTAGTTAATCTAAGTCTTCAAAAAAAAAAATTAAGATAACATGTATACCACAAAGAAAGTTCTCTCTCCAACAATAGTTGGTTTAGTTTGTTTTCGTGCTATAATCTAAAAGGAAACACGCACCACCATCACCCCCAGCCAAACACAAACTGAACTTGATTTTCTGTTGCATTGTACGTCCTTTGTGCTGCTTCGGCAAGTTTTTATTGTAAGAAACTAGTGAAACAATACGTTTGAAGATAGCAACTTCCCATTGCTACAATATTCCTGACCCATCAGCCTGGGTGTAAGGAGTGGGATGAGCAAGGCAGGATATAACAGAGCTCCTGCTGCTTTTCAGCGACACAGAAAAGACACTTGCACAGTGTAATACAAAATGGACAGTCCATAGCTAACATTCTCATGTCCATTTTGCATTGCAGGTAGAATGGAGCCACAGTTCACCCTGTGGTAAATATAAAAACTGGAATAAACAAGGTCCATCTTATTCATAAAATATTCAAGGATACTCTAAGGTGAAAGTGTGACATGAGGGTAAAGAGCAGAATCTTCCTCATCCTCTATATATGCCTAAATGTAAAGATAAATAGGAGGACAGACAGTGTTGGTCTTTACCAACATTAGATTAGACTAGTGTATAAAGAGTTGTTTCTTTCTTCTGGCCAGCAGAAGAAGATCCAGTGAAGACAGGAAAAGCCAATGACAGAGGGTTGCATAAGCCACTGACGAGTGCTATTCCTGCACCCAGGTACTTCTGTGGAATGCTTTTTCCCCATACACAAAGCCAGGTTCAGTAATCCCTCTTCCCATCAGCCCTCCACAAGGGTAGAGGTACAGACGTGCAACCTAGCCCCAAATACCACTGCTAGCACAGCTTACTGTAGATAAGAAAATCATCTAGCCCTAGACTAAAGGATTACACCAGACTGATTTTCCTAGTTTGTACACCCAGACTGCTTCCTTTCCCCCTAGAACTGAGACAAAATTGCTTTGAAACAGCAGTATGACCTGGAAAGGTTAGCTGTTTTATGAACTGTAACTTACTTTGTCACACCTCCGGCTCTGCAATAGGATCATCTTGCCAGGCACTGTCATAACAAGTAGAGTTTGAAATGGGCGGTTTCTTCTAGGCCAGGTGTGTAGCTGGAGAGATGTTTGCCCTGGAGACAAATCTGAAGAGGGAAAGGGAAATAGTCAATGAAGCAGATCCATTTTCTTATGAATAAGCAATTTAAAAAGTCATTTGTTAGTTAATGCAATGAAAGATTCATTTTTAAATCTGGTTGTTTCTTATTTCAACCTCTCTTACAATTAAAGAGGTAAAAATAGTAACTATATGGGTATTTCATGTCATAACTAAAAATATGCAGATCATGCCAATCATCCATCTCTGCTTAACTCTTGATAGTGCAACCCATGTCTGACAGCCATTTGTAACCAAGCTGTCTTTATTTGCAGTTCCATATACACTGTCATGGAATTAGCCAAACTGTAGGAAGGATTTCCAGACTTAAATCTCAGCAATTAAGGATCCAGGCTTTACCTGATTCTACTGGGCCTCTGAATTTAAAAGGTATTGACTTTTATTGGACAAATCATACATGTTTGATTCCATCAACACCATTTTTTGCTGAGAAACCTCTTGTCCTAATACTGACCCAGTGTGACCCCAGCTAGCTCACACATTTTCATAATGTCATAAACAGAGTTTAGCCCATGTACTGGTGTAGGAGGTCACAATAAAAGTGGTGCCAGACTCTTTTAGAGAGTGATCCAAACAACACAGTGTCACGTTAGCGTGTGTCCAAAAGCAGTATGTGGTGGCAGTAACTACACAAATACCTTTTTTACTGAAATAGAACTTGAAAAAGCTGATACCAGTTTCTAAGAATTAAGCTTGCAAGGAAAACCTCTTGGTGGGTTCATTTCACAAAACGTGCCCACAGCAAAAAGACATTGATCGTATCTCCCCAAACCAAGCATGCGTGTTTCCATGTAAACTCTTACCATATCAAAAGTACACCATGCTACATAAACACGGGGTCATGTGCTCAGCCATTAACTTAAATGAAAGGAGCTATGGAGAGTTGTGACTCTGAGTTCACAAGTGAAATGCCTTTGCTGTCATCATCACTAATGTAATAATGCAACTGTGCACTTTTTTAAAAATACAGAAAGAAAAAAACCCCCCACATTTGAGGAATCAGGAAGTGATTCATCTTGTAAAATATTTAATCTCCACACATCAAAGTACATGCATGCATTGCACTTCTTGTCTTCTCCAGTCATTTACACCCTGCAAAAACTGACATTTAGAAAATAACTAACCTCTGTTATCCAGCTACAGGCACTTCACTAATCATGAAAGAAGGAAGTTCACTAAGATTGAAGTTATTGAGACTGGGAGTGATACATGTGACAGGAAGTTTATTAAAGACCAAGAACAAAGTTTCCTTTACTCGGCTGCAATGCAGATGTCTTATCTGTGGTACAAATCTCACTTTTTTTTCAAATGTCACTACATTTGTATGATGTGGAGATACTTTGCCTTTTAATGTCCTAGTGACATCAGCAGGAATCCCACAAACACAACGTATGCACGACATGAGTTTCAAATTTGAAACAATTCTTCCTTCGAGTGAGTCTTCTAGGAGTAAGAAAAGCAATAAAACATAAGCTATCCTTTTGCAACTTTACCTTTTTTAAAGTGGTGAGTTTTATGTCATGAATAACATCTCAGCCTTTCCACTGGACACTTTTGTATTACATTATGTTTACTTGGGTAATGCAAGTAAATCCCTTTTCTAGCATTTTTCGCACTTGGATTCTTGCTCTATGGCTTGGCATTTATTTTGAAGTGGTTGTATTTCAGTTCCTCTACCGCTTGCTAGCATCTTCATTTGGGGAAAACTTTTCACTAGATTTGTCCTTTGCAGAGGCAGGTCTATCTGTCACAATAAGCTTGCTTTGACTTCATTCAGCATGAAGGGTTTAGTCTTTAACTATGAAGTTGCCAGTGTTTTAGTTCTCATGATCCAGCTTTATTATTTCTCTTCCTAATAGGAGTTGTTATCATCTGCAGGCTAACTGCTTATGACTTTTTTTTTTTCCTTAGAAACATTTTTAATAGATTTAAAATTTTTTCCTATACTTGGTTCATTTTTCTACTCTTATTCTCCCTAGAAAGGACTATGTACCTCAGGACCTGCCATAAGAAACCCAGAAATATTTCTTCTTGTTACTGCTTGACTCAAAAGACTTGGTAAGCACTGTAATAATATAGAAAGTAAATTTAGGAACATAAATAAATTGAAGGTAATAAGGACCAAAAGAGTAAAAGATTATTTGACTCATTCAAAGTTAGCTGACATTCTATAAAACAATGTCACTGTTTCAATCAGGACTATACACTTTTTTTTTTTTATATTCATAGGGGTCTTCATTCTCCTGTTATTTCTGGATAAGACTCATGGTAAGAAGTCTGTTAGTGATCATATATCTAATCTTCAGTATTTTATTCTTACAGATTGAAGGATAAGAATTTGCAGACTGACTACTTGACTTAAATAACATCCCTAGTTACAGGTTATCTAGTGTGCTGATAGCTTCAGTCTACTTGCTGCCTGTCTGAATACATTCCTTACTAGATGCAGATTATTCTCTGCTCTGCATTATGCTAAAGCAGAAGAGCTACCTAATTTTCCCCTCCTTCTTTCCCTCCACAGCTGCCCTATCTATATAAATGATAGAAAATTGATGACCTAGTTGCAGTCTTCACATGTTGTGACCAGCAATGTTGATAGAAAGAAAATCCAGAGTATGGAACCTATTGACAGAGGGTACAATTTGTTTTGTAATACGGCCAATTTGCTGTCAGACTTTGCATTAGGAATCTGTTTATGAATATCTGGGTATACTTGCCTGCTCGTCAGGAACTAAAAATAATTGCTTTAAGAGAGGGAACAGAATTTGCAAATATTTCTCTTTGACATCTGTGGTCTCGGATGCTACTCTAGCCAAATGGGGACTGTCAATCACTATTTTAAAAGATCCAGCAAATAGCAGAGTTAAAACAACTTTTTTTCCTTCTGAAAAGCAGTATCATAGCTGGCTAAATAAGGTCTATACTGGAGGAGAAGGGAGGGGAAGAGGGAGCATGTGCTTGTGTTGTAATATGATTCCTTACTCATCAGATGGCACCCATCATCATCACAACCACAGCCTTTCAGTGTGCTGGAATAAACTAATTATCTCACTGACAGCTCAGGTTTTAATCCCCATTTGTAAGCATTTGTCATGAGCCTTGGTCAGCCAGTTTTTAAAGATTGCCATGAATTATATATTTCTCCCTTTTTAAGACTGCCTAAATAAGGACAATTACAATGCCCTGGAATGTGTTTCAGTACACACATTCGTGCTTGCTGCTGCCAGACAATGTGAATAGGACAAAGCTTTTTACAGTGCTCATTGTAAATTAGAGTTCTAATATTCAGTTCTTCTAGAGCTGAAGACTATTCAATGCCCGTGACAATATGCAGGGAGAGATCCTCATCGTGCTGTGAATCAATGAAGCCACACTTTCAAAAGGGTAAGACACTGGCCCCACAGAATTTATTGACTTCAGTAGAGTGCATCCAAGTTCACATGTCCCTTCATTCTTCCAGTCTGAATGTGCATTACATACACTTATTAGAGAGCAAATGAAAGCCAGGCTTCATCCTCCTTATCTCTAGGCACTTAAAACTGGGATGTTGTTAGGACCCTGCTTGCCCTTCCTCAGTAAGGAAGCAGGGGATATGTCTCCCTCAAAGCCCTGGGCAGGTGGTACAAAGGGCAGAACCAATGGATAAAATTAAGGCAGAATTTTTTTAAATTTTTTTATTTACAAAGGAAAACCAGTCTTACAGTGAAATTTATTGTGGAATATATATATATCTGATGGTGTGATGACTATGTGATATTATCCAGTCATTAGTATTGCACTCATCATGATTAAGGGCCCTTGGCAAAGGAAAAAAAAATCTCATACTGAAGTAACTAAATGAAACAGCCAAAAATCCCTCATTTTTATACTATCTGCTCAGAGTGCACTGTACTATATGGTCTTAATGAATCAGTGAGGCAGTTTTCTTCATAGTATGCATTGATATTTAATGTAGAGCTTCAGGAAACACCTTCAGGAAAAGAGCTATTTTCTCCCTTCTCCATGTTGTCTTGCAAATTAACAGCTTAAGCCAAATTCATCACCGGTGAAATTTTGTTCAGCTCACTTGCATTAAATAGAGTTAACAGCACGAAGGAATTGGCTTAGGGGCTTTACATTCTAGATCTTCAGCAATCTTTCCATGTAACACATGCTTTCCATGTGTTTTACACATATTTTTGGACACCTGGAAGGATAAACAAATAGTAGACACAAGCTGCAGGTAGAGGTAATGTACCACATTAAAGTTATATTAGTTATTTAGGCACTACTTCCAATAAATCATCAACACTCAGAAACAAAGGCTGTTCCATATTTATGCACTAATTTTGCATGACTGTTTCACTGATAAAAGTACCATTGCTTTTCTCGTTGCCTACCCCAGCAACATATGTGACACTAAATGAAGAAATACTCTACTATATAAAAACAGTAAGAGTTGAATACAAAAGAAGCAAATATCTTAACATTCCTTTCCATTCTAACATTTTTTCAGGTCAGAACAGGTTCTTCCTATTCACCTTTTAGCTGTTATCAAGGGTAAGTGCATTTTTCATTCAGTATCAGGTAACATGAAGGTATTTACATGTGTTTAACCAGTCAGCTTTGATAAACAAACTGTGGTATTCTCTTCAGTCCTTGAATTTTATTATGATTCTCTTCTATACTGCTTCCAGTTGTCACCATCCCTTTTGAAAATGTGAATATTAAAAGTATACATACATTATTTTTTTTTCTCAAGGAGAAAAGAAATGGGTATTTACATCTAATGAGCAGGGTCATTTGCAGAGATAAAATCAATTCCCTGTCTGTATTCCTTGGCTATCTATCCACATATCTTTCAAAAAGTTCATGTTTAACTGTATGGTAGTTAAGGTTTATAAATCCATATCATGTTTTCTATTATATGGTTCTTTCTATGCTCCAAAACCCTTCCCCATTCCAAGGTACACTTCAAATTCCCTGCTCCCAGATAATTTTATTCTTATTATTCATTATTTACTTTGTTAATTTTTGTACTGTGAGCGTAAGCTGCGTGGGGCTATTGAAGGATCAAGGCAGGACACAAGGCTTGCAGGAGAGGGTAAGGTTGAAGGCAATGTTCAGATTATCAGTCTACGTAACAGGAAAAGATGGTAGAGATCAGGAAAAGTAGTAGCTGTGAGGATGTATTTGTTAGAAGCAGTGATGGCAGGCAGGGAAATACATGTTTCACTTCAGCCATGGTGAATCTGGTTTGTCAGATGAGTATAAAATAAAAGATGCTAGAGAGAGAAGGCATTACTTTAGTTTGCACAGAAAGGTTGTGTCCGCACTAATATATAGTGCAGATGCAGGCACAGGTTCCGTCCCTGGAACTCATCCACCCACACTGTCAAACCATTCAGCAGTCCCTGCCAGCATTTTGACCTTGCCATTACTCCAGAAAACAGCCTGGGAACTAGCAAAGGTCAGGGACCACTCCAAAAGGGCAATTTAGATGAGACCATCCTGATGTGAAAGGAAAGAAAATGTAACACTATGGAAGTGGCCAGACTGTGATAGATGCCCTCAAAAAGAGAGAGCGGCTAGGTTTTTTGTATGGATGTAGCCAAGTAATCATATCTGGAGTAGACTGGTGTATTTGTGAATACAGAGAACTCATAAGCTGCTGAACCACTCTATGTCAATGAGAGTACCCAAAGATGAGATGCACAGAGATCAGAGAAACTGAGGAAGAAAGATGAGAAAACCTTCAGAGATCTTCAAAACAAGTACTTGGCATTAGAAACATTTTGGCAAGGGCCAGCTTCCTAAGCAGTTTTAATTACTTTAACTGTACTGTTCACCTCAGTAGTTTCCAGGGCACCCTTTATTATATCTGACAGAAATCTCATCAGTAGTGATTTTATCAGCTTCCAAGACATTGATGAAAATGTTGAAAAAGACGGTATCTAACGCAGAAATACAGACACCTGTATGATGATTCTTTATTGGTAGCAGTTTTTGTGATCTGTCAGTTAGACATCTCTTAATCTGGTATTATGCTTTATTGTTAGTGTACCATGCTGTATTTTGAATAATAATCTCAGGCAATATGAAGTCATTCACCCTACAGGAGTACAAATATAGCTACACAACTGTTTTCTCAAACAATCGTAATCTTGTCAAAGTATCACATCAAATTCTTTGAGAAAAACTAATTTTCAGAAAATTATCTTCATCAGTTATGTTCCTCCTCCTACATTCCTTTTTAGCTGAATCCCATGTCAGTCCTCTCACCCCCTCCCTCCTAGGATCTGTGTCATGCTATCCAACTTGTAGTTACTCCAGTATTCCTATTTGCTTATAATGAATGATGGTACTATACTAACACTTTAGCAGTTTCATGAAGCTGTCACATTTTTTCTGGAAGTTACAAGTAAATAACATCAGGCAAGGTATATGAGGAAGCAATTCTTTAAGGACTTTTTGATGTTAAAAAAGTTTTTAAAAAGACTATCTCTGGAAGGTGTTTTTTCAAATCCTTTTAGTTTCCAGTTGGCTGGTGGATGGCTGAAGGACTTAAACTTTCTCAAATGATACAAACTCAGAGATCACCTTTCCAAATGCAGAAAAAATATATTTTATATTTTCCTTATCATTAATACTTTGATTGTGTACAAGTACTTCACTATTAGAAATTCCAGTTCTTACTGCTTTTCATCCAGGTTCCTAGCATTAGTATGTAACTCTGACTCTTCATTTTCCTTATCACATCAGTTTAGTCTGTTCACATCTCCTTCCGTTTGACTGTAAATTGTATTTGCATTCTAGTGAGGAGATTTGATCCCCCAGCTGTGATTAACAGAGCATCCTATTCTTATAGCTCACTCTCCCACTGGAAAATAGCCTAATGCTCTACTAAAATAAAACTTCTACTGTACAAAGTTTCCTGCCTCTTTCCTGTACTTGCTCACTTTTCAAAGTCCCAGCAGTCTTCCATCGTATTTTCTATAGATTAAAAATCTCGACACAATCCACTATCAAAAACACATGAAAAGTGTAGAAGTATTAGAAAGGCGAGTAAGACATGGTTTGAAGCAAAATACAAGACTAGCTGATCTAGAGAGGTAAAGACCTTCAAATGTAAATATTAGACACTTAAATAGAAGCCCTAAGACATATTCATTACACAACTAGATTGCATGCAGAGTATCCGAATAGCAATATGTGCAATTTAATGGGAATAAAATAACATTATTCTTTCCTGTTTAAGAAAGATGCCAGGTAAGCAGAAAACACTGGCTCTTTTTTCACCTTTATATAAATTTTGACATTGTCCTAAATGGGAAATGGAGCAGGGTTATATCCTAATGCATGGTTCCCCTCCTGGATTCAGAGTGTTATTGCCATGACCAAGCTCATTCAGCTTCTTGTAGCTGTGAGAAAATTGTAAAGAAACATTTCTCCTGTGGAAGAAAGGAATGAGATGGCTGCTGAACAGCAAGCTAGGAGATTGATCTACATGCTATGCTAATGTTGTGAATTCCCTGGTATCTGAAATACTTCTGAAAATTTTTTCAGGGATCTGATATGAGGTGCCAGCAAAACTGGCTCTGCCAGCAGTTAAGTGTTTATACTTGACAACGGTCAGCTAGATTGCATGAGTTTCAGTGATGGAAGAATAAAACTCAACACATATATTAAGAGTGTTCAAAAGTTATAGAACATTTAAAATCCATTAGCTAAATAATCTTTCCAGATAATTTCAACAGGCATAAACAGTACATACTTTTAAGAGAATTTGTGCTTTTGGACTGTCTTAATTTTCCAAAGTTTAGAAAACTGTAATTGTTGAGGGGGTGCTGATACATTCCAGATTGTGAACTGTCAGTTCCCCTGAAGGCAAAGTTGTTTTATAAACTTTAGCATCTTTAAGACTTTCTTCCCACACACAAAAATGCCAGAGACACCAAAGAAAGATATTGTAAAGGTGACAAATTTGATGTTATCTGAAATGCTGGGAAACTCTGTTAAGAATGTACAACTCTTTACAAGGTATAGTTCTCTCATGCACTACATTTCTATACTTGTTGCATGAATTGCTAGGATATAAGATGATAATAAGAACTTACTAATTTAAAAGCTTATCCAAACACAGTATCTTGATCCTGAATGCTAGGTAGATGTTTCATCAAATTTCCTCTACTTTTTGTTCAAAAATTATTGAAATGAGAAAAGTGTATTGTGATGTGTTGAACACATGATCACAGCAGATTACCTAATATTAAGAGAAGCACAAAACAGATTTTTTTTCTGTTTGGGGGGCTTTTTTAACACTTGTATTGTGCTTAGGGCCAAGACTTAATCAGATCTGGAAAAGAGCACTCCTATTTTCCTTTAAGTATGCCCATGCTACCCATCCTCATTTTCCCCCCTACATTAGGAATACCTACAGTGTTTTGATTAGTCATTTTTCAGAACAAAAATGTCTGCAAAGGACCAGAATCACTCACAGCCACACAACTCTATTTCCAACACCGGACAGCAGGGTGAGCGCAAGCATTTGGCATGTAAACAAGACCTCTCTGTTTATACACATATTGTAAGTATTAGGTGCTAGTGAGTTGTTTCTAGCAGATGTAGAACATCCGGATACTGTTATATGTGGGAAAAAAAGGGTTGACGGCTTACTTGGAATTAATGTTCACTCTTTTTTCTCATCTATACAGGAGAATGCAAATCTTTTGCAGCTTCGTACAGGTTGCTAAAACTATTTCAAAGTCAGAAGAAAGATCTTACAATTTCACAAGTGTAAGAACAGATGGCCAAGAAGCTCCATTGAGCAAATACACCTCAGCCTTCATATTGTGTAGCACAGCCATACATGTCTATATAGGATCAGAATACAAACTCTGTCTTTGAATTGTGAGGACAAATTTGGGCACCCACCTGAACTTTGGAAGTGTCACCCATGTCTTTAAAAATGGCAGTTGAGTGAGATCATAAAATAACTTTTCAGATACTTTAGTCATGAAATTAACTTAAACATCCCACACATGCACTCTCAAACTTGTCTAATTTGGCTTGTACTGGCCACTGTTGAAGAGAAGACATTGACTGGTCTGGAAACACACTGTTTTGGGCACCTTCTCTGAAAAAAACAGAAAAAATAGTCATTATTAGTAAATGAATTCAGCACAGAAGGTTTACAGCCAGACAGAAAACAAAAGCTAAGAAAGAAATGATGAAGAGACATGTTTATAAAGTTCTTAGAAAGTGAAAATTCTATCCACTAGCTTCTGTTGGTCTATAATGCAGTAAGTGTCAAAATACGTTTCTAATACAAATTATTATCTACATCCATCTACATTACTTAAAATTTAAAAAGCTGTAAAAAGAAACAGATTGCATACCTTTTCACCATCATTTTATTTAGATGAAGCTAACCTGGTTTTACTTCATTTTGTTTTAAGTGACATTTTTTTTATGTCATGGTGATCACTACCATTAAAGTTTCAGAATTATCACCTCTGTGACATCAGTGGTACTTTGTTGTTAAAACACAGGTAAAATGCACTCAACTTCAACACAGAAAAGGCCAGCCACCTTCCAAAAAAATGTCTGCTGAGAATGTCCAGACCAATCTGTACAGTAGCTCCAACAGCAGCCAACAAGTTCACAATAAAACCAGGCAAGACAGCTGGAAACCAGCCAGGTGGCAGTCCTAATTTACACATAAGCAGCAGCCTTTACATTTAATAAACCTGCATAGCTTCATGGCATTCTGCCGACACACATCAGCTGAAAGCCCACAAATCCTTTTTTTTTCAGTGCTGACTCTGTTTTTCATGTCTGCTGGCTTCCAAAGAGCATATGCGGTGTCCACCAGCTTGACAGAAGTACACCTTTTCCATATGCAGTGCTGCTGTCCTTGTTGCAGAGGAATGTACACCATTCCCAGTGGGATCACCTGGCTTCTCCACGCTGTAATGACAGCTTTCATAGTCATACTGCAATGCTCCATTGCTCTTTGAGGGAACACCCATCTAAGACCTATTGGTTCTAATCCCAAACTCACCCACAGATTAGACAACTAAACCTTTTTCCAGACTGGCGTCAGGTTTTTTATAATTTTATGTTCAAAAAAGGTGAAGCGCTGTAGCAGAAAGAGATATTACTGCTTAAGGTCATCACAGACTAAATAAGCCATAGAAAATGGCACAAATACAAAAAGGTCACATGCAAAGCTGTGATTCTGATTTTTCCTGGAGTAAGAAAAAAAATACTTTAATGTGATTTCTATTGCCTTCCAGAATGCTACCAGGATGCTGCTCAGATGCATCTTATACCTTCATTTGTCTGCTGTTTTCTCCTAATGCTGATCACATGCATTTTATACCTTTTGTCTCCTATTTTCTCCTGTTGCTGCTCTCAAAAAACGCACAGCAATGGAGAAAAGAGAAAAAAAAAAATTTATGAACAATGAAGACACTGAATAATCACTTTTTAAATTATTTTCTTGGTAATAGCAAAAACCTGTCTGAGAAACTCAGAAGCATAACAGTACAGCAAATTGTAGTTTATGTTTTGTGAAGGTACCTTTTGTGGCCACACTACATTTATTTAGCTAGATAGGAGAAATTGAGGTTAGAAGAATAATGGCAATTTGTTCTATCTGTGGTAGGAAACACTAATGAAACAATTTGCCAAAAGGCAATTACAGGGGTAATGCTAAGTGTCTTGTTGTTGTGAGAGAATAGATAAGAAAACAAGATTTTTTCTAAGCATTCTTCACATTCCTCTACCTGCCACTGACAGTGACTTTAGTAGCTGGCCAGCATTCCTTTAAGGAGCAAACAGATGGCTGGCATTTAAAAATTTCCACCTTTCTGTGTTTGGATCAGGGCCAGATTCAGTGCTGACACAGTGAGTTATACACTGAGTGGAAAGACCACAATGGTCAACAGGATAATGGAAACACAAAGAACGTTTTCTAATAATACCATTTCTTCTCTGAAAGGCTGTTCTTTAAGTAGTCACAATGTTTGACATCAGGAGTTGTTATGTGATGATAGTGAGCTTAGATTTAATATCATTAAAGTGTATGGCTCTGGGATATGTCCCTTGCATTGGTCTGCTTTCTTGGAAGATCAAAAAACTGTATGAGACTGCCATGCCTCACTCACAAATAGTGGGATTGTACCTTTTGACTAACCCAATCATTGTATTTACTCACAGGGTAAAACACTATCGTCTGTTTATCATACCTGTGCAGATGAGTTACTGACACCAAGAAATAACAATAGTATGTAGTAAAAATATGTGTATGTTTAATCAGTGACATTTTATGGTGTGGGGACATGTTCTTCTAACTTGGATGGCTAAAATTACACATTTAAATGCTGCTTCAAGACATGACTACTGTCCCCACATCCTTTTTTTAATCTAGTTGAGCTGAAGTCCACACTCACAAGGGATTATTGTTGTATATATCTCCTGGATCAAAATGCTCCATTCACTCCTCAGTCTGTCCTTTTGGGAATGCTGTAACAAATCAGGAGAAATAAATTTATTCTGAAGTAAGCAACTACTTCTGCAGTATCTTTGGACAGTAATGGTGGGCTAATATCAAAGACCTTGGGCCCACTCCTTTCTCTAGCAGTTATTAGGGGTACTGCGCAGCCATGGAGATCAGACCAGACACTTTCACTCATTCCTTTTGTAGAGGTACTAGACTAAAGAACGCCTAACATAGTTCATGTTCTCTATACTAGCTGAACGCCATTTCTTTGATTCCGGGCTGAACTGAGCTCTGTATGGAGGGTGTTGAGATTTCAGGCTTCTTCAGACATTTAACCTAAAGCTAAGTTTAAGGCTGTAGCACATTTCAAATGAAACAAGGAGTTTACATAAATGCAGACCAACTCAACGTAGCCACAGCCTCAGTTCTAGCAGAAGGCATTTATTCCACTGGTACAAGCTAGCTTGTTTGTCCAGAGGATGTTACATTTGCTGTTCTTGCAACTATGCATAAAGTAAAAAACCATTTGTGGCAGATTTGTGCTTATAAGGTCAATAACATAATCTTTAATTTTTCTTTAGGTTAAGACTGCAGATGGAATGGATGAAGAATACACTATTTTGGCAGCTGGACCCACTGAGGGATGTTTTCAGGCACCTGACTGATGACCTTCATGAACCAAAGCCATACAAACATACAGGTGAGTGTAAAGTTAAATAGCTTATTTTCAATTATTGACTTTAATATTATTCATTTTTAAAATACATGTATGAGGCATCTAGTTATGTGACAATCATAATTTGGAAATCACTGGCTCTTCTGGCTGTGGCATGACACTTTTTACATATCAAAGCTCAGATGAATAAGGTAACAAAATGTCATAAGAAAATGTACTGATATGACATGTATGAGGACCTAACACTCATATTAGTATGCTCTTTTTTTGCAGGTGAAATCTTTTTTTAATGTTGTATTGGTTCACATCCATCTGAAATAGAAAAGATTATTGTTAAGAGACTCAAAAGATTTTAGCATCATTTAATATGAATTTTTACAATATATCCTTGGGTTCACTCTTCTTGTGCTTAATCAGACAAAATGGCAACTATAATCAAAATAGATTAAATAAAGGATTATGAAATCAGACCCCAAATGTTTGTTCATTTTATGAGAAAAAGTGAATAAATAGTCTTGAACACTATAAAATATGGATCAGTTATGCAAGTAGTACTACTGAATTTGAAGAAAGCTTTTTAGTCTCCCAAGTAAATATATAATTAGGCAGTTTTTATTTGCCCGGGAGATAAGAACAGGTTGAAGAAACTGTTAAGGCTCTTTGGTAACTTAGACAAACTTTTCTGTCTGCTGTCTGTCTACTTTGGAAATAGCGTTTTTATGTAGTGCAGGTAAAGGCACTACATAACAGCAACTGCAGCTACAGGGGTATGCAGATCAAAAGGTCACCTTAAAGGCCTTTTGATCTGCCAAAATCTCACCTAAACTTGCTATGCCCTGGTTTAGCAATCTATTATACATGTGGTCTCATGGTTCTTTTTGTTGTTCACAACCTACTATTTTCCAAGACAGGTACATAATATGGACTGACATGGCTATAAAGACCGAGGCAGTTCTCTTGTAACTCTGGCTCGATTTCACACTAAATTCTGCAAATTCAGTTTCAGCTGCACTGTGAGATGCACAGGAGCCCTTAACTAAGCAGAGTGATACACTGGGACACTACACTTCTCTAACGAATCAATGCTTTCCCAGGGTGTACAGTTCATCCAAAAGGTCATCTTGTAGTTAAGGTGCTCTCTGAGTCAGAAGTCCATTGATCACTTGTGATTTGGGCTTTCCTGTCTTTTGTTTATATTTATAGTTCAAGTTGGCTAGAACGGAGTTTGTCTTTTCATTCTATCATATAGAACCTATTTTCATCTGGCTGTGGGCTACATCTGGGGCTTCCACAATCTTTGACAACAGAAATAGTAAATATTAACACAAATTAACTCAGCCTTTAGTACCTGTGATTATCTACCTGCTAGTTATTTCCAACTATAAAACAAATGCTATTAAAAATAGTCCAAATGATGGATTCTACTGGACACAGCCTGTCAGGTAGCAGCAAGAGCAGGACTGGTGCACAGGGGAGATGAGGCAGGAGGTGACAGTGATCACAGCACAGGCAGGGCAGTGACCACCCTCACCAGGGCATAGTCCTGCAGTGTCTGAGCAGGACCAGGTTGGTCACAGTGACAGGTCCCATCAGCAGTCCCAGACACGCTGAGGAAATGAGTCACGCCTGAGGTCCATCTAGTCAGGAACAGCAGGAGGCAGGGCCAGAGATAGGACTGGAGACAGGGCAAAATACAGTGCGGGTCTGGGGTCCATCCAGTAAGTCAGTCAGTCAGTAAGTCAGTCAGTAAGGACCAGGACTGTGCTGGGCAGAGGCTGCTCTGAACATTCACTGTTCCTAAGAAAAAACAGCCATTTATGCCCTTATGCGTTGGTCTTGCTCCCCAGCTGATATCTTTCAACCTACAAACTGCCCTTAGGTCATCTCTGACTCTGCAAGCATGAGTAACCATAGCTGTACCTACTCACGTACATTATTAATCAGTCCTGTGAATGACCAAGAGACAGAATCACTGCTTTGTAAAGACTTTTTTTACCAAGCACTTGTTCAGTACTTACTCTGACATAGTCATATACAGCTTTCAAAGCAGTTCAGAATAAATCAATATCCAGATTGTGATGAGCATCTTTTCTAACCATTTACCACCAGTACAGATATAAAACAATCCTTTCCTTCTATGTGTCATGAACTTTCAGCCTTAGATTCACTGTTCTTTGCAGATTAACTTCCCCTAAGATTCTGAACCATCAGCTAGTTCGCAGAAGTATTATAATATCCTGGGCCAATTTAAGTTTAATCTCAGCATCTGAGATTGATGACATCTTGATGGAGAAATGATACAACCATTTTTGGCCCCAGACATGATGTCTTCAAATAGTATGACCATCTCACATTTTCTGGCCAGATTTCAGAAGCGTATTCAGTCAATCCATTACGTAACTATGTTTCAAATCCAGTTTGTTCTTTAATAAAGTGTTCTACTGTTACCCACCAATATTGTATCTGGTGACTTCCCAGGGATGATAAAAACCTATAGCAAGGTCCTTGGTGGATATCAGGAAATATCTAACAGCACTCAAGTGTTCCTAGAAGTGAAACAGCAGAGCACAGAATCTTTAGAAACTAAAATAGAGAGGTACATCAAGGTACAAAACATAGAAGAATTAAAATGCTTAAGCATATTGTCTATTAATAGATGTTTCCAATGTTTAAAACATAGATGGGAATTGAAAATAACAATAGTAAGAGAGGGAGAGGATGGCAAAATAAGGAGAAATCCTTTTTCTCATTACTTCTAAATGTTTCTAAAGATAATTTATGTTTCTAACTCACAGATTACACTTGGAAAGCTGCACTTATTTGATTCAGTAGACTGTAACTGCAAATGCAGCTGTTGAAAACTGAATTGTTTATTCTGTTGCTGTGCTTTCCTGGCTGTGACCAGATGCAACCAGCTGTTAACCAGTTGCTTCTCTTTGCTCATCTCCTGGCAACATGATGATCAACAAGCCCTACAAAATGGTTATAACTAGAAATAGGAAACAGTTTAGACATTTACCTCCAATCCAATGATATAGTGATGCAGTATTTGTTTATTTAAGATTATTAATCTGTTCATAGATTGATTTTAGTATGACTAAATATGTATTTAAAGTTATACTATGCTTAAACACGTGCTCAACCAAGCATCTGTAAAAGCAAAACACAGGCAAAAGACAGACAGCATGTTTTGGTGTACAGTCTTGCAGTAAATGCTTTAGGATATGACCAAAAATGTTCAAGGCAGTGATTACATTCCCATAGGTAACACAATATTTGTTCTTCTGTTCTCTACCATAAGGCATGCAACTGAGTTTCCCTAGCCCATATTTAATATGCACACCATTTAAACACTGGATTATTATGGGTTCCTTCTAAGCTTTTAAACACCATGATAGCACTTTACAAAAAGGAATGAATTTATCTCCCCTTTGGTGAGCAAGAATTATAATTCCCTCTTTTTATGGAAGAATGCCAAAACAATCAAAATATCATTAATTCTGGATGTCTGGTTTGTACATATGCTCCCTCATTTTGTATAATATTTTACATGGTACAAATACAGACTCCAGTTGCAGCTGTAGTGCTTTTTAAATAATATTATATAATATTGTAGCATTATTTTTTTAAGTCTAGTACCAAAAATATTGTGGCACCTTGAAAGCAAAGAACATGTAATTCCTCCCTAACTTTGAGAATCTGATTAAAAGTGACTTGCCAAGCAGAAGGAAAAGCGGCATAAAATTAATTTTTTGCAGGGCATTTTCTTACTTACTTGATCTTGAGAGCTTTATTTCTCTTCCAGTAATATTCTGCCTCTTTCAACTTCTGCAATCTTTCTGAGCAACATTTTGCATTTTTAACACTGATACCGGTTCTGGAGGAAGACATCCTTTGGACTGTGTAAGCCTGAGACTCTAGAGTAAAAATAGGATGTGTTGCCATCAAGAGAGACCATGACATAAACAGACAACAGCTGAACTAGGAAATCACAGTTATTTTAAAATGTGAAGCTCCTTGTAAATTTAGTGTTCCTTCAAGATGGATTTTTGGCCATAATGAAAGATCAAATCCTTGATTATCATTCAACACTGACACTAATATAGTTTATCACTTGGAGGAACTGCAGTTCCTACATACAAAAGATGTGAATGCAAGCAGAAGAACAGATCCTGGACCAACTGAGGAACTCCAAAGATAATTCCATATGACCCCTCTTCAATTTACACTTCATGGTGAGGTAATTTGCTTGTGCAAATTAAACTTAGATATCACCAACCTAAAACAACTTCCCTATTTATTCATGTTTTTACTGATTCATGAAAGAATTATGAACAGAAGGCCTTTTCTACAGAAATTACAAACATAGCTTTCAAAGAAAGAAACTATTTTTATCTTTCAAGCCCAGACTAGTTTGACTAGAAGTGAAGAAGGTTGATATTTTGCAATACTGAATGATTTCAAACCAACCAAAAAGTGTATCAAATCTCTCCTCCCTGAAGAAGCTCATTCAGAAGCTAGCCAAAACCCATGAACATCTAAGTGAAGCTAAGACAGTAGAACTGGCATTTGCTGGATTCATACCAAGATCCAGAACTGAACATACCTTAGCAGTTCAGGAAATGGCCTACTACAAATGAACAGGAAGCAGATACTCAGTTCTCATTTTGCATGTCTTTCTGGCTTATGTTTGCCAACCATAAATTTTTTTTGCCTTATTGAGAAGAAATGGTATGACACCACCACCATGCGTAAGAGGCTCCTGGTCTTCTCTGGAATGACGTACCCAACCATAGTGGTCGGGAAATCTCTCATTTCTAGAATCACATCTTTCTCTGCTTGTTCCAGCATTTTACATGCAACATCAATTGAACAAATTTGATGTCAGCAACAAGTGGATAAAAACAGCTGCAACTTTTCCTCCCTAACATTTGACTACCTCATTATTATCAGTGTAGCCCAGCACTTAAATAAAATCTGTTGCTAGGTAAAGAACAGCTGACTGAAACCAAACCTCAGGAAGACAAAAGGTATAAAGATAAAAAGCATTTCATTTCAGTGGAAAACACTTCAAAAGTTTATAGCTAAGTTAGAGGGTTTTAATGATAATACACATGCTCAATGAACCATTTAAATCTGCAGTATGAGTAACGCTTGCTATCATCTCAGATTGGACAGGATAATCTTTTTTCAGATGATTATAAACTCTCAGACATTTCACTACTCATCACAAAACCCAGGCATCTTATGGGGTTTTTTTGCCTTTTTTTTCCCTGATCACAAGAAACATGAGCATCTAAGTTCACTCTGCTCTGAACCATTCTGAATTTACCTGCACATCATTTCCAGTCTCTTAAGGTTTGGAAGCTCTGACCTAGCCCTAATACCGAAAAAACCACCAGCACTCACTGAACTCCAGTGAGAGAAGAACTTGTACATTTTCAGAAGCAAGACCGGTGAGCTCACAGATCTATTAATATTTTAAAGTCTAATTTCTGAAGTTTAAAGCTGACTCATGATACTTAAATGTTTAGAAGCAGCAATTGTGATGTGGCAATTCTTGTGCCACATTTGTATCATCATTAGCTGCTTTCATTTCGATTCCACTTTCATAAACTCATTTGCGATGAGCAAGGGGTTTGCATGGCTCTCCAGACTGGTTCCTACAGAATACTCTTCTGATTCCTACAGAATAGAGTGTAAAGTCATGGTCTCTTTTTTTAACACAAGGCAATCTATAATGAAGGCATTCAATTTCCTGGATGTATTAAATATTTTGGATTAAGAATGTGACTAGAAAATATGCTCATCTACAGTGAACTGTCACAAGGACAACACTGCTTCTATAGGAAATTCTGTTCTGTTAGAATTTCCATGGAAGATGGACTGAATATGGCCAAGCTCCTTTAGGAAGTAATTTCTCAGTATTCCTGTATAGTACTTTTTGAACTGTCTTCTATAGTATAAATATAAAACAAAATATATATGAAAAATAAATATATCCTTAAGCCTTACCAAAACAGGACATTTCACTGTACATGAATTTTCTCAGTGTAGAATTTCAGTTTCCAAACCCAGTCAAAAGCCATTTCAGAGACTGTAAAAACTGCATCCCAGAACAGTGCTTATCACAGTATTATGAACTCTCACAGGTTTATGGAATTTCATGATACTTTATAATCTGCTTAAAATTCATGCTTCTGACAACTTGTGACCGTTTGAAATATCTCTGCATCAGTTTCTCGATCTCATAATTATGACAGAAAACTCAGAAAAACTCAAAGAAAAAAATCAGTGGGCTAATAAAAAATAACTTGAAGTATATTTCAGTGATTTTAGGATATCTCAGGACTATGTCAGGACTTGATTCAGATTTAAATGTCTGGCATTACCAACAGTGATATTGCTCTACATGGCAGTTAAGCTAACTGCTTTCATCTCCATGCTACTTCCATAATCTAATGTCAAAGCACAATGTTAGTCTACATCTGGCATCTGTAAGCCTCATTGTTGGGACATACACTGCTGAAACAATTCTTCATTTTCTAAAGAAAGTGCTTTTTCTAAAGATTCAGAAGCCACATTATTAATTTCCTAATTTCTTTTTAGTATGCTCATAAAGAAAGACTTCTGTATATCTGCAAATACTGACACAAGAAGAGGCCCTGAAACATGATAATGATAGCTAATAAAATATAAGAGCAAAGCTTCCCTTTCCTGTTGCTTTGCATACACAGTAATAAAACTACTTCCATGGTAGGATATAAAGTTAACATCTCTTTCTAAATTGCTTCAGCGCTTGTGCTCACAAATGGTATGGTATTAAGCCTAAAGGAACATAAACATTATTTTATGGCATAGTATACCCTTAGTACACAAATACTGTGAACTATTCAAGAAAGAGACTCTCTGAACCACTTTGGAAGTCTATGGCTCCCATCTGATTGATGAGTAAGGAGATCACAGTGAGCATTGTCACATAGAAAAAGTCAGGGCTGATAAGCCTACAGGACACACATTTAATCTTCAGGAGGAAGAAAGAAAAACTAACAGAGCAACATTAAAATGCAAAAGGCAAGAAGCAGCTGGCTTTAAATTAATACCTATTTAAATGGTGTATATGGAAATAGGCCAACTTTTAAAGTAATTTAGAGGAATCCTATTTTTACCATATCACTAATTACTGAACTTTGTTAATTAGTTCTGTACTTTTTAAAACTCCATTAGGCCTATCTACTTAAGAAGTGTATTCATACATTAGTTCTTCAACACAGTGAATCATACTACAGTTGTATTTCAGGGTGGGATGTCACCATTATAAAGCTTATAAGCTATAAAGCTCTACAAGGTACTTGTGAAAAAGAGCAAGCACTTAATAGAGGAGGAATTTCAATCTGAATGTACCAAGAGTGCAACTCAACAAGAGTGCTGTTGTTAATTATTACAGAATCACCACATAGCAATGGAACCATATTCCCTCCTGAAGTGCCTTTCTAACCCTTCTCTGTAGGGAAGGAGGAGGCAGGGTACAAGCTGCATAGGATGCATAAGAATGGCCACACTAAAGCAATTCTAAACTGATTTCCAACTTTAGCTTCCAACTATTCAAGGGGTAGTTAATGTTGCATAACTCATGGATCCTGCATGGTCATCCAGGAAATGAAACAACCACAGTTACTATTCAGATGAAATTCACTGACATACTTTGATATTTTCACTCTTTTGCTTGGGAACAATTAGAATCTGAATCATGGTCCTTGCCTATGACTGCTCACCTAAATATACTGTCCTGCCAAAAATGACGGCTGGCTTGCTAATGGTTTGCATGCACATTCTTCCAATACTTGAAGTAATGGCTCTTCACCAGAGAAAATGCTGGATAATGCAGTTTAGCCAAACTTCAAATAATTACTACTTCTTTGAATTGCAGTAATTCTTAGAAATTCCATCTGATATCAACAACACATTGTGCTATGCACTTTAGTGAAATGACTAAAGTTTAGGACAGCACTGGAGGGTCTATTACCTGAATACAGTGAAAGTGAGACACAGAAAGAGCAAGTAATTTGATCAAGGCTGCACAACAAAGCTCTGCCAAAATTTACAGGAAAAGCTAGATATCCTAATATAAGGTCTTAAACAGTAGAGCATAAAACTATAACACTTACGAAAATGAGAAAAAAAAATCCCCAAACTTTCAGACACAATAATTAAAGAAAAAATATTCTTTTTAGAATAAAAGATTAAGTGTTTTCTTTACCAGTGACAGAACCCAGAATCCTTTTAACTAATTTGTTGAAGAAATATGCCACAGTGGAATTTAGTATGACTGATTAAACTATGTTAATACATTTTCCAGCTTTGGGTCCCCAGTCCCATTGCCCTATCTATGACCTTTCTAACTCAGGAATTATGTTACTTGTTCTACTAACAAGCATCCATCCATGCCACAGGATATCATGGTTGAACAGAAATTATTTGAAGTGCAAGCACAAACAAAGAGTACATGACATTATTATGAAGCGTGTGTGTGTGTGTATTTGCTGAATATACTCTCTCTGATGATATTACTGCCACTATGTAAAATCATGATCTAAAGTGATTTTTAGAAGATTGATGCCTCTCATTTTGTCTAAGTATAAGCTGTAAATCAACCCCGT
>JANZLQ010000017.1:16866976-16880354 GCA_026212715.1 Elanus axillaris
CGTACACATCACAATCCCAGTATCTTTCCTAATAAAGTATTGCCATGCAAAGGTCCCGCATAGGGAAAAACAGTAGCTGGGAAAATCATGTACCTTTATAAGGTACTTGTATGGAAGACTCAGTATGTTACTTCTCACCTTTATTTCTTCTCATATATATCTCACTACTTCAAAACCACATATACATGACAAATGTAATGTATACACGTTCCGCTTGGTGAGTGTTTTCATGACTTTCCTTGGAACTGTTACAAATGGTCCAACCATTTCATTCCCAAGGTCTGTTTGTTGGAGGATGGTGAGCTGAACATTTGAACCTGAAAATATCAGCAATCCTCTATGCCTTTCTTCTGCAGGCTGACACTCAATTGTAAGCTCTGATTTAGAGCCTACAGGACAGAAATAGTAGCAAAAGACTGGAAAATTAGTCTACGTAGCTGCATGATGAATCTCTTGACCAAAACATGTAAGCATGTAAGACAGCTAAACCTGTGAGCGAGAGCAGGACAAAGAAATCTTAATGTAGATCTGCATGTGGGGATACAGTTTTTCTTAAAAAAATTAATATAATGTAATTCCAATTGAAGCCTGTCCATTTTTGCTGAACTATATATGGCTTTCCTAATAATATACACCAAGTAAGATGTATTTCTTTTCTCAGTGTCTTGTTATCTCATCCCTTTGCCATCCCTTGATCACTTAGTCCAGCCTTTCGTTCATAAAATCTCGTAAACCCACACCATCTCAGCAAGAAGACTGCAAGCTGCCTTTGGTATCCAACAAAAGTAAGAAAATGGAGTTGTCTTACCACGTCTCTTGATAACCCGTGGGAGCAGCTGTGTTAATTACCAAAACTTAAATGATTCTGATCCTCACTTGTTTTAAGGCCCCTTTAAGGCTAAAGCAGTCTGAGCTGACTCAGTGTAAATAAGGCTCATTAAGTTTAATGCTGATGATGTCTGGCCAGTGTTAGCACAAGGAAAAGTTTTGCTTGCCCTTTCACTACTTACTTCTTACTGCAACAGCTTGTGTTTCCTTCCTGAGACTAAAGCAATTTTTAGCTATTTATGGACAAACAGTGCAATCTTTACCTGGATTGGGAAGCAAGGGGCATGAAAGAGCTGCTGCCCCATCCTTTCTGATTCCTATTGCTAAGGGTAAATTATTCTGGGAGGGAGGGAAATCAACTTTTTTTTCCCATCGCATTTTTTTTGCATTACATCAGACAAACTGTTCTGAAAAAAAAATGTAGAAATTCTACTGTAAAGTGTCTGTGGTAACAAGAGTTTTTTTCATTCAAAATGTAAATGCTGGTAGTATCAACATCTGGAGGACTGTAGCCTTAGGCACCATTACAAGAAGCAAGAGATTTGGACAGGATACATTCAGTCTTGCTTTAATGGTATGATGTTCTGCCAAGATAAACTTCTAAGCTTTGACATATTTTATTTTGAAAAATGTTATCGTCAGGTGTAAAGGAAATTCTTCTTCACTGAGGAGAGTTTTGTAGCAGTGTATCTGATGACATAATTACTATGTGACTACATATTTCTTGAACATCTTTCCCGACCTGAATCAACAAGAAGTAACAAACATTCTTTAGGATGACAACCCCATACATCAGTAGATTTAAATAACAACAAAAGGAAAGCACTCAGATTCTCACTAAGGGCTCTGTAAGGGAATTATTTTCCATCAGCGTGCTGAACTTTAAATCCATTGCTCCTAATTAAAGCAAATCAGCCGCTCAAAAGCTTCTTACACCAAGCCTCTCTGCCTTCAGCCTTACTCAAAATCTCTTCTTAAGTCCTCACACCACTCCAAAGCCTTCACTTTTGCCATGCCTCACTTCCCACTTTGATTAAAAAAGTTGCCTCCTCCTGCTGTGACTGCTCTGATATTACAGGTGCCACCTTTCTCTCCAAAATGGGCATTATGCACACTCTTATGGAAAGCTCAAAACTGTTGCTGACACTGCTTAGGCTTTTCTGACCATGTTTGTCCACTTGGTTCTGATGCAGCTTTGATGGGACTTCGAAAATCTAGAATGAGGATACACTCACCACGTACCCTGTATGGGGCTCTAATGGCAGAATAAAAAGGCCATGCCTGGGAAAAGTGAACATACAATATAGCCTTACATAGCCTTTAACCACCAAGCAGACATTTCTATGAAGGAGTAGGAAAAAAGGAGGATGTGAAATTCAAGTAGAATTATAGGAAGCATACAGTTCACCCAAAGTCAACATTTCCAAAGGCAACACATAATCACAAGGGTGACCCAGATACTGCTAAATTGAGTTCTGCAATGCCTAACTACTAGGCATCCTCAAGTTAGGATGTATGCTGCTGAATACTGTTACTTAGGAACAAACATCTGCTTCCACAGAGACCTGAAACCACTTTTCTTAGGACTTTGGAGCTCTCTGCCCCAGAGGGCTTATAGTACAGGAGTGTACTTCAAGTGAATAATACTGTCATGATCGTGGAAAAGATTGTCGGCTGGTTTAAATCAGTAGAAGTTTACTGGAATCAACCAGCTAAAAGTCAACTACAACAGTGTGAATTAAAATCTTAGAATCATGTTCAAGTAGCAATGTTTTGTAATAAATCCATCAGAAACACTAATAAATACCCCTTTTTTCTTGGATTAAAGAAAAAATGGACATTTCCCCAATAACCACACTGCACCCCCCCAAATCCTGTGTACTCAGCAGCAGCTGTTCCTGGGATGTCATTCCAAAACCTGCTTTTCAACAACTCAGACACATAGCTTCCACTTTCTTGGGTCATCTTTGCCTCCATAATCCACATGCATCACAGATGTAAAAAGTCATATCTTTTATATCTAACTCAGTTTGCACTTTTTCACTGTAGCATTAATGTAACAATTTCCCAGAGTATTTCCCAGAAGTATTTGTCATTATAACACAGGGCTTAATTCATTCACTGAAGGAAAAGTTTGTAGAGCTCCTGGAAGTGGCCAGCTTCAGATAACGAGACCATTGGATTAAATATAGGTTTAGACTTCTTTTTTTAATCTTTCCCTTTATCTCCATCCAAATCCCCACTCCCTTTTGGCTGCTGTCACTACAGTGCTTCAGATTCTGGCACAGAACCAGTAAAGGAGGTATTTCAAGAGATGGTAAATCAACTTATTCAACGCTCTCCCTGGCTTCCTTTCTCAGAGGTCAAATAGGTTTTCAAACCAGTAAAAGAAGTGAAAGTTCTTTCAAGTCTCACTTGTCACAAGGCAAGAAAAGCAGAGGGTTTTTTTCCAATATTCACTGCTAACGACATGCAAGTCTCAGAAGAGGCTCTTCTCTGATCCATGGGATATGCACAAAGGCTTACTCATTACCTTTTCATATTTTCTCCAAAATGCCAGATAGAGGGCTATCAGCATAATGGGGCAAGGAATGTACACATACATCACATTTCATTATCCACCTTTATTTTTAGCTCAGATTCCCAAGCCAGCTTCAAGAAAAAATGCCAGTATTTACGTGTATATGATACACATAATAATACACAACACTCTCTCAATGATAATTTCATGAGAACAAGCTTGCACAAATAACACAGTCCTAACATGTAGTTACTCTCTGTATATAATAATATCCCAGTTCCAAGGAGGTCGGAACATATATTTTTGTAAATATATTGAAAAACCTTGCGTTCACATTACCACAAACAAGAAAATGACTGCAATGGCACAATTCACAGACCAGGTGGAAATGCCACTGGATGTCAGAAGGAGGCGCAGAAACAGAGCACACATTTTTATAACCTTGTTAAACAGTGACACATCTTTCTATGTAATTATCCTCACTTCAGTTCAAATCCAAAAGTAGCACAATCAGAATAATACAGCAAAATGTGTATACAACCATCCTGACAGCTGGCCAAGCCAGACTCATCTATTTGTCAAAAGACTAATCACCACTTCAGCATTTCACTGCTGCATGCCAAATTTACCTTTCATTTTTGACAGCAGTTGCTGACCAACACTCAGCACTTATTTTCAAACATGATGATATTCTATGAGAAGTGGTTTCAACTGCTATTTATATGCTTCATTAACTATTTTTGAAGGTTAACATAAGATATGAGTGGGAAGGAAAGGGAAAAGTAAATAGTATCACTGCTACAAGTTTGGATTGCTTGTCCAAATTAGTCTTAAAAAAGGACTTTATGAAAGTGGTGCTTTAGTCAAACAAAAGCAACCACAATCAATACAGAACAGCTGGAAGTACCTCTATGGCAGGAGGTAAGATTGAATTATATAATAAGCATTATTCATAAGGCATTATTCATCTCACCTTAAAGCAGACATCTAAAGAAAGTCAAATGGATTGTGGCAAGTGTTCTCCGCTGACCAGAAAGGCAGCCTACAATGACTACCTCAGATGTGCATGTCTGCACTGTAGGCATCCCTGAAGGTGAAATGAATTCCTATGTTTCATTCCAGTGTTTGGCCTTACTTTCTACATAGTAGAGCAATTCTACCTTCATTGCAGACTGTTGTTCCCCTGATCACATTAGTAGAAACATACTACAAACCAAAAATCTAATAGGTTTTTACTAGCTTAATTAGCAACATTCAATTCTGAGGTGCTAAGCATCATTACTCCTGTTTTACAAGTGAGGAAAACTGAAAGTTAACATGAAAGTTAACATGACTTTGCCCATTATCTGCTACAGGTCAAAAGTTAAACTAAAACTAGAATCAAAACCTTAGGACACACCCTTCCATACTATATATTACTATATATATATACAATACTCTTCTCCCACTGGTATGTTCACCTGTATTCACTTTGTTCCTACTTCTTGTAAGTACATTAAACTACCAAAGCATGGTGTCTTCTTAATTGCTTATAAATGAATCATTTCAGTAATATTTTTTCCAGAGGAGGCAGAAACCTAGTCTTCAACACCGTGATGCACTGGAGGAAGATGCCTTCCAACCTTGTATCTGTACCACTATCCTGCCAAGAACAAGTCTTTACCAGCAGTATGAAACCCTGGCACACAAATGTTATTTTCTGCACTGATTAATGCTGATCTAGCTGCCTGCACCCAGAATACAAGTTAAAGCAGCGGGAATGCCAGCACAGTACTAGTATGTTTGAGGCAATGATCTTGCCAAAATGCTACATATTTAGCGCTCTGGAACTGATGCAATGAAAACTGTTGTTAGAAGACTCGGGTAATGTCAGGATTGAAACAAAACATAATAAATTTTCACCATTATTTTCTCCCTTTCATACAGATTTCATCTCTTTTGAAATAATGTACATTTCTGTATTGTTTTGCTAATGTGGCCCACCTATTGTAAACTTTGATATTACAGATTTATATTTGTGGATATCAAGAACATTTCAGTTCTGTTAAACAGAGATTGTTCTTAGCAATGAAATTATGTCACTGGAAAACAAATATATGCATTATCAGTACAGAAAACCTCTAGCTAAATGTCAATACTGTAATGGCTCATAAATATTAGATTACTGATGAAAAAACTTTCAACATATAAAGTCTGATCACAAGAACATAGCTGTGCACTACCAAACCAGGATTAAAGTTTTGGATATTTCAGTTAACAGGAAGACATGGAAGTCCCTCCTATACAATGATCAAAAGAGAAAGTAACAAAAAGTAAAAAATCAAGGATATACTTGTATAATAGTGGAAACAACACTAAAGATATATTTTTCATTTTCCTCAGCTCACTTTAAGTAGCAACATTTAAAAACTTTTAATTAAGGAGCGCAAGGATATTCTGTCTTTAACTGCTTCTTCTGCCTTGACATTTCGAGTTACCCAAACCAAAAGTCATTAATGACCACCAAATCATTCATTTTGACAAAACCAAAACAAGTGAGCAGTTTTAAAAGAAAATTGGTACATTATGATGCTTTATAATATCATTCAGCCAAAGTTGCATGCAACTTGTTCCTCTCTCATTCATACCATCTTCTGGGTGGCTAAAAGACTAGCAGGATGTCCTGTCTCCTGTCCTGTCCTGTATTTTTTCAGACTGCACTTTGGCTTGCCACATACTGGATGCTTCTTGTTCGGATTTTCTCTCTTTTTCCCCTGTCACTTTAGGGACTGAGGAGCAAGGCAGCAGAACTGCCTTTATAAATGCCATGACAGACAGGTTTAGAGGGAAGTTTACAGGTCTAGATCTTATAGTATGTGTATAGATACTTCAGCAATATGTAGCAATACAAAATCCTTAAGACACATGGACAGCCAAGGACAAAGTTACAATGCTGATGAGCCCTAAAACTTTCAAAGCAGAACGCTACAAGCAACAGGAATCCAATGTTAAATATGATCAGTACAATACATGGTTTATTATTCATTGAAGAGAAAAAAACTCAAATCCATAAACAACATTTGTTGTGGCACTTGCTTCTAAAGCTCTCTGCTTCTGAAAGTTGGTAATCTGTCAAACAATTTTACAACAATTATGTACAATGATCAGAACGAGACATGTCTTTCAGCCTCCTATTGATCATGGCTCACTTCAAAGCAATTTTCTGACTCACAGACTGTGGTTCATATAAAACCCTCTTGCATTTGCCTGGAAAAAACATATGAATATGTTAAAATATGTATAGATTGTAGGAGTTGCCAAAACAGATGCAAACCTGGGTCTGCTGAGTCTGGTTTCTCATCTCTAGCAATTATTTCTTTTACCAGGAGATGAACACCTTCTTCAAGGCTCAGGTGTCCATGATTTCGCAAGGGGGCTGAGAGTTTCACAGAAGCCCATGAGAGTTAGCCACTGTGACATTAAGCAAACAGCCAGCTAGCTCTGGGAGACTATGAAAGGCATGCAGAAGAAGGAGGAAATGGTAAGACTTCCAAAGATTGTGGCATAGCCCTTCACACATTTCTGCTTACAGCCAGAGATACATCAGTAATTTCTGTGACACATAAATAAACAAAACTTTGACATGCTGATTTACTAAAGCAGGCATGGCAATAATAATAAAACCATCAAAACTCCATAAAGGTCTTTAATGTGTCTGAAGATATGTTCATTACTGCAATAAGTGTTAAGAGTTTCCTTTGCTGTTAACAGTTTTTATGGCAAAGCTTTGAAGAATGTCCCACAGGTTATCAGTAAAGGCTCTATCTGTTGCAAATAAAATAAGAACAAACTAAACAATCCAGAAACCTACTTTCAAGTTGTGGCCCAGAACTGAAGTTGGAATTACGACAGGACAGATCTGTTGCTGGTCTCATCTGGCACAGCCCCAGTGGAAGGAAGCCATACCAATTGACACCAGCTGAGAATATAGTTTGATGCACCCCTTCATTCACTCACTTAAGTCTGTATTTTTCTTTTTTTTCCCTTTTATGTTCTAGTCACCAACACCATTCTGGCCAGTCACTAATAGTCCTTAAAGGCTAATCTTCCTGTTAGCTTGCATTTAAAAATGAATCTCAGATGCAGGAAATGAAAGCCTTCCTCTCAAACATAAAGCAGATTCCAACTGAAAACTAAAGAATTCACGCTTCAAACCACTCTCCGAGGATGTCTTTCTCTATTGGTAACATTTGGAGATGTTTGAAAGGGAGCTAATGAAGACAGGTTTATGTGACTGGTTATAATTTTACCTTCCCAACTGCACATTTCACATTTGTCTCAGTGAATTATCTGGTAAAATATTTCATGATAATGAATTCATTAAAAGGCTTTGCAACCAGTGAAATATTTTGAGCTAAAGTTTCAAAAACAGTCAGTAAAGCGAGCTTGCATAAAAATGCACGAATGGCTAATTGCTCAAAAAAAGTTAAAACATTTAAGCACATATAAACATAAAATGTTGTAATGCTTCAAACCACTAAATGATTGAATATATGATGACAAAGCGGGGGGCGGCAGGTAGAAGAGGAACTGGGTAAGAATCAGGGGCAAACTAAGTAGCCCATTTTACAAGCTGTGTGAACACCCCCAAAGACCTTCCAGTGTTCATTGCCCCATCTTTCTTGCTGTGGCATCAAGAAGATTTTAACTAAACTAAGATTTTCAGAGAATTAAAGTAATTGAGATCAGCAAGTCTTCCTGATGAGGTGGCATGGTGGCATTGCCATGGAACACTGTGAGGAGAAAAACTTGCTTGATGAAGCTGTCAGACGTCACCAGTCCTCTTCCCACCTGCCTAATACCTGCAGCGGGTCAAGAGAAGCAGGAAGCTGCCTTTCAGTGTCGTTCTCTCCATGCTTATGAACTGCAAAATATAAGGATGACTCTCCTGGGGTTCATTAAATTAATGTTCCAAAGAGTTTTTCCCTAGCTTTAACAGGCAGTGGAGTGGGTATTGACTGAATAGGCTCAAACCCTTGACTTTCAAAGAAAAACTGAAGAACTGTTATGAGATTATTTTATAAAGACGCCCACCCCTGCAAGAAGCCTACCATATTTGCTGTGGCTGAAGGACACAGTATAAATTTGCATCACTGATATCTTCAGAATTACTGGTAGATGATGGTTACTGCTTATTTGCAGCATGGTAATGCAGATGATTGTTGTCTCAGTGTGCTGAACACGAATCGTATTTACCATAATTAAAAAAAAAAAAAAAAGTGAAAAAGAAGCAACTGGCCTGATCTACTTTTGCTAACTTTTTGCAAAAGTTAACAAATTATTCTAACAAAAACCAAGTTTATCATTGCTTTCATTATGTAACATCAAGCCATTTTTAACTGGCCTACTCACCTGTTGTGGAAAAAATATTTTGCTACAGCTGTTGTCCTGAAATGCATGTATATATAAAATGTGTTCATTGTGTCACAGGTATTTATAAAAACTAGCATGTAACACAGGAACAATCCAACTCTACTGTCATGTCACTGATGCTGTATGTCACTAAGGAGCAGACACTTCTGTAATGATTACATTTAGGAAAGTTATAACTTCCTACTCATAAAGGAATACTTGCAAGAATGAAAAATGCCTGTAAGTGATTTACAATTACGATATCTTTTCATGCACTATGTATACATTTAGGAGGAAGTAATTACTGTAATCATGCGTGGGGGTTACAATATTGTAAAAGTGAATTTATCCACATATTTTGTATTAATACTGTTTCTTATGGCAGCCTAAGAGGTAAAGTGAGGTATTTTTCTCTGTAATCATTTTTTGTGCACAAAGAAAATATTTGAATGCTGAAATTTAATAAATTCGTAATTTTTAAATTCAGGTACTTGATTTCCTCTTGCTCTAGTTTCCTCAGGGAAAAAAGCACATTCAACAGAGTTATCAGTCTGTCATTCCTTGACATGAATTTTGAACTCACTAGGTAGTTTCAACCAAATTTACTGAGGGGCAAGGTCTAAAAAAATCTTAAAACTCTTACAGTTTTCTTTAAAATTGGAAACTGTAGAGAGAAAAGAGATCCTATTAATACTTCTTAATTAGACATCAAGAATTCTCATAAAAGAGAGACATCAGAAACCAGGCTCTCAAAACTCCTCATTTCTATTACATTTCACTTAGTGGTCTTATCTGTAACTTTCTGAAGTTCATTTTATTTTGTTTTGTTTTGCTTTAGAATACAACTGTAAGATACCAAATGCTTAGATGTTTATCTAGCCATATATAGGGTTTGAAAAATCTGTTGCAAGTAGGATGTTTTCCTGAGCAACTGCTATGAGCTTCTGCCAAATCTAAAAAATACATTTCTAGTCCTTCTGGTTTTAATGAAAATCTTCCAATGGTCTCTGAGCAGCTAGAAAGGAAGCTGAGGGAGAAGACTAGTATACAAATGTTGGTCTCACCAGCCGCTTTTGAAGAAACCAAATGTACACAAAAAGCACAGAAGGAAGAAAGCTCTTTTTCTTTTCACTAACTATTGAAAGATGGTTTCTAATATATCTAGGGACACTTAAAGGTGGAGCATTCAGCCACAGTTATGCAGTTAAATACAGCATCTCCTCTGTTGTTAGCAGCAAGAGTGATATTCTATTATCAGAGTATTATTTATGAACCATATGACCTCAAAATTAGTTTTAATTAAATAGAATTAGTTCTCTGATTACTAGGTACTTCTTAAAATGCTTCTGAATGCACAGCAGATAGTGACCTCTGCGGTGACCATAAGTGAAATAAGTGTTTCAATGTCTGTGTTTGTACCATGTCTTGGTCATGTGAAACATCATACAAGCACCAGGTATTATGGCTGTTATTTGAGAGTTTTCATGTCACAAGAACAATGTGAATGTAGCACTGACGATAACATTCCCTGCAGAGGTGACATCCAATGGCTTTGAGAGGCTGCGCTATTCTTTCGTCTTAATGGATGACGATGACGCACTCTGGAAGAACTTGTGGGAAAGCAAATACTACCTCAGACTTGTTACAATCAGCATACTAGGGAAATCAGTCTCCAAATGTGACACTGGGGCAAGCCCCTTACTTTGTCTCACCTGAATGAGGGTAAAAGTAATACCAGACTCTACCTTCAGGGAGAGTGTCAAGAGAAATACTTTACACACACTGAGCAGCCACACAGCAGGGATCAGTACAACTACCTAGCAAGTTTACTGAAGGTATGCAGGAATAAATCTGCTGCTTTAAATCTGGCAGCTTTTGTAATTGTTATGCTAACTTCAATAGCTACCTCCAAATACTTAATCTACCTGAAAATGTTACTACTGCTATCTAATAGGTAGTGGATCAGGACCTTGTTTAAGAAAAAAAAAAATCCCAGGTCTGAGTGTTCATACTTATGTCCTTTCTAGCCCTACACAGAAAGTTTCACGTTATTTCTGCTGGTTGAGACAGAACAGGGAGAAATCATTCCAAATTTGTCATGCTTTTGCCAAGTGCCCTCAGAACACAAAACCTCCCCCCCTCCCCCCCGATTAAGGAAACCCTTATAAACCCTTTTTTATAATTTAATATGGAGTCATGAACGTATATACATTACTTCTGACTAGCAAAGAAAACTCAGAAACGTAGTGAAGTTTGGGTACCTCTGAGGAAGACAACTGCACACATATCAAGTTATACTGTCCTGTTTCTTTTGATCTTCTTGGTAGTTCCAGGCTGTAAGGGCGAAAGAGAGGTACATGTGGCCAGAGAAATTTGCCTTACACAGCATTCCTTAATGAATCAGTAACGATGAAAGGGAAAATGTTCAGTAGCCCTGAGCTCCAGTAACTTACACATGTATTATGCCCAGGTGTGTATGTCCAAGCTCTCAGCACAGTGCTTTGTCAGGCTCCTTGTTAGGACAAATGAAAGACCACAGGTTCTACTTAGATTCCTACCACTGTATAAGCAAAAGTATCTTTTAGTCTTTTATACTCTTTTTGTACATCTTCTTCTACTTTGTCAGATAGCAAATACTTACAATGCTTTGAAATACTGCTACACAACTGGTCTATACTAGGACCCAGTTCTAGTATCAGCACATCTTAATTCCCAAGGCTTGTTTTTTTTTTTAAATGATGTAACAATAAATCCACAGTAACTACAAGTAATTTCAGGTTTCTATTTGCCTCGAGGCTTCTTGATACAGGCTCTTTCAGGGACAGAAGGGATCAGAGAAAAAAAAGTAAATGTTGATAAAATAGCCCAAAGTAAGCGTCAGCCAAAACATCACAAAGATCTGTGCAGTCCTTCCAAAGCTTTGCACAATGTTTTCCATGTCTTTCTCAACTGTACAAGACAAAGCAACAGATCGGGGGTTTTAACAAGTATTTTTACCTAACCAGAGTTAGTGGTCATGAATGGCAATGTTTCTCAGCATACTGCTTTCCATTTCCTGTTTGGCAAGGTTTTTGGTTTTTGTTTGGTTGGGGTTTTTTTGACAATGAAAGTTACTTTAAAAGATTTGTCTTGAGTGTTAGCCCTCATTGATGTTCTCATCCAGGGTACTACAAAAGATATCACACACCACAGCAGAACTTTCCTAGAAGTTGATAGCTTTATTCCCACACACATATGTATTAAAAAAAAGGAAAATTAAAAAAAAAAAAGGCTGCCGAGAGAATCTAGCTGAGAATTTATAATGAATTAACAATAAATCAGATAGCAGCCCATGTCCATTTATAAGGCATGGACATATCAGTATCTGCACATATTAAAACATAAAAGGACAAGTAGAAGACAAAAAGAACTACTTTAAAGAAACAAATCATATGTAATTACTTAAATTGAGGAAGGTCCTCAGCTGATGAGCATAAATAAATTGTTCACACATTTGGTGAGACACATACTAACTGCTCATGTCTCCCCACAAGCTGCAACCTGTTCAAGGCTACTGAAATGTGAGGGAAAAAAAATCCCAACCACCCACACCTTTTTTGTCCAGCCAAATCATCCAAACAGAAATTAATAAAGCTCAGCGCTTTCATAAGACTTCACATCTTCAAAGTACCAAGCACACATTAGCTAATCAATGATGAATTCCCCTGTCTTGAATCCAAAGTGCCTTAGAGGAATGGAGGCCAAATCACAGAAGTTAGGGCAAGCCTGACCTCAAACATCGCACCAGCTCGCTGCCACGGCAGGAGTCCACCCAGCGCTCCTCTGCTCCATGGTGCGCTGCCCCTTCCACACCTGACTCCGGCCACGTTCTAACTCATAGCCGGGTACCTAGAAGTCACCTTCAGCACCCCTGCTCGAGCCGTGCTCGCCGGGAAGCTCTGGTACAGAGCGTTCGCCCTCCAGCTGCCCTTTCTGCTGGCAGCCAGGGCCGACCGAGGGCTCCTCAGCAGAGCTGCAGCCAGCCACCTCTGCGCTGAGGGGAAAGGTAAGCAGGAGCGAGCTGGGGGAGCCCAGAGTCCAGCAGAAGCTCACTGCCTCGGCTGCGGCCATTTCAAGGCAGTTGTCACCGGTGGCCAGCCAGCCCAACCAGCCTGGCCGCCACAGGCAGCGCAGGCAGGCCAGGCCGGCCGCCGCCATCACGCCGCCACCGGCAGACCTGCGCCGCTGCCAGGCCTGCCCCGGGGGCGCCCAGCCGGCCCTGCTGCTGCCCTGGGTGCCGGCCAGCTTCAGGACCACGCCGGGCACCCCAGCCGGCTCTCAAGGCCGCCTCAGGACACTGAGGGGTTGGTGGAGCCTCCAGGTTTGGGCCACTGAAGCACGACGTGGAGGCGACGGGGACGGGGGGGATCACCACGGCGAGCGGCAGGACCGTCCGGCACAGCCGGACTCCCCCCCACCCCCCGCAGGCGACGGGGCGCCCGGCCCAACCCTGCCTCCCTCCGGTCCCGCTGCCCCGCTCTCAGGAGGAGCCGCCACCTCCTCGACCGCCTTCCTCGACGCCCCGCCATGCCTCCCGGAGCCGCCGGTTTTGAAGACCCCGGGCTCGCCCCCAGGGCCGGCCGAGGCGGGTCGGGGAGG
>JANZLQ010000017.1:16901194-16912401 GCA_026212715.1 Elanus axillaris
GGGGGGAACTATGCAGTGTTTTCATAGCATAGGCAGTGGAAAATGTCCTTTTTAACAGTATTAGGGTTTCAAAAATTGTGTGTGTAAAAATGCATGGGCCTTATTTTAAAGGTTTTTCATCATTCTGGTCCTGCTTTGTATAAAGCACTTAAGCCCATGCTGTATGTTAAATACATAGGCAGTACTATGAACTTAAATTTCATTTCATTACATTTAAGCACACGCTTAAATGATTTCCTGGACTGAGGCCAGAATGCTAGCTGAATCAAACTGAAATACAGCAATGTCTGTTCTTCCCCCTTAAACAAACAAGCACTAAATGAAATACAATAAAATAACATTCCCAGAGAAATCTTGTGCCACAGAAAGAACTGCTGCAGTGTTGTATTAGTAAGTTGCCTAATATTCAGTATCTGCACTGTTCATACAAGTGTAATGCAGTAGTAATTAGGTAAGCCTTATGATTTTATCCTCATGTTGTATTGGGCACAGTTTTGTAAAGGAAGAAAGTAAAATGAAACTAAGTAAGAAAACAAAAGCTGGAAATGTCATTCCAAATTGCTTGACTTAAACTAAGTAATGATATTGCAGGCTTTACAGCAGCAGTGGAACCTTGAAAAAATCTGGATTCACTTCCCTCGGTGCAGGGTGTGCAACCCAGGACTTATAAAGTGAGACTCACCTCGCAGAGCTACAGATGCTTCATCAAGGCTAGTGAGTTAATGTCTGTTTCTGTTATAAACTGTAAAATAAGAATAATGATAGTTATTAGATAATACAAGGAAAATGTTTTTTCAAACATGCTGAAAAATATCCCATCTGTTTTCTATTCAAAGTAGAGCCAATTCACAATTTTTATTGTGCTTTGTTACTAGGAGTATTACATGTAATGTATTGACAAATGAGCCAGAGTAAGAGAGTAGAAAAACTGTAAAGGCAGGAATAACAATTAGACAGTAACAAAAATAATATCAAGTACCTGTGAAGCAACCAGTGAAACAGCAGGAAGATTTTTTACTTCATCGGATTACAAATCAGGACCTAAACCACAGTGAGTTGTTTCTTTGTGGAAGGCAGTTTTATTATTTTTCTCAGCCTAAATAGGCAATGAAGTGCAGGGTCTATAAAAAATTTTTACATGTACATCCCCATACACAAGAAGAACATTTTTAGGGACCTTCACACTAGGCTTTAGGCCTCTAGTAAATCTGTGATGCTTCACTGACTGCACTGGAGTTACAAGTACTCTTTCATGGACAAGCTTCCTTGGTATTTCAGACAGCTAAATGCTCCACAATGCTTTCTGCTCCCTGCCGGAATGAGGTGGGCAGGTAAGGCAGAAGAACAAAGTGACTTATGCAGAGCTATTGAAGAATAAGGTATCGTGGCTTCCAAGTGGAAGCTGTTGGTTCCCAATCATGTGCCCAAACGTTCCCTCCCCCTCTCTTGTTCTCTTTCTTGCCCAAACTTCTTTCAAAGAAGCAAAATAGCTTTTAAAAACCTTTAGTCTATGACCCATCCTCGATTTTCTGCACCAAAGCTGCATTTTTACCGGTAATCTCTTCAGTTGCTCAGCTGAGATATGAAGCCCAGATGTTTTTCCATGGACTCAGCCCTGGATACAACAGTTGTCTTGTCTAGGTGCAGAAAGCAGGATCAGGCCATGACAGAAAAGTCTGTTTTATATATTCTCAGAAATGCAAGATTTTTTTGTTTGTTTTGAATTTCTTAATCCCATTTCTTTTTTCTTTCTTTTGGTAATGTTGTTACTGTACTATAAATAATAAGACCTGTGGAAATTAAGAATGCAATTAGAAAAATTAAACAGGGAAAGACCAACTGAGCCTGTCCCAGTCCCTACCAAAGCCTATTGATTTAGAGTTTGGATCTGTCAGATTATCTATGAGCTACCAAGTGAAAGAGACCTAGGACACAGATGTTGGCAGTGGCCTGTGATTGTCCCCACTGTTATATGGTCAGCATGTGTCCTGGCAGGACTTTGACAGAACCCATGATCAGGGACAGCTGGGGGTTGGCACAGGCCAGGGAGCATTCCTGATAAGGACGCTAGATGTGGCCACCCTGTGCTGGAAGGTAAGAGAACTTAGCTGTATCAATGCAAACAGAGTTTGCATTGCTAGTTTGTCTTAGGTCCAGAGACAGCCCACTGAAATTATTGTAATAAATATAACCAATAAATTTTCATGCCCCGATGGACAAAGGGTCTTTCAATTTCAGTCTTTCAGCTACTTTTACAGCAACCAGACCCACCCAAATTTAGATGTCTTCTAACAGAGCTTTTGGTTTTATACCAAGTAACTTAATTAATTGCAGCTCATATTCATGAGTGGTGCCAGGAAGAGCTTTTCCAAGGTCAAAGGTTCTCTCTTGCTGTCCTGGCATTTGGACATTTACAGGTCGCAGCTGATGTACAGAGCCAGGTATGAAATCCAGCCTCCAGTTTTGCCTCTCATCTCTGTCTCTTGCCCCTGCATTGCTCTGAGATTCTCTTCCTCATTCTTTTCGGTTCTTTTATGCAACAGGAATGTAGCCAGACAAGGCTGTAACATCTTACCTTCTTGCTTCCCTTTTTTCAGAACTGGGTCTTGGATGCAAAATGCATATATAGTCAATGAATTACTTTCTTGACTGAAAGCTTCCCTGCGGTGACATGTGTATGGTATCTCTTAATTAACACACTCTTTCTGCACACAGTGAACGTTCTTCAGAACATTCCTAAGAGCATTACTACATTTTATAAATCATTATCATAACAAATATTCATTGCATATATATCAAACTCAAAAGCTCTAGCTCTCATTTGGATCTTCATAGGACTACATACTACCAAAAGACATGACACACCTGGCATTTGGAGACATTTTTCTTACTTCTTCCCATGCCTTAGGTTAGGCTCTTGTCAACTTGTACACATGCATACACACACTCCTGCAGAAAAGGGAAGACAATTCCATATAGTCCTTTATCATCACACAAGGACATTTGTCATTTATGACACACTATTCCTCTAGTGACACTTGGTAAGTCAACATAATTATATAACTATATGGATTTCTGATGGGGAACAGATTCCCAAGAGGTTTTGAGGAAAGCATGAATGTTTCTTGGTTGTATAATAAGAACCAATTGCTCCTACAAGTTATAAGATATTCCACAGAAGACTTGTACTACAAGAGACATTGGTCCCAAAGGCCTAATTTTATATGGAGAAAGGGCTGTGTTGTAAGAAACTGTGCTTTCTGAAGATTTTGTAGCTGATAGGGGCCAGGAGACTCAAGTGTATTCCAGGGAAGTGCTGCTTTTCTCTATAAAGCTTCCCCAAAATCCAGACTTGCTGTCTGAATGGTGAGTGGGGTTTGTCATCTGGGTGCAATGGTGTAGGAAAATACTTCAGCTTGGTAGGAAAATACTTCAGTAAATTAATATTGGACTTACTAGGAGAGGATGGGGGTTTTTATTTGCATATAGTGACTGCTGCTGTATTTTTCCAAGTTTATGACTGTGTCCACTCCTCTTATAAAGATTTCCTTGTTCGTGCACAGATGTAGAGGTCTTACAAGTGGGAGAAATTCTTCCTGCTGCAAGTGCACAAGGGAGGCTGCCTTTGCTTTCCCCAGGTTTCTAAGTGGCAACCTCAGGACAGCCCAGTTACTTGTGAAGAGGGTTTTGAGGTGCATTAAATCCATGCCTTCTTTTGTTGCCTGTGGGGAGAAGGGTTACATTTGAAAGCAGAATCAATCTGAAATTTGAAATTTTGAAATTTGAAATTTGAAATTTTGGTGTAAATCTGAGAGGACTGTCCCCAGGCAGGGACAGAAGCCCTTCTGTCTCCCAGAGTGATGAGGTACAAACCAAAGTCTGATCTCTGCCACACAGACCCAGGTCTGAAACTGCAACAGGAGAGAGAAAGCCCCACAAATTTCCACGCCGTTATTTTAACACTGTGCGGTCCAGCCTTTACTGTTAAACCTGTCCCTCCACCTGGGTGGCAGGGGAGGCACAATCAAAATGGAGCCTGAATGCCTGGATGGCTAGGGGGAATGTGCCTGAAGGGGCTCTGGGGGCAGATAACACAGCCTGATGCCTTTTTGTGCGCCTTGTTGTGTATTTCAGGGTGTACTCCTTTTGGAGGGTGGCCAGGCTGCCCCAGGCTGAGCAGTGGGCCCTCTCCCTCCATAGGGCCCTCTCCATCTAGGCCGCAGGCTGGATTTGCAGTCCATTGTTCCTCGCCGTTGCTGCGGAGACGGGAGCAGCTGCTGGATGACGGGCCTTGGCCGGCATCCCCGAGCAGCTCGGCCGCCCCGGCCGGGCCCTGCGCACCGCCAGCCGCTCACCCTCCCGCTGCCGGCAATGGCACGCCAGACTGTGCGGGATAATGTTTACTAACATCGGCCACATGGCTCCCTGCGTACCGCCGCTCTGCCCAAAATGTGTCAGTCCTAGTGGATTGCCAGGCACCCGGCCAACACGCCTGCAACGTGCCGAAAAATCTGTCATCAGGGGCCGTCGCCCGCCATCCCACCAGGGATCCATCCTCACAGGAGGGGAGGGCGGCCGGTGTGCGACGCCCCGCATGCCCTCCTCACCGGCCAGCACGTACGTGTGCCTATAGACACACACCTATGTACAGGTGTGGGTGCTCAGGGCGGCCGGGCCTGCTGCAAGGGCCGACCCTGTGGGGTGTGCCGCGGCATCCCTCCTGGCACAAGGGGTTCCCCGAATGTCGAGTTGTACGCTATTGATATCGCTGGCGGGGCTGGAGGCGGTGAGCGTCCCAGTGCCGACAATATTGTTTAATGTGTACTTTTACTGGCATGTTGTTTCTCTAGCAAATTTACAGCAGGAGATTACTGCTGGAGCTGACCTTTTTTCCTTCAGCCAGGGTAATGAATGTTGCTATTTAAACGCTCTGCCTCCACAGGCCGTGCGCTTTAGTTTTTAAAAGAGTAGCATAGCACCCAGGGGAAGCCTTTTGTTGCCTGGCTGTGAAACCTGAATACAGGCTCTCCTATTGGAAGCTTGAGAGGCAGAAAATAACAACTGAGAATAGATTTATAAGGTGTAACTTAGCCTAAGTCATGTCACAGAGATAGAAAATATGGATCAGATCCTGAGCTGGTGTAAATCAGTATAATCCCATGGAGCAATGATGCTGACACCAGCCCAGAAGCTGGCTTTTGCTTCTTAAAATGCAGATGAGCACCATCCAGCAATAACGAGGAGTGGTTTGAAGTAAGCAAAATGGCAGAGAAGTTTTCCTCATAGGCAGAGTGTAGTCACTTCAAAGTACGCTAAATACAGGAATGTCAGTAAAAATGCCTTGGAATCTTCAAATATACGCAACCACTTTAAGATCAGTATGTGCCTTATTCCTTATTCTGTATATTTCTTCGCAGTTTGAATGGCCAGCTCCAGGAATGTAAGGCCTTTGTAGCATAAAATGGATGTATTAACACAAAACCATGGAAAAAAGCAGTATCACCCAACTATCAGTAGCACATCATGGAGCTTGTCCCTAGAAAGCCCACTTTTCAGAACTAGTATATTGCAAAAGGGTCAAAAATATAAAATAAGAAATCATAGAGTTAAATGCAGATATTATTAAATATCAGTCTTCAGTAAAATGTTTCATGAAAAATCATATTCATACTATTCAATGCATCTCTCTATCCCTAAACTGATAGAGAATTGTAGTAATTTTTTTAAAGTGTAATCAATTATACCAAGAAACATTCCAAGAAAGAATCAAAAGGTTGCAGTCATATTTCTTAAAAGTTTTAGGATTTCTAATAAGCAGTTATTAAACACTTTTGAAATGTGACAAGAATAATAGGAGGCAGTTGGAAAACTGAAAACCTGGATTAATTTCCACTGTCTGTCCTGTATCCCCACCCCACTTCATCTCTCCCTTACTGGGGGGAAACGTGTGTTGTTTTAGTTGTGGATGTGAATTCAAATGACATTTTGAATATAGAGTGGCTTGTTTATTACCTTAGTCTGGTGGTACACACAGTACTCTCCAGTGGCCAGACAGACCATTAGACAAGATGATTCACACTTTGATCAAATGCAGGAAAATTTTGATATCACTATCCAAGGTTTCAAGCTCCCGCTAAAAATTCAAATCAAGTCTTTTTTTTGCAATACAATAGAGCAATATGTGTACATTTTGCAGATGGCGTCCTAAATCCATAAGAGATATATGACTTCACTTTTAGCAGAAGTTTAGTTTTCTGTAATTTCATACAGTAAAATTTCTGTGAAATCACACAGTAGTCATAGAGTCATAGAACCATTTAAGTTGGAAAAGACTTTTAAGATCATCAAGTCCAACCGTTAACCTAGCACTGCCAAGCCCACCACTGAACCATGTCCCTGAGTACCACACCTACACATCTTTCAAATACCTCCAGGAGTAGTGACTCAACCACTTCCCTGGGCAGCTTGTTCCAATGCTTGACAACCCTTTTGGTGAAGAAATTTTTCCTAGTAAACCTCTCCTGGTGCAACCTGAGACCATTTCCTCTAATCCTATCACTTGTTACTTGGGTAAAGAGACCGACCCCCACCCCATTACAACCCCCTTTCAGGTAGTTGTAGAGGGCGATAAGGTCTCCCCTCAGCCTCCTTTTCTCCAGACTAAACAACCCCAGTTCCCTCAGCCGCTCCTCATAAGACTTGAGCTCTAGACCCTTCATCATCTTCATTGCTCTTCTCTGGACACACCCCAGCACCTCAATGTCTTTCCTGTAGTGAGGGCCCAAAATTGAACACAGTATTCGAGGTGCGGCCTCACCAGTGCTGAGTACAGGGGGATGAACACTTCCCTGCTCCTGCTGGCCACACAATTTCTGATACAAATAGTTGATTAAGGTAATAGCTTAACTACAACAAACTCGCACTGTACAGAAATACCTCAGCTGGCTCCTGGTGAGCCCTTACATCAACCAGCACAGGGTAGTGCTATATAAGGATATACCTCTTAGCTTGGATTGCAGAAAATTGTTTGGGTGCATGATTAGCATCATTCAGAGCTGCATTTTTAGAGCTCCAGTGTATGTTTAGGCACTCAGAGACAAAAAATGAAGCAAAAATAAAACAAAGGAAAACAACCAATTTCATGCCCCAAAGAGTTCACAGTCTTCTATAATATACCAGGTATTGCAACATCAGGACTATTGCTGAATGCAGGGGAGATGTTAGACACAGGTTAGCAGCAGTGCTCCAGTATCTTAAGAAACCTCTTCAGTACTGCTAAGAAACTAATTTCTAATGACACAGAAGAAAGTAGAGAGTTTTAAGGAAATGTGGTCTTAGTCTGAGATTTTCTTGTTTTGTTTTGCTTGCTTTTTGTTCTGTCGTTTAATAAACTCTGATCCCAGAAGAAGCTGGACAAATAATGATGGACGTATATGTTAAAGGAGCAGCCAGGAAGCTCTCCATATAATGTGCATGCCAGGAATATTGTCAAGCCCCCATTGACACGGGCTTTGATTCAGGTCATTTACAACCTAAATAACAGAAGACTTGTGTCATTAACAACTTGAAAAGATTGGTGTTGAACCAGTAACATACAAGCAAATGAAGAAGCTGATAAAATTTCAGTCAGGTAAAGACAAATCCCAGAAAACCTCTAACAAATCATGAAAACCTCTGCCTTCCTAGAAAGGTATTTTTTTCTTTTCTTTTTTTTTTTCTTATTGCCTTTTTTTTCCTTTTTGGTCAAAACATCTAAATGCTCAAATTAAAAATTTAAGCAAAATAAAAACATGGGAAAAGTCTTCATATTTCCCCTTTCTATTTTTTTTTTAATTGAACATTGACTTTTTTCAATAAAAATCTTTGTTTTCAGTAAAAACAATGCCTATTTTCCTAACCATCATCTTGTGTGAATGTCACCAGCAGGCCTGAAACCTGTGTCTGTATTCATTAGCCAAATATGAAGCCAGGCTGGCTGCTGATAACACACAGTGGCTCTAATTCTAGCATATTCCTTTCTCCATTTCTGATGCATGCTTTTGACATCTGAGCTATCACGGTGCCATAGGAGCTGTGCTAACTGCCTTTGCCAGACCCCTTCATATTTTGCATTGCCACTGCTCCTTGATTTTCTTACTTATCCCCGGTCCCCATCTCTCCCAGAGCAAAGCTACTTGAAGAACTGGAGGGGGAAGTAGCCTAAAGAACTTCCTTAATAAGCAAAGAGGAGCATGGCCACATGTACTGGGATATCATGCATAGCCATGCAATGTTCCTGTTGGCCGTTTTATATAAAGATTTCCAGACAGAATTAGATATGTCTGCAGCTGTATTTAGCATTGACTAAAACCAGGTTTTATAATTCCACTGTACATTGACATTGTCCTTGACATTGCTGCTTCATTTTCAAGGAAACCTTTAATTGCAGGATAAAATTTAAAACTTGCTATTGGAAAATTCAATTTCTTCAGCAGTTTCATTGTATTAGCAATGATTTGTGATAGAAGAGGAATCCCATATGTAGTGCTTCTTAAAATCATCAAGTAATGTGGTGTTGGAGTAAAAAATGTTAATCTCATTGTTAGATTAAACTGTGCAAACTTTCTGCTTCCTCCCATTTATTTCCTTATCATCCACCAAGACCAAAATATTGAAAAAAACAAGGATTCACTTCAACATTGTTAATAAATCTCTCAAATTTTCATGTTCAATGTTTCTATGCTAAATGTAATTAGATTTTAAAAATTAGAAAATAAAGCAAACACAAGTATATAAGAAAACAGTTTTGATAACAAAATGAAAGATTTCATATAACCCAAAACAGAATTTGGGAGGAAGGGGGATTCTTTTTTGTTTGTTCTGCCAGGAAAATGAACACATTTTGCTCCATTCACAAATCTGGTGACTGTACAGAAGCTGTTTGCTCTTTTTTTACTTAGGATTTTGTGCTAGGACAGGTCTCTTGACTAGAGATTTGGATTCACTGTGAGTTGTTCTCTGAACTGTCTGAGTGATTTTGTGCAAGTGTCAATCCTGGAGTCGGGTTCGAGGCCAAATTTGCCATCCGTCTGCATTGTTTGTTTGCATAAACTCCTTCAGTTCAGTTTTGGAATAATCCAGCTAACACTCCTGGCAGGCTGGTGGACTCCCACCACTTTGCATCCTTTCCTCGTGCCCATGCTTCCTGCTCTTTCTGGGACTGGCTGTGGTTTGGTACAGACATGGTCACAATCTCTTAGATTGTTCTATAAAACAGGGTTAATAAAACTTCTGTCCACTTTTTGCCTCTCTAGGGAAGGCTGTGCAGCAAAGGTGCAGTATGTGGGATTATGGTGCATGCTTTCATAGCCATGGTGGTCTTAATCTCTAGTTACAAAATGAAGAGTGGCAGTATGGGTGCTGGCATATCTTATTAACGAGAATGTGAAACAGAAGTTGTTCAGTGGACATCATTTGGCATGGTTGAAGAGGTTCTTGGGAGAGTAAAGAAAACAGGAACCCCTCTCTAGCCTGTTACTAGTCTTCAGTCCCCTCCTTCTGCCATTTTCCTTGCAAGGACCCTGAGCTCCTTTGTTTCAGGGCAGCGTTCCCTGCTGTCCTTGTAAAACATAGAAGAACAACTCTCTCTCTGGTTGCTAGCATTAAAGTAGAAATCATGCCATGGTATCTTCATTGCTACTTTCAACTGTAGTAGGTAGGCCAAAACTGTACACGGGATATAAACTTGCTTCCTCCATTTCTTATGTAGCCATATTCTTCATGTTGTAGCTCTCTGTGCTGTAGACTGTTGAATGCACAATAACATCTCAGCTAAGGGTGTCAAGATAATCACCATTATGAATTAATTTCAGCACCCATCCAAAGTGCCACCATATGCATAGTTAGGAAAACTGTTTCCAAACTGGACTTATCTAACCATGAACTAATTTGGATATTTAATGTAGGAAAGAAGGATATGAAACGTATGCAGCTTCAGAATTTAACATGTATCTGGAAATAAAAAGTGTTTCTACAATGAACTAAAAGGAAATTCAGAAATATTACACAGATTGGTGCTGAAAAAACATAATAGCTTGATTTTTTAAAAAAATTATGCCTATATTATGAAATGAAATATTACTCCAAACAGAGACCACTATAATGTGTAAAACTGGGAGGCATTGTGTTCTTTGTGTTCACAGAAAGAAACCAGCACAGGGAAAAAGCTTTCATGGTAATTTGTGAAAAAATGTGGGTTAACTAACCTTGAAGCAGAACCTTTTAAAAATCTTCTCTTTAATGCTGCTCCTTAGAGCAAACACTCCTTTCTGAAAAAAAGAAAAAAAGAAAAAAAAAAAGACGGAAGATGGGTTCATAATGTTTTTGTTTTGAATAGAGCCAAAACCTGCACAGCTACTTTTTAACAGTATCAGAGAAAAAACTTCATACATGAAAAACAGACTTAAAATAATTCCAATATGTATTTGGAGCTAGAACAGTTGATCTGTGGTGCTTAGAGGAGTTCAGCTGTAAAGGGAACTTTTATGACAGTCATTAGAAAATAAATTGCTGCAGTTTGTTTGTTCTATGCTGGAGAATAAAAATCCCCTCATAATTTTTTTTTTCCTCTGATAGGTGTTTTGCATGTTGGGGATCAGCTTTAGTGGTGTAGGAAGAGTGCTGCTAGCCTCTGCAAAAATCCTTCTTTGTAGGGACTGGATAGACATGTAATTTAGCCTTGGAGAGCATAATACAGAGCAAAGCTGCTATAGGAGCAGAGCAGGCACCAGATGGTGACCCCCGTTTCACATTCTGGTTCTGTGTCCTTGCTCCAGGAGGACTTAACTGCAATGGACTTTTCTGCTGGAAGAGTTTATGTCCTACACCTGCACCAGCTCCAGGAGGAAAGCTGATGCAGGAGGATGGTGGCCAACGAGACTTGCTCCATGCCTTTTCTCTGCTACCAGAGAGACAGGAGGAATAGGCATTAATGTATACCTCCTCACATGTACTCCAGTGTTGTCAGGCAGTTGTGTAGAAGAGCTTGTTAGGTCTTGATATGCCTTTTGTGATCACCTTGCACAGTAACTACTGAGATCTGGGTTTATAGAATTGATTATCCTTGCATGGACCCTGTTAAAAGACTTGTGTAATTTCTATTCTATTCTATTCTATTCTATTCTATTCTATTCTATTCTATTCTATTCTATTCTATTCTATTCTATTCT
>JANZLQ010000017.1:16916280-16933855 GCA_026212715.1 Elanus axillaris
GTTGCCCCAGTAAATTGTCCTTATCTCAACCCTCGAGGTTCCGGGTTTCTTTCCTTTTCCCTTTCTGGTTCTCCTCCTCATCCCACTGGAGGGGGCCGGGGGGAGTGAGCGAACGGCTGCGTGGGCCTTTGTTACCGGCTGGGCTGAAACCATGACACTATACTAGTGAACTAACAGCAGCCAGAGCCATTACTGAACTCAGTAATTTATTCTGCTGAAAAACATTCTCTGGCACAACTTTGATAAAGGCCAATTGATAGTCTTCCAGACAATTCCCATGCAAAGTTCAGGAGTTTGAACAGGCCAGGGACCACTCCTGATAGGTAGTTTGCAAGTGGCCATCTTGTTCTGGAAACTAAGAAAGTTTAATAGCATAGACTTGACTAGACCACACCAGCTGGCCTCTGGGCCAAGGAATGAGCCCTGGAAAGGTTCAGTTTATCAGTAGGGATGTTGCCAGTCATTTCCTGGGGCAGAGAGTGCTGTGATCTGTGTTCACAATGTGAAAAAAAAAGTTTCCTTGGCTCCAGAGTACAAATAATATAAGAACTGGGACCAAGGGTTTTGCTTTTTTATTTCTCCTGGTGCCATTATAACTGTTTTCCTTCAGAGAAACACTAAAAATACAATCATGGCAAAAAAAAGATGAGTTTATGTAGGACAGTTTATATAAATTTATGTATTTCCAGTTAAAAAAAAGGTACTTTCCTTTGTAGTAGTACATTTCAAGTGGTTTAATAATCTGGGTGGAACAATATATTTTACCTGGAATTACTTTTTTTACTGATTTAAACCTCAGTCCAACATTTAAAAACGGATTTCTGTAGTACCAGAAATATCCAGCCATTAATTCAGAAAAATGAATGTGCTTCTCAGTACAGCCTTATATACTTCAGAATAGGGGACAATACTGCAAAGCTGACTGATCTCCACAGATGACACTACTAGCCCTTGCCTTTGCGTAGGAGTGAGTGTTCAGCTCAGATGCCTCCACAATCTGGTACATGAAGGAGGTGGGAAGTGAGAGGGGGAAAGCAGAGGCTTTGGATGGGCTGGTGTGGGACATCAAACACTGTGCATTGTTAAAAATGGTAATTTTAATGAGTGCCGTGTGGTGTTGGTACCTTTCAAGATGATACTTTTTCTTCTGTAACTACACGTTACAGAAATCATAGGTTCATCAGATAGATCAAAGCAGAGGAGGAAGCAGTGATGCAACAGAACTGTAGGCATCTTCTGAAAAGATACCAAAGTGATGTCAACCAATATATTGAACAGTTTCCCAAGAAAACTAGCAGAATTTCAGTCCCTGTATCTTTGGATAAACAAAAATTTGAAGTTGAAGTGACATTTTAGTACCGATTGAATGTCTTTGAGCTTGCTTTGAATTGGCACCTTACTTGAACTTAAAGTTTAAATGCTTGGTAAACTCAATTAAGTGTCTAGGTGCCCTGTTATCCACTGGAGAGAAGCAGATGCCTTTTGGGTCTTCCAAAGGAGACTGTCTGCCTCCTTTTTTATTAACTTCTAGAGCATCACACTCAGATAGCAATGGTGAGCACTGGTCCTTAGTGAATATGGTTCTGTGCTCTGTAAAATCACTTTACCCTCTTACCACTGAAAAGAAAATAAAGGGAAACAGAACTAAACCTTTTCCTTTCAGTCCTTCTGTAATTTCTGACAGCTGCATAAGATAATTGTTATTGGGATGGAACATTAATACTAAACTCAAGAAGTTTTCAGGTTTTCAGGTGGTATAAACTCAGTATCTCTGCCGTATGTTTGAGGAAGAATGATGCACCTGAGGCACTTCTGATTCTGGACATCTGCTTTACAGTATGTTACATTCATAATAGCTCAGTCTAGCAGGGGTCACAAGCTCTTCAATTTCTACTAGTGCCTTAGGGTTCTTATTTGTAAAGTTCTTCAACTAAATTCTTTGTAAATGTTACACCAAAAAGCCTTTTTATAAACGTGTGTGTGTGTGTGTGTGTATGTATATGTATGTATGTACACTTAATGACTCTTCTGTTTACTAATTCTAAAATACAACCAAAATAACTTTTATTCCAAAAATAATAATAAGCAATTCTCTGAGTAAGAAAGCCAGTGTCAGCAGTTACTGTCCTGTCTGCCCTGGAGGGGATTCTCTGTCTTTAAGAATGAACTGAACTGCAATAAAATCAACACTTTCTTTCTGCAGGATGGATAGCTTCCTTTTATAGACTTTACACTACCTCCTGATGTCCTTAAAAGAAGTTTTGCATTCTAAAATACATGATTTAATTTAGCATCTGGAAAAAGTTTTATTGCATGTACATGGGAAATCGAAGTAATTGTTCAAGTTATTATACAATATATCTCACTGTAGCAGGTAGGCCAAATCTATGAATCTCTCTCCTTTTAGTCTAATTGCAAAATACCTTCTTTTTTTCCACACTTATCAGCCTTTTTATAATTAATATAGCTGGAATATTGCCCCAGTGTTTTCAAGACCATGCCATTTTCCATAGTCAAACAGAAATTTTGAAGGATAAATTAATAGGTTTGACCTGTACTATTAGGGCCATGTGCTTTGTCAAGGGATGGAAGTAAGAGAAAGGTGGGTGCTATGCCTTTTTTGTGGCTCCATCCCTGCATTTGCTGGACTATATGTGTGTTCAGAAAGGTAATAAGAAACATACAGCAACAATATTAACCACACTGAGTCACAGTTAAAATACCTGTGGAAGACGGTTAAGTGTGCTCCTGAATGGGGAGGTTGAAGGCATCTGCACAGCCATGGGGTTTTATCACACACCATATAGGAGCGTGATCTGTACTGGCTAATACTGATAGGTATTGGTCTTCCTTGTCCCTTTCAAAGGTCAGCCCACTTAAGAGTTACTGTGTCCACCTCAAGTGCTTTTTGCATGGGTAGACTGTTCCATACTATTCCAACATCAATTGCTCCTGCTTTTTTTTGAGGTGAGTCCCATTATTCTTTTCTATGACTGGGTACAATGTCATCAGCCTATGTTTCACTCTGTCTCTGTTTTCCCTCAGGTTTTTTTCTCCCTGAATGTTTTTATCCATCTTGGGGTTTGCTGATTTGTTTGTTTGGTTGGTTTGGTTTGTTTTGTGTGGTGTGGGCTTTTTTGAATGTGTATGTGTTTTCTTTTACTTGTTTTACTATTTTGATCACTTAATATTTTGATCTTTTATTTTTATTTTCCTTCTCCCCTTCTGTGTCCCTTCTTTTTTCTCCCCATGCTTTTTCCTGTTTTATGTGCCTTGCTCCCTTTCCATATATCTTTCCTATATCTTTGCTCTAAAAAGGCCACCTAAGGTTGCACTGCCGTGGTACAGTCTCCCTGGCTTACCTTGGAATGAGACAATATTTTCCCTGTGCTCTGAGGTCTGTGGTTCAAAAACACTCTCTTTTGCCCATCTAATGGGGTAAGAACCGCTCTATCCATAGCAGACTATTTCTCCCTTGAGTATTTTTTTTCTGTGTGATCTTCTGAGAACTCTAACACTGGATGTAGTCAAAGAGAATGATAGCATTTATTAAAAATGGTTTAAAAGGCAGAAATCATGTACCACAGAAACATGCCATAAAAATGAAACATACAGAAAAAGGTTCTTTTAAGATGCTGTTTGTAGTCCTGGAAACATGGTTACTGAGGAAGATGATATAAGGTATAGAAACACCCATTCTTAGAAATCACAGCTGGCCTTCTACCTCAGGAGCTGACACAGTTAGAAAGAGACCAAGAACAACTTCCCTCATCCTTCCAGCTGTTTCTTTCCGTAGGAATGATTCTCTCTTCTGTTTTACTGAGCCCACCATTCTGAGCTCATACTCATTGATAATGTATGCCCTCTTTTAATATCTAGAAATTTTATATGCACTTCATTGATTTCTTGATTTCTTTAGTGTCTAATTTCAGGCAGAAAGCACTCCTGCCTTTAAGTATTCACGAGTAGATGTTTTTATCCAACATTTCTCTTTTCCATCCATACTGTGAAGCACCCTGGGCGGCAGTGGTTGATTTAATAGCTCACCACACCCCAGAGCCAGTTGCATTTTGATTGCTCTGTGTGTTATCTGATTGTTGGACACCTTGTGATCCTTTCCGATCACAGACACTTTATCAATAACATAGCAGTCATGCTAAACCTCCACACAAGTACAGAGGAGTAAAACATAGTAAATACACCAGAAGCATGATTTTAGCAGCAAGGCATCCATTTTTCACCCTTGTGAGCAAGGTAAAATTGTAACCTCTGTGTTAAGAGACTGAATTAATACATAGCTATTTGTTCGCAATTTTTAATGCAAGTTATTGCTGTACAGTCTCCTCTTTTTCTTCCCTTTTCTTTTCAAAACAATCACTAGATTTTTTCCCCCTCTCTCTCTCCTTTTTTTTTTTTTTTGTTGTTGTTGTTAAATACCTTGATAGGCTACTGGTAATCTACCACTAATCCTTTCTCCTCAGTACATGCATAAAGAAATAAAAGATGCCAGTTTGTGGCTTAGCTGCATTCAGGAAAACTTCCGTATTGCTGCCAAGAACTGCCATCTGCCACCTACAAGCGCAGGTGCCAGGGAGTCTCCTCTGCACACAAAGCATAATAATATAACACAAAGGACCAATGTGCACTAATAATTGCTAAACACACAGAAAGAGGGGCCAGAACATTTTTATGAAAGTTTACTTAGTCTGTGGAGATTTGCATACAGATGGCTAGGTCAGGGTGCTGTGTATGCCGCCTGGGCCACTGTGGGGTAGGGCTGCCTTCAAGCAGCCTTTATAAGCACACACGGCTTTTACTATAGCATAGTGTTGTGGAGAGACCTCATTCTGCACACACTGAATAGTCATTCAAGTAGCTTGCTTTGAAATGAGAAAAGACCTTGGATAGGGGGGAAAAAAAGCAAATTCTTTTCTTTGTGAGACAGAGGAGGAGTGTTGGGAAAGAGGCCAGAGGACTTAAAGAATGTGGGTTAGCAACCAGGAATTAGAGGAAAGTTTCTGTGGAGACACACAATTAGATACGTGGCATTCACCCCTCTCCTTCTAGTGGGCAACAAGAGCAAGAACATTTCAAAGGGTTCATCATCTGCATGAAACAAGGATAGGGGGAAGAAAAAGCACCCTAATTTTTAAAGTATAAAGAAAAGTGTAACTGTCTTAAAATAAAACAAACCCAAAGGTTAAGCAGCAAGAAATTTCCCTTCAGCTAAGAGTGTGAAGACACAAACTCTGAATTTAGTGCATTTCCTTTGTGTATGTGTAGATCTGAAAGTGTACATATGTGTGCATACATACACATGTAGGTGCCTTCTAATATATTTGGATACTTTAAATTTGAAAACACTGCTATAGGAGTTTGTCATGAATTTATGGAAGACCGTTTTTTTTCCTAGAAAACATCTGGGACTTACTGACCACAATATCCAGAAAGATGCTACCTTGTATAGAATACTTATGGCAGGTGTCAATATTTAGTTAGGACTATAGTAGGTACCTTTACAAACATCACATGTGAATAGAGGGTGATTTTAAAAGCTGCTCATCTTTTATGGATTTTCAAGTATGACAAACTATAAGTTTTGCCTTTGCAGCAGTTCACTATCCTAGGTGTGTGGTTCAGTTTTTTCCTTGGTGATTTCATCAACACCTGTGAAGCAGTTCCTGATTCTGAAAGAAAAGAGGATTAGTTGTCTGGGCTGTTCACTGTCTCATTGAAAAAAAATTAAAAATTCATTCTCTTCCTGTCCCTTTTCAGAGATTCTTGAGGAAAATATAATTATTGTACCCACCTTATTTCATTGCATCTTTAAATGGTTTTTTATAGATCATTTTAGAAAATAGTAATACAGCTCCAAAAGATACTGCAATTAGCTCAGTGTGTCTAGAGGAGAAAATCACACAAACTTGTATTTTCAAAACTATGTATAGATTCATGAAGTATAGAATTTGAGTACTTTGCAGTCAAAGGATTCAAAAGCCTTGCAAAAGCCCTTTGAGGTAAAAATATATAAAACATGATTTAGAGGAAAAGAGCAACGGATAGGTTTGCCCAAGGTCACAGAGGAAGTCTAAGAGAGGTAAGAATTGAATCCAAGTCCTCTGAGTACCAAGGCAATTCTGTATCCATTATCAGTCATCCTACTTCGAGAGTGCTAATTGATTTTGACTGCTTAGCATGAGCTCTTTAAAGGGGCCTGATTTTCAGGGCTGTTTGTCTCCTGCAGAATGTGGGGCTGAGGTCTAGGGCAGGATGAAAAGGGCATCAGCGGAGAGGTTTCTCCAGAGTTTTGATCACCGCAGGGGTGGGTGGGTGCTTCGCCCCTGCCTCCCCTTGCGCTCACCTTGTGGCTACCTAGCGCGTTTCTTTGGCCTTTGCACTCACCAGCTTCTCCTGGGGCAAGGCGTAGAGCTTGGAGTGATCATTTCACCAGTATGCCTTCAGTAGCCTGGCGCTTGAGATTGGCATTGCTGCCCTTAATACTGGTTTTGTCACAAGCATTACTTCCTTTAGGCTTCCAAAAGCTAGCAGTAGTGGAAACTGTAATCATACGGGGGACTGCAGGGAGGAGGGAGACAGTCTTCTGTCTCAAACACTTTGTCTTATTTTGTACATCATGCTAAGGCTTCCCTGAGACTACACTTGGTTACCGGGTTAGTGTGTCCAACCTTTGAAATCAATAAATCATCTGTCACCTGCATAAAATTGCAACTTTAAAAGGCAAAATAAACCTGAAATATTTATACGTGCTAAACCCACCAATACTTTAATTTTCTTATTTGCCTGGTGTATGGGATTTTCATTTGACCAGCATTCATGACATTGTGCTTTCTTAAGCCATTGTGCCTCCACAGCAAGTCATACCATCCTTTCCCAAAGCAAACCCTCCACCTCTCCCCTCTCAGCACTGGAATTCCCCTTTCATGACACTTCATGTACAATTAGGGTGTAGAGGTAGATCCAGCAGAGAAACCAAGTGGGAGGTCTCCGATAACACAGCAGCAGTCTGCAGCTGCTCACCAGGTATGTTCTAGCAGTTGATTTAGGATCTAACACAGTGGATGCCAAGCTGGAGCCTGAGTTACACATTTAACTTGATCTTTTCTTTGAACATGTGGTCCCTTTTGTACAGGGCTGCCTTATAAATCCTAGCTAGAACAAGGATGGGTGCAACTGCAGAGATTTTTGGGGAGCCATATGCTTAAGTGGCCTATACCTATTCTTAAATTTAAGATTTATAATGCATTTCATAAGCCTTCTGGGCAAATTAGGAAAAAAATAATAAGTTAGCAATGGATAGAATCCAAGTTCCTAAATACCAAACACTGCAAAATTTCCATATAAATTATCCCTTCAGGAGCTGGGTTTTGCTTTGAATGCCTTCTTGGTCTATGAGGTCTGAAATTATGCCAGTCTGAGGGAGTTCCAGATATTTTCCATAAAAGCTGCTTTCCAAAATCTTTCAAAGCAATCACGGGATCTCCAAGAATGTCCTAACCACTGTCCTCCTGACCAGGAGGAAGACAGTGGTTGGGGGAGTGCCCAGGAGGAGTGTCCTCCCCCATAACAGTACATCCGAGTTGCTTTGGTCCACTGCAATGTCTTTAGCAGCTATCAGAGAGCTAATGTGGAAATTATTTTAAAGCAACTGTTTATCACAAGTGATTAAATGCATTAAAAATTTTAAGACTCAGCTCTCCCAAAATTTTTATGTCACTGGTAAAATGTAGAAACAGTAGCTAAACTTTGAGGCTCAGAGCTTAGAAATTAAATCACTGAGATTGAAATGAAATTAAATGAAAGCTTCTGTTCATTGTCTCTAAGTGAAACCTTGAGCTCACTCAAAGCAGTAAGGTGGCCACTGACAGCTACAGCATTAGAATTTCTACTTCTGTGTTCTGTTCTCTTCCTCTAAAGCAGAAATAACATAACTTTCTTACTTCAGGATAGATGCATTAACATTTAGGAGATATTCCTATACAGCTGAGTGCTTGCTCTCCTAGCTTCTTTGGAAAAATGCCTGCTTTCTTTTTTTGGTTTAATGTAGAAAGGTTATGGTAATTCTTAGTCTGTATATACACTTCCCAGTTCAGAGCATCTTTTGATGTCATCTGTTGATGTTGAATTTGGTCTAATCCTCCCAATGGAAGAATAGTGTAAAACCAAATTTTCTTGGGGATGACTTGCACTGAGTTCACAAAATATTCTTGAATTCATCAAAATAGATATTTAAAGCGTACATACTTGCTTCTTAAAATGCAGTTAGCACAAAATGTTTAACAAATACAGGAGAAAGCTTTATTTATCTAACTTTTTTTACATCCTAAGGAAATTATGTTATAGATAAATAATTTTCTTGAACAAAGTATAGGACATATCTAAAGAGCATTTAATACCTGAGTCAAGATGTATTACATTTTCACTTCCTCTCTATTCCATAAATTTCCTCCAAACTTCCTTTTTGATCTATAAATCTGCAATTCTCAAAGAGGAATTACGTGAGAAATGCTAATTTGGAATACATACTTATAATAAGTTGGCCCATCCAACTATATAGATATTTATTTGGAAGGTATTTCTAATAAGGAGTCTTTAAAAGAAATCCCACAGGCACATAACCACTAATGGGCACTACTTGTATGTGAGCATGTATGGATCTGAAAGCAATGGGTCAGTAGAATGGATTAGTCCTTTAAAGTAAATATATAGACTGCCTCTAAATAGCAATCATTTATAGCTGAAAGGCAAAGGTATGTTTGGGTTCTAACAGTACTGGTTCAAGGGTAATCTGAATGCATTATTACCCTCTGATAAGTCATGCCCCTTTTCTCATATGAAAAATTTATGCTCTGCTACTTTTCAGTTACAAATATGACTTGGAAAACACCTTTCTCTCTTGCAGTAGGCAAGCACAGATGCAGTTGTCTACAAAATGTGCGTGAAATACTGAATAACATCTGGGAGATGTGAAGATGCAGTCCTCATCTGAATTTGGCAGATCTTTTTTCAGCTGTCTTAGAAATAAAAAAATGAGTTTATCAACCAAGTGATAACAAAAGCATGTTAAATTTGTTATGTTTTTGAGATTTCCATATCAAAGGGCTGTTTTTTAATTAGCCAAGGATCCAGAACCAGCTCCCTTGGACCTAGATCTTTAACTGATATACAGGATTTTCTGAAGGAGAACAGGTCACTTGGAGATGTAGAAAGGATGAGGTTCAAGGTCATTTACAGAAATATTAGGAAATGGTATGAGACTTCAGTATCACAAGTTGCCAGAAAACAAGAAGACAGTGAAGGAAGAACTACAGATCTCCCACTCTTTTCCTAAATGGTATCTGGGTTTTTACATCTAAATCTATTCCCTCTTTTCCTGGACAACTGGTTCTAACTTGAAACAGCTTCCAAATAACCACGGAGGCAATGCAATACTCGGAGGTAACTGAATATTTTTTTAAATGCTTTGGTTGCACTAATTTTCCTTAGCTGTGGGAGTGAGAAGGAGAACTGAAGTTTATACTGGAGCAATTTCTTCATGTAAGGCAATTAAAACAGCTTTGAAGAGGCAGAGTAACATGAAAAGCTTTGGTGGCCCTAGGCATGTCGTTTAGGGCCACACTTTTAAATACATTTGCCTAAATATGGATTGAGGTGCCTAATTTTAGTAAGTGAAGTTTTTAATTCTACCTTCTCATTATCTTGCAAAAAGAGCAGACCACAGTGTGGGTCCACCTCAGAAGTAAAAAGGACCATAGAAATATGATCTATTGATATGGTAGGACACTACATTCATTTTTTAAAATGCACCTTCTCAGGCCTCCTCTTTCCTATTATTATGGCAAAATATCTACAATCAAAGCAATGACTTTTTCATACATTTGAAACATTACAGAGTGAAAACAGCAAAAGAGGCCTAGTTACTTGATAAAATAAGCTAGGTAACTCCTTTTAAAGACTGCAGCAAACTTCTCTGAAGCCATTAAGCAGCTTTTCCATTGACTGCAGTGGGCACTTGATCAGGCATTTATGTTATAGGAAGAATTAGTATCATCCTTAAGGAAACATATTCCACAGATTTGTTTTCCTGTAGTGGATGCATCTTCTTTTCTCAAATTACAAAGAGCTTGTCATGAATTATTTTTTCTGCTTCATATAGACAATGTCTACCTGCAAAGGTGACTAAAAGAATAACCATGGAGATGCCAATTTTACGGTAATTAAAAAAAGTAAAAAAGCAACTTTGCTAATCAGCAAACCCTTTGATCTGGTTAACCCTAAAGGTCAAAATACCCTGACCTCATCAATGTTCTTGCTCTAATGTTGCCCTGCTTGGATCATTTCTTCCATTGTTTTATTCATCCCATATTAACTTCAAAACGAAGCTGCAGTGTTCCTGTGTACCTAGCAAATCTTCCTGATCTTACAATGAGGTGAAGGCCCATTGTTTCACTCCAAATCAGTTACCATTGTGCCCATTCAGCAAAATCGTTCATTTCCCCAGTCTAATGACTACATCCTATTCGAGGCTGTAAGCATTTTGTCATTCTGACCGCAGAGGCTATTTAAGCCCTTTGATCTTACCTGTTATTGCCCCACTCTTCAGCTGCTGAGCTGACAAAATAGGCACTGTTTTAGCTACAAGCATAAGTGACTGCATTCCCATTTGCAAGACATATATGGGAATGGAAGAATATGAATGTGTTGAAAGAAACGCCTCAAATCTTTAGTTTTACAGTAATGTGTGTAACTTGTGGTGAGCTGGATTTTTGAAACATGCTGCATCTTAGCCCCTGTTGAAGAGGGAGGTTATTGTTTCCCCTTGATGTCAAGGAGAGTTTCAGCTTTCATTTCAGTGGAGCAGAACTGAGGCAAATCCTTCCGTGCTTCCAGAAATGACACCCTAATTTTAGAAAGGCTCTCATGAGGGTTCATGCCTTTTCAGAAGTGTTTTCCAGGGGGAAGAAGGATGAGATGAGCCAGAGGCAGTATCGCCAGAAGCCTCCATAAACTAGAGAATTTGCGGTAGAAGTGGGCAGCTCTCGTCCCCTCCCCTCACTCATTTGTAGCCTCCACAAGTTAACTGGAAGAAGAGCAATTGCTTAGAGGAGATTTTTCTGGTGACAGTGGATTAAAACAAGAAAACAAGGACCTGTGCCTTGTAGGTCTTGAATGTGTAAGGTAGGAAAAGTGTGATACAGGACAATACAAATCTGTGCAATAATGTTCCTATAGGCTGGCCCTTAATTGGTAAAAAAATATGAATAATTATGGATAATTGAAAATTACTATAAGATGTATATCACTATTTGGGATGGGTGGAGAAGGAAATTACTTTCCAATTATTATTGTTTAAAAGTAGTAATACTGTTTAAAACTCTTCCCTCCCTCCCCCCACTACAGTTGACTCTTCCCAAGCCAGATTTTTACTTCTTCCCAGGTTACAGCAGAACTGTAAAAAGGTCATCATGCCTCACAGTTTTGTACAGACTTCTCTTTTCCAAAGACATGAACTCAGATCACAGTTTGGTAGTCTGAGGAAAAATAAATTAATTCCTGGTAGAAGACAAGGTCCCTCTCCTCAAGCCAAACACATCTGTCTTTTTTCTCCTTGTAGCACAGTTTTCTGCTTAGAAAAATTCCCCTTGCCAGTCAGATTGGGAAAGTGGTACTAGAAGATGTGCCATTATACTGCTGGATCTTTTCTTCCTGAAGTGGAAACTTACCTTTAAAAAGTAGCAATTTAAGAACTAACCAGTGCATTGCAGAATTATCAATTGCCTTTGGCTCTTAGCACAGGAGGACCTGTTGACCATAAGGAAAGTACTTTTATTTCAGTAAAGCAATAGATGGATGGTTCTAGTACAAATCTCATTTTTTTAATAGGACAGGATGACGTTAAAAAAAAATCCTTATTTTTGTCAGAAAAAGATTCAACTGCTAAACTTCAAGTGCATGAGGCACTGGAACATTTTGCCTCGATAGGTATTCTAGCTGAGGTGCATGATTCAGAAAGTAGTCTAATGACATAAAGGAGCAAGAATTACAATTCCTATGAAGCTCCTTGGTAGCTCATAAAAATTCATAAATGCTGACTCAATTGAAAAAAATTTTTGTATTTCCAGATAATAACAAATGCCACTGGAGAAAGGACAATCTGAAATGATGAGCTATCTTTTGCATTTATAATGCAGATGTTTGAGTTTTTTTCCCAGACGGAAGGTCCAGAATTCAGCAATGTAAGAGCTACCCATGTGTTTCAGGATTTTGTATGGTACTTTTTTTCCTGATTTCTGATCAGAAGTTACATTGACATGTACTAATTTCTACAGGAAAGAGCTTTGCTCACTTATTATACTTTTGAAAGGAGAGGATTTATAATAGATACAAGTTGTAATAATAAGAGAAAGCTAATGTGATCTATTTATTTGTTAGACAGTTAAATTATTCATGGCTTTAGTCCCAGAAAATATTACTAGCGCTGTCCATCTAACCTACATTGCTGCTGTGACTAAGATATTGAGAACTAAGATACTAAGAACTGCTAATCAAACCTATGTTTTATGCTTAAAATTGCTTCAATTCACAGATGCTTTTATAAGAAGTGATTGCTTTATGTTGGAGGATCACACAGGGGGGACCAGAGGATTTATGACCAGAGGGACCTCAATCTTCTTTTCAAAATATATTTTAAAAGAGATCCATTTTTAAATTTTTAACATTTTTGGCCAATAGCCCTGTACAACCATTTACCTCATAACTTTCTGGTAAAAGTATGGCAAATCTTTTGCCTATTCTAATGGTGACTGTAAGGTTTGAATTAATAATAACAGGCTGTGGTCCAGAATCATAGCCCTTAGCTATGGCTGCTAATAGTAAATCAGATGGACCAAAATAAAAGCTGCTGCATATCCTGCTTCCTATGCTAAGTACCCCAGCAAGGTATATCAGTCTGAAATGCAGGGGAAACAAGTTACATATGGACCATGCTAGAGAACATGGAAGAACAAATTTGTAAGTCTATTTCAATAAGAAAATCTCACAATTGCTGTTTGCTAAAACCATGCTTCCACTATGGCATTTGCTTCTATTTGGAAGCATGAGTTTGAAATGAATTTCTAAAATCTACTCAATGGTATTTGACTACTGTTAGAGACAGAAAAATACCAAACTTGTTATTCAAAGGTTCTTTTGGTGCTATTTGCTACTATCACTATTAAATGACTATCATAGTATTTACAGTGTGGTGGTATGCCTGATTCCTCAGATGCAAGTATACGACCTACATCTGCTAGATATCCTGGAAATGTGTAGATAAACACAGCTTCTATCCCAGAGTGACTATGATTTGGTTTTGTCATTAATATCTTAGTACTGTTTAACATCATGCAATTTTCAAACACAACAATAAATTCATATACCAATGAAGTGAGAGAATTTAAAGTGCCATTTGAGTTTAAAAGGATGCATATACCAAACTTGTAGAGAGGAGGTGAGATCCTCAGCGATAAATCAGAAAACATTTAGAGAAGGCTTGTGAGGTTTTAAAGTTGCTTTGTCCAGATTGGGAAGGCCAGCATAGCCCCTGGCTGGCAGGATGGTAGGAGGCTTTGGATTTTGAAGGTTCAGCTCTGTGGAACAGCTCTGGGACAGGCACCCATAATATTGACAGCTACTTATTGTCTCAAAAAAAAAAAAAAAAAAAGCATTTCTTTTGATGGGTTTAGAGTGTCAGTTAGAAAGGGTATAACAGTACTCAGTTATATTTGGGAAAAAAGCTAAAAACTTGCAGCAACTTCACATGTGGTGCTGCTAAAAGGGAGCAGAAGAATGTGACTTATTTTAACTTAAACCAGAAAAAGGTAATTTTATTAAACTAGTATATTTTCCTCTAACATGAAAATGTCTCTGTGATTTGAGACTAGAAAATTTTAAAACAGAAAGTTTAGTTTGCTAAGTCTGTCTTGCACAAGGTAAGTTAAGTGCTCAGAACTTATTTAAATTTGAAAGGTATCCTCCATAATAACAGCCCCTTGCCAATGAATCTGTTTTTAAGATTTACATTATGAATACAATTAAATTTATGCAAAAAGGTAACCTATGTACCATGGTGCTAAAGTTTAATACAGTTCCCCAGACAAAGAGATTACGCAAGACATTGTATAGGGAAACCCAAATATTCTGGACTTGTTTATCACAGCCAAGAAATTCTGCAGAAAAATGGCAGGAATCCTCTAGGGGGTCATTGGAAGCAGCCCCCCATTCCCACCCCTCCCAATAGTTAAAAAAAGGTGGGTCATGGAAAAGGTGGGACAGGAATAACTCTAAAGGGACTGGGATAGGATTTAGTTTGATTTGGTGACTGGAAATACCTGATAAAAAGACATTTTATGTATACATGCATAATTAACCTTTTCTTTCTGTCTGGAAGAGATTTGAGAGATCATTATTTGGAATTTCAATGGTTTTGAAAATAGTGCATTTGTCACAAGGGAGGTAGGGACCCTGAAAATTTGTGGGGATAAAGTCTGTTCAAGTTAAGTGAAGGAACAAGCAAATAGATGATTGTTTACAAAGATCTGACGTAACTATTGTGTCCTAAGCAAAACCTGCATGGCAGAGCTGAGGAGAAGACAAGGTAGGAGCAGAGATGCCTGGAGATACACTAAATAATAAAACAGTCCATGAACTGATCTGGCCCTGAGGCTAATCTGGGCATGGCACAGTTCTTACCCGTACAGCTAAACTCTCATATCTTCTCAAAATATGTTGACTGTAGCAAAGTTTTCTATTGGGAACAGTCCCTGGGCCATGCTAACTCCTGAACTATAGCTCAGTGTTGGCTGGGAGAATACTAGTTGTCACAACCTAAACTATAGAGATATGGACTGCTGCAGACCTGCACCCTGGTCTTGCTAAATTTACTAGCGTAGGCACAGCTGGTGAGCGCAGTCAATGGCCTACAGAAAATTTCAGGTACCCCTCAAACAGCTGCTGGCCACAAAATGGGCTTTGAAATTTGATAAGTAGTTTGTACTTTGATTCCCTGGTGTGTGCAAGGAAAGAAGGCTCTGCACATCAGTGCTAAAAAACAGGACTGCATTAAAGAAACACTTCACCATATCCCCAGTTTCCTTTTGTGTGTGAAAAACCCAACAGAAATCAACTTTTCATTAGTTATGATGGGAGCAGGGTATCATACAGAACTGTATGGTTGGACAGGAGCCACGTGGAAGTACTGTATTCTGTGATCAGGGATCTGTGCATGCTGTCCAAAACAGCAGCATTTTCATGACTTTTTGTAATGAAATTTTGCATATAATTTCTGTTCACTAGCTTGTTGACAGCATTATTTTCCAGGTTTCTGTTCCCACTGAATATTTCGTGTTTCTGATTCTTTTCCTTGAGAAGTGCTAACATGTATTTATCAGAGTCACTCATTTTTGTTAGTCTCTGTAGGTCTTGTGCATCATTCCCCTGTGCTAATGTGTAAGTCCTAATGTGAAATCAGTCATGAATCTATCAACATGCTGTTTCCTTTTTGTTTGAGAGCATTAATGAAGATTTTTAATGACACAGTAGCTAAGACCAGTCCTTGCCAGGTGTCACTAAAAAGCTTCCCTCCAATTGGCTATCATTTTTTATTTTCTTTTTAACTGCACACATGAATCATCTTATATATTGCAGTTTTGTTTCAAAAGCACCAAGGAAATCTGTTTTATTTTTTTATTTGTCTATATATGTATACTTCTTTCTCCTGTAGCAAGTACAGATTTGTGTATCTATTCTTTGAAAGAGCTTCACGGAAAGACTATTTTGTTTATCCAGAAAACCAGATTAATCACAGTGGGGAAAATCCTATATTAATTGTAAAAATATTTATACCACCTTTTCTTAATAAATATCTCTTGATTCTTTATAATACCTTTGTCTGCCTTGTACATTCAAGTCAATTGTCAATTTTTTTAAATACATTTTTGTCTTTCAATAAAAATACCACTCTAGGTAAGAACCCAAGCAAAATAAATCACTAATCCTACTGTGATGTAGCTTGTCTGTAGTTTACAGCATAGAAGCTCTGAGCAAAGCAGAAAACTGGACCAGACTACTGCTGTTGTGTAGATTGAACTGAAACTAAACCTGGATCCAGCTTATGTCTCTGAAGTTAGGTATGCAACAAAGTTCTGCTTGGCTGATGGAAGTCAACCCATTAAAATTTAAGTGGTACTGGCTGAGCTGTACAGAACAGACTTGGAACCGAGGAAGTGAACCTCCACCTCTGCATGGTGGCATCCATTTGTTTTGGAACAAAACCTCTATACATGCAATACTGTGCAAGTCATTTGGAAAAAATTGTCAAACTGTCCCATGGGGGCATTTCTTATTTGCATCTTCATCTACAAAAGATGTGTATTGCAAGGATTTTGACACTATGCTCAACTAGTCATTGGCCAGGATCAGAATAAGGTACGTACCGTGACATGATATTTTTCAGGCATTCACTCTGCATCCAAAGACAGTGCTCCTTCCTTCTTGAGACTATTTGTAGCCTCACTCACACTTTCTAGCATGGGTGGTAGCTTCAAGCCACAGGCCTCATTTCTAGGGCATTTTGTGTGCCACCTATTGTGGCATGTTTTACACAGGTACAGAATTATAAGTCAGTGTGAAGTACAACTCAAACTGAATGACAGCATCAGCTCATTTAAAGCAGACCTTACACTATGTAGGAAAGATACAGACAAGGTGCAGAGGCAGAGGGAGGAAGTCCCATTAAGAACAGCACATACTCATGTAATCTTAGTCTTTTTAGACTAAAAGTGTACTTAAAATAGGCTAAAAATAATGTGTGATAATGATCAATTTCAGTATTTTTTGTACTGAGTGAAACATTTCTATGTAAAAAATCACATTGATGTTAATGAGACTTTTGTAGAGGGCCAAACCCAAAGCCCATTCAAAGCCATTAGAACATTACCACTGATTTAATTTGCAGAGGACAAGGCACTACTCAGTGTGAAGATGTGTGGTAAAATCCAGCTTTGTTATCAGACTAAGATTTCTGTCTAAAAGCTGTAAGGACAACAATTCTAAAATATGCTGGTGTCAGCTACTTGCCTCCCCAACTAAATGCACACAAGTAAATAGCCAGGTAAGCAGCCTTTGCATATGGTTATGATCAACACTTCTATAAATATTTGTCAAATTATTTTTGTTTTTATTTAAAATATGTTTATAACATATACACTATACTAAAATGTTGTATACAAGTGCAGTGTCTTGATTTTTTCCCCTTTCTATATGTGTGAAAGAAAATAGATCAGTTTTATTAATGATATGGTATTGCAGTGTTCATTGCTTGAGAACACTGAATTACTTCAAGACTTTGGTCTTCTGATCTGCCATACAGATATAGAAATGAATGAAACCCTTCCTTCCTTCCTTGCTTCCTTGCTTTCTTCCCTCCCTTCTTCCTTCCTCCCTTCTTTCTTCCCTCCCTCCCTGCCCCCACTCCCTCCAGTTTATATACTGGATGTGACATCCCATGGTATGGAATACC
>JANZLQ010000017.1:16933955-17033368 GCA_026212715.1 Elanus axillaris
CCCTTCTATTCTTCTCCCCCCCTTCCTTTCCTCCTTTTCTCCCTCCCTTTCTCTATTCTTTTCATTAATTTCTCAAATTGTTTGGTTTTCAAGTGTTGCTTTTACTTTTTGTTAAAGTATCCACATTGATTCGATACAACTGCATAAAAATGTATTTTTGAATGGAGGCATCTTAACATCACTATATATTGTTTTAACCTTAAGTTTAAGGTTGACTGCTATGAAAACTTCTACTGCAGCTTTTCTGACATAGCATTATAGCATAATAGCTTTAGGAACTGACTTTTAATAGTGAAATGGAAAGAGTAATCTCAGTAAGGTTAAAGTGTTGCAAAAATTTCATGCTTTAATGGTCAATTACAGACTAATGAAATCTTATCTCCAGATATGTGAGCCATGTTGTAAGGCTCACATGTACCAAGCTTTGTCACTAATTACCATTTCACTGTTTTACATAATTACACTGAATAGTATAGGCTGGGTCTACCAGAAATAGTTTAATGGCTTAGTATCCCTTGGCATAATTAGCATCATAGGTTCTTATTTCTTTGGTGCTTGCGGGCATAACACTGTCTATTGCAGCTGTGGTAGTAAGTAAGAATGGCCATTTCTATAGGGTATGCAATATTCTAAAATGACTATATATTTGCTCAAGTGGTTTTATGAACAGGTTGCAGGTATTGTGTGTTGCATGTGTACTTTAAAATAAATTACTCTAATTCTTAAGATAAATTATTGCATACTGCATAGTGTCTTGATTTCAAATGTGTTTAACTCACAGTCATTTCCTCAGAAATTTACAAAGTCTTTAGCACATCTCTTATTTTCTTACTGCTTTGTTACCAGTGCAAGATCTGATAGCACTGATGTTCGATACAGCTAAATGTGTAAAACATACTTTATTGAGTCAGAGCCTAGGGGAAATGGAAGTAGTCACAGCAGCTGTAACCTTTGAAGAAGAGCAGGTCTTTCCTGACTTAGAAATACAAAACTGCTTCATTCATTACAGATAATTCAAGGAAGCTGCTGGGAGGCAAGAGACCAAGATCTTCTGAAGACTAAGAGCGTACAAAAAGATCAAGAGTTGCCTCAGAGCTTTTATAGCCAAAGAGGTGTATAAGTAATTACCCTTGTGGTGAAAGCCAGGCTACCTATAATTTAAAATTAAGGACTGTTTACCAGGTGCTTCTCTACTTACAGTTTGCCACTTACAACCTCTGTGATTTAATATCTTTAATGTTTAAAGCATATCCTTCAAACCTTGCCGTGAGCAGGACCAAAATGCTCAACATCTGATACAGCAAATTCCTCACAGAATTGGGTTAACTTGCTGAAATTAAATATTTTATCTTCTGCCAGTCACATCATGTGAATACTGTCAAGAGTGAAAATAGGACTTCCTATCCCAGGATATTGCAATCTGAACACAAACTTCTAGTCCCCTTGTTACACAAATGCCAAGCGATCCAAGTGTCGCTCAGAGCACTCATAGCTTACCCTTTTGTGGGGCAGGCACATGGAACATGGGATGGGATGAAGCAGAACACAATATGCCTGTTTTGTAAGAGTTGTGCTTTTCTGTCCAAGGTCTGAAGTCTGAGTGTGTCGGAGAAATTTGCAGACAAGTTTACCAATGTTAGGGAGGTAAGGAAGTATTTTCTTGCAAAACTTGCAACTGAGATAAGGGTGACTGATTTTCAGGTTTACAAATAGGAAACAGCCATTTCATTCCCAGACACTTCAATATGAAAAAAGACACCATTTGTGCCAGTGAATGGATCTGCTTAAAGTTTTGCCAGATCACACAGGAGATGTGCAAGAGAGCCAGAAATTGTGACTTAGAGCTGTTGTATCTTACTGCAGTGTACTTTCATAAACATTGGTCATTCTAGATCAGTCTAAAAGCCTTTCTTTCTTCTGCAGAGATCAAAAATGGTTGTCCTGGAAAAAGTTTAAGGAACAGAATAAGCAGATAGTGGTATTTCCTCAGGATATTCTTCCACCCTCTGTCACTTTGATAGTCAGGAGCTTCTGAAGGCAAAAACTTGGGGATTCTGTATGTGTGTGTGTAGTGATCACCCCTGAAAGATTTTTTTTTCCCATTCAGTTTTACTTTAAAACATCATGTGATTTATTTAATATACATTGTGCACCCTGTTCAAAGGAGATACAAACTCATTTATGAAATACTTCAAGAAATATTTCATTTTGGTTGTTGGGATGCCTAGTTCTTCTTTTAGAAGAAACACAGCAGAAAAACTGTGACCTTGTACAACTACTCTGGATTTTCAGGCCTCCATCATGTTCCCTGTTTAGTTCTCTCTTTTTTTCAGACGGAAGAGCTCTAGGCCATTTAATCATTCTTTTATGTAACCAATTTATCTACTAAACCATCCAGTTTCTCAGAATGTGCTCTATCTGTTCCTTGTTACATACAGTGTTTTTTCTTCCTTTTTTATTTTCTGCCTCATGAAAAGGGTATAATTTTGGACAAAGTGGGATCTTATAATGTACCAGGGGATGCTTCATAATATTATACTGCACGGATAGCTGTAGCAGTGTGAACAGCTGTATTTGACCAGTGCTGTATTAATGCACTAATGTGATATGAAGGTAATGTTCATACTATGTCAGTAACAGCAAATGCAAATGGACCATTAAGAATATGACTCACAGTTACTGATGTGATAAGCTGTTGATTTTTTCATGAGTACACCAAAGCTGTTAACAGCTGCTTAGCTTACCTTCAGCCTCAACTGCTGGACTACTAGCTTTTCAAGAAGCAGAACATACAAAACCAAATGGGAAGTACACCCATTTCCACCCAGATTGCCAGGGATTCCTTTGGTAAGGCAGCTCTAATATTCCCTATTTTAAAAACTAACCTGGGCAATCTTGAGCAAATCATTCACAAGACTTGAATATGTCTCATTTTTCTCACTGGAGTTTTTGGGAGTAGTCTAAACACAGGCAGCAACACTGAGACAAGCCTTACCAGAAGGTATATTATGAAGAAACAGCTGCCTTTTTAAACCCTTCTCAGAAACACAGCCTCACTGGCCACATTTGGGGCTATCATTTATCAGGATTCTCCTGATCATATTATCTTTTTCTGTACAGAAAATATTTGTCTTGCCAGTTCCATGAAATTCTCCAGAAGTCCTAGCTAACTGTCTGCTGCACCTATTCTGTTATTTATTGGTATTAAGCCTGGTGTACCCAGGACATGGCTCTTGTTACCTAGAGATAACAGATTCATTGCCCACATGTTGTGCAGCAGAAGTGCCCATATTTCCCAGCTGATAAAAGAAATCTCAGCTGTGTTAGCATGGTGCTTTTGTAGTTGCGTCTACTACAGATTGCTGCATTTGAAAGACAATGTGTATGAAAGGACAGACTGAACACCACCACGCTGGGTAAGATTCATCTCACTTAATTTGCAGTCTCTGGAAGAGTAGTATACACTCCTCAGCTAATCACCTTTGGATTTTTTTATTGTCGGTGAAGATATAGTGAGTACAGCCCATGATGTATGTCTTACCTTAGGATGAACTGAATTACACTGTCTACTATGCGGTCTGTAATGACCACCCCTTCACTGACTGTGAAAGGAACCTGGAAAGAAGAGCTCAGATACGTGTTGCACGTAACCATATTTAGTGAGAAGCATTACACTTTTTGAAGTATCAGTTCAGTTCTGCCTTTTCCCAGTTCCTCAGTAAGTGATACTGGGTATGCCATTCTCTTCATCTTTCCCATCCTCCTTTCCTTTATCTGACTTGGTTTACAGTGTGTAAGTGCTGTGGGACAGGGACTGATCCTACCTGTGTCCAGTTCTGAGTGGAAGGATGGGTGTGTATCTTGATTTTGCACCGGGGGGAGGAGACCTACTTTCATTTCTTTTGCAGCACAGACTTGTTCTATGAGGCCCAAATTATTTTCTATAGGTCAGTTATTTTTTAAGAAGTGCTTCCTTAATTAACAGGAGAGATATAGTAATGATAAAAGTCATTAAAAATCATCCAAATGTTATGCTGTGCTATATAAGCACAAGCAAAGTAAAACAGGCATTCTTAATTTGAAGAATTATTAATATCTCAGAAAAAAGACCCACTTGAAAAAATCTACCCAAATCCTTTTTCTATTCAAAAATTTTAAAAAAGAAGCTTGCAATTTTTTCAAGAGGGCTTGATAGAATTAACACTGAAAATTCTAGGAATAATTTTGATTTAGCAGGTCCATTTCTAGAAGCTTGTTATAGATTTTCAGTGGCTGGGATTTGGAACTGTATTTATTTTATATGAATGAAAGAATGAATGTGTAATGCTTTTCCTTATGGAGTGAACATAACTTCTAAAGCTAAATTTCCAACAAATTCTTGCATATAAAAATGTAATTTCTTTAAATTCTTGAGATTACTGCCTGTCAAGACATTCATTTGAATATTCACGAAAATGAAACACAAAGTATGCATGAACTCATTGAAAATGAGTCTTTAAACTTCAAATGAATTTTAAAAGTTATATTTTGCAATATTTGCTTTAAAATAAAATCCTTGAGATTAAGAAATTTAAATCACTTAACACCTATATACTTAAATTTCGTAACTGGCAGAGAGAGCAAGAGTGATTTTATCATAAATGAAAAATCAAAATAATTTATTTAGGTGCTTCACTAGAAACACAGTAATACAATTTCAGTGCTAATTCCTGAGTATCAAACCAATTTCTTAAAATGATTTCGCCTTTCCAGGTAGGCAAACCTATATTGCTTGTGGTCCTACAGAACAGTGGATTCTGAAGTGTAGATTTAGTGGAACATTGGCTTGGCTGAGTGTCAAGCATTGTTATTATTACTGCTGTAAATGACCTTAAGGCATGGCAAAAGGGCCAGGAAAGGCTGAATTGAATGTTAATGTGATGATGAGAATGCTTAGTTTTTCAGCATGGCATTTCAAGTTTCAGAATGAAAGCATAAGCCATCTCTTAATTGATGTGGCAGGTCTCTGAAGTGGGAATTAGCCTGTGCTGCTTCATCTATGTTGGTGTATTCATGTGAATTGTTACATGTGTTAACAGTAAACAAAGGAGTTTTCATGGGGAAGATACAGGACTGCTGCAATAAGCTTCAGTGTTCCTGCTGGCAGATTCTGTGTTCTTCTTTTTACTCTAATAAATACATTATTTTAAGGAAAGGGAAAATTTACCTGCACTGGTAGGATCTGTTTAACTTCTACATATTTCTTCAAGTGGATTGTCTCAATGTTTTCAGAACAAGCTAAGAAGGGTATTTGTTTCCTTGGCCTATTGCTGATAGGTAATTTGAGGCTGTATGTTATATACTGTGGCTGAAAAAGTAGTGTGATGTTCTGATTTGATTAAGTATGAGAGCTGATAGACTAATTCATGTTATGGCTGAGAGCTGGGCTAGTCATCTTACTACTGTGATTAACTGGATATTTTAACACGTGCCTGAGGCCATGTTCTCTCAGTTATACACTTGCCTTATCTACATCTACAATGGTACAACGGTTTAAGTTAAATTATAATTCTCAACTAGTTTGGTTAATCCAATGTGAAAAGACTCGATTTAAATTCCTTTTGCTTAGGCTAAGCTTACAATGTTTTAATCTACATCAGTTTGGAACAGGGCTCAGATAAGCTAAAATAAGAAATTATTGAAACAAGTGTCAAAATGCACGATTTTAACTGGACAAGCTCAATAAAAGTGGGGGCTGTGTTTGCACAAAAATGTGCCACAGATCCGCTTCACCTGCTCCCCTCCTGTCTCCTGTTCTCCTGGGTCTACATGGAGGTGATAACACCCTGAGCTACATCTAAGCTGAATACATTAAGTGATTTTGTAACCTCCCTGCAAGCTGCAGCCTCACCATTTCGTATAAGTCTGGTCTCAAAGAGCCACTAAACCACCAATGGTTGGAAGCTTTTGCTGCAGGAAATAAGATATGTTTTGCACTGCTGTGTCTTTCCATGGCAGTGTTGTTGACCACTGATGGGAATGGGATGATGGGCAAGATGAACTTTTTATTCAGTGTGACATGGCCACTCTTATTCTCTACATAGAAAAGATGACCTTTGGGCTTCATTTCCAGGCCACGGGAGAGCACGCAGAGAGACTATTTTTCTTGAAATGAACCATCCCTTTACAAAAATTGACTAAGCTTGGGTCAAACTCAGGTAGGAAAGGCACATGGGGAAACATATTTCCTGAAGAGGGGTGGAGGTGGTTTCAACCTGAGTGTGGTCTGGAGCAGCAAATAAAGCACTACTGCATTACTGACTAACCACCTCTGGGGGCACAGTCTGTTGGTCACCTCCCTGGGCCAAGGCCAGGTGGGTCATCAGCCCATGCATGGCTGGGGATCAGGATCAGGCCCGGTGGGGGGAATGGGTATCAGAGAGCCCCAGGATGGCGGGGCAGGACAGAATGAGCCAGGGTAGCTCAGGCAGGGCTCAGCCAAAGTCTTGTCCAGAAGCTGTTCCCAAGGGAAAGAGGAGAACCCAGAGGCTCTTCAGCAGGGGAAGACCCTCTTCCCAGGATTCTTCTTTTTCTTGGAGAGCTTCAGCGTTGCCATCACTCCTCCAGAAGCTCTCTCCTCTCAGTGCCTGTCCCAATGGCCAGCTAAGCACCGGTGCTCGGGACCCTCACCCCATGCCACGGAGGTTGCATGCACTGCTGAACCCTGCATGAGTGCAGCTTACTGTACCAGCAATCCTTGTACATCCATCCTTTCTCCTGTATGTATGCCCTGCATGACACGTGTGCTGCTCATGATGACAGGAGGGCTTTCAGGGCTGCCTACAGCCAGGGCAGGAGGAGGCACCACACAGGAGTGACGCTGTCTCTCATACTGCGTTGGGGGAAGCGAGCATCTGTCCTCAGGACCAGCTGTCTGCTGGCCCTGGAGCTCTCGCAGTCAGAGCGAAGGAGGATATGATAAATCACGCTTTTAATGCAGGATATTAACCGGTTCACAAACCAAAATCAGGGTTGTGGAGAGATCTCATGGCCCGTAAGTTACAGCCCACTATCTAAGAAGAGGAATGTGTTTGTTTCTGGGACATTAGAGGGGCATGCTGAATGATGAAAAAAAGAAAAGAAAAAAATACAATGAAGTAGAAAAGCAAAACACCTTTCTCTATCTCTAGACAGCCAAATCTCAGAGCTTCCTGAAGCTTTTTTTATTCTGGAGAACATGCTTGTTCCATGAAAGTGGGAGAAACACAAATAATTAAAGATTATTTAGGTCTAAGGGTCTTTAAACTTTTGGGTGCCAAAAAACACCTGCCAGTTTCAAGACCTATTCACACAAGGCACATAGATACACGTGAGCTAAGTCTATACTAGCAAATTAAACAGTGCTAGTGCTCAGGCCCAAGCACTGGGACTTTCTAATCTCTGTTGTCAAGTCAGCCGAACCATCACTGGCACAGACATAAGCCCAGAGAACAAGCTGAGAGCGAGCAGAGGCTAGGGACCACTGTGGCGGCAGGCAGCAGTGCTGCCACCGTCCTCCCCTGCATCAGATCTACATCACCTGAGAAAATCAAAGTGTCTGCCTGCAGTTGTCTTCTCTGAGTCTTGACTCCACAGAGCACTTAAGTATGGCTTCAACTTAAATTGTTAATTAGAGGTGGGATTTAACTCCATACTGGAGCAAGCACTCCCTTGAAAGAGAACATCAGCATAGTTAAATTTCTGCTTCCTCTCAACAGTTTGCCTCCTAGAAGAGAACCACATATCCTAATAGGCCAAAGTACTTGGAGAAATAAAGAAAAATATATGCAAGCAAGACAGTCCCTTATCTTTGTAGGTTAAAATATGACAATGTTAGAAAAATATTTTTAATGTGGGTATATAATGATGCCATTCTAAAATTTTATTAAAAAAAACAAAAATCTGAACACTGTTCATGTCGCTATATATTGTGGATTATATTTCAAGCATCTTCCATTTTCACAGACAAATAGCTATTCCTTTTAATAAGTCTCAAAAATATATACACATGTACAGAAAAAGTCCCAGCACTCCAGCTCAAAAAGGTATGATAGCTGTATACACAGAAATCTACATTCTGGCCTGTACACATCACTTATTTTTGTTGCTCTATGCTTCCTCTGAATTTTGATACTGTTGAAACAAATGCATCTTCTGTTTGTGAACTATCCACAGTGTGTCTTTCTGCCCAGATGTTTGTGTGACACTGTTCACAGAGCAATATTATATCTGTGGTTAAATAACCAGAATACCAATGGTTGATCAGGGGAGTTATTGTGAAATTTATTCTAGCCTCTGGCTTGTGGCTTCATCCATTTTTAAGTTTAACTCAAGCTATCCATCTGATGCAAATGGCTCCAAGTTATCTGTTCTATAAATGCCAGATGCTGCCATCTGAACTCAAATCTTTGCTTAATGCTATAAAAAATAGCTGTATTTTACCATCTTCTGTTATTTAAATGAGCTGAACATGTTTTGCTGATCACTTGACTGAAACTAAAGCATTGTGAGTATGTGTGCTTTGTTGTCAGCTACTAGTGAAAGATCAAAGAGATGGTACTGAACGCTGTCACAGATTCTAATTAATTGGCACTTATTTGCTTACATCTCAAGTTAGCCCATAAGCAGCCTCCTAAATCTGAAATAATTGGTGACTTGTTATGTTTTTTAAATAATGTCATTTTATTTTCTACTTATTTGTATATGCTATTATGATTGTAAGGAATATTGATTCTAAATCTTCTAATCTAATAAAGTATATTTCTGATCCTAAGGAGCACCCTGCAAATGAGATGTAAACACATTTTGTGACTGAATTACTTGTAAAAGAGATATTCCAACAGTAGCTCTTCATTTATAACCTTCAATCTAATGCTGAAATAGAGTCTATGCTAAACATAAATGCAGCACCTCTCAGTTGCAGCTTCAGATTTAGTCCCGTTTTAAAATCCCAAATCCCCACAGCAGCAAGAGTAGCTCAGCTTTAAAAACTCAGTATAAATCTATAGATTTCCTTTAGAAACGTTTTTAAAATACCAGCTTTAGCCATTAATGATCAAACTTGTGGCTAATTAGCAGGCAAACAGAGTTGAGTTTGGGCTTTCTCATTAATACTAGCAGACAGGTATCCCAATAAGATACAGAAAACACCACCATAGTCAACATTAACAGTCTTCTGCATAATTTTATTGTAAGTCAGTCCAAGGCTGAATGGGTCAGAAGAAGGAACTGTAACTTCACCTTTGTTTTGGGAGTTGCTAAAGAAAGTTATTGATAGAATTATGACAAGTTTGAATAGGATTGAGGGCTGTCAGACTGGTAGGCTTTTTGTTTTGCTGGGTGGGTTTTTTTTGTTTTATTTTTAATTTGCTTTACATACACATTAAGCAACTGATTAAGTTTTGTGTGAAATCTGTTTTATTAAATTTCTTTGACCACCTGTCAGGCAGTAAGGTTAAGTGTGAAAACAGCGACATCTAAAACTGTTAGTTGTCTACATGAATGTGTGCATTTTTTAATATATGTTTGTAGAAAGAGAAAATCCATTTAATTTTCTATTAATTAGCTATATAATTTCAAATACAATAAGGTGCTTAGTTCATTGGATGGACATTTAAACCACACCAACAGACAAGAAGCAACAAAATTTGTGATTTATTTCCCACTAGTCCACTTAAGTATAACAGAAAGCAATTGCCTTTCAGGCTGGAGTCTGTTATTGTAAAACCCAAACAGAATAGCATAAAAAAAATAGTTTCCACAAAGCTTTCCAGATTACAAAAAACTTTTCATATACCGTTTCACCACAGAAGAGCTGTTGACTACAGACTTCATACAATAATTTAGCTAGTGTAAGCCCAATGCTGTCTTGGTGATAAGAAGCAGAACCTTAAGATTTATTTGGTGGAATAAAACAGGCGACAGGTCTAAGGAGCTTGTGACAACTTGTGATACAGAGCGGAGAGCAATGCAGGAGTCCAGGTGACCTGGAGCTTGTTCTGAGTTGATAGCTTCATGCCAATTGTGCTGCTGTCATCCAGGTATGTAAGAACAGTATGGCCAGCTTTGGGCTGAGGTTCTGTCTGCTAAGCAACTGGTGGAAGACAATATTTGTCACAGGTGTAATGTGATAGCTTTTTGCAAGTAGAGACCAGAACCCTTTCCAAGAGCTTTCCAGGATTATGAACTGCTGATATCTACTCTCAGCTGTAAGTTCCACATGGCAATGAACTTCAGAAACCTCCTCACCATGAGGATACCTGCATTCTCTTCAATCAGCTTAAAACATTCATGAACTGGTTTTGCCTTAGTGGCAATGGCATGGTTGTATCTCATGAAGAATGGCTGGAGAAGTATGTCTTTTACTTCTTGTTAACACTTGAATTTTTGTCAGCTTTTAATTTTATTTAGTGGCTGCCTGAGGATAAACCTGAGAAAAAGAGTCATGGTTCTGGGATTCCTTTTGCCTTATACTCATGGGGACAAGAGAGAGCTTTCTGGATCTTTGAAAGTCAACACACTTAGGTAAAAACTAAAGGACTGGAGTATCAACAGAGGGTATTCTCATGCTTTCATGTTGCTGCACGTAAAGTATAATTTTTCTATCTCAAAATATGGAAACAACCATTATCACTCTTTTTAAAAAGATCTAAATTCATACAGGCCATCCAGAGGGACCTTGATGAGCTTGAGAGGTGGGCCTGTAGGAACCTTATGAACCACAAGGCCAAGTGCAAGGTCCTGCACAGGGGTCGGGGCAATCCCAAGCACAAATACAGGGTGGGCAGAGAATGGATTGAGAGCAGCCCTGCGGAGAAGGACTTGGGGGTACTGGTGGATGAGCTGGCTAAACGTGAGCCCGCAGTGTGCGCTCACAGCCCAGAAAGCCAACCGCATCCTGGGCTGCACCAAAAGCAGGGTGGCCAGCAGGGCGAGGGAGGGGATTCTGCCCCTCTGCTCCACGCTGGTGAGACCCCACCTGCAGTCCTGCATTCAGCTCTGGGATCCCCAACATAACAAGGACATGGACCTTCTCGAGTGAGTCCAGAGGAGGCCATGAAGATGGTCAGAGGGCTGGAGCACCTCTCCTATGAGGAAAGGCTGAGAGAGTTGAGGTTGTTCAGCCTGGAGAGGAGAAGGCTCCGGGGAGAACTTATAGCAGCCTTCCAGTACCTAAAGGAGCCTGCAAGAAAGCCAGAGAGGGACTTTTTACAAGGACATATAGTGATTGGACAAGGGGTAGTGGTTTTAAACTGAAAGAGAGTAGATTTAGATTAGATGTAAATGATAAAGTTCACTGTGAGGGTGGTGAGGCACAGGAACAGGTTGCCCAGAGAGGCTGTGGCTGCCCCATCACTGGCAGTGCCCAAGGCCAGATTGGATGGGGCTCTGAGCAACCTGGTCTAGTGGAAGGTGTCCCTGCCCATGGCAGGGGAGTGGGAACTAGTTCATCTTTGAGGTGCCTTCCAACGCAAACCATTCTATGATTCTATGATCTTATGTTCACAGATATTTTGTTTGTTTAAATTTGAGTTATTATTTACTGTACGCTGCCATAACGTATGGGTTTAATTACAGCTGGAAATAATCTGCTATTCACTTTGAGTCTAAAGAATTATGTCTTTTGCTATAAGGTAGAATATATCTTCGCTGGGTGTCTCAGTTCTCTTGTACTTGGGCCTGTTGTATGAACTTGCGTCAAACTGCTGTGGATCACTTTAAGGTGCTGCAAAAAGCTCAGGCAGGGTACATTTTTTTTTTTAAAGAAATGCATTGCAAAATTCCAGTGGCAAAACACTAGGTCACTAACAGAAGGATCACAATACAGGATTGTAGATAATATTAATGGGCAGACAGCAGCATTTCTGTTTCTCCTAGCTCTTTGTAGTCCTCACATTTATTCCCCCTATTAAGTTTACCTTACTTCTTGTGGACTCAGTCCCAGAGAATGAGAGGGAATGGCCAAAGGATGCATGTTTTTCTTGGCAAATCTAGGCATCATGTTTAATATTTCTTAATCAAATGTGTACTTGAATGATGTCTTCAGCTCCCTCTGCTTGAGATTTTAATTGGCTGCAGGAGAAACCTCAGAAAGAACCTCTTTCCAAATAAAGTTCCTAAGATCAGTTGTTCTTCCTCTTAAGATTAATTTCCTACTGAGGAACTGAGAAATAACATGAGAAATGTGCAGAGAAAGTATTCAGCAGCAAGTAATATCCGCTGGTAAATTGGGGGAATATCAGTTCTGTGGAGTAGTTGTCACATCTTTTTAAATGCACTGATTAATGGGTGGATCTATTACTGAAAGCATGCATGCTTAATTTATTCAAAGAAGTTGAGTGTATGTCACCACTCACATGCCTGTTTCTCTAGCATAGCGTTTCACATTTACAATGTTTTAACTACTGAGAACACAATGGAAGAAAGAGAACTGTAACTCATAGCACAAAGCACTAAAAATACAATGTGATCTGTAAGTGATATAAACTGACATATAAGAAAATATCAGTGGTATAATTTAAATCCAATTATAATGAAGCTGTCATCAGTATTTGGATACATATTCTTAGATTAAACATTTTCAATTGTGACACTTAGTTCCATATTCTTTTCTTCCACTCTGTTTTATGGGCAAATGTGTTATTTGGAGAACAGCATGTGGAAACACTATGGAAATGGCAATTCTGTGAAATACCATTTGAGAACTGAGACACACTTTTAAACAAGGAATGGAATTCAGGTCAAGCATCACAAATGAAATGGTTATTGTAAAAGCAGTGAGAGCTAGCCATCTGCCACTGCAGCTTACTCAAAAGGGCTGAGATGCAGAGCCTCCGCAAAGATATTCCTATTGCAGTATCAGTTAAGGCCCATAGAAGTCTCAGATACAGACATTAATATAGCAACAGATTTTCTAAAGTGACAAATATACTACATGGCCACAAAAAGCTGCGCTTGTGTCCATATAATAAAGTCAAGCAAGGAGAGGAACAGCCTTTTGGTCATTTTAAAAGAAGGCAAATTGTGGCCCTTAAGGAACTGATCCTGAATTATTTACTCAGAGGCTGATTATAGCTCCTTTTTTGGCATGAATAAGATGTTCTGTGTGTTGGTGCCATGCTGAAGATTTAAATGTCCCACACATTTGATCCAGGCTGGGGCTGTGGCAACTACTGCACAGCTGATGACAACAAAGGCTGGTTTCAAGCTCATTGTCATCACCATGGTGTTACACCAGATGAATGGGTGGCATTGATTCTGATTGGCATATTCATTCACATGCATTCAAAGCTCATGAATTTTACTTAACACGTCCCTTTGCTTATTGGCTGGGATTTAATTGGAGTGATGTATTGCAGCACTGCTAGATGAAGTGGAACAGTTTCTTTTTTTTTTCTCTTTTTTTCCCCTTGTTTTTTTTAGTTCTCTTTCTTCCAAACCTCCCAACTAGAGACACCACAGCATTATATTTTACAATCACCAAGGCATTTCCATGTATGGAACCTAATTCTTGGCTTTGTATTGAAGTTTGCATTTAATATTTGGAGACAGAAAAATAAATAGACATAGGGAGAACTCACACAGATTTAAGTGTTGACTTTCGTTACTGGGTTCACAAATTGTTTATTTAGCATTCTCTTTACATACCAAGAAAGCAAGAGGTCTTTTTTGTGCTTGTTTCTATGATTTTTTTTCCAACTTTCCCATATTTTAACATCTTTTTCAGCTAGCTGAAGGAGAGTCCTGACCTATCAGCTAGCAGATTGTTGATATCTTTCCAAAGAGTGAATAAATATGAGGTTATGTGCATGCATCTAGCAGATATACTCTTGTGTATATGTGAATATATGTATACGCTGTCACTGTGCGTTTATCAGAAACATCCAGACAGAAAAAAAAATCTAGAAAATTTTTAGAAGAAAAATGTACGCTTTCATTAAAGAGAAACATATGTTGAATTTTTATTTATTGCCATTTTTAACCTGAAAAACAAAAACTTTCATCTGAAAATTAAATATTTATGTTAGAAAAATCAAAATGAAATATTTGGCTTGGGGTCAGATCTATCCAGTTCAAGATATTTTAGTTTGTTGAACAAGACTGAAATATTTCACTTCAAGGTAGTTCTGTATAAACTGCGAAACATTGGCAGAAGCTAAGTGTAGTGTAGGGTCAATATAGAGAATACCCTTTGGAAGCAATTAATAACATCTATGGTTCATGCTCCGAGCTGTGTCTGGAGCTTTCAAGGCTTTCTCCATTGTTTCTAGAGCTCAGGCAGACTCATCAACTTGGGCAAAAGTTATCATTGTAAATAACATCTGCCTGTGTCTGCATGGGGTTTTGGTATTTCGTCCCTCCCAGCCTAATTTGCCTCCATTCTCCTGGAGGAAATCACATCAGCCAGTGCATCATTCCATGATGTTATGTTTTTTTCTCTTGTTGGCTACAGAAGCCGCCTACAAGTCATTTCATGGAAATTGTTGGATGGATTGCAAATCTAGTCCACAGTGATGATATGCGCAAAAGTTTACAAATTACTGCTGAGAACTACACATGCTGTAAGTGCTGTGAGTATACATGAATTCCATGCATGTGCTTAGTTTTGTTGCTAACATATATAATCAGTTAAACCAAAATCATATGAATATTTTTAACTGATATGGATATAAAGCTATAAATATGTCAAATAACATCTAGAGGGGATTTTAATAGCACATGAAGAAAACAATGATGTGGCTCTTCCTTGGCCTTAGCTCAGTTCAGCAAATGTATAATTTCTCCATGCTTAGTCAAAGCAGTAAAATCATTTATGAAAAAAATGAAAAAGACTGTATCAAGCACCTTTATGTATGGTTTGACGTTTTATATATGATTAGATTTTCTACCTGGTGTGGTCATTCTGAAATTAAATGGTATCCACTGCTTGTTATCTTCAGAAAACTGCCAGATTACACAATTTTGAGTACTCTCTCTTCTTCCCAGCTAGCTAATACACTGATGTGCTCAATAACATAATATAGCTCTTAAAAGCTAGTCCATGCCATACCAGTCTGAACATCTCTGAGGCACAAGCCAGAAAAGCCACAGATAATCTAAATCAGAAATGTTTTTCCCAGATTATTGCCATGGTTCTTTTTTACCATTTCATGTGTTGTGATATTTTCTGACTTATTTCTTTTCATGTATCAAATCGAACACTGTTGTTTGGAAGTAATAAAATTAAGATTATGAAAATCTGCCTAGCTATAAGTGGTTCTTTTGGTTTATCTGGCTTTTGCTGTGAATAGAGTTGTACATACAGCATTGTCTATTCTCCTTAGTGATACACTAGGGGAGAAAAAAATATCACTAGCTTTTACAGAAATGCATGCACATACCTGGGTTATGGTAAAATGAAAAAAAAGTTCTCTGACATTAGGTATCTCTGAATCAACAGTCCATGATTAATTTGACAGAGGATATGTCTGAAGACTATTGTATTTTTCTTCCTGCAATTTTGAGTAGCATTACATGGTGTGAACTGCATTCTGTGGAGACACCCTAAACCATGCTGGATGGACTAGTGAACTGCGATTGAGGATGTGAAGCTTCACAATGACATTTTCATGGAAGTTTTTAAGAAAATCAGACCTAGCTACCAATTCTGACCATTGGTATGAACATAGGCCAAACTATTGGAAATTAATGGGAGCCTTTCTATTCACTTTTCAGTTTTGGATTAACATTTCTGTGGTCCAAAGGACCATGTAAGTGGATGTAAATATGATACTGGAATATAAGCTAAACAGCTTTTTAGATAAAGCAATAACGGTTTTGCTCAGTGCTAAACCCCTCTTTTTCTCAATTAGTCATTTACTTCAAAACAATATACAAACTGAAATAAAAGTATTTCTTTTGAGAAAATGCCTAAAGGCTAAAACTGCTAATGGAAAAGTATAGATGCAAGTAGTCTAACTCTGAGCTGTGTTTTTATGTCAGTCACAGTGCATGGAAAGCAAATCTCAGGTTCCAGCCACGGTGAATCAAAGCAGATCATTACATATACTGAGTTGCCACATGAAGTTTCAGATATGTTATTCAGACACCAACAGTTATCTTGCATCAGTTTTTTTTCTCACAGCTTTTCAATGGTAACAAGACAAAACTCTGCTAATGACCTCATCAATATTTCTTTAGAGTCACAGGCTGCAGGGGTAAAATCCCCCTGTAAATGAGGTGACACTGAGGTGGAATACGAGTCTGGGTACAATGTGGATCCAGTCATAGGCTCTGTTGGAGCTGCAGCACATGCAAGGGCCAGTGTGTGATCTGCTCCTGTGGGGATTAACAGTGTGTTAGGCATTTCCCCTGTGTCCAAGAAGAATGCCACTCAGCCTTTGCTTCCTCCAAGGGAAAAATCACTATCTCAGTCTTGTTCTTTGGCTCCTTTCACAGGAAAACCAACAGCAACCACAACCAAAACCAAGGATAGATTTATCCCACTGGAAGGAGCAAATTTTGCAAGAAAGCCCTCTCCTTTGATGCACGCGGTAGCATGGAGAGGTGCTGCTGGTGCAGTGGTGCTCTGTGTTGTCCCATGGGCAGGCTTTTGTGAGGCTCGCACATTCCAGCCCTTCAGCAGGGCATTGCTAGCTTAGCAACATTAGTGCGCTGTCAATATTTGTCTGCCAAAATCGCACCATTAAGTATGCTGCTTAAAGCTGGGTTTTACAGATACTAATTACTGTCCTACCATACCTTCTTCTCTCCTACCCTCCCCCTGCCTCCTTCAGAGGTGGGATCACTGCAGCTTATACAGGAGACTCAGCAGTTCCTATCACCAGCTTTCAGAAAAGGACCTTTGTTTGGAAACAGTTGTTAGTTATGCTTATTCAAGAATTTTCAGATTTCCTAAATGATGCATATTTTTGCAGTATTTTAGATACTGTCACATGTCCTCTATTAAAAGTGCATAGGGTATTACCTGCTGCTCTATGTTTCATCCTTCCCTTGCTTCTCTCAGTGCTGTTTCTCTGGCAATTTAAAGCCACCATATGGATGACATAGAAGTTTCAACTGGCTAGAATGAGAAGAAATGAGCAGTTTCGGTAGCAGTAGAGGCTGTAAGAAAACAGAAGATAGAAGGGTGTAACTGTCCAGATGTTGCAAGAAATCAAAATATGCCTAGTCTCTTTTACCATAGTCAGTAAACATTGAGTCTATCATCACAGCCAGCTGGACTCCTGTGAGCTGCCCCTCCTTCTAGTTCCAGTCATCAACGTAATGATTTAAAAATATAATGAGTCTATATACCATGAAGGTTCAGAATGTGAGGGGTATTTCTATATCTAATACTGGTTTCAGCGGGAATTAGACACTTACTTAGCCAAGATCTGGACCACTGGTCCCCCCACATAGCTGTGCAATCATATCTTCCAACACAAGTCAGGGGATGGAATAGGAACAGGAACAAATGGATAGAGGTGAAAGTGGAAAGAACCATCTAAATTATCTTAACTTGGCATAGCCTAAGAAAGTCTGGCATGGCCTCAGCGCTGTGCTGTCTAGGTTGTAATCTCTGTAACCCTTTATTTCACCTAAATGCTTCTGTCCAAAACATTGGCACATGTGGACTCCTACACTCCAGACCCCTGCATTGAGCCGGGTGGAGTACAAACAGGCACTCACAAATAGCTGACAGAGACAGACTGAGAAGTAATTTGGACAATGAGATAGTAGGGAAAGAAAGATACTTCTGTACTAAGTACCAAATAGATTTCCCAATTAAACATGGGTTTAAAAAAAATAGAAAATTGGCGAGATGCGGTGAAAATGTTTTAATGATAGCTGTCTACAGGTAAAGGAATGCAAGGGCCCAGTGCAGTTGCCCATACATTACTGTACAGTGCCTTCTGAGATGAGCGAAGGTGTCAGAGATGTCCACACAAGGCTGCAGGTGTGGCACGGGACCCATGGTGACCTGTGCCTTATTGGAGTAGCAGCAGGAGGCTGGGTGCTGTTCCCTGTGGTACCAGATACCCAGATCTCACATGGCACCAGATGCCCCTATGTAGACAAATGAGTGGAGCCTTTGGTCTCCAAAACAAAATGAACATAAATACTCTTCTAACTAATGTTGAACAGCAATTGTAAAGCTTACACTTCTGTGATAAAGAATAGGAATAAATCATATTAATTCTTTTAGTAAGAGAGGAATGTTTCTCTTTGGTACACAGTAGCCTTTCACACATACCCTATTCACTATAGAGACATGCACATACTGTAAATAGTGTTGGTTCAATAAGATGCTCACAAGGACATGTCTGTTGCTGAATATGCTTTTATACATATATATAAACATATACATGTATGCATCTTTATATATATATGCATATACAGCTAGAGATACACATGTATGTGTATTTCTGGGTCTAAAAGCAGTGAATATAACTCAATGTACGTTATTGTCAAACACAGACATATTGGTATACGAACAAGTGGATATTCGCATGCAGATAATAAAATACATGCGTGGGCACACATCCATACCTGCACACACACACATACACAGTCTGTCTCTGTATGAACTAAAATGTGGATATGGGAATCATGTTAAAGCTCCACCAATATATATTTTTGTTATGGGGCTGTCACCTTCCCAGTTTACAGAAGGCTGAACACTGAGCAGAATTTGAGCATAAGCCTATAGTACCAGCTTCCGCCTGACTCCAGCCTCTGCTTTGTCTGCTAACGTGGCTGGTAACAGTTAAGAGTTTGCTGGTGCGATAGGTGAGCTCCATCCATCATGGCTAATGTTGTGAGACAGTTGTGCTTCCTTTTGTTTCCGTATTCCCTTGAGGACACATTCTGGAGGCATGGCTGTGTTTACCCTGCAATTTTTTATTTTTTTTTTTTTTTTAAAGTCAGTAATCATGTTTACTTTACTTCCTTCCCCAGTGCTGTTTACTAGCTTTGGTGTGGCGGGATGACTAAGTCAATATATATTAAGGAATACATAACAATGTTGTAATGAGAATTAGTGGTACTCTGAAAAGACAGAGACATTGGCTGCTGTGTTTTGTACTGTTTAGTCTGGGGTTAATGAAGAGCTCACAGATGACCTGATTTCATTAAAGTAGGTCAGATCTGACTGAAACATAGCTGTGGCTCTCTCCCAGCAGTGCAGTGTCTTTCTCCCCCCATCCCTGCCTCCGCCTCCTCCCGCCTGTCACCTCAGCATTTGCAGTCTTTCAGGGAATTACCTCAGGGTTTTGTTAGCATCTTAGATGAATATATACTACAGTACTTAATCTCCACTGCTCCCTGTGTTTTCTGTCAGAAAATTTGTGATGGAAAAGATGACCATGCTTCTGTCTTTACTACAGGAAAGGTGATAATGGGAGAGGATGGCACACTTGATAAGACAGCATTTATGCACCATAGGTATTTCTCAGTGAAGTCCTATCTGGACAGGATACCTGACATTTTTACTGTGAGGCAAGTGAGTCAGATTAACCCTATGTTCATACACAACATTCATCTCATTTTCTATTTATTTGCCATGTTTCCTACCCATGAATTTGACACTAGGGTAGACATTCTGATCTGGCAATATCCTAGCAGAAAAACACCTTTAAAAAGGTACTGAGAATGTCTTTACTAGACCTCGTGCTCACAAATGAGGATATATTAGCAGATATAAGAATTATTCACAACATTTGATGGGATGGATGTAACACTGTGAGATGCTGGAAGCAAAGACAGAATTAAGTATTGTCATCCCACAGGATGTCTGCTAAGAAAGTTTCCTTCTAACATAAGTGGGAGTAAGGTGGGATCTATAGACCAGATCTAAACAAAGACATTAGGGAAGCTATTCAGACAGTACTCAGCCTGAAAAAAAATCAGGCCCTGTTCGGCAAAAAAAAGGATATAGTAAGACATATAGAGGACACAGCCTTTTACTGAAAAAGAGATTTTGAAAACACAGAGCTGATAAACATGTTCAGGCTTGCTGTTCAGCTGCTAAAACCACACTGATCTTCTATCATGAAACATTCTTGTTACCTTTATTACAACCTTTCTATAGTTAAATGATTCCCAGAGAGAGATACAATATCCTACATTTAGCTACCTGTCCCTGTTTAAAAGACTATCAGGTTTGACATATCAAAATATCTCTGAAAAGGTATCAGCCAAAGTACATTTCCTTTCTTCTGCAGCCGTATTACATTTAAACTGAGGCCTATGTAACTGCTGAAATTTGGGAGCTCTGCTTTCCCAACTCCCTCCTCCTCACTTCTCTTTCTTGCCCTTAATTGTTGTGATTGTGCCTCTCATGACTTCTAAAGCAGATGTTTTGTTCTCCCATTTGCTTCAGGTCATTACAGTAAAACTCTTCATTCCTGAAATCTTTTTTCCCCCCATTAGTCCTGAGACAAATAAATTGATTGTGATTTTCGAGGCAACTGGGGTGGTCAAGCAGTTCCCAGAGAAGTCTGTAATAAGATTACTTGTGTAAGTAATCTGAGGACCGTGGGCCTTTGAAAATCCAAAGTCTTCTGGCTACATTTTGGCTTTTTAATATTTTTTCTATTTGCTTTCCCATTACAAAGAGTATAGTAGCTTTGTACAGTTTGCACTATTATAAGTAAACCCAACATTTCTTCTAACATAAAAATATCATGTCTTGTTTAACTTAGAAAAATAGGACCTTCTGGATCATCAGGTCCTGTCTTCTGCTTTTGCTAGCATCTGTACCATATTATTTTGTTCTTAAATATATCAAGTTCTTTTGCCAAACTACTTTGATTTTCTGCTCTGATCCAGTACTCTCTTGCAATAGAGGTCTGTTTGAACTGAAATACTTCCAAGAGTTTAGTTATGTCAGATAAAAGCTGTGTTTAAAATAGTCTGTATGATTTGATTTGAAAGAATTAAGATTGCCATAGTTTGAATAAAGGAACAATCGATGTTTGCTTGAGAGGTTTTATCAAGTAAAGCTGTTCTTAAGGTGTTTCTATGACTTGGAGGCCTGCTTGTCTGTGTGCCTGTCTGTCTGCCTGCGCTGTAGGGACATACCATTATCACCATTTTGTCAATGAGAAAGTAACACAGGAAACACCTAAAACAAATTGCCTGTGAGCTTTGACAGTACTAAGGACAAGGCAACAGAAAATCAACCTCAACCCAAGAATACTAAAATAACCTCTCCTGTGTAATGCCATAGTACTTGCCCAGTTTGGGATATTTAATGATGCCAGTGGGAATTTGGCCACTCTGAGCCTCATGAATCCAAAGTTTGCAATTTGTACTACCTGGCTAATGACTTGGGTTACTCTAGGGTGAACTGTAATGTTGTTACTGACTACAGTTGTGTGACAGCTGTATCTGTTGTTTCTTTTCTAATTGAAAGATGCAAAAGATATGTGCTCACTGATTTTTCTCAATTCAGATTAACCAGAAGGATCTTCGTTTTCAGCCTCAGATTCATCTTTTATAAGCTTCAACAAAGGCATAATACTTTAGTTTACCACCACCCTCAAATCAAAGGAAGGAGATCAAAAACAGTGTCTTGAAAAGATTATGCAACTCAATAGGACCTGATCTTGCTGTATTATTGCATCCATTACAACAGCACAGTTCAGGCAGGTGTTAGTTTCAATTAACCTGGGATTCAGGTATTCACAACATCTTGTCTGCCAATTACTCACATAATTACATGGCCCAGGACTGTAGAATAGAATCAGCCATCATGCTAGACATGTGTGATTACTGAAGAAAAGGGGAATTCAGAGGATGTATGAGTAAAGCACAGCTCCAATGATCATGGACAAAAGTGATCTTTAGTGAAGAAAGCTTATTTACTAGGCTCTTGCTGATCTCTTGAATGCAGGAACTGTGCCAATAGTGTTTGTGTGACACGCAGATGCCTCACAGTTGTCCGTTGTTTTTGTATTCTTATTCAGTCAGAAGGTAAAGTGAGAACTTATTTAGCATTTTCCAAGAAAGAAACTGAAAGGCATTCCAGGGAGCTAATGACACAGCCGTATATGGCAAGAAATCAAAATATGAGTCAAGAAAACCTTAAATTCAACTTTCTCAGACCAGGATCTCAGCTGAAAAAAGACAACTGCTGACATTTTGACCTGAACTATCCACCACTGACTTGGTCAATATGAATACCTTTTTTGTATGGCTCTGTCACTGTACTGTCAAAAAGCAATCCACCATGGGCCTCCACATAAAGATCTTTTAAGGTCAAAGGCCAAAGGTCTTTCTGAGCCATAAATGTCATATATCTTTGTACTATTTTAAGCTACAATGCCATAGAAATCGTGAAATTATGGACGAATGTTGTGAAAAGTAGCAAGTATCTTCATAATCTAAAATTGTATACTCTTACTTATACATACTTAATGTCATCTAAGTTTAATGATAACATTGAGAAGGAAGCAATGGAAAGGTAAACTGTTTCTTTCCACTCACCATATAGATCCAGACTATGTTAACCTAAAACACTTTGTAGCAAAATAACCATTCATTTCACTGGAACAAATTGTGAGGAAGGATGCTGCTCAGCACTGACGGCAAAATATGGGCCTTTATTTCATCAGGATTCTGATGTGAATATGATATAAAGCTGATACCATTTGACAATGTTACAAGTATACTTCTCATTCTAAAGAAGAATCTAGGCTATTATAACCTACTTTTTACATGGGAATTTTTTTTATATGTGCCATAGATTTTGTTGTGTGTTTTTTTCACATACAGGAACCTCATCAAATGTTATGCCTGTCTTTAAATTTCTTCAACATTTTCTTACTAAGCTCAAATATTTAAACAGGTAGATTCCCAAAGGGCATACATATCCATGCATTTTAATTTTTATAGAAACCCTTTGCTCCTAGGAGAATGCATGGGATATGATTAACTGCTCTAGTATGGCTAGGACATAATTTTATGCCTCTCCCCATATGTATTTGTGTTTGTGTGTGTATTTATTTACACAGGTAATTAGAAAAAATCTAAATTTGTGATTTGTAAATGTTATATTGAGGGATTTTTGTGGCTTTCTAGTAAGGGAGCTAATATGGCTTCTGCTGAAATTCTGCATTATGCCAAGATAAAGCAATTCAAACGTGTAGCAGTTCTCTGGGAATTATAGTACCAAAAGCTCAGGGACATTTGTCCCACAATGAGGCCTTTTCTTGACGTCATATCCATACATCTTATATCAATCACAGAAATAATCTGTTTGACAGCTGTGCATTTGGTGCATTGTGATACACGAAAGTTCCAGATTAATACATGAGCTCAGAGATATTTGCTCTCATGAAAAAGCAGTTTTAATGCAGTTTGAGTGTTGTCTGTGTTAAGAGATCAGGTTTAAGAAAAACGGTTGGGTCCCAAACCTATGGATATTTCTACTGTTACTTACTGTTTTAAATAACCCAATCCTTTTCTGGATTACATGTAGTTTTTCTATCATAGGACCAAGGCAAGAATTAGATGGTGAAAAGGAAGCAGCCAGGGTTATTCCATTGCTGGTAAAGATATTGCTAAAGGGACATTTACCCACCTCCCACCCAGTGGTACTGGTGAGAACTAGCAGTCTTGTGAAGGTTTCTTCTTGTCTTTTATTTATTGCTGTCCTTAATATCAACACTGAAGGACATCTCAAGCTTTTCAATGCTTCTGCAGAGATTCTGAAGTGTGGCCAGAGTATCCCCTTTTTATGGGTGAGGAGGAGTCAGACAAAGGAGAAGAATAAATAGGGTGACAGCAATGAGTCATTCGACTCACATGACACACATGGGTGAGCTGCATCTTGCTTCTGCATTCCCATAAACATAGTCTGGGATGTATAGGCAGGAACATCACCTGTAAGACATTGCAATTACCCTCCTGCGTTCTTCAGGTTTGCAAAATCTCCATTGTAACAGTGTCCAATCTCGTTTAGGCCATGTATTACATGGAAGATATAACCCAGCTGGACAGAGTCCAAAGAGAATAATAAAACGATCAGAGGACCATCCAGAAAATGTCATGCTTGGAGAAAGATATAAATAATTATAAACTGAGGAAAGACTGGAGAGTCATGTTTACCTGGTGTATGGCAGGACTCTGCAAAGAGGAAAGGAATATGGCAAATAGGAAGTATGGGGATCGTTTAGATTAACCATTAAAAAACCCCTTCTCTTGGAAGTTCTTATGAAGCACTGGAATGAGTTGCATGTCAAGGCTCTGGAGTCCTGTTAGAGGAGGCCTATAAAAGTAGGTTAGACAAACAGCTCCCAAAAATGAAGTAGACATGATCTTCTGCTGTAGGGAGGTGGATCAAGCAATCTCTGGAGGGTTTTTTCCAGCTCTATTCTCTCCGATTTAATCTTTAGGCAGGTATAAATCTACCATAGTTTAGCAGATTGTTACATCTGATAGCTTTTATAAGTGGCACAACCTTCAGGGTAAGCTTTGGGTGAACAGTTCACATCTGTCAGCATTGCAAAAGCCATAACTATAACTGGCTCTAATTAGCAGCCTATATGGCAGTTTTAGCAGTTAGGACAACAACCGGGCTATAAAGGATGAATGATCCTTTCACCCCAGTGGGTGTTTCTTTAAGCTCAGTGAAGCTGGTAAGTCAGAGCAAGGAAGCTGACAGTGCTGCTATCCATGATGTATCTCTTTTTCCTTTGCTATACTGCAGAGGATGTGGGTCTCCGGGACTGTGCATTCAACATCTTTCACAAGCACTGCTTTCATGCACAGAATAACCTACTTGTGCATTGGTGTTCTGTACTGAAAATTGTAGGGGTTTCAGTGGAGACGATGAAGGGAGGGAGAGATTTATGATAAGCAGGTAGTTGGCTGCTCTTCGTTGAAGACATGTAAATAGAGCAAAATTCTGACATCAGCATGTTTTCAAACTTGGGCACTGTTGTGAGCTCTCCTTTTAGACAGGGTAGAAGGATGACCCAAGAATTCATGTCAGCCTCATGCATAAATATTTGCATCATATGTTTCACGAGCAGAGAAAAAGCAGTCTTACTTTGCCTCCTCCTCCCCTAACTGTGTGCCTGTCGCGCTCAGTTTTCTACAATCCCATGGCAAAAAATACACTTTCAGCTGTGATGAGTGCTTCTGATTTGTGATCCAAGCCAGTCTATGTCTTTGCAAACTGCCAAAATTGTGAAGGATGCTGTTCTTCTTTGCCAGATGCTCATATCTGGGGTCAGAAAAAGGCTGATCTTTTGAATTGTCTGCCCTAAAGCCAGAAGGCATTTGTACTGTACCTGCCTCAGGGTAGCTTGAGACTGCAGGGCTGATATATTTCTGTCTGTCCTTTCAACCACCTTCTTTGTTTCTCCCACACTGGAGTGGCATAAATTCACATTGCTTGCTTTGTTGTATCTGTTTCATTTAAAATACACAAGAAGCCTTGTATGGAAAGTGAGGCATTCTGGAGCTTTGGCTCTCATACCTCCCAATAAGAAAAAGCCAAGCAAATTCATGACAGAGCATTAAGGAGACCTGCTGAGAGGACACCATTTAGAGGACACATCGGACTAACCCAGTTGGTTGGGATGTTGATGCAAGCAATGACTGCTTAAAGGCAAACTGAAGTGAACCCACAAGTCTCTGTAAATGTGGAAAGGGAAACAGCGTAATAGTGTGATTTATCTAAAATCACAGTGCATGTAATTTGATGAAATTAGGGGGAAAAATGAATGCTCCCCTAATTTCCACATGCATATCCATCCCTTAAAAATCAGCAGGGTAACTAAAGTGGCATGTAAGCCCTGTGGCAACTGTCAGATAAATTACACAACAGTGAAGAAATCTCCTGAAAGTAATGCAATATCCAGCTAACCGTTTTTCCTCTTTCAGAAAAAGACCTTGAGCTGCTACAGTTGATTCTACTACAGAAATGTTACAAAATTTCTCACTGAGAAGGCAGATCTGTGTTTTTGTGCATGAATAAGCCTTTTATTTTCTAGACAGAGTGCAAATGGAGGCATAGTGAAAATTATTAAAGGGCACTAACAAGGGAATACCAGTCTTTTGGCTAATTTTTGGGTAACTATTTCTATTTATTTTTTCATTAAACAAAGTCTGCAGTTGCACAGATTGTTGTTATGAAGTCCCTGAAGCCCTATAAAGTATGGTAATGTGAGTAAGTTTTCAGAATTTAGTAAGTCTAGCTCTGGGATTTTACTATTACCTAATGTTTCCATTCTATGGTACTGTGAAAGCACTATAAATGGCACCTTTCATGAACCAGCTCTTCTGAGACTAGCCGGCTGCTTCGGCAGCGTGCTGGTGGATCTTTCTTAAAACACACACAGACACATAGACACACAGACGCACACACAGACACACACACACACTCTTTGACCGCTCCATTATGAAAGCTTTCATAAGAAAGCAGAATTGTCCCACTCATAGCCATTATATCTGATGACATTCTTAATACTGGCTATTGTTTGCAGAAAGAAGCTATTGTCTAAGATTGCATATCTGCTGACCAAAGCACATGTAATAAGCATAGCTTTGGACAAACTGAGCCTAGCCCCAGGGAACAGCTTAGTGGTGAGTTTGTCTGAATGTCCTGATTCAGTGGTGATCTCCAAAGAGGAAATGCCCGACATTATGTAAGGATTGCCGTTTATCTAAAGTTTGAAAAAACATCATTTGTTCCTTTGTGTCCATAAAGGAGATGGGCCTTATTTAAACCAAGACATCGTGTTAATGAAAAATTTTCTGAATAGAAAAATAGAGGAAATAGTCTTTCTGTTTTAGAAAAATCCTAATTCATCTACACTATCCTTCTAGTAAGTAACCAGCAGATAGCTTCAAATACAAAGCTTTTCAAGAGGGTACAAAGATGCAACTTCAAAAGAGACAGAAAACATCTTTATATTCATATAAGTTATGTGTACCTAGACAGCTTTGCTTTGACAATGATTGGGAAAAATCATGTGACACTCAAAATGAAAAGGCCAGAAATCATGTAAAAATAGCTTCAAAAAGTCACTGGAGCATTTTCTGGTTTTCTTATTTTACTCAACTCTTAGCTATATTCAATGGGCATTATTCAGCTTTCAGGGACAAAAAAAAAAGTAAATTCAGAGCAGAGCAAAAGGATTTATTAAAGAATGAATTATTAAAGAATGGTTATGCTTTTTTCTGCTTCTGAATTATTTCTGGAGTAATTCTAGTTTCTGTGAACAGCATACTATTTTAAAGTATTCATAAATTGTTTATTTCTTGTTTGTTTTCAGATGTAGTCTTCAGGCTGTGCTAAGATCCATAGAGCCATAGATTATGAAGTCACAAGGGATCATTGTAATCATCTAGCCTGACCTATATATTTTCAGTTTGAACTTGAGTATGAAATGTTTTGAAAAACATTTGGTCTTGATTGAAAGCATTTGTTAGTTGTTCCATTGGCTAATTACCCTCACTGTTAAAAATTTGTTCTTCATTTCTAGCCTTGGATTTTTTAGCTTCAGCTTTCAGCCACTGTATTTTGTTATGACTTGGACCAAAGAGATCACAATCAAAGTTTTATTTTGTGTGCTTATAAATGCTTAGCCTTTCCTCTCAGACTGAGTTTCTGGAATCTTATGGTACAAGGAAAGCTTTTGAGTGGTTCTTCTCTGAATCTCTTCAGTCCTTCAAAAATCTTTTAAACAGAGACACAAGAACTAAACAGAATATTACAGGAGCAGTTGCATGAAAGTCAAATGCTGAGATAACATGAACTTTGAGCACCTGTTCAAGATACTTTCTACATGGAAAGACTAACATGACTATTCACACTTGACCACATTAAACTAAAGCTTGCATGCAGTCTTCCAAGCTGTGTACGACTGACCTGAACTCCTCATGATTTACTACTATTGCAACGATCACTTACAGACTTTTAACTGTGATTGTTTTGTGATGTGTTCCAGATTTTAAATAAAATGTTAAGTAAAATACAGTCAAGAGCAATTCCTTAGAAATGGTCTCATTTTATAGCAGTATTTTGAGGGATGTCTGTTATCCATTTTTAATCCATAGGTGTATGGCCTGTTAAATTTTAATGTGCTACATTAATTTAGCATCATCTAATTAAACATGAGGTAATTTAAGGTTGAAAGTCTAAGGGGGAAGACAGGGTTAATACAATTTTCTTCATCAATCAACCCATAATCCCATAAAAATATATTGCTAGTTTGACAAGATTTATTTTCTGTATAGTTTCTTAGATTGGCGTCAGTTACATTTCCTTCCTTTAGCTCTTTGCCGAGTCCTGTATCAGCTGGGTCTCAGTGCTTGTTTTGCCTGACTTCAGTGTGAACCTGACAGATTATCATTACAACATTCTTCTTGCTACTCTTTTCAAATACTTGCATAGCATTTTATTTTTCTTACCTTCTGGAACTTCTATAAAAAAGCATCACAAAACCCCCAGGATAGCCTTAGATAGCACATTTGAATCTCTTGCACATGTTATTGAAATGTGATTTGAAGAGGATTAAAAATTATAGTTGCTGAGTAACAATTTGTTAAATTTCTATGGAAGTGTTTTATTATCACCTGTGAGAAATCTGCTTGTCTAGATTTTATCCCCCAAAAATGGAGATATTTGAGGAAAAAGTAGGTTGTTGACCTGTTTTAACTGCTGCCACCATCTTCACCTCAGGAGAAAAAACAAATCATAGTTAGGCTTCTATTTATTGTCAGTGTATTTCCCCAAAATATGCACTTATTCTTAGAAATATATACTTTTCTATTCATCCTTCATCCTGATAAACCTTTATTTCTCTTGGTTCCTTTTTGCTTAGAAACATTTTAGTAGAAGAGGAAAAGGTACAAAAAGAACAACAAAAATGATCAATTATATGGAACCTTTCAAAATGAGGAATGACTCAGTTGACTGGCACTCAGCCTCGTGAACGGATGAATGAGAAGGCATATGGTGCGGGTCTACAAAATCATGTAGGAGATGGAGAAGGTTAATAAGGAGCAATCATTCTGTATCTCTTTGACCATAAAACCCAGGCAGTATCAAATAAAACTAATAGCTGGCAACTAAAAACAGGGAGGGGATCCTTCACACAGTATATAATTAGGCTGGGGAAGTTTGTGCTGTTGGATGCTTGCAATGCTGAAAGTTTATATGGATTAAAGAAGTGATAAATTGACATGGAAGAAAAACCTTTCAGGCCTGTTAAATGCAGACACTGACACCAGCTGAGGAAGTGTTTTAGCCACAAAATACTGAAAACTGGAAGTGTATTCTAGGGATGCATTGCCACAGGCATGCCCTGTCCTGATACTCTTTCCTAAGAGCATCTGCTGTTCATTGTTGTATTAAATTAGCTACCAGCCTCTTGTCTTGACCTAAGATGGCATAGCTCTTCCTATCCGCTACAGCTGAACACTTTGCACCAATGTTAACTCTCATGTACAGCTGCTCAGCTATGTCATGTGCTGTTGCTTATGTTCCTTGAGTAGCTGAATATCTTTTTGTAAACAAAACAAAACCAGCACAAAAGCGAATAAGTGCATGACAAGCAAAAACCAGCTAATCCACATGCACAAATACCTTTGTGGCATGTGAACATGGGTATTGTTTGTAACAGCTATCTCTACAAAGATAGTGTGACCAAAAAGCTTAACTGCAAAAAAATAAATATGATCAAAGATGAGCTAAACAGCTGCCATAAGCTGAAGAAAGACCCACAAACACTGCTTTTGTGCTCTCCTACTGGCTCCAGGCCACAATAACTGCACTGAAGTTGATGTGATTAATTCAGAACTGTGCCACTGTAACATTAAGTTTTAATCCAGTACAAAATACTTTACCAAGTTTTTTAATGGTTCTTTGTTGTGTCATTACTGCGGTATGTGTTTGAGCATTTGGAATAGCATGGGCAGGTACTGTGATGCCCTGGTGAAATTAGAGAGTAAGGTGTGTCAGGCCTGGACAGCAAAAGTGTTTGAAATGATGGATGTGGGGCTCCACTTTTTGACAGATGGGTTACAAAGTTATGCTACATGTAGGGATTCAGTGATTTTAGCCTGCTGCCAGACTTCCCCGTTCTGCAGCCTGGCTGAGGCATTTACAGGAGGTTAGATTCACTGGGGACGATGAAGGTCATGCGAGGAAGCCTATTTCTCTCTATTGACTGCAGAGGAAGCCTCAGGTGATTAGGTTAGATATAGATATCAAATTTCCAGTTGGCAGTTTATCTCATTTTAAATCCCTAGAGGACTGTTCATCTCATCTTAAAATATGTACCTAAGAAAGGTCAGATGAATTGTCATGTGAAATGGCTCTTTCTCTCTACTGACCACAGAGGCAGTTTAAGGTCAATAGCTTAGACTGAGACATCTAACTTTTATATGGTTAAAACTGGAAATGAAGAATACCACCCTTTTGTTTTGTGTTGAGTGGATTAAATGCCATGACAAATATTCTCTTACTCAGTCATAAACGTAGTGTTGCATGTTTCACAAATTGGCAAGACCTGCAAAGTCTTAATTTTAAATTAGATTTCACTCAAGATAATGTCAGTGAACAATTAAACTATTTTCAGGAAATTCTATATTGCCCTAGGATCTCTATGACTTGACATGAGAGCAAAAGCATCCAAAGCTGGGACAAAAGAAACTATAAATACCAGATGTGTCTGTGTGTGTGTCACAGTGAGTCACTTCCAAAGGCAGAATAGAGTCCTAAGCTGTCTGCAGTGTCTATAAAATGAGATTTCCCTTGAATTTATGAGTTATCATGATGCATAACCCAGCATTAGGCCATTTTCTTAGCATAAGAGACTAAAAGTATTTCAGGGATTTAGTCAGCAGCCTTTGAGATGAAATGCTATTCTGTCAAAAATTAGAATGTTTCCAGTGATTGTGTCAATATGTACTTCTAATGGAATCACTTCAAACTGCTGTCATATTAACTTATAGACTAGCATATAGGATTTTATGGGCATTTTCTTTTTAATCAAAGCTAATAATATGTTACATTTTGGGTTTGATTTAAGGAAGGTTATTTAATCACTTTAAATCATACGTCATATTTTATATTTCATTATGTTTTGGTTTACACTTCTAAAATACAATAATATACTTCAATACTTTAATAACTTCAAGTTAGTTTATTTGAACATCATCAAAAAAGAAAAGTGCCCTTACCATTTATAAATCAAAACATTTTAGTAATTTTGGCTTCTGAAAAATGTTTTGAGATGTTAATCTTGATTCTCTACTGCATGCCAGAGTTCAGCAGGAAACTTACTTTCCCTGCATGTCTGTTTTTTTGGCTATTTAGAGTCTCACTGACAAACTGAATTGTCAATGGAATGTATTCATTCATTTATATCAACAGTATTGTCCCTGTCTGCTTTGTTTTCCTTTGAGTCCTTATTTTTTCATCAGTAGCTTGGAAGTGAATCAGTGTCTGCTTATTTTCTAAGGGAACTGTAAAGGGAAAGGCTGATAATTGTCTCATAAAAATATTTGTCAGGAAAACTTGTTTGTTTTAAAATGTACTTTTATCCATGAATGATCTCATGCCTTAAAATTTTCATCTTTGAGGCATGTTTAAATTCTCACAATACCCAGAATGTTATTATACAGCCAGGTGGGCTGGATTCAGGCTTTGTCTGTGCTGACCCTTTCTCTTCTACCCATGTCTTCTCATTTCCTGGATGTCAAATAGTAATAAGGAAAAAAGATTTCAATAGTAGTTGAGAACAGTCTCAACATTTAAGTAAAATATTTAATTCAAGTATTAGGAAGTCTGTAAAAATACAAAACTAGACAGAATACCCACTGAAACAGGCAGATAAGTACCTGAAGGCTACTGACAGGTTCTGATAGCTTCTGATAGTCTCTTTGTTTCCATGAATGAAGAAAATTGTAGAATCATAGAGTGGCTTGGGTTGGAAGGCACCTGCAAAGGTCATCTACTCAAAATATATTTGCTTAAAATTTTAAAATAATTGTTTGAATTAGCAGAATTTCTCATAAGGATCAGGGAAGTAAACAGTTGCATATTGAAGAGGAACCAAAGTCAACTAGTCTCCAGAAAGCGGGTCTGTTTGCTTTGTCATTGAAGCTTGTCTGTCTCATAGATGACTCTTGGAATAGATGAAGTTAGAGCACAATAAAAGTTGTATGAGTTATAAAAACACATTTGACCCACTGCTGTATGAAGAAAACGTTAATTGACCTAGACTATTACACCGCTGGGCATCATTGAACCAGAATTAAGTTTCACAGAACTAGACAGTGAAAGGTTTTAAAAGGGACCTCTGTTAATCCTTTTCCCTCTGTTCCCAAACGTAGCTCACAACATACTATTCTGTGTATACTATTGTGTGTTTGAATATCATTATTCAATAAAAGTGGAGGACTAATGGAAATTTAAAAGGTATGTCTGTATCTTTTCAATACAGAAACTTCTCAGCACAGTGTGGTTGTTTATAAGGTATTTCTAGACATGTAATCCTAAGTTTGTGTTTATTTCTGAATAAAGGCCAAAAAGGTGGTGAAGAATGACACTCACTATATTAGTCATGGAACTATGGGTAGTAGCATCTCCATTTGTTGTATACATAAAGAGAAATACTAATGTTTTTTTGGGAAAAGTCCCTCTAGCTTGATGATGCTTGCATTACATGTACAATCTCACTGGAAACTAGAGTCTTACTTCTGTCTTTTTATAAGACTAGGAGATACATTGTCTACTGATGTGACAAATAAAGCTGAGTTTCATTTGTATGATTTGAGAGATAATTAAAACTGTATACTTGGATTGTTTCCTATTCTGCTTAGTTCACGGTGTTACTTTTTAAACCAGCACAAATTCTGAAATAGAGGTGGCTCCAGGGTGGGAAGTAGTTCAGGGAGTTGCAAACCAATGTTTTACAAATGAATAAAACTTAATTTTGGTGTCCATCTCAAAAAATTTATTTGAAAATTAAAAAAAAAAAGAAAAATCACAAAAAGCCTTTGTGGATGGGAAAAAATATTTGACAGAGAGAGAAAACTAACATGTGTTACCTGGTAATCTAAATATGATTGCAACTTGGACAGATATCCTGGCTTTAAGCTAGCATTTACCATTCATAATAGTGTAGTCATAACATCGTTAAAAGTGCACCATGAAATCACAGCACTGTTGGGATCCATAGCACCCATGCACGTCTTTGGACAAGCTCTTGAGCCACAGGCACAGTGAGCTCTTTGCTGCTGCCAGATACATGGATAGCTGTCCCTCCCTACGTCAAAGCTTTGAGTAATACTATTAACAAGTCTTGTGGATCTCAGCCTTCTTCGTATATCAATGAGAGGGCACTGCACAAATTCTTTTGTCAGAGAAAATAGTGGTACTAAAAGCATAAGAAATTATGGTTGGGAGTTGAATATAGGCTAACTAAATTTGAATATTTGGGTGATAAACTTAGGGAAAAAAATCTACTTGAAGGTGTTTTCAGATCAAAGCTGGATGCCCTTCTGGCCTTTATGTTTTAGTCAAGAACACCACGCCTGGGCTGGGAATGAAAGTGATTTAATTTAGGTGCCTGGACTTGAGTACCTTAGGTGTACAGGATGTGAGATTAGGTTATCTGCCAGGCATAGTAGTGATCCCAACATGATTCGACAATCCTCTGAAAAGAAAAGCCTTTCAGAACTTATTCTTTGCAGTTTAGTTCATTACCTAGTGATATTTTATCTGTAGTGGTTGCAGTGAGGTAGTATTGCACATTTTTTATTATTTGTATAAGTTGTCCAGCAAGGTTTGGCCAGGGGATGGAGACTTTTCCTATTGGAAATTGTAAGTTGTTCAAAACTGAACCCTGATCTTACTTCTGACCCCTGAAAAGAAACTAAAATATTTAGGGAAAAGATAGCTAAAAACCCAATTATGTCAGGAATGCAGTGGAATAGTTCTGTGGGGTGTAACTTTATTTGTTTTTGCCAACTGAAACACTGGAGAAAATATTCAGCAGTGCTGGTGCAAGACCGCCACTGAGTCCTACCAAAATTTCATCTCTAGGATGAAAGGAATGACATATTAGAAAGGATGAAAGCCAGTGCTGGTTTATGTGTTTTAAACTGATATAAGTCTACATGTGAAGTCTGCATCATTTAATTGAACAAATCAAGTTGCATTATGGTGATTTTTTTATGCAGAGAAGTCCTTAAAAAGCAATTTTAACTGATGTTAAAAGTTGAAATTAGGATGCCTCTTGACCAAATCTCAGTAGTCACAGTATTTACAGTCACAGCGGTCACCAGTATTTAAATAATTTAAAATGTCTATTTTTTGTAATATCTCCTCCCAATTTCCTCATAAATACAATTAAGACAAACTGAATAAATTGTGAGAAATATAACTGAGGGCAAAGAGTGCTGTCTATTCCTGAGGGAAATAATGTGAACTTTCATCCTAAGTCAGATGAGAGCCAACAACTTAAGCACAAGGTCAAAAGCATGGAAACCCATTCCCAGACTGTTTTGGCTTGTACAAGTTCAAAGATCTGAGAGCAGAAGGCATTGTTATATTCACTCTTAGGCAGATTTTTCTTAGGCAGATTTTTCTGGGAGACGCACCACCTTGCATGCAACCTTGTCATACCTTGCAGAGTTGGTAACATTTCCTGAGATCAGTTCTACTTGGAAGAATACCAAGAAAAAAAACAACAGGAGGAAACAGTGTTGGTGCTCTTTTCTTTTTTTCTTGGCGGTGTTACTGAACCTCCATCCAAGCTGGTGCTAGAGATGTTAGGTGGCAGAGGGCACAGGATTTTTCCCAGGTGAGATGTGAAATTAATACTGAGGTTGTTAAATAGCTAATAGTATTTTTTTTTCAAGATTAAAAGGCTTATATATAGCATCCTAGCCAGATTCTGACTCAGCTCATTACATCATAAGCTCATAAAGTTCATCCTGTAGAAAGTATTATATCCTTCCTCTCCTTGGCTGTTTGTTAAGTATCACTGTGCCCTGGCATGCAACTGCCATATCCCATTAAAGAGATGGTTTAAGTGATACTTATACAAAATATGGTATTTAATAACATAGCAAGGCTACTTTGTGGTTCTGGATTAACCCTAAGGCTTTCCCTTCTATTTTATACCTGGTCCTTCATGGTTTTACTTCTCTCTCTTATCCCCCTCCCTAAAGCTTTCAGTTGTTTTTTTCATTTTAGACTCCCATTCTACCTTCATTCCCTCCCTCATTTCCATTTTCAGTGCTGCATCTTACTGCATTCAATACTTAAGGCTCTATCCCCAGAGACAAATAATTTCCAGGGAATAATCAGCTATTTCTCTCTCTCTCTCTCTCTGTTTTTCACTTTCATGGTTTCAGGGAAAACTTAATAATGTGGTCCCAGTGAATCCTCACTTCAAGCTTAAAACCCAGAAGTATAAAAATCCTGACTTCTAACCTCAGGTTGTGACTTTGCCAGGTACAACTTACTGGTTTTGATCTAGAGATTCATTTTATTCTAACATTGCTTACCAAGTCCCTCTGGGGCATGAGCACACCTTCTTCTACTAGCCCTTGTTTCCTCCTAGAAATCTTTATAAAAAATTATAGTTTATCACCCAACTGTTTGTGAAGAGATGCCAGTCCTTTTTTTACACTCACACATATACACTACCCTGCCAGCAGACCTTCTCCTTAGAGGCACTGTACATCTTTATGGCTTCTGGAGGAAGCATTCAACCCAACATTTCTGGCACTGGTGTAGAGTCTGCACATTTAAGATCCTGCTCATAATTTCTAAAACTTTTGGGATCTTTAAAGGCAAATGGCATGAAACAAACAAGGAACTTCCAGTACCATGTTGGTGCTTTCACAAGTCTCCTGCACACTCTGCGTGCAGTCTGGAACCAAGTTGCCTACCCCATCCTGAGTTTTGAGCCAGGGTCTCAACCCAGCACAGTGTTGGACAGATTTTTATGTAAAAGCAGCCAGGCTGGATCTCGGTTTGAGACTGAGACCTTTCACCCAAGGGCTCACACGTAGCTGATGAAGACCCATCAGTACAGTCTATGGTATCTCACCTGTGTTTCCAGTTGAATGGAGCAACAGTCCCTGTGTCGTATCTCTCGGATGCCCTGGGTGTTTCAGTGGCACTGCATGGCTGTGTGCTGCTGGCTGAATATATCCTCAGGTACCTAAACAGATTAGATTTAACACAAAGAAATTTCCTGAAGTGTAAGACCTTGATTAGCTTGGTAAGAATCCAAGATGAGCCTATAGCAAGACTAACCCAAGTGATTACAATATCAAGCATAGCTAAGTTATCAGAGTCTATCAGGAATTTCTCTTGAAGCAAGAAAACATGAGGAATGAAGACATAGATTCCAAGTATGACTTTGTCAGATCCATTCTGTGTCCCAGGACCAAACCTCTCTCCTTAAAGGAGAAGCTTGCCAGGGAAGTTGCTGTCTCCTTTACTGTGTTTGCACAGCATATAGAACAGTGGAGCTCGTGCTGTAAGTGGGAAAAAAGGATAAAAAAATTATACACAGTTTATCACAGGTATCACAAGTCTAAAGACATATCTTAAGTGTGCTTTTCTTATCAGAAAAAGCCAAGTAAATATGCTTCCTACAACAGTTTTATGAAGTCATTTGAGAAATGGACATAAACATTATATTAAAAAATTATTTTTCATGTAGGTTCCTATTAATCTTCTGAGGTAAAGTACAATCCTTATAAGACTTTTTATAATGTACTTTTTGTGGAAAAAGACCTTTTTTTCTTGTTCCTTGTCAGAAATATGTAACTGGTTTAGCATAGCAGTTCCTTTAAGTAGATACTACACTTGCAAGTTATTTGTAATGTTATGAAAGAAACCACCTGTAAATAATGTAATTACATTGAGGTGAGTTTCTTTTTTTGAATTCATTCGGAGCTGTAAATGCCAGTCATTCTGATTCCCAGACCTGCCACCTAATAATCTCAATTTACTGGTGTTAAAAAATTGTTCTGTGTAACATTTTTAATATTGGCTAAAGTAATTTACAAGAAGCAGAACTAGAAACTGGAGATTTCCTCTTTCTGTTGTAACCCTTGCATCTGCTTTAAGAGGACTGTTCTCTTCATGTTAGCTGATTAACTCGCTTTACCATTCTCTAGTTTTTGAAACACTGCTGTATGCATATAGCCTCGCACAAGGTTCAATGTGCTGGTACCTTCTGTGGTTTGGCATCCAGGTGAATGGGGTAACGGGGAATAATTCTTGCTGGATCCCTAAGTGTGATCCCTTCCCATCCTCTTGGCAAGCTGAGGACTTACAGGTTATGTCTTGCTACACTTCACTAACCAGTGTGACAGCATGGGGCTAGGCATGGCTAACCCATAGTGTGGCCTTTCTCATGATGTTGGCCCATGCCCAATAGGGCTCTCTCACATAATTGCCAGGCATGGTTTAGGGCATAGCAAAGCCCAGGGACTGGTCTCAAAATGTCTCAGATGCAGCTGCAGCTGCAGGTGATGAAAGAGTTTAGTTGTATACATGCAGGTCACTGTACATCTGTCCCTCCCAGCATGAGAGATGACTCCCAGCTTTTTTAACTCATGAGTTTAGCCATGGACAATTAAGCTGGATTGCCCCACGAGGCAGCTTTCCGCCCTGGTGTGCACTCACCTGCACCCTGTTTCTGTGCTGGTAGGAGCCTGGGCTGCTCGTGGATCCTCTGTACATCCCAGCTCTCTTCTGAGGGATGCCAAAATCCATGGGTCAGCCACTGCAGACAGCTTCCCTTGGGAAACACAACTATTTCTCCCCACTTTAACTGTGCAGGGAACTAGGGCCAGGCAGAGACCAGGCAACAGGAACTGTTTGGTCTTCTGTCAAACTTTTAATGTCATGGGAATATTGATGCCATTTTAAATAGCTACAGTAGATGGTCTGAAAAGAGACTTCTGCCTCCCTCACTCCATGTTGACAGTGCAATAATATTACTCTTCCTCCTCCTTGAAATGCTGTGATGAAGTATTTTTTGATTATCAGGTATTGTTACTAGCAGAGCAATTATATTTTTCAGCTACAGGCTGGTACTTTCTTCATGGAAATATGTTTATGTGCCCACACACAAATACTGAGAAAAGTGAGAGAAATGCACGACATGAGAATAAGTGGGGAAACTTGCTGTTTTAACAAGTTGGAAATGAAAACATAATGTGGTACACAACTCATTAATTAATTTTATTACAACTTTATGCCAATTTTTATTAGACTTTTTATTGGATTAGAAATTGCATTTTGAGATTATGTTAAAAATGTGATGGTGTTTGCCTATTCTCACAGCAGATGTAAAATTTAAATGGTCTTATTTTAAGATGTATTTTTTCTATAATTTAGCTTTTGCCATTTGGCAAACTCTTTAGAGTCAAACATTTGGCATAAAATCAAGTTGAACTCTTTGCAGTCAGAGATTAATGATCTGTCCATAAAGTTTCTTTACTGTATGGTTAAATCCCTTAGCATCAAGTGCTTCCACTTACTAATGTTACTTTAGCAGTTTGTAAATGACATTAACAAATAGCAGTCATTTTATGGTGGTCCTATGGCACAACTAGTTTCAGTGATGTTACTTCTTCTTTCTTGCAATTAAAAGACATATTTTAATTGAAAGGGTATATCTGTCAGGGAACTGTCAAAAAGAAAAAGCTAATAGGAAAATCCTTTCATATGCTCTTAAAGAATCTTGTCATATGTATGGATATAGCAAACATGCACTGTCAGTTGATGCAAGAATTAGCAGTCATGCAAGAGTTTTCATTGATTTAGACGATGATCAAGAGAAGACTGTATACCACTACTGTTTTCCTTTTCTTCTTCCAACCACAGAGAGCCTCTGTTCCCAGACGAGGTCTGTGTGTCAATTCATAAAAAGGGAAGCCATCTCTGGTGTCACTGGCTAACATTCAGTTTTAATAAACATTTAATTGATCCAAGTCTTCACTGTTGTTAAAATGCATCATAGTATATCACATTTAATACCTGATATTTGATACTTGAAACTTTTAATTATGTGGGGAATATAGCAATAAATACAGAGAAATTAAATTTAGCACTTAAAGTAAAATTTTAACATAGCTGATTTCTGCTATACATATACAAGTTCTGTTGACTTCAACAATATTTTTCTAAAGGAAAAATTGGCTTCTTGGGCTCATTCCTTAACTTGTCTGATCAAACCTACCATAATCTAGCTGAAGAACAAAATAGGTTAACTGTATTTAGTGTTAAGTCTCTTCTTAATTCAATTGGTACAGGTACTCTTTGCTTCCATTTTTTATACCATTATGTATTCTTCTATGCATTTCAAATAATTGTGCTTTACCTATGAAGACTCCCAAGAACAGTTCATACTCTGTTTCACTGAGTCAGTGATACCCTGCACCCGTCAGGATCAAGTCCAGTGCATAGCTCAGAAGTTAGGATGATTTCTTACAGCACCGTGGGTAAGCACAAGTACACATGCATTGGCAGGGTAAGGTAAATGTCTGTGTTCGACAGAATCTCTGTAAAGCATGAATGGCAGTGTAATCCCATTATATTGAAGAAGCAGTTCTGTTGAGGCCTGTATTAACACTATTTCACATTAAAAAAAATTAATGCAGCATTTGTCTTACTTGTTACTTCTTTAACTTCTTATACTTCATACATATTCTTTAATATTCTGGAATATTATGGCTTGATTATACAGTAAGTACTTTCTAACTGTCCATTTTGCTAAGTCCATTTAATTTCACAGTTTTTAAACCAAAGTTAAAGTACATGGCTGGTTTACTGCACTTTGAAAAAATCTTTGCATTTCTGTGTTGGTCCTACAGGCTTACATGTGGATGGATACACCTGTTGATGAATTCTATTAAATTCTTTACTGGAATATTTTTCCTTGCCTTTCTACTTCTCGCTTATGCAACCATATTGTATTTGCAGGACACATTCTCATTCTCCAGGTATTTATACAGACTTTTCTTGTAACTATTTGTGAAAACAAACAAATGCCAAGGCCTAAAATGTTTCCACGTCATGCAGCTCCACCAAAAGAGGATGAAACATGGAGAGTCTTGGGAAGTGGAGATTCTATGAAAAAATACAAATGGACTGCAGAGAACTGATTACGGTTATAGACCATGCTGCTAGAGTGAAATATTTGTTCCTATCAGGGGACAGATTCAGATATTGATAAGCTTCATTCTGCATACCTGCAGACAGATTGTGCGTACAGCTTCACGGGAGGAAGTTTTTGTCTTTTGTTCTGCATGGGATATGGGTTTGGGATATGGCTGCATGAATGGAACTGCCCTCAGTCAGAAGACTCAAGCATAACCTTGAAAGTAAGAGCATTGGGGAGTTTGTGAAACAACAGTCTTCTCAGAAATAATCTGCTTTGTATAAGGAAGAAATTGCTTTGGTTGGGAATTGGGATAACTTTTTGATCTTTACAAGAGATTCAACTCAGACTGAAGGGTTATGTGGTCAAAATCTGTTTGCCTAAGGACATCTAAAATTTTCCCAGAATATCCTGTTTATAACTCTATGGCTTTAGAAATAAGGGAACTTGAATAACGTCTGCAACCTGGTAAAATCCCATCTCTTTAAAATTAAGCGCAAAATTTCCATCAGAGTCAATGATACCAAGATTTTAACTTCTGAATATACAAGGAAAACGAATTTGACTGTTAAAGTGTAGCCTTCATAATGCATTTCATTTCAGATTTCACTGGACCTCACACAAACATGACCGATGGAATGAATGCCTTTAATTAGCTGTCAGAAATACATTTCCAACATGTTTTTAGGAAATGGGCTTTAAAGCAAGCACATGCTTTTGTTGCATATGATATTTCTGCAACAGTGCTTGATCTATCAATATCAAAAGAGGATTTTATTATTTTTTAAGCTACTTCATTGAAGGAATGTTCTGAAGCTTTTAAGTAACTTGAAATACATTTAGGAGGAAATCCTGGAGTTACTGAAGTCAACAGAAATTGTACTACTGATTTAAATAGGAGCAGCATATCACTTTTCTTGTTTTATGCCTTCTTTTAAACAAATGCAGCAAGGCTATTCTACTCTTCCTACTCTTTTGCATTAGGATTTGTATCAAAGAGCATCTGAAAGATCATTAACAGAAATATCTCTGATCTCAATATATATTTCCTATGAGTATATGTAGTGAGATGTACTTCAGGTGCTAAATTTGAAATATTAACTGTATGAAGGATTTGCAAAAGCACTTCATATTAGTTATATGTATTTCCTTTGAAATCATTGGGATTTTTTATTTTGACATAATTTGGAGCAGGGTTAGGAAGAAGGCTGAGTGCTTTTGAAGATTCCAGACTGTGACTAAGTTGGCATAAGGTACAGCCCCATTCCCTTTGTTGTTGATAAAAAAACTCTTTCATTTACTTCAGTGAAAATTGGTGGTTATGTCACAAAATTTATAGTGGTGCTAAATTATATAAGTATTGGAATCTGAAGTTTTAGTCATTTGTAAGATCTAAATGAAGGATAAAATGTTGAGCCTTTTTTAGTGAATAACACTTTAAAAGCAATTATGTAGACTTCATTGGAATTAGTTATATGGTAATATGCTGGTGGATATGAGTAAGGTTATTAGAATTTGCTCCAAAGAGGGAAAAGAAAACAATATTTACCTTGTAAAGTGTACAGAAGTACTGACTACACCAGCCAAATGACAGCAACTTTCTCCCCATTAAACATATGTAATATTACACAGAGAAATGAATGGCATAAGTATGAAATTAACATTTGCAAAGTTCTGGTTTTACCCAGAAACAGTGGGCCAAATAAACACTTAAAATACATAATGATTACTTTACTCTTTTTAATGCAGCTGAGAAAAGTGGCATGTACAACTGCAGCAGTTGTGGGTTATGGCTTGTAAAAATATTATGGAATGAACACAGTCATTTGACTACTTTTACTGCTTGTTGTTGTATTATCTAAGTTTCATACAGGTAAGTTTCATACAAAATTTCCATTACACATGTTAAACTTACAAAAACATTGTCCTGTTCAAGATAATTACCATTATTATTGTTTTTCACATATTAAGTCTATTTTAGCTGGTTAGGAATTAATTAATTTAGTAGATATACACCATTTCTTGTACCAGTGTATGAAATATAACACTGGTTCTAGTGCTCCTCTAATGATGCTTTGTATGTGAAAAACTACTGGCTTAACTGACTTTCAGTTAGACCTTAGATAATTTGCCATCCTTTCTTGCAATTTTCTCAACTTCTGTATTCTATGTAGACCAATACCTGCTCTGAGCTCAGTTGAAGATTAACCAAGAGATTACTTAAAAAGCAAAAATATATTTATTTTATTCTTACCACCTTCTGTATACAGTCACTCAAAAGATTCTGGTGAAATGGAGAGGGATTATGTTTACACTGTAAAAAGGGGAATTGAGCCACAGAAAGATGAAGTTAACTGAATCTTTTGATCAGCTGAATTGCCCAGGACAGTCAGACTCTCTGCTACATTGCTTCCTGCCCAGGACAAACAAATGCAGAATGTAGCTTCCTAAATGTAAGAGTGAGCATCACCGGGACTTCTGGGTGCCTACATTTATTCAGCCTCTATATTTTTTGAACCCCACAGTACCCTTTTTTGTCCCATTAGCTCCCTGTGTTAGCTTTTTGGTGATTAAGAGTCAACCTAGGCTTTGTCCAAACTTTGAGAGAGGTCCAGTCCACCAGGTCTGCTCAGAACACACTTGTTACATGGAAGACACTACGCATAAATATTAGTGTAACTAAATGGCCATTGCTATTGTGGAAGAACTTTTGCTGGAGAACACAGGATTAGTAGTTTCCCTACTTTTCCTTTCTGTGTAATAACTGATTTTCTAACATACTTACCCAGAAAATAAACCCCCTGTATTCAACATCATATTGACCTGAGATTTAAATCAGCTACTCCCTGTGAACACTGCCCTTGTAACCCATGGTTAAGGATTATGACTGTCAAATTGTACACACAACTATTAGCAGCCAAATATTTTATCATCTCCTCCCAGATCTTGTTGCCAATCATGTCTCTGGTTTCCTAAATAAATGCTGCATAAAGTCTTGTATGAAAAAAGAATTCATGAATAAGAATACTGTCTTGACTGGCCGATAACATTGTCTTTCTGGTGGCTAACGAGTCCCATACCTTTGGTCTACAGGATAATTATCATAAAGGTACTAAATTGCTTGCACTTATACCATGAAGTTCATACATCTCCCAGCTACCTAGTGCACCACTGGAGCCAGAACAGTTACAGAAAACACACCAGTGAGGGGGTAAACTTAATGAAGGGCATAGATCACCTCATAATGTCTGTAGAAGCAATCTTGCACTCGCTTTGGCTCCTGTTTAGTAAAACATGCAATCAGATGGTTTTATACATGGCTTAGAAACAAATCCACTGGAATCTTTAAAGTTAATCACATTCCTTATCCCTTTGTTATACAGAAGTGAAGGTGAGCAACCCAGTTCCCTTGTAGAGACACATATGCTGTGCAGGTCGAACAGTTTTGGATAGTAAGAGGCAATCACTTCACCTCTTCTGAAGTGTGAGTCTTAGTCTCATGTGTTATAAGCACACTAGCTCAAAGGGCTAGCTAAGGTTGGCTGATCATTCAGGTCCATGTAAATAATCCTTTAGAAGAGAAATCCCTTAACAATCCAAGCAGAATTCAAGGGATTTTGTCTTTGATGAGACTATTTGCATGATCTCATTTATTAATGTAGCGCATGTTAATTCAGTTCTTAAATATTTGTAATGGTTTAATGTTTTAAAGTATTTTCTACTACTTAAATTGCACAACAACATACATGTTTCTTTTCCCTCCTTTGCTCTTATAAAACTGAAAATACATGCAGAGGGAAGAAATTGTAAGCAAGAAGGCAAATGCAATCTCCTATTGGCAACAGTAATCTTGCAGAAAGATTTGTAAGTATGCTGGTTTTGAAAGATTTTAACAAAGTCAGAAACTGATAGCACCGGCCAGAGCCAGGCACGATGCAGGCAGGTGCTGAACAAGCTTCTCCAGCTCAGCCTTTGCCAATGCACGTCCCCCTGACCTGCAGCATTGCAGCTGTTCTTCTCTGTGCCAAGTCGTGTGGTGGTGGTTTGGGGATTTGGAAAAACACATTCTCTGCACAAATACATTTCAGGTCTCCAAAGGGCAGTGAATTAACCCACTGTATCACTTCCACTGTAATGAATTTTTTAATTCCTCTTTCTAAGCACAAAAGCCTCCTGTTTTTCTGCAGGGCACAGCGATGAGTGTCTTTTTCATTCTTCCTCTAACTCACTGCTACATTTTAATCTTTGCAGTTTTGCTGGAATATACTGCTTTAAAAGATAAGCATACTTTCCTTATAAAAAGAATAATTTTCTTTGAACCATATTTATTAAATTAACAAGGTGAGAGGGGAATTATTTTAACAATTCAGGGGCAAATTCTCTACCCTTTGAAGCAGCGATGAGCTATCTGTGGTGTCAGTGGTCTAAGTTAGTGCCAACAGCGGGAGTGCTGGAAAGAGAGGGTTGTCTTATCTGGCTGTTAAAAGGGTACTCATCTCACTAACTGGTTTAATATGTGATTTATAGTACTGCATATGAGTCCTGAACAGCTATATTTTGAAAGAGATCTCAAGTTTTTAAATCTAGGTTGCACTTTTCAGTCCTGCTTCAAAAGCAGCCTTATAGAAGAGATGCAAGACTTTAGCTCATTGCTGGCAGTGATCAACGCTGTGGTTGATGGTAAAAGGGAGTTATGATGATGTAATGAACTACCAGAAAGTCTACTGATTCAATGATAACTATTCATACTCATGCTCTCTATGTTTTTCACGGACAGAGTTTTAATTGACTATGTTTTATGCCAGAACTGAAGCGGGCTGTCTGCTGGGTCTCTTCCTTCTTTAAATGAAAGCAAAATGCTAACATGTTAACAAACAATAAACTTACTCAGAAAAGTTGAGAGCAAGAAGGAATGCCAGGATATTTATTTATTGTATAGAGATAATTTTCCATCTGTGGGACACAGGTCCCATCACAGGGATAGTGAGGGACATCTTAGTTATTCTCCAGAGTTCCTGGTTCTATTAATATCTTTAGTCACTTGGTGCTTATTGTTGAGAATTCTTTTCAGAAGATGAAATGATGTCTGACGGCACTTGTTGAAAGTCTGAAACTGTCACTGGGGAAAGCAACAGCCTGTGTATATTTTCTGTATGTAGTAACAAAGGAAGAAACTTTAAATGTTGCAACAGGGTAATAGTTTTATAATCTCAAAGCATGGAAATAGAAATGGTGAAAAAGAAGCAAATCCTCTGTTGCGCCTCCCCCCAAAGGAAAATGGCTTTCAGTAAACAAATAAAAAAACCAAACCCCACACAACTTTTTTCTTATATTCTAAAATATACAGCACTGTTTTGATGAACATGGGACATTCTTCCATTGGGGAAAGGAAAGTGGCTGAGCAATACAACAAAAAAAAAGATCTATGAATTGAAATGGATCAATCCTTAAGAACACAGTGAATGACCCCAGGAGGAATTTTTGGAAGTGGAAGAAGTTAGACCTTTCAGCTTCCCAAGAAGATGTAAAAATTTCAGGTTTGAAGTGTGCTGCAGAGATGAGGATACTCCATTGCACTGGGCACATAATAAGAGGAAAACTTTACCCTGAAAAACTTGTGGTCTAAGATGTATGGCAGACAAAGAGTGAAAGTAAAAAATAAAAGTGGCTTAATTGCTGTTAACCAACAAGTGTGGCTGCCCTCCTGGTCCCGTTCAGTGCTTGGTGCCCTGTAGCCAGATTATCCCTACCCCGGCTGATAACCATGGAGCAACTGCGCTCCCTGGGATGAGTTCTCCAGTCCAGCACCTTTTGTCAGTGGTGTTGGCTTGCAGTTGGCCAGACAGAGAAGCTGAACAGCTGTTGGATTCCTCCTTGTGCAGCTGCTCATATCTGGGTATTTAAGGGCTTGCTATCCTCTGATTTCAGAGGGCATGGAAGTCTTTGGAAGTGCCCCAAAGCTGGCATCCCATCCACAGCTGTGAAAAAGTTGGACAAATCTAAGCAGGTAATAAAATCTGCAAGAACATTTATTTTCCCAGTTCTGGGGCTAATTCTATGAAGTGTTGGGTCCCTGAGCATTGTGTCTGAGCACATGGAATAAACTAAATTCTGTGGGCTCATTTAATACCACTTTACATCTAACGTATCACCTTACTTACAAAACCTCCAGCTAACACCACCTTAAGGAGGTTCTGTATACACAAAACACTGCATAATATTTCAGATTGTGTTATCTTACTTAGCTTACATGAACAAATAGAACAGTAACATTATTTGCCTTATCTACAGAAAGAGAACTAGCCCTTCAGGATACCTGTGTTGTTTGAAGATCTTGCTGCAGGCAGCAATGTTGATTGCTTTAAATCCTCCCGCTTAAAGCAGTAGAGAATGATTTTTAACTTCCTGCAAAATATTGAATCTCATTGTAATATCTTTTGGAGGATCAAATAAAATTGCTTTCATCAACTAGTAAGTAAGCATACTTTTAATAGCTACATTGAATAGAATAGAATTTGGTAATAGTTTTGCTTTGATGATGGATATGCCTTAAAAGATAAAATATTTCAGAACTTCTTAGAAATTCAGAAAACTCTAAATGCTCAGCCAAAATCAGCAACAATAACATCCATGAAAAGCTTTTGAAGGAAAATATTGACCAAAACCACAGAATAACTCACTTGCACTTTAAAACTTGCAAGGTACTTTTAAAACTTTGCATGACCCCACTGAGGTCAAAATGGGTTTTACCATTACTTTCAGTGAAATCATGAACAGTCTAAAATGGTTTATTTACTGAAAATTAAATTAATGCTTGTAGTTTATGTTATACAGCAGATGTAGTGGCAATGCTTGTTCAACAAATCTGAAACGGTGTTTTAGACAACTGAAGAAGGTTCATTGCCTTTACCAACTAATGTATATTGCTCCCTCAACATGCTTACCATGCAAATGAAACGTCTGTATGGCTATGAAATTTTATTAATAGTCACACATGGAAGACTTCTGGAAGTACAGGCCTTCTTTCAGCATATAACAATTAGAGGAAGAGTCATTTTAGAGGCTACATGGGGTACTATCTGGCATAGAACTTCCACATAGAGGTCAGTTAGAAAAAAAGTAGCGTCATCTGAAAATGTGTAGACTTTAATGCCACGAAGGAAGTCAGCAGGAAAGAAACCAACTGAGATACAAGACAACCCTCGCAACCGGACTTCATCATCTCATTCATTTCCCTCCCAAAATCAGTAACACTGGATGAAATTAATCTCGTTTGGACTTCGGCAGTCCAAATCTTGTGCAGCCAATATAAACTAGTCCTCTAGGTTCCTCCTCTTGTCAAACCGTGCAGGAAATGGGCAGTACCTGCCTCTGCCCACTGACTATAGGGGGAACAAAGAAGACTAACTTAGACTATAAAAGTAGCACCGAGATGGCCAAAGAGAGGTGAGATGAATCCTTCCCCTTTGAATTCTGCATACTGAAAATGTTGGAGCTGCATTAATGAGAATACTTAACTATTTACCTCCTAATTAGATCTAATGCTTGCTTGCTAAAAATCACTAGAAAAATTTCTACGAGTTGCAGTGAGCACCTATGCTGGCCCTTGATTTCCACATTCATGTACAGTTGCCAGTAATAGATTTCTCATCTGTTACAGCAGGAGATTATCACTGTTACAGCTCTGTTCATGGTGAAGTGCAGCCTTGAACACATGACCCAGGAACACTCTTCTTTTCATAAGATGACATCAGTTGCTTCTTTAGGCAATGCAGTAAGAGGACTAAAACCTTGACATATACACACACTTCTTTAAAAAGTGGGATCAACTAACGTGTTACCAATGCATAGTTTTAAACCCTTGTATGTGAAGAAATCAGCACAGTATACTGTTACACACTGAATAAAACCAGCCCCCCAACACTTAATAAGCTGCTTCAACTTGTGCATTAACACTGTAAAAGGAGTTGATTGAGTAACATTGAACTACAAAACTTAACTTGTGAAGCATTAACAGGATATATTTTTCTTTCTGTAAATCTCTACTAAACTTACAGCAGATGAACTGGTGGCTCAGCAGTAAGCAAATAAACACGTCATTTGGGGACAAGCTATGTGAACCTATTGACGGTCATGTTTTATCACTTGACACAATTGCACATTGCACATAAAATAAGGAAGTCACATTGTCAGGCTGGTCACTAATTTTGCAGTTTGTTGGGTGACAGGAGATGGGTTGTACATGGTGAGAGACCAGAAACAATGAGAAGACCAAAACATCAAAGTATTTTGTAAAATTAAAGAGAGCCTAAGTGTTAACAGAAATTCCCAAAGAAGCAGCATATCAGGAGGAACAATAAATACAATATAATAGTCACTTCCAAAGATATTCTTCTCCAGTACCCAACAAACACACATATCCCTGACGAACTAAATGACAGAAAAGCAGACAATGAAGTACAAGATAATCAATTACAATTTAAAAATAAGCCCTGCCTTGTAAGACTTGTAATGTAATTAGGAAATAAAATACATAGCCATTAGCCAAGGTGAGTACTATAAAATACCAGCATGTAGGTAACACAGTGTAAAAGAGACTAGCAACTGTGAAGCTGGTAAAATATAGAACTTTCTAAACTGTTTAGATTGAGTTATTGCCTTTGTTTACATGTATAGTTTCTGCTATGTGTTCTGAAAATGATCAGCTAAAAAGAAGTCTGTATTACATAGTCTATCTCTTTTAAGATGTATGCTTTATTTTGAGTAGACCAATGCTTGTACTTTTGCATGCTGGACTATAACATTCAGAAGTTGAAGGAGCAGCTTGCAGTGGCCAGATTGCTTTGTAACATTTGTAAGGGTTTTGTTGTTGTTGTTGTTTTCAAAACCACAGCCATAAAACATATGCTATTTTTCCAGCTTAGGACCAGCCCAATCCACAGAGATAATGCTGCCCTGTTATGCCTACCCAAGCTCTCCTAATGATGGAGAGTATTTCTTCAATTAAAAGCTGTCTCCTATATACCTGCATACTCCACTAATTATTTTTCTTTCTTTGGTGCAGGACTTTGTCTCTTCCCTTTTGCCATTCTTCACCAAGTCCCTGCAAGAAGATGAGGTTTGCTGAGACCGCTAGAGCTATGTTGCTGTGCACTGTTTAGAGTGGATTGACTTGTGTTTCAGAAGCTGAACAGCCAGAGGATTTAATCACACATTCTTGGGGTACATTTCAGAGTAAACGTGATGAAAACATAACATTAAAGCAGTAAAGAAGGGGACCCAATTTAGAGGGAGGAAGCCAGATGTTAATTAATAAAACCAACATAACAGGGCTGTTTGGCTTGCCGAGAATATTCTCTCAGCTGCCTGTTTGTAGGCTGTTCCCCAGTTAATCAGTTCTGCTGCATTAAATTTCTTTAAAAGAAATTTTCTTCCCTGGTTGCTTAGAGCCCTGCTGAATCAAGCTGAAAGCTCTGTGAGGGGTGGTGAGCCAGGCCAGCAAAAGTAATTTATAGAACGTTACAACTCTACTACTACCTTCAGCACTGTTCAGTTTACATCTGCAAATGTCCCTGCCTGTTTCACACAGACAATTAGGCTCATTCTGTGTCTAGTGCGTGCTCAGATGGCTCTAAGTCGGGAACGGCTGGAGTTTTCACTTGTCATGCTGAGGTGGTACAACCCCTGGAGCAAGGACGCAATGGTACCAATATGACCGTGTTGCTTCTTCTGTAGCTTCTGCCATTCATTGGGCATTATATCGCTACAAGTGTAAGTGACTGTTTGAAGCAATATACCTTAAAATTATTGAGTTGTCCTGAAGTTCCTATCACTTAAATCTCCCAGGACTAGATTTCACACTGTATATTATGTCAACCAGAATAATGCATTGTTTTCAGCTGTTCACTGAAGAGAAGTCAGGACCAGCAAAAGAGAATGTAAGTTTACTCATCAATAAAATCTTTAGTAAGCAATTTAAATAGGTTATTTCTCTGTCAAATACTTTAAGTAATGCTTATGTTAGGCTAGTGCCTAGAGACTCCTCCAGTCGTTGTGCTAGAATAAACGAGCATTAACATCATGGAGACATTCTGCCCCAGAGGTTATGGTCTTAACATATGTTTGTTTAAATATACAGGCTACCTGTGTTTGTGTATTATTTCAGAATGTCATTGGTAATAATACTGGAATAAAGTAGATGCTTTATTTTCCTTCAAGCAATACTTTAAGAATTTTTTGCAGATATGTGAGTGAAACCTAAGCTGATGGAAAGTGATATGTTCTGAAGTATTCAGAGGATTGATTATAGGCAAGAATAATTTAATTGCCATTGGATATCATTTGTGTGTCAGCAAAGTATAGGACTTCAGTCACTATATGGAATTAAAAGTTTCAAATTATTCAATTTCAAATTTGGGAGAGGGGATGCCTCACAGGTGGAAAATAGAGCATATTAGACTTTCAAACACAGTTGAGATTATAATAAAAATGGAAAGTGGAGACACGAGTGCCCCCAAAGCAGTGAGATTTAAGACACACACCTTTATCCTCAGGTTTTCATAGCTGTTAGCTTGGGCAGCTCCCTGCTTGATTCTTGGCAAACCCCAGTCTGAGGTGCTTCAGCCTCCCTGTAAGTTATTTAAGGCTCCTCCACAATCACACTTAATTCTGGACTGTGGATTTCTTAAGCTGTGCCAGATATTTATGAACTTTTGTGGGACTGGATCTGGGCTGTTACTCAGATTTTTGTCCCTGGGATGACATTGTCCTTACTGGGACAACTCAGCTGATAAACTATCTGGTATTTTACTGCTTGATGCCTTTGAATAAATAAAGTTTTTCCAAAGATGAAAAATGGCAATGATAAAAGGAAACACTTTGCTAAAAATGGAATAGAACACATTCTCCACATGAAGCTTTGCATAGATGCTGGGAAGTCAGAAATCCCAGTAGAAAACTCTATTCTGTGTCATACAGGGAAGAAAAGATGATGGCAAAATCCAGTTAACCTTGATTTGGGAGAGAAGACTTTTTATTTTCCCTTTAATGATTTCAAATCCTTTGGGGAAAGAACTGCAAGGGTGGAGGAGGAGCAAAGAAGAAGTCAACACCTTTGAGCAATAAGATAATGTTTGTATGGGGGCTGGCAGGAGGCAAGAGGAGCACAAAAAAGACAGTAAACAGTGATATTTATTTTAAAAAGGAAAGAAGAATTGCAGAAACTGGTTTATTAAATAAAACAGAAGCTGAGCAGTCTTAGAACACCTAATGCATGCTCCTTTGGGCAGGTTCAAGATATGGTTGCAGTGACAGTTGCAGTGGTTCTGATCTAAAGTAATACAATCAAAGGAAGTGCCCCCATTAACTCTAACAAGCTTTGGATCAAACCCCTGATGAATTGTGCTGCTCACTGGCTTATAGCTGAGCTACACTAGCTGTCAAGCAACCAAAAAGTCTCTCCCCTGGGTAGCTTGGCATATAACCCTTAGGTATCCTTACAAATCAACATGGGGAATGACATGCAAAGAAAGGAAAATGGGCATTTCTGATGTCAGACACCATCCGTCTTCAATTAAGTTAGCTTCCGAAATGTTTCAAGCATCCAAGCTCTTTTTGAAAGCCCAATTGACCCAGAAGTCTCTAACAAAGCAATCCTTAAAACCAGCCACATCGTTAGTTTGTTTGCTTGATGGGGGGTTCTTAATGCCATAAACCCCAGTGCAGAAGTTAATAATTTCATACATTATCGCTTTGAATATGCAATAGAAAACTCAAGGCAGCTGTTTGAACTTCCCTTTAAAAGAGGACAGATTGCCTTTATTGTGTGCACTACTTCATGGCTTGTTTGAGGCCAGGGCAATTATGGGATGAATGACTTCCCTTTAGCTGTTGATGTGTAGGCTTGTTGTTGTGTGTGTATTGTTTTGGGCTTTTTGTTGTTGGTTTTCTTTGTTTTGTTTTGTTTTCTTTTCTTTTCTTTTTAATGAAACTGGAGGCCATGTGATAAAGCAACAAAAAGTTGACAGGTAATGATCAAAAAAGGAAATGGCTACTGCTGACTTGGCATTTTATTGTCTTGTAAATGTAGAATTAAAATAACAATTACATTTCTGTGGAGGCTGTTCTTAGTGGTTTACTACTCCAAGGGTGGGTGTGATTTTTGTGCTTTAAACACCACAGATAAAAAGGCAGAAATCTTGTCCAATTATGCTTTTTTTTTTCTCTTGGGGTGAAATGGTCTTTGCTATGACAATTTGTTAGCTAATTAAAAAGGTATTCATTTTTATTTAATTGTGCTGCCAATGATTTCACCAACTGATTGTTCATAATTGGATTTGGCATTTTATTTGTGAACAGACTAGTTCATGAAGACTTCATCTACCTCCTTCTAAATAACTAATTTTTTTATGTTATTGGAGATAAGGCAATGTTCTAGTTGGAAGATTATCCTGAAAGTAGAATTATAGACATAGGAATAAGAAAATTTCTGTAGTATCTACCTAGATACTTCGGAGGTACTTTTCCATAAACTACTCTATATGCAGCTGCTAATTACTGAAGAAACAGAAGTCAGAGGATGAAACCTATAATGAAACATTGCCAGCTGACAGTTCTTTGAGGAAGTAGTACAGTGTAAAGAAAAATATTTTTTATTCTAGGAGATAGACAGTTAGATATATAGATAGATAGAACACTTCATAGTGGCTGCTGTGCTTTTGCTTTTTTGGCCTCTGGTGAAGCTTTTTCAGGCAGAACTAGGATTTACACAAAATATTCAAAATAATAGTGCCAGTGAATATTTTGTGTTGTTTTATGTCTGTGCTGTATGACTGTTACAACCAAAATATAAAGGCAAGGTAGAAAATACATGCTTTGTCTTGAAACAGGGAATGTTTCATGTCAATTTATTACTGAGACTACGTGTTGCACAGATGCTGTTTGCACATTATCCTATTTCATATAACGTTGAAAAAAATTACCAGAAAACAAGTCTTGAGGTATGTATCATACCTGCCTAGGAAACTGCACTATTTAGGAAGGAATTAAGAATAATCTAATTCAATAACTTAAGGTTTATGACAGAAACTTGAGACAAGTTACTTATCCCCATGTTCTTGTTTATACGATGAGCATAATACACAGAATAAAAGTAAGAAATTGTGTTTCTATAAGTAATTCACAATGTTACTGCTGAGGGTTCAAGTGGTGCTGCCTTTCTCACCTCCAAAATTTCAGAGCTGTTCATATTTGTTTAGTTCTTTAAATGATACAATACTTTCTCATCACACAGGAAAAGTCCAGTTGTTTAATTCCATTTTAGGCACTTTAAATTTATTTCTGAGGTTCTAGCTTGGGATTTGCTCCTCACAGACAAGAAGAGCCTTCTGTGCTGTCATCTGCAGGAGGGGGTGACAAATGGCTCCAGGCCTCTTCCATGGCACTGGGGTGGCTGTTACTGTCATCTCAGTACAAGTGTGACCTGCTCCAAAGGCACCTGCTGCAGGGATGGCCCTTTTCAAGAATTTTCCTTGGGAAAATTTTGAACTCCAAATGTTTATTTTTCCAACAAGCCACGATATAATGTTCAGTGATAGCAATAGTAAGGTATTGTATTAGGTTTGCATGGCCAGGTTCTGGTAGCAGGGGGGTTACAGGGGCGGCTTCTGTGAGAAGCTGCTGGAAGCTTCCCCCATGTCTGACAGAGCCAATGCCAGCCGGCTCCAAGATGGACCCGCCACCAGCCAAGGCCGAGCCATCAGTGATAGTGGTAACGCCTCTGTGATAACATTTTAAGAAGGAAAAAATATTGGGGAACGGGGAGAAATGGCAGCTGGGGAGTGAGAACATGTGGGAGAACCAGCCCCGCAGACCCCCAGGTCAGTGCAGAAGGAGGGGGAGGAGATGCTCCAGGCGCCAGAGCAGAGATTGATTCCCCTGCAGCCCGTGGGGATGAAGCCCATGGTGAGGCAGGCTGTGCCCCTGCAGCCCAGGGAGGTCCACGGGGGAGCAGATCTCCACCTGCAGCCCGGCGAGGACCCCACACCGGAGCAGGGGGATGCCCGAAGGAGGCTGGGACCCCGTGGGAAGACCGCGCTGGATCAGGCTGTGCCTAAAGAACTGCAGCCCATGGAAAGGACCAACACCAGAGAAGTTTGTGGAGGACTGTCTGCTGTGGGAGGGACCCCACGGTGGAGCTGGGGAGGAGTGAGAAGTCCTGCCCCTGAGGAGGAAGGAGCAGCAGAGACAAGGTGTGATGAACTGACCCCAACCCCCATTCCCCATCCCCCTGCGCTGCCGGGGGGAGGAGGGAGAGAAAACCAGGGGAGGAGGAAGGGGTGGGGGAAGGTGTTTTAAGATTTAGTTTTTATTTCTCATTATCCTACTCTGATTTTACTGGTAATAACTTAAACTAATTTCCCCAAGTCGAGCTTGTTTTGCCTGTGACAGTAATTGGTGAGTGATCTCTCCTGTCCTTATCTCAACCCTTTGTTTTCTCTCCCCTGTCCAGCTGAGGAGGCGGAGTGATAGAGTGGCTTTGGTGAGCACCTGGCATCCAGACAGGGTCAACCCACCACAGGTATCATTTGTAAAGCAAATTTTGTAGGGATATATGACCTGTTGATGTAGTTCCGAAAAAATGGACAAGACACTCTATTCCTTTGTGTTTGATTCATGATGACTACAACACCACAGCTACTACAGTATTATACAGGCTAGTATATGGGGATCATTTCACATATTCAGAGTGCCTTGCAAGAAGTAGTAACTGCAGCCAATTATTTCTTGTAATGAACTTAGTCCCAGCTTACTGGCCTGGTTTGCAGAGGAGGTGAAACTAGAGTTCTAACACAGCTCAGTGAGTCAGAGGAAGTCCTAGCTCCAGACCTTGACCTGGATTTGACTATTGCTGCTAGCATTAAATGATCAAAATGACGACTGTTCACAGAAAAACTGCAAAGGAAGAGATAAATATTCTTTCCAAACTTAATAACCCTATTCATTCTTTAATCTTCAATGTCACTTGGATTCTGGGGAGAATGGCTTTCAAATCATCCCCAAACTCATATCCTTCACTTGTGGACAGTCCTGTCCCCAATGCTGGCAGTCAGCAATGCTGAGGACAAATACCATGGCTTAACTACACTTTTGCTATGTGTTATCAGTGATCAGGGTATAAGTAAAAGAAATGAAATTAATTGTGATCCAACAAGATGCATCATTATGCATGACTGTGAGTCATTTCAGTGAAAATATTGCCTTTTTCCTCAGTCTATTTGTCTTACACAACTTCAGAGAACTCAAGTATAAAGACACACACACAGTATCTTCCCACAAGTGTACAAGTACATATAGATGCACAACAAATAACAATTTCCAGCTTTTTTAAACTCAAATCTTACTCTGCTTGCTCTAAAGCTACTGCTTTCTCTCTGGACTTCCCTCTATATCCCTACTATCATCTAGGATCCAAGCTCCTGTACAGCCTTGTACAGGCTGCCCTGAAGACCATCATGCTGAGGCTTTGCTAATATCAGGTCTCATTGAAGAGAAATATTCCATTATATTTCCCAATTTGAACATAAGCTTCCTCTACATGTTATAGTAGGAACAAAGCAACCTGATGCACCTTGCCAATCTTATCTATGGGCTGTTAGAGCTACTTAATTAATTAAAGCTACCAGTAAGCTTTAATTCAATGACCTTAGGTAAATACTTTATGAAGTAAATTATTAATCCATCACAGTGTTACAGACCCTGTTGAACCTTTGAGATGTTCAGTCATAGAAAATATGTTTTCAGTTCTTTGGCAATTACATAGAAAAAGCAAACTAAAACATGTTGGAATTACTAGAATTTCTTTTTTTCAGAATTTATTGAGAACCAGAGCAATGAACAGTAATGTTCAGGACCATGTAGCACAACTTCTGCTTTGGTTTTGAGTTTTCTTGGTTTTTTAAATTCAACCAAAAGAAATTATGTCAATTACATCAAAAAAAAAGGGAACATATTACATACTAAACATACAGAGAAAGAACATTTAGATCTATACATGAACATATTTTTATTCTATATAATTTACTTTTTGATTGAACATATTTGCTGAGATTGACAAGATTTTATGAAAGGTTTTCTTTGATTGCCCACATTTTCAGAACAGTTTGGTTGAAATTGTCATGGTGCTAATTCTTATTGCTGACATTTCCTTGCTGACCATGAAACTTAACTTCCCAAGTTTGATTTTATTTATTCCATGTCTGTGTACTGCATAGAGTATAAAATATATAATCAAGAATATCTCAAGTTAGTATTCCAAGAAAATATTTTAATTTTTTATGCTGGAGAAAAATGACTTATTATCTCGTTAGTATTACAATACATCTGCTGAATTTTTTTAAATTTCTGTCTTTAATGTAAAGATAGTAATTAAAAAATGTTTATTAAAAACTGTAAAGAAATCTTGGAAAGAGCTTAAAAAGGTTTTTGAGGTTTATTTGCATAATTCATTTTTAGAATTTTAATTAACAAGGATCTGTAATTGTTCTTCCCACTTGTGTTCAATTTCCCATGCAAATACAAATTAGGAAATGCTATTTTTACTGTACAAGAAGGTCTATGTATGCAGATAGTGCTTAAAACAAATTGTCATACTGCAAAGTTTTATCTTCTGGACATTTCTGGTACTATGATTTTTTTAACTCTCCAGGGCTAAAATATGTTTTGCTTGTTTGAGAAAAGTGAAGAATATAAAATCAGCCTTGCTTAAATCAGGAGGAAATTTTCCACTGCTGATGGAAGGGACCAAGATCTCACACTTGGACTCTTGCAAACACAGAAACTGCTAGTGCTGGTTCCTCAGTGATTAATACAAAACAGGTGAAAACACCAGGGTGGAACAATGATCTCTGACATTGGTGCAGAAAATAACCTAGTCGTCTTGGCAATGCCTTCAAGTAAACACATAAAAATTATATTTTGTCCTTTTTTTACAACTTATACAGAAAAGTCAACAATATAAGAACTCTCAGAGAGTTGCTCCCCCACTTCTTTAACTCCCCAGTAGACTTGTAGGTCTGAACTTTCAGCTGTTGTAAATTGATGTAACACCTTTGAAAAACAACTTGCTGTTCTTAATTCAAAATGGAGAACGAGAGAGTGGAGCATAGACAGTTGGAGTAATTTGAATCTTCCTTTGTTTGTTTGTTTGTTTGTTATTTTTGTTGCTGTTTACCTATATTTGACTCCAGCTCCTGGTAACGGCTTCAGATCCCTCTTGCCTTGTGAAACATTCTACACGTCTCTCTGCTTTCACTTTGACTTTCTTCTCTCTTCTCCGTCTACTTTTTTTCTCCTGCTCTTTCATGGATTTTGCCATAAACAAACTCTTTAGAAACTGTCAGAAAACATCTTTCGTATGCGGGTGGCTCTTCAAAAAAGTGGCATCTATGGGACACATATATAAGTGTAGGGTTAAGTGAGCTACTTCATCTGTTGAGCTACAGAACTAAAGAAACACAGTCAGTTCATTTATGCTACTAAAAGTAATTGTTACTAACAAATCTTGAAATAGGAAAAACCTGAAGGAGGTCAAAACAATAGTTCTACTCTAACTTTTGCATGGAGGATGGATATTTATTACTGTAGCCTCAGTCCTCAAGAAGGGGCAACAACTGTCCCTTATAGAAAATTTAACCTTTAATTAAAATGAAATATTTAATACTCTCTGTAACAAAGGCAAAGATTTGGCCTTTCCAAAATCCAGATACATATTTTAAAATTTACTGGGTTTAATTTATACCACCTTTTTCTTTCCATTGTCTGCCACTTTATCTCTACTTAATATCCGCTTCATCTTGCACAAAGTGATACTTTGTTGTCTACCACTTTACTCTTAGTTACCTAAAACCCAAGGAATTATTAGTCTTGTACAATGAATACTAAACCAGTGTCACACATTTGAAACTGTTTTTTTGCTTGAATACAACAACACCAAATAATAATATATGCTGAATTATGCCAACCTTTATAAATTTGTCCTCATTCATTCATCAAACCAACTTTATTCATTAATTCACTACTTGATTTTTGACCTACATTGGGGTATGTTCATAGGAATCACCTTTTAAAAAGCAAATTGAGACTGAAAGAGGAGTAAATCCAGTAATGCTGTCCTAATAGCTTGTATACTGCACCATCCTACAAGTTTTCTGCACAAGAGCCTCCTCGTGATATTTACAGGAGTTTGAGAAGAGATACCTGACAAACTTTTACCTTTCTTAGCAACAAATCAACCTTGATACAGAATATGCAAAATGTTTTGTTAAAAGTCTCTGTTATCTATATAGTTACAGCAGGCAATGCCAATTTCAATAGTCTGTGATGAATAAAACCAGCATTTACATGTAGCTAAATCAGAACATTGTTTTTCTGGTGGGTTTTAACCTAACAAATGATATAAAACAGACTTATGCTTTTAATGTAAATTTAGTGGAAGTGGAAATACTGGTTTGATGGCTATAAGAACAAAGAGTTTGATTTACCCATGGTTTGAAGCAATATGAAAAGGTCAAGATTAAACTTCCCCCTGCCCTCCCAAGATCAGCTTAATGATACACAATACACTGTAAGACTTAGCTTCTTTGTGAAGCACTCTAAGAATACAGTAAAATGGGGAAGTTTGTACTGCACAATGTTTAATTCATTAAATACTCAAATAAATATGCAAATGGAAGGCTTTTTCTATATTAGATGCCATAAATACACTTCAGCTATATGTAGCGCTCCTAATCAGTGCATGCGTTAACAAGAACAATAGAGGTTTTGGATGAAATACCTTTAAATAAAACTTAATTATTAAAAAATACTGACTAACACTAGTTCCTTTGTGCAGTTGTGAAAATCTGTTTCTACTAATATGAAGACATGATGCACTTAACATGATCCCTTTCTCTCATGATTACCATATGGTGTGTAAGAACCATTTTAAAAATAAGGATTACAAGTGACACTTTATAACTTTTCATATATGGCATCCTTTGCTCTCTATGTCCTAAACAATGTTTTCCACTCAAATGAAGCAATATCTTATTGAAAACAGAAGACTTTATGTTTAGAGTTAATTAGTTTAATTTCTAGTTTGTCCTCAAGTATTTGTACTTCATAAATATAACCAAAACATGGAGGCAAATGATCTCTTTTTGACTCTTCTGACTTGTAAGCTCAGGTAAGGAAAGTAAACAACATAGGATGCTTGTTAGTGGAGTCCACTTTTTTTTATTTCAGCTGGACACTTGCAAACTGCAACAAAAAATTACCAACCTAGGTTCCCAGCTGCCTTTAGGATCTTCTAAAAATACCACAAGAAATAAACACACCCACCTGTTTTCAGAACATTATTTATTTGTTTTCAGAACATTATTTATTCCTTTTTATTAATACTAATATTAAATCTGATATAATAAACAGTGAATATAATAGAAACAGAAAATATTTTCAGTAATTCACTGCTCAAGTTGTTACTATGCCTACAGGCAAAGGAGGAATTTCAATACACCTCAGCAGCTGACAGAATGTGGAAAAAGTTCAAAAAGAGATGTGAATGAAGCCCATATTTTTCAAGCCTTTGCTAACCACCGCTTCTTCCTCAAGCCAGAAAACCTAATAAATAACCTAATAAATAAATTAAAGCCTGAGCAACTTGGTCTGACCCTGTAGCTGACCCTGCTTTGAGGAGGAGGTTGGACTAAACACCTCCTGAATTCCCTTCCAATCTGAATTATCTTATATCCCATGATGTGTGTTTCTATAAGCATGTTTTAAACTGTTCATATGCTTCTACCATGCTCCAGTGTTGTTAAAAAGCTTGCAAAGAAGGCAAACCAATCATTTCCTAATTAAAAATAAGGATGGTAAATAAGCAATGGTCAACATTAGTTCTAAAATTGATGTCAGTCTTGCAAAATTTTAGCAGATATTTTCTGAAGAAGACCAGGTGTTTTACAGCAGCTCCCATGTGTGGAACTTACAGCAGTTTCTACACAATGATAAATGGAACTTTTACAGCTGCCTTGCAGGAGCACAGAAATACTATAATGTTAAGTGCTAAATGACTTGGCAGTGTTACACAATTTTCATATCAGAAAGGGATTCCTAATTTTTCAGCTCCCATTCCTTCAATGATAAAAAGCAAACACACAAACACACACACCCATTTCAATCTAAGAATTACTACAAAATTGTGTTGATATTACTAACAATATCAATGATGATAAAAGTTTTGTAGCTCCATCTATTCTTAATGGCACCAACACATGGGGAAAGAGAATTGGGGTTACTCTAATTATTGTTGTTGTTATTATTATTACTACATTTATTACTATTCTTACTCTTTTTAAAATGTTAACTTGGGGAAGTGTGCCAAAATTAAGGCACTGGAAAAACAAGTCATCTGCCTATGTGAAAGATGTAGTACATAGTAAAACCGTATTGATTACTACAGTACGCAACCAGCAGCTATCAGTCTGGCATAAACTTCTAATCTTTGCCTGTTTAATACTTGGCATTTGTGCTGCTATACCAATTGTCTGAATTAATTATTTTAAAATTATTGAGTAGTAAGTTCATAAATGGTGAGGTCCAAATGGGCCAGCGAGCATCATCTCCATAACACAGTACTTCGGCAATTTCTGCATGAAGGTGACAACTCCTGGTTGAAGCTAATTTCTAGAAAATTGTTTACCCTTAATTAAAGTTTCTAGAAAGTTTTAGATGGTGATACAGGACACTTTCTGTTATTCAGAATGTATTTATTTATTTGACTTCAGGTAGATATTTACATCTCAGCTAATTTCCTACTCTTTAATTATAAACTGAGAGAAATAGACACAAGTTGCAATCCATTGCCTGAAATAGATGTTTAAACTAGGTTAGATCAATCTTTTCTTAGAAATGGATCTGGTGACTAGCACAGGTACGGATAGTCACCCTGCAGACATTCCACAAACTGAAGGCTTCCAACAGTAGGTTGTTCAGTAGCTTACCCTGGTTGTTCAAAATTGCTAGCATTTATTCCTCTGGGCCTTAACATTCCCAGAGCAGCTAATTGAAGGTATACACTCACAAAATAATCCCTACTGAGTCAACCTGCTCTTGGAAATAGGTGGCTTTCCTTCCAATATTTGCCAATGCCAGGTTTCAGCAGAAGGAATCCATGGTTTTACCTACTCGGTAAATTACAGAAAGGTCATGACACTATTTATATTTTGTAATAGCCTCCTGGCTGAAACATATTACTAGAAAATGTGGTAGTTAGGATCTTGGTTGTCTTCAATTTCAGGAGTTTTGAGCTCATAATTCAAGGGACTGTACTTACCAGTACATTTTTAAGCATCCTGAACAAGGATTTACTCCTGCTCCATTCCATCTTTCCTCTTGGAGCTGGGCAACCAAGCAGCTAGTATTTGAAAAGTCATGAACTAAAAGGACAAGGAAAAGGGAATCTGGTTTTAGTTTATCATTTAGTGTTGTCTCTTGAAATGTGGAATGTGTTTTTCCAACAGAAAACCCTCAGAAAGTCATGTTTCCCCACCCTGTTCAAGAACTCTAGCTACTACACTGTTAAAGAAACATGATGTTATAAAAAGATGCTATAAAAAGATTACTATTATTTCCTTTAAGTGAGCTATTCCATGAACAGGCAGATACATAAATGTGAGGCTTATTGGAGAATATAACTGACAGGCAATTCTGGCTGACATCCACAGGAGAAAGGAGGAAGAAGTGGATGATGTGTGATCTGATAGAGAAAAAAGCAATGAACATGCTGGCTAAGAGTTTTGAAAGGCTTTGAAAGTGGTAATCTGGAATAATGATAAACAAGATGTGTTAGACAAGGGTATTTGAAATGTGCCTAGTCCTGGTTTGGAAGTAGCAGAATAAACTCTCACTCAGTACTGGTATTGCAATATGGGCACGTAGTAATGATTGCAATTGCTAAAGAGAATAAAACATTACAAAATCTGATCCTAAACATGCTTTGGCAAGACACTGTTCTTCCAGGTTCAGAAGAAAGGCTAGGGTACACTTCTGCATAGATCTATCTGGGTCTAGTCATTTATTCAGTATATGTCTTGCAAAAAAGCTACATGTAGTGCAAATGATGAAATAGGGGATGAAAGAACGTATGCAGTTAAGAACATTCATAACAACAATGACATCTCTCCTTCCTTCTCTGAAATAATATATACAAAATAGTATCATACAGTGACTGTGAATTACAGAAAAAATTAATCATTCAGCTTACTGAGCAATTGGTTTCATATTGGCTTGTAGATGACATAACCAGGACTGCCAGGCTGAATACTATCTTGGCTGGCAGCTAACAGCAATGTCCCTGTGAACTGGGAACTGATTATAACTATTACAAATAGATTTTTTCCTAATGCACAGTACACGGGGGCATTGTATTCCAGAACACTTCTGCTATCACAGTTAGTTTTGAATGTTTGCATAGGAATTAACACAGGCTTTGAAAGAGAAAAAAATGCCCTTCTCATTGTCTCCATTTTCTAAATTGAAAGACTGTATTAAAACATTGCCTTTGATGTCTTTTGTGCATCTCTCATCCTATGCCTTTATAATGTAAATTATTTATTTGATGAATACATTTGCTGGAGAAGCTCAGCAATATTAGCAGAGTGATTCTCTTTTGAGCATGAGCAGACTGAAAATGAAACCTCCCAAAGGCCTTGGTACTGATGTCTGTGGTCCTTTGTAATACCAGATAACATTCTGGCATCACAAATTCCTCAGTATTCTTGCAGTGACTTCTTGTTTTGAACCGATCAAGTCTCTTTTGAGTAAAGCTCATGACTCTATGATAATTAATAATCTATGATACTTAAGGACATTAAGTTGAAAAACACTGTTTTCCACTAGTGACCTGCTACAACCCATCCTTTGGCTAAATTATTCCTGTCAGAGCTTTTCTTTCAGATGGCAGGGAGAGCGAGGTGTGAAGGGAGTCACTCAAGAGCAACCTCTGCAGCTGATGACAAGGGACTGCCTTATTAATCTGGCAGTCCCCAGTACCACACGGCTGAGCGTTGCGAGTGGTGAAATACCAGATGGAGGGATAGGGGTAAGACGCTGCTTAGCCATGTTTTTAACTTAAGGGTTTGAGAGAAATAGTGGTTTGATGCAACAACACCCATCTAAACAACTTAGCAAAAGCAGCACATTTTTGAAAGATCTGAAGATAAACCAAACTCCAGTAGACATCGCCTTTGCCCCATGTGCAGGCTGAAATGGACCTCTGGTGCTGCTCAGTAACAAAGCACAATGGAAGTGTGATCAACATCTTCAAATATTTGATCCAAATTGATCTCAGGTGTCAACAAAATTAGATTTACATGCGGAATTATTTTGTTCCCTGGTGGGCTTCTGCTGTCCTTTGTCAGATGGATGAATCCCAGGATGTGGTCCTAAATAAACCAGGAGGGGTGGAAAAATCTGATTCTGAATAAAATTGCCTCTGCAGTAGCCTATAACTCTTGTAATGCTCCATAGCCTACAGTTTGAGCTTTTGTGTCAAATGCAGAATTAATTTCCTCATGGGTAATTTTTATACAAGCCTGTAACATAATAAGAAACCTACAGGAGTTGACAGAGCTACCTGCTCACCTCATTCAGGTTAGGTCAACATTATAGAAAAGCCATGCCCTGGAACTACTGTAATTTAATGTCTGCTGATCTGCTCTTTGATTTTAACAGCATCTATAACTTGACATGAATTTGTAATATGAACATAAATTATAAATTTACAGTAAAGTTATCCTGCAAGTCTATCATGAAAATGACTTCATATTAACCATCAACATTTATAGAAGGGAAATACATTTCTAGATTGCCTTGTGAAATGCTTTACGGATTTGATTTTAAGGATGAGCTTCCAGGTCTCTGTCTTCTTCAGAGCCTCTTTTTTCTTTAAGGAAAACAGATTTGGGGATGAAGGTTCTTATTTTCAGAGTTAAATAAATGAGTTTCCCATTATTTTAATGCCTATAGATACACCAGCTTATACAAAGGTAAATATGGGTATATTGATATGGCATTGTGCTACATAACCTACACAGTCCAAGTTTTAGACATCGACAGTCCCTAGGCACCTATGGCTCTATTTCCTTCTAACTCTGAAAGATTTTTTAGCAGTTTTGTGTCTTTTTTGAACTTAAAGCTTGTCAGAATTCACAGTTAAGTTAATGCTCTACTTCTCTCATGGGCAAGTTGTTCCTCTATATGCCTCACTGTTCCTGCTATGTTCAGCACCTTGGGGATGCTTAGGATGCTGAAGGTGCTCTGAGAGCCTGCCAACTGAACCAGACTGCACAAAACAGGAGAAGCCCTACCTTTACTCCATACCTGATGGTCAGGACACTGACACTGGAAAATTTGTGTTCAGTGTCTTTCTCCACACAAATGAGATGAACTTCATTATGGCCTCTTAAGAAAGGCTTGTCAACTCCAGGCTACAGGATACTTGATGGGATGATGCTGGATGTATTTCGGAAATGCAGTGGGGCATCACAACAGCATTAGCTTGGTATTCTCACTGCTATCTTTGCTGCAGAGCTTCCCCCATCCACAAGGCACTTCACTGCTAGAGCTTAAGTGCATTAGGTATGAGATATGCTATGCGCTTTTCAAGAGATTGTGGATGAACTGAAGAGTCCAGAGGGGAGCAGTGAAGTTGGCAAAAACCATCACACCTATGAGAAAAGTCTGAAAAGAAAGGAATTATTTAGTATAAAGAAATGAACACTGAAGAGTTTGCATATGTTAAAGGTAGCCAGTAGCAAAAAGGTTGTATATTGTTCACTACATCTATTGTAAACAGTACAAAAAAGCAGCAAGGAAGATTTAGCTTGGAAAGGACTTTCTTTAGGTGAGGATTTTTAAGCACCGAAACAGAATTTGTCAGAAGCTGTGGTAGCTTTAAAAAACTGGTTAGACAAATATCTGTGTTGGGAATTGTCTTAGCTGTTGCTGTATTAAGTTTTCTCATACTATGCATATTATGTGATCTCTGAATGACCCTCCAACCCCATCTGTCTGTGGTCTGTGGAATCCTTGGACTACCAGTTAGTCTGAATGTAGGCTTCAATGAATGCTGTGATTCTGAATTCCTCTTTGCAGATCTGTTCTTCTCTGACTTACCACCTGTAACCAGATGACGAAGTGAAAATATGCTAATGACTATGCACAATATTAATGTTAAGTATCTGGTGCATCCACTTTGAGATCCCTCAACTTAAGACCAAGATGGGTTGTTTCAATCAAAACTTCCTAATATGTCCCCGTAAAGCATGCAAAATACTATGAGGTTAATAACATCTGAAATAAGTACTTAAAATAGGTGTATCATTACCTCCAACATCAATGAAGTTATTCTCATGAGCGCTGCATGGGGTGTCTGTATTGACTCTCTTTCCTGGGCAGTGAGCTAAGGACAAAGATGAAGTGACTTTCTCAGAGTTGCACAGGAAGCTTGTGGTGCAGCTCGGGAGCTGAATATAGCGACTAAGCCACAAGCTGCTCACTTCCTCTCTAAATCATTTCCAACAACCAGCATAAAGCAAGAACAGTTGTTCTGATAAGAAAGAGGTGTTTTATTATTGAAATGCTCTTGGGATGCACAAGGTAGCAGGTCTCAATTGTGTCATTTGGAATTGGAGTAAGATTTCTTCTTAGGCATAGACTGTTACTAGAAGTACAGGTATTTATTAAAAAGAGGTCTGAAATCAAAGTGAAAATAAAGAATGCAGCTGAGAAGCCCAGAATAAAGTACATGCTTAATCGAGTGTAATAAGGTGAACTCTGAATTATAATTGCAGGTGGAATTCAAAGGTTGGAAGGTGAAATAAACAACTCAGGTTTAGAACAACCTCTCTTTAGTGAAGACTGGCATGTTTACATGCAGAGTGTACCACCCAATGATTTTAGTAAGCAGCAAACAACTGCCACCATAATTTATATGCATTTGAGGCCCTTCTCTGGAAAAGAGATCACTTGTAATTCAAAGAGGAAATAGCAAGCATTTGCAGGGCAAGAGGAAAAGGATCCAAACATACTCATGTTGCCTGTACATCTAACCAATTGAAAACATTTACAAAGCACAATACAAATTAATTTCTTTCACATAGGTAAAACTCCACAAACTCAGAACAATCTAAAGTTTGTTCTAGAATAAATGAGCTCTAGAATAAATGAATGCATTACAGCATAATGAGAACAGGCTAAACAAGTCATTTTTGTACTCATCCAGAATACAAGATAGAGGTCTCCTGAATTTAGTTAGCTGGTACTCCATACAGGGTGAAGAGAAAAAGGTGCAAAAGTTTGCTTTACTTAAGCAAATTGTGAATGTAACAAAGCATCATGGTTTGCTAATCCCTTATGTAAAAGAGAAACCTCCTGAAATATTACCTATCAAGTACACTACAATGTACTCACAGTCATGATTTTTTTACACACATACATATCTATCTATATGTTATATATTTTATATATATATTTAGATGGATGCTTCCAGGTTATTGTGACTTTCACATGCTAAAAAATGGCTTTGTTTAAAAATTGAAGTCCTAGCTACTTGACTTAACGAACACAAATACAATGAAAAGCTTCTGTTGTCTTAGGAATAAGGACAATAAAATATAAAATAAGCATTATTAAAGAAAAAATAAAAGGGCCTGCTAAAAGCAACAGGCTCTTTTTAAACAGCCAGTTCAAAGAAACAGTAATGAACATCCACTAAATTTGAAGGGCTGGGTTACAGAAAGCAAACTGGAAAATGTTCTTACAAAGGGATAGATCTGATTTTGTAAATGTCAGAATGGCATAGATTCTCAGAGTAAAATACTTCAGCAGAAATGTGCTGTATGGGTCATTTGTCACATGAAACTTGTACAAAACAGAACTAGTTCAAAACTACTAATTGAATAAACTTCATTAAATAAAATCCATTTATTTGAAAAGAAGGAGTGTATATCATACTCTACAAAACTATCTGTTTACACATGATCTGTTTATGCCCTTTCTAGTTATAGAAATTAGTCCAGTGCACATCATATGAAATCAGTTTGTATGATCATGTCTACTCTTGCCAATACTTACCAAATATTTTATAGGTCTTTCATGGCACAAGACTGAAATATGCTTGACAGATTTCAGACAGCAGATAGCAAAGACTTACTCATTCAAGATGAAGTTTGTGTCATAATACCTGCAGGATTCTTACTTTCATGGAAAATATTATCTATCTATCAGTTCAATGTTTTGAATATTTTTAGGTGTCCACCACTATTTATATATGGATGTTCACACGTAAATAACTGAAGTCTTTTCTCTAGAGATTCAGCTATTAAAACAAATCAATTGTGCAAAGAAAGTTTACAACACAAATTCTTTAGTAGGTGCAAAAATAACAACATGTTATGGTTATTTGATAAACATACTTAAATAACACTACAATATTAAATCTTCAAAGAACTACACATACATTAACTAATTGGTCTATGTACTTCTGCTTTACTGTACAACAGGTAGATGTATTTACATTATCTGCTTACCAGATTGTTGTCGTTTAAGCCCAGCCGGCAACAAAGCACCACAAAGCCACTTGCTCACTCCTCCCCCCCTCCCAGCCACGGTGGGAAAAGGAGGATAAAATACAATGAAATGCTCTTGGGTCAAGACAAGGACAGCGGGGGATCACTCACCACTTATGGACACAGTCAAAAAACAGACTCAACTTGAGGAAAAAAACAAAATCAATTTAATTTACTACAAATCAAATCAAAACAAGGAAAATGGGAAGTAAACCCAAAACTTAGAGCACTTTCCCCCACCCCTCCCTCCTTCCTGGCTCAACCCCACTCCTGGTTTTCTCTCCCTCCTCCCCCCAGCAGTGCAGGGGGACAGGGAATGGGGGTTGGGGGTCAGTTCATCACAGGTTGTCTCTGCTGCTCCTTCCTCCTCAGGAGCAGGACTCCTCACTCCTCCCTTGCTCCCCCGGGTGGTCCCTCCCACAGGAGACAGTCCTCCATGCACTTCTCCAGCGCGGGTCCTTCCCACTGGCTGCAGTCCTTCAGGCACAGCCTGCTCCAGCACAGGTTTTCCCACAGAGCTCCAGCCATCTTGGGGGGCATCCCCTGCTCCGGCGTGGGCTCCTCTCTCCCCGGGCTCCAGGTGGGCATCTGCTCCCCCGCTGCCCTCCCTGGGCTGGGGGGGACAGCCTGCTGTCTGTCTGTGGGCTGCAGGGGCATCCCCTCCTCCCCGCTCCTCCTCCCCTCCTCACCTTGGGATCTGCAGTGGGGTTCCTCTACATCTCACTTCCCAAACTCTGCTGCAGGTTCCCCTTCTTAAATTTATTCTCTTACAGGCACTACCACCACCATCGCTGAGGGGCTGGGCCTGGGCCAGCAGTGGGTCCCACTTGGAGCCGGGGAAGTTTCTGGCAGCTTCTCACAGGAGCTGGCCCTGCAGCCCCTGCCCCACTACCAAAATCCCACCACACAAATCCAAAACGTGTATTTTTTTTTCTCAGACAAAGAGTGTTTTGGACCAGTAGTTACATCATGACAAAGTAAAGACAACAAGTAGGAAAAAAAAAAGCTACCGAAATTACTAGCTTTGAGAATTTGATGAATTTCTAGGTATTATGCATGTGAATTTAGGACCTGAATGATCCACAGAATTGTACAAATCCATCAGCCATTACATTATTTTCAGAGGACTTCAAGCTTGTTAGGATCAGACTTAGTCCCTGTTTTCCTCAGGAAGTATGATGCAGCGATGTTTTAGTGTTATACATACAAAAATTACAATATTGGGAGTGTATATACTACCTTCATATACAGCTAGGCCATAGAAATGTGGCTGCAGAATTCTGAAAGAAGATACAAGAATTCAGACCAAAGGAAGACAGTAGTTATATTTTAAAATATATATATAATATATATATATTTATATATATATATAAATGATGCTTCTGAAAAATGTCTGGTATTTATTTCTACCCCAGTATAGAAAACAAGAAGCCATTATCCAAGAGTTCAACAACTGAGCAACTTGCCTTGGGGTAGGAGAAGGTGAAGTTATAGTTCTACTTTCTGTCCAAACTAATCTGCAAAAAATTTTGAAACTTCCACATTCTAGAAGAATTGGCGTGACCACCAAATTAAAGCATCAGGGCACTGCAATGAAAAGTTGTTGCTGATTAGACATCATATTGTCTTTAAACAAACTAGCTTGGCTACCAATAGTGATGTCACCCCAGGAAAACAAGCTCAGGATCTGGGGTAAATACATGGGTTCCATTTCCATGCATCTCTAATTATGGAACTAGCTGCAGCTCTCACTTTGTATGTAGACGTGCCTCAACATCTGCTTTGCACCAGGATTTCTCTCAAGGACAGTGGAAGACTTTCCCATGAAATGTTCATTATCAACAACATTTTTCCATATGCTTGAGACCATTGCAGGCACATGGACTGCTACATGTTCACTTTGCAGCCCTCCAGGTCAGATAATGCTTCAGTTTCCTTTGAGTTATTGTAGATTTGGAGGGAATTAATAGCTTTGAATGCGTTATTTTATAAGAGCATGTTTTATATAAATGCCACAAACAGATAGATATCATGAATAACAGATGTTTGTCTACAACATTTTTCAAAACTTGTTGCAGAATTCTGTTCTATGAAGGCTTTGTAAGAACAGGTTAGACAACCATCTGTTAATGATGGACCAGGTATTGGACCCTGCTGCAATTCAGAATGTTGGGCTGAAACTAGAAATTTTCAACTATTTTGATTTGTGGGCTCCTAAAACATTCCATTGGAGATGCGGAAATTTCACACACTTAAGCTGATGTACACTATACAGGAGCTTGATTCTCTTACGTACCTCTCACATTCCCTTTCAAAACAGTTAGCAGACCTTCATGTCTGACTACAGATTAAAAACTGTTGGACTGACAGAAGGTCTTTTTTAGACCTATATATCAATGGTTCTGTAATATGCCTGTACTTTGCTTGTTCTTTTATGTTTTTGGGGGAGAGGGGGAATTTTTGCTCAACCCACATGACAGTCCTGGTGCGTTGGTTCCACAACTTCTTCCAGGGTAAGACCTTTTCCCACAGTTCCTCCTGCCACTAGCTAATCTAGTAGCCTTCCTTCTGAATTTAATAACAGGGAGAAGCTGGCATTGAGGAAGATATTGCAAACTTTCCATTCCCCTGAAAAGAGAGATTTTATTAGTATTAAAAGCAGATAACTAGTTAACACCATCAAAAAGCTGCTTACAGTTCTCTGATGAAGCTATGCATATTTTTTTCATGTTGTTTATTTTTGTTTGACCAGTAGTCACTGTAATGTAGTCACTTTAATAAACAGCTGTAAGAACAATTAACTTACTGCTACAAGTCATCAAACCACAAGTGTAGTTAAAGCCGGTTTGAACAATTGCTCTTCCTGTGTGTAGCAGCTTGTCTATACCCTGTAACAGTTTCTTAACTGATCATTTTGACTGGGTGGTTTAGTTCTGGTTTTAATGATGCTTAAAAAGAGGAATAGTCTGTATTATGGACTAAATGACTGTAAAAATGTGTTCATAAAATAAACCAATTTTTTCTTACTGCTGCATGAGGAACTGGGATGGAACTGCTAAACCCAATTGTCACTATAATTTAGCTGGAAAATGTATGTAAGAGCCCAAATACTGGGAAATTATTAACTTCAAAAAGTTCAATACTAAACTTGTTGTAGTGTTAATAAATGTTTCTTAGTTAGCCTGCATTTTTTTTCCAGTATATGAAGCAAAACACATAGCTGTAAAAATGTTCATTTAATTACAATTCCTATTATCTGGGGTTTGAGATTTCTGTCTTTTTTTTTAATTACCTTTAAAAGGTGTAGTCAGCCATACAGTCCTACAGCTTAATACATCTTATTATACTTATGGACTCTGAGAGACATGATGAATGGAAGAGCTTTCAAAATGCATTTTGGGAGGAACATAAAGCAACAAAAAGAAAGGAGAAGGCAAGTGTGAACACAGATACTCGCACAACAGAAGAAAAAGGTCAAACAGCAGAGACTAACAGCAACAGAGTAAGCTGTAAGTTAACTTGATCACTTGCGGCCATAATGATCAGCAGTAAAACATTAAACTTTGTGTTGGTAGTTCAGTTTCAGGCCATGTACTACAAAGTTAAAAGTGCCATACTTGTAAAACACAAGGAGGTGAACTGTATAAAGAAACTTATTCCAGAACAAAGTTGACAAAATGCTCTGAAGAGGTAACAGTCACCAAAAGGAATCAATGCTGCACTGTTCATCAACAGAGAGGTTTCCACTGGCCTTCAGACAGGCAAGTTCGTGTTTTTCTCTGGGACTTGAGAACTGATCAGGAAAAGACAATGTACTCAGGACTGTCAGTCAAGGCTGGAAGATCTCATGGGACCAGGCATCATGGGGACTTGCCAAGCTACAGGGATAGAATAAAGGTGTAGTGAGTGTAGTGGCTCCAGCATGTGGGATACTGTCTTGCTGGCATGTCTTGGGCCATGAAAATGACATGAAATCCCTGCATGAGGACAACTGAGTTGGTGTACAGTGGCTTGCAGCACAACGGAGAACAATCTATTGTTATTGATATAGAAGTGGGAGAGGGTGAAGAAAAGTCAGAACAGAGATGAACATCCCATCACTCATCCCAACACAGCTGGGAAAGCCCAGGAGAGCAGTAGGTGCTATGACTTGTGTCTTGTTGACAAACAATGTGGGAAGGGAATTCTCAAAAAAGACATGGCACTACTGAATCATCTTTTTGTCTAGCAGCTTCCTAACTGATCACTGGTAAAACAATAGGGGATTAAGATTGCCATCTTCTTGACTAAGCATAAGTGTTCACACCTCAGTATGCAGTCACTCTTCCATATTTATCTTCTTCACCAAGGCATGAACAATTTTTTTAAGTGTCCATTAAAATCTACCAACCACATAGAGCTTATAAGAGATGCACCTTTGCCTTACTCCTGAGATGTCCTCCAGACTTGAAAGAGTCCTGTTGTTGGATAAGTTAAACTTAATGTTCTCCAGTGCACCCATGATGCTTCCATTTCTCCTCATGTCATCTGAAGCACATCCCTTACTATACTTCCATATACTAAGAGTGTAAAAGACAGTTGTAATATGGCCAGTCTGCAGTCATGTTGGTATGAAGTGGCCATCTAGAAAGAACTTGCTGATCGTTCTGCATACACATTGAGGAGAACCACATTGACTTGGCTTATCAGCCTTTCTCTCAGCATCAGTTTTACTTACTCAGCAGTTCTCACAAAATAAAAGGCAGTATCAAAAGCAAGAACAATATTGACCATGGCTAACCTGACAACATTTCTATATCAGAGACAGAAGTTGTCATAGCAAAGATCCTCCTAGTATGTTAACGTTTTTTTTTTTTGGCTTACAGCTGTATGGACTAAACTCTTTACACAGATGCAAATGTTTACCTAAGGGAAACAGGTAGCTGTTAGATTGCTTACGGTTCTTAAACATACTGCTCATTCCTTCAAGAGAGAAATATTTGAAAACTGGTATAACTGCAGGTGATCTAATTTTTCATGTCTGTAATCTTTTTTTTTCTGAATTTTATTATCTTTTTTTCCCTATGGCATTTTGCTAAACAAGAATTTAATTTAGAAGTCTTAAATATTCTGCTTTTCTACTCTATGGAACAAATGCTTATACTATTCAAACAGTGTATTTCAGTCTTTAACTGGCTAATTATTCTTGATATAATGTTATTTGATCATGTGACTAAGGATAAGTGATGTGGTTTTATGCTACCTACAGTCTGCTAACAGAAAAGTTGAAGACAATTTGTATCACATCCATAGTTTATTTTTCTCTGCTGAGTCCATTTATTTAACATTCTTAAACCAATGCCAAGGATGAATTTAGCCCTATATCTTTTACACTGAATTTTATGAGTATTTCCAGACTTCAGGCATGGTCTAACAATATGATGATGTTCTTTTCTAAGGATGTTTCTCCTCAGCTCATTCAGCTGGGACTCAAGTAAATTATGTAAACATTTCCCATGGCAGCTCCCCAAGGTGTACACAAATGCTAATCTGGAGTGGTATTTTTCAACTTTTTTTTTATCTTGATCCTTTTTTCATGGAAGCAATTTAATCAATTTGGAAAGAAATTGCCTTTAAAACAAGGGAAGTTGTGGGTGTTTTCAAGTGTCTATTTTTGGATCACATATGAAAGAGGAAAATAAACAAAGTATTATGTTTATGTTTAAGACTCATTTAGAAATGGCTCATAATGGCATATGTTAAAGATGATGAATAATTAAGAAAACTGGTCATGTAATTATTAGAAGAAACCACACATTGTCTCAGAGAATATAAACCAACAAATTCAAGTCAGCCACAGTCAGACTACTCCAGGGATTTACTCTGGTGCTCTGACAAGACCTCTGTTCAGCTGCAGCGCTGCTACTGCTGCCTGGTTCCAGGGCAGCACACGCTCACTGCAAACTGGCCCCTAGGGTTAGTCCTGTCCTACATACTATTTATGAATGCAGTCCAGCATTTTTTTGCTAGCCTGTGTATTTCCAAGAAAACCATAGCTTCTCTGTTTTCCAAAGGTGACTTGAAATAATATGTTGTGAAAGTCAGAAAAAAATCCCCATAAGGTATTTAGAGAGGACAGGAGTTATAACACATCTTTTAAATAGCAGTAACATTTTATGATAATAAAATATCTCAGGCAGCTCCTCTTTGTTGTTTGAACTGCACATTCCATGTGAATTTTTGGGAAGAGGCAAGGTCGTGGATATGTTTTTAGAAAATATGCAGTAATTTTCCTTTTAAACTTGCAAATAGCAAGACAGGAGAAGCAAATAGGCACTGATTGATGGCACACATTTTACAGATAGATCTGAGATTATATCTTTAATTAAAAACGTAATTCCTGTCAATATTAATCTTTCTCTAGAGTTTGCTTGTTGAAAACACATATTGATGGTATTTGGCTGGACAGAACATTAAATAAATAGAAGTTCAGATGTTCACTGTCATTTAAGGTTTCTTCCAAGACTACCCTTTTTACCGTGTCACTCATAGTTCATGAATGCCCTAACCACTATCATTAAAAGACTTCATATTGCATATTAGGACTCCCACAGTAATTTTGGGGGACAATGAGCAAAGGAATCTCTATTAACCTTGAGATGAGAAGGATTAGGGGTCAGGCTGATGATGGAAAACTTTATTTTCTCCACAAATAATTTGATTGACATGACTGCCATAAATAGTTGGTCTGTGTGATTGAAAGATCAGGAATGGGATAAATATTGCAGATTTTGAACTAGCTGAGTTTACAGTGACAAAATCTGATGATAGTGAAGCCTACAGCCATACAACCATGGAATAAGTATGACAAGTCAAACCTTGACTCTTCACTTCTTATTATTTTAAGTTACGCTGCAGTAGCAGAGCAGAATGAAGGTTCTCTACTGGTTGCTTTCTTTATGGTATAGTTTGAAACAGTGGCTTAAAGTCCCAGCTTCCTTTCCCTTGTAAATCTGTGACTACAAAAGGAAACACTGCTGTTTCAGAATGGAAGGCAAATGTGTCTAAAGTTCAGGTCACTTTGTGTCTTTGCTAACTCATTTAGCAAGCTACAGAACTAGGGCTGAAGATTTGTTCTGTCATACTAAGCATCCTGTCCAATGAATGCACTCTTCTTAAGCATTATTTATCCTGCTATTGTACCATAGTCAATTATATGTGGCTGTGCTGACCCCCTTTGTTCATTTTAAAATTCACTTCTGTGGTAATGCAAAGTGATGCCAAGATAGCCACAACTTCTGTCTGTCCCCAGAATAACTATACCACTGACAATTTACAGTAATCTCTACTGAAATTACCCAAGGCATTCATTCTTCAAACTTTCTGACTACATCAATATAAATTAGCACAGGAGTGGTTGAAAGCCAACAAATTGGGTCCAAATGCTGAATTTTATCCATGTGTTTCTTCACTGAAAGGCAAGAATGGCTTTGGAGTTCAGTGTTACTTTGGCAAGAGTATTCACTCATTTGCAGTGTTTCCAGGACAAGTTTGGCTTACTAATTCCAAGATTTTCGTAGGAAAATGCTAGTCCTAAACTACAGGAAGATGCACCTGTAGAGGGTAGGTGACCATGAAGGGACAGAGCTGAGAGTGAATAAAGAACAGACATGCGCGAGGAGTAGTAAGATAAAGGATGCCCAGGCAGGGAGAAAGGGACTGTCTAGGAAAAAGCTTAATAGGAGGAATGTTCCTAGAGAATATTGCACCCAGGAACAGAGAAAGGGCATGTAGTGGGGTGTAGGAAGGAGAGAAGTATAGGGGGGCTCAGGGGAAGACTAACAAAGGACTGAACAGGCACAGGAATATGGGTGCCAATTGCAGAAGATGACTAAAGAATACCAAGTGTGAAGACTTAGGCAAGAAGGAAAGGCACGACATGATTATGGTACTGCAAAGAAAGAGCCATAGAACAGCATTTCTGTGGGTAAGAAATACTCTTTTCATGTCATAGGGAATTTTAAAATTCATCAGGGCTGCAGAACTTAATCAGCAGAGTCTTTTGCTCCGAGGAGGAAAAGACTCTGCTGATTAAGTTCTTAAGTTCCCTCTCAAATTCTTGCAGCCTCAAACAGAAGAGTCAGGCACATTCTGTTTCAAACTTGAGTATATTTCTCTTTCTCTTGTAAACATAAATTAAGTGTTAGGTCATCTTACACTGTTTATTTCCAGCTGTACTCCTGGTGCACATGCTTTTATGTATTTGTTAATCCCAATGTGGCCTTCTGCACTGGCTCACAATTCTTCTTGGAATAAATCCAAGATACACTGTATTATATATGCCACTTTTAGAGAAAAACTCTTTACAGCTGGGAAAAAAAATATCACTTCCAATCTGTGTTTGAGTTCTTCTGTCTTAATTAGCTTTGTTTTGTGGCTTAAGGAACCAGATTTTACTACACTTATTAGCAAGGCAGACTGCCTTATCAGCATCATTCTTCTCTGTGTATCCTTAAATTTTGCTGAGTTCTGCACTTTTATAATCTGCAAGCTTTCATTTATTTTGAAGTTTGTTACAATTATATTATGCAAATTAATAAATGTGCAAGTTGTTATATTATTGGTTAAAAGTGCCAAAGTGAGAATAAAAAGAAAACAAAATGTGAAAGGGCAAGGAAGAAGAGATAATAGGAAAAAAATAAAACAAATTCAATAATGCCTTCAAAATACATATTTATGAATAATAATCCTTCTAGTTAATTTCTTTTACATTAAAGTCATTGCTGTATGAGAATGATGTAGTAAGCTAGCATGGATAATAAATGTAATCGTTTTATTCTGACATTATTTCTACAGTGTCACCAACACTGTAGTTTTGAAGACAAATTAAACCACAGCTATAGACCAAAGATTTACAGCCTTGGTTTTAAAACCATATATGTTTATATATAAACAACTAAAAAATTCCACTAAGAGCCCTTTGTGGAAGTGTCTAAGAGCATAACTTCTACTAAAGCCAATGGGATTAGACAGTTAGGGCAAGAACTGTAAAGGGATTCACTAAAACCTGCAGCCCTGGGAATTCACAGCCTTGAATCTGACACCTAGATTATGCATGTACTGGAAAATAATATAAACCAGGCATGGTCATATGCTAGAGTGGTCAACTGGCATGGCATGGCATGGCATGGCCAATGTTTGCATGGCTATACACTCCCTTGCTCTAAAACAGGCTGGCCACATCCAAATACCTATTGGCAACACAAATCCCTACACAGTATACATGAACATTTTTAGAAGGCGCTCTGTGCACTTTGTGTGAGGGACAGGGATCAATAATAGGTGAACATTTCACATGAGAGTGGGAGGGGGACACAGGATCACACAGTGTAGTTTGCTGTTCAGACATGGTCCTAGAGTCTCTGCAGTTAAGCACTTCTGACTGGAGATCATAACAGACAACATGCTCTGTGGGGAGCTGCCTAAGGTAATCAGGAAAAAATAGAAAGATAACCTCATGATGTTTGATTGATTTTGCTGTCTTTGCTGCTCCTTGTATTACATTTTATCATTGCTTGGATCCCTGGTCCCATCAGCAATATCATAGCATTGTAATGAATTCATAGACTTCATTCTCTTCCACCTGACTATCTGGTTTGCACTCTGGAAGACATTTCTCAGGCTGTGGCTATACTAGTGTAGTTAAATACACCAGAGCCCAGCCACTGGAACTCAATCATCCATGTCATTATATTGTTAGCGTGGACCTTGAAATTGTTTTGGTCAACCAGCTAGTGCTCTCCCAGACCTATCCTAGGCACAGTTCAGGAGCTAGCATAGTCTAGGCACCATTTCTTATAGGCAGTTTGAATATAGTCACCGTGATTTAGAAACCAGTTTAATAGTATGGAAATGGAGCGAATGAGCCTGTCTTAATAATCTTTGAGGGTCAGAAGTTATTCCTTGACAATTCCTGGTGTGGTAGTATAGTTCCACATTTGGCATTAGGTTCAGAGCTTTTTTGCATATTCCTTGCCACTGCTTTATCCCTGCCTTGTTGGGCTAAATCTCAGTAGCTCTAGTGTATTTGGAGGCATTAATCCATAGCTGTAGTGTATTTGAGGCATTAATCCATGACTTTCTTTAAAGCTTCTGAGGAATTTGTTCTCAGCCTACACAGAGGAAGACTGAACTAGATTCCTCCCAAAGCTGGAAATATCTGCTTCAGGGCCTACAACCAGCTTCTCTGGCTATACCTACCTCTCTTCTATGGCTGCCAAAACTCTCCCATAGGATGCTGGTTTCTCATCAGTGTTTCTCAAATACATTTTTCTAGGTGTTGGACTGTAGTATTACTTGCTTTGTGGGCTTGTAATTTTTCAGGTTTTGTATTTCACTTCTAATCTTCATTCCTCTTTCAAATTTCTTTCCTGTTGCCAGCTACTGTCTTACTATTGAATTATTGTGTCCTACTCCCCTTGAAATTTCCAGATGACTACAAGGTCTACATACAACCTAGAAAGAAAACTATCCAACCTTGTAAATAACTGAATTCGTATTATGTTGCATGGTGTTGGCATTTTCTTAATAGTTAGTGGGCTGATTTTATTTTCTCTGCTGTGGGAGAGTAGCCTCTGTTGATTTCAAGATGCAATGCAGGACAGATTGTGTCTATCTTGTTCCTAAATTAAATCTTTGACATCATGGTAAAATGCAGAAAACATTACTGCCAAAAGTTCTAACATTGCATGTAAAATGGAAAGCTTTCAACTTAAAACTGTTAATGACTGACTTAGAAGAAAAATGTATGACAAAATTTTCTTCTAAGAAAAAAATGCAATAAAATGAAAAAAATGTTTAATATGTTTTGTGCAAATATTTAATATTTAGAATTAAGAAACAGTCAATAATTTCCCTGTATCAAAATCTGACTTAGATCAGACAGTTCTTTCATGTGTGCAAAAAAAGCAATACACATTCATTCAGTATCAAGGAACCATAGCAGAAATTAGAAAAAAAAAAAAAAATTGTTTCTGTTTTCAGTGTTTCCAAGCCATTAATTAAATTCCAAAATATTCATTAAATGTGATCATCAGTTTACATAATTCAACATGTGACAATTGTGTTAACTTCCTAGATATTGACTGACTTAGTGCTGTCATTGACAATGGAAGTCCTTTACCATTTTAAAGAATAGTATTACCATTGTGCTCATGAGGACCATGGCACTTAAACTAGAAGTCCCAGGAAATTTATGAGACAACTTCTACAAACTTCTCAACCAAATTTTTCATATTTATGTGGAAGTTTTAAATGTTCAATAAGACAATGACTCATGGTATTGTCCCCGTGTTTTTTGCCAGAGAGATAACACAGTTGTGTTTCCACTCGTCAAAAAAATATTCAGCTGTTTGATTTGAAATTGCATTGTACTTGATTCATCTCTGGTTGACTGGACTGAAATTAAAATAAATCATTCCTCTTAGTAAATTGTGGTCAGAAAAATCCATTCTAACTATACACATATAGAAGCCTGGCATTCCAAAATGGATATTCATGTGGATATTCTTGCCTTCAAAGAACTTGACACTTAAGGATAATTTCAGCGTAACTTGAATAAAATTTATGACCTTGAATCTTAAGAGCTAAACAAATAATCAAGGTGATAAAAAAGTGTCATCACTATGGTTGATATTCATCGTGGCATAAAAGATTGAGGAAAATGCTGTTAAGTACCATGGGTTAAAATTAGATATAAATTTGGAAGTCTGGCTCCACATGAAAAAAAGTTGTTCATCATAATTACTATTAATATTAATATAATGAATAGTAACACAAAGGAATATATCATTATGACTTGGTCTGAATCTGTTTAAATTGATTTGGTTTGTCATATAATTCTTATGTATGCTATATATTACATATATGTGTGCATGTCATTCATGCATAGAACCATCATTCATCTTTCTAGAACCTAATTTGAATCAGCTCCGATATTAATAATAGCTAGCTGATACTGAACCAAGGCTAGACAAGGGAAAGGATGGTAGATCTTGGGAACAAAATCTCACCTGCTTTATAAAATAGGCTAATTCCAAAGGCACTGCAGATTGCTCCCTTGATCAACAACTTGTTACATTCTTGGATTGAAAACCTGCATAGCCAAAGAGTCAAAATTGTCTAAACCCCTCCCCTGAAGATTTGAAAGTACCTGGTCTGGGCACAGTGGCTCAAGGATTCAGCCATGTGCAGTGTGGAAGCTCCAGGTGGCAAAGCAGCTCACAGGCTGTCATGTCCACCGCACTCCAGGTATTTCTCTTTCTGCACTGGGATGAGTAAAATACAACCCAAGGTCACTGTTTTATTAAGTAAATGCAACCAAAAGCCAAAGCCATCCACCTAGGTAATGAGAGACAGCCTTTCCCTTCATGACTGACACCTACTGCATCACTCTTCTTGCCCTTAAGACAGCAAAACACCTGCAAAATTGGAAGAAGTTCATGACTATGGGATTTGGGTTTGCACGAAGTCAATAAAATGACAATGGATCTCCCCACATGCAAATCAAAACATAAAACTGTTCAGTGGTTTGGCTCCCTTGTGTGTATTCATAACCTACAGAAACTCATAAGCAACATTATGAAAGATACTGAAAAAAAAAGTGTTGGAGTTTTTCTTCCTCTATATTTCCTATTTGAATATGGAAGAAAACCAGATGGATATTGCTAAGTATTAGAAGTGTAAATTACTGTCTGTTACTGATGTAAAACTCCAAACTTACTTGGGAAAGTCTAAAAATGTTATTGATCAGATATTTTTTGGAACAGTTTAGGCAGATATCTGTCAGGATGGTCTGTTACTAGATGTATTTGCCCATTTGCCCTCTGTCAGTGCTCATTGGATGCTTTCTTGAAATTTGTTCTAACTCTTCATTTTTTGGCAGACTGTTCAACAGCCACTTTCTGTCAGTCAGCCAGTTTTGCATTGACTGTTTCAGACAATGATGGACCTTTAGAAAAGTGAAGAAATGGGTGAGATGGTCTTTCACGTGGCCTGGAACAAGCTGGCTCTACAAACCTAAATTTTTGGACTGATGAGCCTTCCTGCACGCAGTTTCTGCAGGCTTCTGGATTTGAAGCTGGCCTGTTTCAAGGTGTCAAAGAATGGCAGAGCACATGTGGAGAGGCAACTCTTTTTATGCCTATGACTCAGGAAGACTATGGGCTGTATTTCCCTCCTATGATGGGAACCAGTACAACCAGCTGAATTCCCTGGTGCTCAGTGATCTGGTCCAGGCCTTCACCTGGACTCTCACACACTGTTGTACTCTACTGTTGCAATTAGGAATAAATGTTAATCACTATCCTGGACACCAGAATCTTTTATGCATTGTAAGTATTATTAATACACCTTGGATACCAGATTTTCAAATGGTCATTTGCATTTAACTGAGGTAGTGGGGTCAAGACAGAGCTCAGCCCCCATTATTCCAAAATTGCATTGATATTTAGAATCCTGCCTGATATAGCCATTTCTCACAGCCAGGGCCATGAGAACAGTGTTCAAAGGCTATCTTATGTCAGTGACACCAGTCTATCAGAGAACACATTACACTGGGATTCACATAATTTTGCATATCTTCAGGCTAAGGAATGTAATAAACAAATCAGAGTAATACAAATGTTTAAATGAGACATGTATCATAGCACAAAATTTTGTGGAATTCCCTAGAGGGTAGGACCAAAGGTTGATATTATGGCTACAGATGACAGACAAATCTTCAGATATGCAGAGACTATGATCTACAAAATTTCTAAGGATCCACAATCCTATCAGAAGTATCCAGATTAAGATTTCTCTGTCTTTTATTTCTCAATGTTCTATTTAAAGCTTAGCAAATAGAAGGAAAAAAAATCTATATTGTAAGTGCAATTCTATGTTCTATATAAAAAAAGATTAGAAATTGTTCATTCTTAGTTTTCAAAGCATTTAAGTTCTTGTCTTTACTGGTTTAAAAGAAAAAAAAAAAACCAAACCACTCTATTAAGATCAAACAGGCAGATGTTTCACTGGAAGTGGATTTAAGACTTGTTGTTCAGCTACTGAGGCAGTTACACATCTTTTCCATGGCAAGGCTTCATGGTCATAGGGGCCCTACAGAGCTTCCAGCTGCCCTTGTGCTACACAACCTGGAGTCTACAACACACGGTTAAACATGGACCAAAACTATGCAGGTAGGCAAAGAGACAGGAAAGACATGACCACCAAAATAGTCAGAAGCTTTAGCAAGGGTTACACTGGCTATATGCCTGAGTTGTAGGTTGATTAAGCCAATTGTTACCAATAACAACATCATTTGGAACATATCACTTACCATCATTTCTTACCAAGTGGTACCTGGACCACCACAAAGATAAGCTTTAAGGAGAAATTTTATTAATATGGTAGCTTTAGAGATTTTGCCCACACACATAGCTGGATAAGCAAATGGTTTAATAATTCTGGGAAAAGTGGACATTTAGGTGATAAAAACTCATAATTTTTGTACAGCAGAGGGGACAGGTGAGTGATATAAAAACTGGAATACACCAACAGAATATTGTTAAACAACAAAAAAATCCATATTGCTGGAGTTTGATTAAAATCAGATAAAGTCCAATTAAAACCAGTCTGGACAGATTTCAGTATTCGGTCTAATGATAATAACTGATATGTGGAAAATAGATAGATAAATGTTACAGTCTATAGAGTATTCATTTTTTATAACCATACAGTTAAAGTTATACGGTCTAAAAATATCCACCAGATTTATTTTGAAGGCCAAAATCTATGCCCAACTGCATAAGTTACTTGCCTTACACATTTTATTCATACCAAATGATATGAGACACATTACAAATGAATTTATTTTGAAAACATTGAAAAAGAAGTGCAGCCTATTCCTAAGCACTCCAAGTTGTAAACGTTAATGAAAAATGCGTATGGAAAAAGGCAATGCTATTCCTCTGCAATTCAGGTATACTAGCTAAGCAGCTTGAATTTGCTAAAATATCATTTCGCTATCTGATTTCAAATCCTCGATGCTTATTTGTGAGAAATTACTGTAAATTTCATAAACATAACGAGACATCCATCTATGTCAAATAAAAAGTGTTAATACAAGTCAGCAAGGAAGGTAAATAGTTCAGATGGAGTTAACATAGCCTTCTGAGTTCTCAGCTAGAGTGCAAGGAGGTGATTTTACCAAATTTTAATATTTTTTTAACCTTCTAGACAGCTTTGCTTTGAGGGGAAGAATAACAAGATCTTTTTCTAAAATAAATAAATACATGTATATGTATTTTTATATATATGTATAAAACTACTGTCATTCCAAGGATTTTTTTTTATTTAAATAAACATGATTTAACAAAACAGACATGCATAATAGGTGGATGAGATGGACCTTTGAAATATTATCTTCTCAGACATTTCCTGAGCAATTGAGGGCATCTAAATTATTAATGTTATCAATCTCCTTCAGCAAAGGAGATTTATTTTGCAAATTCCAGCAACCCTAATCAGCTGAATTTTTAAATACCCAGTGTTTCTGTATTTCTTTAATGTTTGTTTTCAAGTGTTTATTTTTTTTTAAATACCACAAAAGAGAAAAACAAATCACATCATATATTAACCCATAACCTTTTAAGCTACAGAAACAGACAGGTCATTTTTTTTTTTTTTAGTGTTGACATTCTGCATGTGTAAGAAAAACTTATGTATGTAGATTTCTCTCACAAGAGCTTCAGGGCATAACCCAGACAGAGAAGCCATCACTTTTCCATTCTGCACCGAGGCTGCTGACAAAAGAATTGTGCAAATGAGCCTTTAAATCCTTAAATAGTCACTACACAATGCATGAAAGAATGCAGTGCAGGACAAAGGGCAATATTCACAGTTTATCTCAGGGTGATGGATCTGAATCGACGCATGAACATGGGTTTGTTACGGGATGGAGTAGGCCGCAAACCCCTACTGAGAACCCAGTGGCCACAGTCTGTAATGCAAACAGTCAGGCTAAGTCCTTAACAATTAGGATAAATTGAACTGGCCATTATCTGAACTTCAACTTGTTCTCATGATTGATATGGGAAATGAAAAGTTGTATATATCTCTACAAAGACTGCATGTTTTCTTCTCCTGACCAATGTTAGGAATTGGTAAATTCATATTTAAATGCAGAAATTCCTATTCTATATTTCTGTTCACTAAAAGTACTAGCACTTAGATTCACATTGCAATGAACATTACCAATTTCGTTATTTTCCTAGAATTTTATCTGTATATGAGACATAAAAATAAACTTACATAACTGAATCTATACAGAGTAAGAATAGATAATCCATACAGAGTAATAATCTATATGGTCAAATACCTGTTCATCTGACATCCTCCACACCACCAGTCTGTTGCCAGTCTGTATAAATATTCATAGGTAACCAGCAGCTAAAGAATTATGTGTCTTGGACATTCAGTACTTCAGGAAAATCAGGGTATTCTGACGAATAGGTATAATGTGGAGCATTTATGAGTATAAATATATGCATTTTACCTGTACTGTCCATGACAGTTATTAAAATACTTTGTATTAATGTTTAAGGTTTCCTAAAACACAGGAAGTGTAAAATAAATCTTGAGGCAATGCATTATAGAGAGGCAAATGTTAAACTTTTTAGTGCTCAAACAGGGAATGGAGGGGTTGGAGCAAGGGGATGCTGCCCCTTGCCCTCTGTGTATTTTCCCTTTTTTCAGCTTGTAGCAGTGAGAAAGGGGAATATGACATAGATACCTGTAAAATATGTGCAAACCAAGCAGTCAATGCATCCACAAAGCAGCAAGTGTTCATATATACTTGTGGTGAGGAGGGACTTCTCATTAGCTTATTAAAAATACCTGATTGAAACTATGTCTTTTGATTAACATCTCACCTGCTAATATTTAAGGCTGTATAAATTCAGGTAACATTCCAAGAAATATGATCTGTGAAAGGGCATATGATTTCACATAAAGACCTGCATGGAGGCCACCAGGACAGCCAATGAAACACAGAGACTTCAAGAAACTCTCTTCAAAGCAACCCTATGTATTCAAGTATACACTGCATTCAAGTTGGATGGATTTCCCTTTTGTCTATAGTCATCAGAGGCAAGTGACATCTTGAACGCCTCAAGAAGATTAAATAGCAAAGCTCAGTCGGAAGCTTAAAAAAAAGAGAGAGAAAAGAAAAGGGCCAACTTGGCCATTATGGAGCTGGTCCTTTCTTGTCTGTGAAAGAGCTTTCAAGGAGTACTATTGGAAGAAGAAGGCCCAGATAAAGAATACAATGATGTTAGAAAGGGAGAACTCCGAGTGGAACCAGAGGGTGTGGGTTGCGCTGAATGAAGGATTAGTGCAGCTTCACAGCAAAGAAAAGGGGAATCCTAGTCAAGATGAAAATGAGGAATTACTTTTTTTAGACTCCAGTTCACTGAGCAGTGACAATGCATGATGGGAGGTACTTGACATAACACTCTTCCAGGCCATGTTTGCTCTCCATGTGGGACCAAGAAAAAATAACAACAGTGGCACACCAAAACAAAACAGTTTTTAACCTAATAAACTTACTCAGAAATTCTTTTTGACAAACCTTGGTTTTATTTACCATTGAGTATCTGCATGTTGAACCAATCACACATGGGAAATTAGCATGCCGATTTGCAGACAATACATCTTTTTACAAGTCTATATTTTGCAAAAAGTTCAAATCAATGCGTTCTTATTCCACATTATCGGAAAAGATACTTTGTATCGGAAAAGTGTTACTTTGTAACGGAAAAGTGTTGAATTCCTCACAGTCATCAGAAATAGTTACCTTCTAGAACATCTTAGGGCAAATTAGAAGGCAAAATTATGTGGAGATAAAAGGCATTTTGGATTCTTACCTTAAGATGTGTGCACAGCAGTCAGGTTGATTCTGAGTTAAGGAAAGGACAATGCAGAAGCAAGAAGGTACAATTTAATCGCATCAAGAGATGGGCACATATTTTGATTCAGGACTATTAATATTATTCTGTGAATCACTGACCTATTTTCCTGTGTGTGAGGAATCTGTAAGCCCCAGAATCACATTACTAGTTGTGACATAGCCAAAGTGGAAAAAAGGACTGGAACACAGGGCCTCTGTGACAACTTATTTGTTAATACGTTACAAACACATACTTCAGGTTAGGGTGAGAAGCAGCAGGTTAGGAGCACTCTGGGAATGTTGCTACATCCACAACACACAGGGAAAGGAGCAAGCCAGGACTTCCTTTACCTGATGGTGAAATCATTATGGTAATAGAGGGCAAAAGAAACAAGCTGCTCTACCTCATCCACTTCCCTAAAGTGTCAGGAAAAGCTCAAGCAGCTTAGATATTGCAAAGTATTAATCTCGTGCAGAGACCCCTGCTGTCCTCATGGGCAAGGGACCCTTTGCTGAAAAGCTTTCTTCAGGGCTTGATGAAAGAGCTGAATGGGCAAAAAAATGAGCCTGAGATCATTCAGTTTCCTTGGCTACCTCAGTCCAAGAAAACAAAGTTTTATGAGGGACAGGACAGAAGCACCACCTCCCTCCAGTGTCACACCAGTTCTTGAAGCTGTTAATAGTGAAGTCAGAGGCTGCACCTCAGCATCAGCTGGAACAGAAGAGATGTGGCTACAATAAAAAGGAGGCTTCTTCCTAAAATGTATGAATTATCTGCATTTGTGGTGAGGTGTTATTAAGATAATGAACAAAAAGAGACAATTTTTCATTTTGGAACAGTTTGGCTTGACAAGCTTAGCCAGAAGAAGATGCAGAGGGGACATGACCACTCTCTAAAATGTATATTGGCAATTACCATGAAAGCATTAAAAATAAACGAAAGGCTGGCACCTGGACAAATGATCTGTGGCTGTGAATACATTTAAGAAATCAGAAGGTCCCTTCCCAGTCTTTTGCCAAGTGCCTTCCAATAGCAACAAGAACTGAAAATGTAGCTAGTTCAAAGGCTGAGCCATATATATTTATGGTATGACTGCTGCTGTTGTTAATAGTTGACTGAATGCAATGACCTAAACCTGAGGGAACTGAACTGTGGCTTTTGAGCATGGATAATAATTTCTGGAACTGCCCAGGATATAGTGTGACATGGAGATTCTGGTGTGCAGCCTGCCAGTCTGCTCCCATTCTACCATACTCCCTACAATTGTTTCTTTTTTTTTCTTGCATTATCTTCTTTCTTTCTACTCACTGACTGCTCACTTCTAAGGGACTGGAGCTGGATGGTGACCACTCTCCATGCAAACTACTGAAAAACCAAAAATGTAATAGTCCACATGACTATGCAAGGGCAGTCACTGCCTCTTCTGCTTCCTTGCGTATGCATGTGGTTGTGCAGCATTGAGAGAGTGCTAGATATACCTCTGATCTCCAGTGTAAAACCTTGTTTTGTCCTGTTTATCATATCCAGCCTCTTTTTCTCTACCTTATTAATAGGAATGGCCTTACAGTCACCTGGGTCTGCATAGCAACAGAGGGATCACCTGAATGTTTCACAGGGTGACTGTTCAGGACTCAGGGCTTCCCTTTCATGCAATAGTCAATTTGGAGACTGATTTCATCAGATGCTGCATCACTAGAAAGAGATTTTTAGCCTTTTGACAAGCTTAGGAAGAAATTATGATTTCACACTGTGTACACATAAACACTAATGGACATGTAAGCATAATTGTGTTGCATTACTATTGGACATGCAATAGTTCAGCCAGATGGGCATTGCTGGGTAAGAAATTTTTCTTTCCTTTCATTATGAAGATGTATGTCTTTGTTGTTACGTTGATTGTTATTACTCTTCAGAATTGGAAAAGCTAGTTCCACTACTTGGTTTTGAAGAGAGAGGATTGGATGCTCAGCTTTCATAGATGAATGTGTCTACACAAAGTGTAGTAACTATAGCTTGTACCTGAATACGCAATCTCTCTTACTGTACTTAGAAATAAATCCATTTTCTGCTAATACTTTTTGTGATGATAGCATGAATCTGTGAAGCTGCAGGCAAGAGATCTGTGTGGGCACGTGTGTGCATGCAAGGGTGCACTTTGAGGATATTGTATCTTTGCACCACTGAAGCCATTTATTTGTTCATTGTTGGATAATCTGTCAGCTCTAGGAACCTTTTTATGCAAAACCTTTTTTTCACAAAAGAACTGTGAGATTTTGCTCTGAAAGTGATCCTCCATATAATTATAGAAGTATAAAATCAAATTATATGGAAGCTACTCTAAAGAGACAATTAGGATAGCTAGTGTGAATAAATAGTTTTACCAGTGGAATTCCAAAAATTGAGCGAAGCTACTTTGGTTTACACAGCAAGGGCATCGATCTGCACTGCAGAAAAGGAGCAAGTCTATGAAGTTCTGAAATACTCAGAAGAAGCTGAAGCAGCAGTGACATCCCAGTTCTCGATTTTGTACCCTGGTTTAAATATGTAAAAGAAAGATGACTGTTATCTTGTAAATCCAGATGATTTTTCTGTAAAGGTTTGACAGCACTGCCTGAATGCAATGATCCTTTGTTTTACTAAGCTGCATGTTGCTATCTGTGTTTAAAGTTCATCTTACCTTTGTACCCTTGCTGGTTTAGAGCCAAAATTGCAATGTTGGCTGACTCACTGTGTTCCCCTATGTAGTATGGTGCCCGGTTGCTCCGACCTTCCCAGGCTTCTGCTTCAAGGCAAAGATGAGTTCAAGAAGCACCTGACTTCCATGCCCTAAAAAGACATTTTTCACAGAGATAGCCCAAGATTTCTTCCCCTAATTAGAATGCAACAAAGTGTATCTTTATTCTTTACAGCAAACACTGTCAAGTCAGGAAGTGGCTGACTTGATTCCAATTGCTACTGTTATAACCCATGAAACTATAATAATGCATATGGGGAAGTAATTGCCCCTTTTTCTTCTCTCTTTTTTTCTAATCTTTGTTTTTGTATCATAGCCATCAAGACAATATAACAGCTGGTGACAAAGCAGTAAAAAGTAAAGAGCACCTGGTAAATAGTCAGAATGACTTTCACACTGTCTACATTAACATTTTTCTTGCATTCACTCCAAAATGTTGGGTAGGTTAATTGTGCAAGAGAAGTCTTACACTTTTAATCAGGTGTATCAAATGTCAAGTGTTTTCCTTTGTAGTTTGGCGATTTGGTTGTTCCTGCATCATTGTAATGAAGGAAATTTCTCATTAACAAAAAGAAAAGCAAAGTCTGTAGAGGACAGAGTTTCCCTACATGTCTTTCCTGAAGCTCACCCTCTCCTCCAATGTAAGAAACATCTGGAACAGTAATGTAACAGATCAAGAATTTTAAATTGCATTGTATTTTCTTTAAATGCACCACGTATAACATGAAAAAAATGTGACATATAGTGCAGTTATGTTAATAATAATGAAGATGAGAAATTCCTTACTATGCCAGAGCTAACAAATAGAAAGCAGAATTAGACTGAAGAATTGGAATTTTTGCAGCCTTTTTTCGGTTTTGGTGTTTTTAGATGTGGGATAATTCAGATTGGAGGGAGCGTGAGGAGTTCCAGTCCAGCTTCCTTCTCAAAGCAGAGTCAGGTATAAGGTCATACAACACCTTTAGTTGCATTTGTCAATTTACGTGAAGAAGAAAACAACGAAAATCGGAATTTTTTTTTGTTTTTTCACTTTCACCTAATTTTATTCCTTTTCCTTTATTACTTCTACTATCAAAACCAGAAATCCATATTCTTACATTATATTCACACGTAAACAATTCATTTAACTTTGGAATAATCAAAATCCTTTGTTAACATAGGTCAAATTAGTCTGCAGCACAGCATGACAGAAGTTAACATGACTATTCTGACTTCTATTTGTAAGCACAGATAATAACACAATTGCCAATTAAAACAGAACATATTCAAATTGGAATCATTTTATGGTTGATTAAGCTGCACGATATAACAAGCCATGTGTTGTTATGGATATTAGACTAGAGTTTACAGAGTTCCTCTGATAGTCCAAAGAGTGCCTGTGGGGACAAGAACTCATGCACTGGAAGTATCTTCTTTATCATTTTAAAGTAGAATGTCTTCAGGGAAGCTGGTGTTAAAGAAAATATTTTTCTTTATTCAATAAGGTTTATCTATTTAAAAAGAAGCACAAAAAGCATTTTTCAAACAGTGGATGTGATTCATTCCTGTTTGCACAGATGATATATCTATGGCAGATGGAGGGTGCAGTAACCTTTATGATGGCTTTCATACAGGTTATAGTAGTGGATTTTACCTCATGGGTCTAAACAAGACACCCTGGCCACAAATCTTCCCTGTCCATCTTCATCTCTACAGAGGAATTAGAAGAGCTGGTGATTTGTGCTTCTGTAACTCTTCTCCAGTTTTATTTTGTGTTAGTATGAGTATGAAACCTGACTTCTACTGCTGGCACTGCAATAGAAATCTGATGCTACAAAGCAGATGTCTTCATTTATGTTTGCTTCAGTTGGTGTGGGCAAAAGGAAAGCAGAGTATGATTTCAGACAGAGATCTTGGAGGTATCCTTTTAAGTTACTTTTGCATGGAAAGTATCAACATAACTTCAAAAGGGCTAAGAAACAGTGAATCAGCTATTTTGCTTCTCAACATGCTGACTGAGCTCCAGTTTAAAAGCTAGTACCAAATTTCAATTTTTGATTTGAAGTTTTACTTCACTCTGTCTCCAAAATTTCACCATGTTGTTGCTACAGCTGTCCTTCCTTTGACAGGCTACAACCAGTAAATGTGTTTTTTCCTCTGTCCATAAAATCATGAACAGGCAGCAGAAACTCTTGCCAGAGGGGAAAAGCCTTGCTAAAGCTTAATAAAAACTGTTGATGTTCCCTGCATGTACTAGCATGCCTGATCTAAAAATATGTGTTTGAAGCAGAAGCCCTAATGTAGTTTCTGATTCTTTAAGCAACCAACTACCTTTGTGAAAATGTTTCAAAAAAAGGTACAAAAAGGTACTAAAAGCATCTACATGACTGCAATTGCTTGATATTAACTCCATAACAGTAGCAATTAAACAGAAATGCTTAGGATGTTCTCACTAAGCAGCAATATTTTGCAACTTCATTGACTAGTATGCCTTAGAATCACTGCCTTCAGCATAATCTCTGTATAGTATATTACTATACATGACATGATATATAACAGCGTGCTTACAGTACTCATCAGCATAAGCCATTTCCCCCCTTGAACATTAGCCACAGCTGACTCTTACACTTTTTTACCCACATTACCCATCAGGAGCGTCTAATTCAACCCAATCAACCCAAGCAGTATTTCAGAAGCCTCTTTACCTTCCGCAGAAGATCTGAAGAAGGAAGGTAAATTTTGGGGAGAAGATACTTCTCCCTTCCAAACTAATAGCTCCTGTTTTTCAAAATAAACAGCAATAATATCATGGTATTTTTAGTCTTTGTGCAGCTTATGGACTTTTTCAGAGCCATAAAGGTACCCACCATTTCACAGCACAGAAGCCGAAGAATATGTCTCCATCACAGCTGGCACACTCCAGGAGACATTGCATAAGCACATCATGGTCTGTGACTTTTCTTTTCAAGTACATATACAGATTACGAGAACTTGTTTAAACTGCCTGGTGGTATATCAGGTATGCCAGGCCCTGTGTATGCTGGGACACATGCATCCAGAATGCATCTTCTGGCTGTGGCTAGTCAATGTTTGCAAGTTTGATGGAAAACCTGATATTCAGAGTGACCCTCAATGAACTATCTCAACATACCTGGCATGTTTGTTGCTGAAATAAGTTGACACTGCTTTTGCCTAAAAGACCCCTAGCTCGTAGCTCTGAGCTCACCAGAACAAACTCTGCAGCTCTGACAGTAGTCCCTTCTTACGCTGTTTTGCCAAAAAAGACTTTTGAATACTCCACATTTCTTGTATTTTACACATTCTTTGTCTCCATTCTGGAAGTAAAACTAAATGTGAGATACAAGCCCAAAACAGAGTGCTGAAATAAAATAAACTGAAAATCTAAGAAATAATTTTTATTGGTTTACTTTGTGCATTTTTAGACATACTCATCACCTAATTTAATCACCCTCTGGCTCATTTCTTTCATTAAAGTATTCACAGTTAAAAGTGATTTGTGATGAGAATATATCCAGATTAATAACTTTCAACCAATGGACAAATAACAATTCATTTTTAGTCATATTTAAATGGGTAAAGAAATAATTTAAAATCATAGTTTTCTCAGATGAAAAGAGGCAAAGATGAGAAACAGATATTGAAAGCATTCAGACTCAGTAAATCTCTGCATTCAGGACAAAGCTTTGAACCACAGGAAAAAATTCAGACTGTCAGTTACACTCCAGTAGGTTGTGAAAAACAATACTCAGAATACAGATGCAACCCTCCCACCCCAGCATATATGGATGGAACAAAATAGATTAACATTTGCATTAATTGAAGATATTAATGTCTTAGAAATGCTTGCATAAAGTGGACATTATCTATAGCTAGCTGTGGTTGGAGCTATAACAATTTGCACAGGCTGATAGTAGTTTCATGAGTCTCTGGATCTTTCTGTAACACTTCTTAGATGCAAGACATGTTGGGAAAGAAATTAAAGAAGGTCCTTTTACTAATTCCAACATCAGAGCTCTTACAGGAGAAAATCCAATCACCTCTTGCTCAAATCCTGTCAGAAAAAGAAAAGATGTAGAGCATCAGATGTGTGTCTTGAGTTTTCTTATCTTTAGGGACAGTGGTAGAGGTCAGAGTAAAAATATATCTTTGCTATTATACAAAGAACAGTTCAGACTAGGGAGACAGAAGAGATTCTGGATGCCTGGAGGTGATTAGAGTTATGGACTTCTGGGAGGCTGTGGTGTAGCCACAGTAGCTGGAACAGTTGGCTGACTTGGCTGAGCAAGTATTGACCTGAGCAATCTAAATATTATTAGAAACCGAGTCTTCCCTTTGAGAACATGTGCATGGACACACACACATGCAGTCTGGTCTTTTGGTGGCACAGAGGTGTAATGGAACAAATCAGCTTTTGGTTTATGCAGCTCCTGAAAGCCATCATAAATCCAAAAAACTTTCTAATATGAACTCAGTAAGTTCAAAAAAGAAGAGAGGGAGTTCACAGCTAAAACAGCTGGGGAACAAAGAGCACTCAGGAAAATCTCAGTTTAGTCCTCAAATGCCTACTTTCTTACTAATAGTCCACCAACTCTGAATGATGTATTTCTATTCAAATGCAGCATAAGGCAATTTCCTTGCATTAGGAAGCACAGACAGATACTTCTAGAGCATTACTGATGGATGTCCCTTTTGGCTTTCAGCCTTCAGCTGTGGGGTCAATGGTACTGCTTTGTTCTTGTGATTCCCTCAGTTTACAGGGAAAGGACTTCGTTACTATTCTTTTTTTAAGTTAAAACTGTGAGAGGTTTTGTATGTGAAAAGCTATTCTGCAGGAACTGTACTTGAAAGATGACACTGTACAAAAGGGGGAAATAAAATGTGAGATAATTTCACATATCTATGCTTTTGCTGATTTTAAAAGTGTTTCCTGGAAAAATGCAAGCACTTGACTTGAGAAACATTACAGAAAAACACTATTAAAGAAATTATTAAAGAAGCTGAAAACACTCAAACTGACCTTTTAGGGCTACACATTCTTCTTTAGGCAATATTGTGATGGCAGCAAGGCTAAAACCATGAAGACTGCTTACTATGGCTGTGGTGTATTTGCTAAATTTTAAAAATCTGTCATAGTTGCTTTAAGTGTTTCAGAATTTCTTTAAAGCTCATTAGTTCTATTTCTTATTAAGGAAAAAAAGAAAAACAAACAAAAGCAAAACCATGTGTGAAAACATTACAAAATAATTATTAATTCTAGTGGGTCTAACAGGAACAAATATTGTCCACAGGCTCTTTTTTCCTTATAAGCACTCTCAATAAGTATGTTTTTGTAGTGAATTAGATTCTCTAAATGGGTGTTAGGTAGTAGAATAGAAAATTGGAATGGAAATGGCTAGAAACTTTCACAAGTATTTCATTAACAACTGTAGAAATACATCTGCAGTTACCATGGTTCATTGGACCAGCTTTGACATGAAGCCCTGCAGAACTATATGCAAGTTATAAAGAAGTCTAGCTTCAGTTAAAACTCCTGGCTTTCCAGATAGACCTCCACATTCATGTGGAAGCTGGAGCTCAGTGAGTTATATACTTCATCAAGATAGATTGATCTCATTTGAGCCTTCATTTAGTGTTAAGGCATGCCACATCTTTGGAGTCTGAAAGGTCCTGCACGTTATCAAAGGTTATCAAAGAGGTTTTCTGAATACCAGAGAGGTATAGGTTTGCACCAGTTAATTGGAGGTCAGTCAAGCACTACATCCATTCTGACATAAAACTTGCAGATTTAGTTAAAGAAAACAAAAGGTTCTACCTGCTAAATATCGTTGTTAAAAATAGAACAAGAGATAGCTAATGCTTCATCCCAAAGAACAGGATTTCTACATGTTTGAAGAAAACCCCATTTCTGAACATTTTCCCACAAACACCTCACAGGTGGGACTCCACTGGCCAGTTCAGAGAATTACTTCAGATTATTTCTCAGGTTCTGATACAGGAATATATCAGGGACAGATGTTCCACCAAATCCCTGAATAAATCTATTGCTCCAGAAGTCAATTCCCCATGCCGTAGTACTTCCAAAGGTAATAGCATAGGTAATGAATGACAAACCAGGCACTTGGCTTTTGATATGTCCCCACTGGCTATTCACTGCCTGGTTCCCTTCTGTCCTCAGGCTCCTGGGTATCTTACATGAATGATCCAACTGGTGTCATTTAAAAGGCAAAGAGATAAACCATATGTGAGAAAGAACAAAATAATGTGTCTTTGTCCCTTTCAAACAAAGGAAATCAACTTATAACAAACCAAAAAGAAGTGGGTTTGTGAATGAGAGGCCTGATTCTCATTTACATTGCCTTACACCTTCCTGACAGCAAAATAAACCTTGAAAGGGATACTAAAATATTTCCCTTTTTAAGCACGCTTTCACTAAAATGCTTGCAAAGGGTCTTTAACCAGTCGATTCAACGCACATTGAGAATTTCTTTCCAGATTAAAAAAAAAAAAATTTAAAGCAATTACTATATAATCTTGATAGTAAAATGTTAAGTGACACAAGAAGAGTGTGAGTTTACCAGTAAGTATCAGAACAGTTGTGATATACCCTGACCTGTAAATGCACTTGTATTCTTGGAAGCTAGATTTCACCCTTGATACTGTAGCCATACCACATTTCAAAGGTATAATCCCATCCCCGCCCCTCCCTGCCCCAAATCAGCTTAAAAGTAATTCTATGTTGTCCCAGATGGGAAATCAGAAATCAGAGGATGAGAACAGTGAAGCAATTCATGCCATTACCATCGATTTTATTATCACCTGGTTTTGCATTTTCAAAGCAGACTTTCACTGGCATAGCTAGACTACACTGTGGCATCGTGTATTGTCTCACCCACTAAACCTTTCAGGCAGTCTGGAATCTTGTCTAACCTTCTCCAAATATATGCATTTAAAGGTCACACACATGATGTGAGATTTGCTTGCCAAACGCATTCTCTGTGCTCATTCTGCAATGTAACCTGACAGTTAACTTTAGCCTGTTTGGTGCTGGTTTAGGCAATGCAGCCTGAAGATTTAATGTTAAAACGCAGAATTTTCCAAGCTGTTATAACAATACAATCTACAGCATTCCTCAGATAACCACAATGATGCGGTGGGCCAGCTGAAGGAAGATCAAACAGCTAGTACGTTTAGCATGTTTAATAGTTGCTGCTGTTTTAAAATTGGAAATGTCTTTGTTGCCTCCAAAATAGTCTGCTATTGGAAGCTACTAAAAATGTTACTTGCATAAAATATAGATCCTGCATTTCTTAATGTTCTTAGGCCATGACAGTTCCTACCATTTGATGCTTTTAGAGTGATCTAGTATACATGTTAATGTGGAAGTGCATGGATTTTGTTCAGATATTCTTTGAAAAGCACATATTCAACAACAAGATTAACTGCAAGACCTATTAAGGATCTAACTACTTGCAAATTTCTGTCACTAAAACATGTAAACAACAGGAATAATGGCAGAAAAAATGAAATTAAACAGCCTCATGCAAAAGACTGCCAACTGGACTTCTTTTTCCTGCAGGCAGCACAAAGACAAAAGCAGAGCTGCTCTACCTTGTGGCAGTTAGCAACTGGTCCTTCTACGTGCTCTATAAAAATATTCCACCCTTAGAAAGTATTAGATAATTTTAAGCTGTTTTATCCCTCGATATTATATAAGAGCAATTTTAATTAATTCTTAAGAGTTAAAAAAAAAAAGAAAGAAAGAAATGAAGATTTGTGTTTCTTAGGAATGCTAAGCTGTACAAAAGCTCTGAGCTTTGTTTTTGGCCTGTCATTCTAAAGGAGGTGAGGACGGATTATAATTGCACTGTGGGGCCTGAACAGAGGACCCCTGTAGGTAGAGCAGGCCTTTCAATCTTCTGATCAACGGAGCTGAAACAAAAATGCAGGAGGGCTGTGTTCCCACGTTCTTTGACAGTTTCCTGCTGCAGATAGCGTCCTTTTAAACCTCCCTTATGCTTTCATTATGCTGGTGAAATAATGAATAATTTGCCTCCTCCACTCTTTGATATGCATGGTCAGATATTATTGGGTAAGAAGCAAGAGGGACCTTCCTATAACCTTAATCCAGTTCACACTAATAAAATGATTTAGCTGAGCATTCTTGGGAAGCAATTATTTTTCTTGAAGACAATGACTATCAAAAAGTCCCTAATGGGCAGAGGCAGATCAGGTCACCTCAGCTTTCCATTTTCTTCAACACAGGCAATGTTTGGACCCTTAAAGTATGAGCTCCCTTCTGCAGTTTTGTCACAAATACTCAATCATTACTGTTGCAGAGTTTAGGGTTAAAAATGAATTAGGCTTAATTTTGATTTATTCGAGTGTGCAGTTATAGACTGTGAGAGGTTAACTGTACTCTGAGTTCTGTGAGAGAAAATCTTCAAAGAGAGAAATATGCTGGAGAAATGTGAAAAGGTACTTCTGTTTCTTAATAGTAGTGGTGAATAAACATGTTTCAATTCTCATTCTACTTTTTGTCATTAAATTATGCAGCTGGCATTCTTAAATAAAATAACCCCAGGATTATTTTTTTCCTAAATTAATACAGTATTAAAGAAAGACAGATTTATTAATTTAAAACACTACTCTCTTTTCTTAGCAGGATTAATGCTAGTTTAAGCAGATTATTATTCTCTCCTTTTATATCTTAAAAATCATCAACAATGACAAAATACATTGGCTGTCAAGCAATAGTACTCCTATTATATAATCTGGACTGATCCAAGAGTCTTTGCAAACATCAATTGAATTGCCCTTACACTCCTCTTGACACAAAGATCATGTGTATATCCTTATTCCTTGTGAGTCACTATGATTGCTGTTATCATTGCTACTTAATATTATTGCTAATATTATTAACAAAAACCATCAGGGTGATTGCATCTTTCAAAGACAGGTAGGTATGTGCTGAGTTTTCTAAAGACATGCAGAGGCCTTTTGTTCACACCTTCTGTTATTGTAATGATATAATTAAAATGAGTAGAAGATGCGGGTCATGGATGTATTTGCATATCTAAAGTGTAGCCTGATCCTGAAAAAAACTAAAACTCTCAAGTGTAATGCAGCCTTGTATTTTCTGGTGAGAAAACAGAATTTCTAAATAAAAAATTTCATTGTAGCCCATAATGCAATGCCATACAAATAACAACCTATACTGTTAGTTACATGCAAAAAGATTGGTAATAAACAGAAGCACTGTAATAAAATTAAGGCAACTTCTCAAGGCTATATAACCATAGTTTAGACTGAAAGAATTTTTTATACTGAAAGTTTTCCTTTGGCTGTCCTTGGCAATGATATTAATGATCTCATTGAATATTTTTTGGAACAAATTTGACACAAAATGCAGAAGTTGTGCTAGTTCAAAGTGTTGACTCAAAAAATAGATGGATTGCAAATTCAGATTCAATTCATTGAACTTCAGACATCTAGTTGAGGCTCAGAGATAAGGAACAATCATACACCTTTCCTATGAATCAGTCCCACCATTGTTTATTTGAGGATAATATTATGACTGTGGTCCTAATTTACATGTCTGGCAAACCTAATTTCAACTGTGATGAATCTGACCTTAAAGACTGATAAGGATTGTACTGTGAGTTGAAAGCAAGTGAGAGTTATGAATCATCCTAGTAAAGCTTTTTTTTCAGTACAGAACTGGAATTATATCAGTTTAAAAAATAGTAGTAAAATATCACCTGGAATATTCTATGTAGCTCTGGCTATCCAAAGTCAGAAAGACAAAATAAAATTAGAATAAGTGCAGAGAATATCTTCTTTTCTTCTGAAAGAAGACTGAAAGACAAAAGACACGGTAATTTCAATTATTCTGTAACTACACTAGGGAGAGGAAAATTAAGTGTAGTCTGATGAGAACCAAAACATACAACTTGGTTAAAACTTTACTATTACTATCCATGGATAGTATAGCAATAACATTAACTTGTTATCTTCCTTCTCTCTAAGCTGTTCTCTCTAATTAACTATACATCATGAAATTGAAAGAAAGAAGAGATCCTTGAATTTTGGAACCAGTAAGTCCATATGGTGCATTGTACCACTGAGAGAATTTATCAACATCTCTTAGATGTGATGTGACATCCAAGTTACAAATCTCATGTGACATGTTGCCCACATGGATATCTTTGCGTCGCACTCTCCTATGTTTGGTACCCAAGATTAGCTTGGATGCAACTAGCTCATTTCCCTGCCTGAGGCTCCTGGTGTCTCAGTTCTACACCCTGCCTCCCACCTTTCCTAGATGTCTTCCTATGGTGAGCTGTTACTGAGCTAAAGTATGAAGATGCCAATTAATAAATGTAGGGCAATGATAGGCACTGTGAAATGCGTAGCTTGGATACTCTCTTCACAGACAGCTACCATGGTCCAGAGTTAAGAAAAAACATTACATGTGGAAAAGGTACCCCAGAGAGACAGTGAGAGGGAGAGAGAGAGAACATACTAGAGACAGCTGATTACAGCTGATCAGTCTCCACCTGAAGAAGCAGGGAATGTGAAACACTAACTGATCACAGGCATGACCACGCTTTTGCTACTGCAGTTACTTGAATTAACAACACTGAAGATTGTATAGTTAAATTAATGTGACTTCTGTTTAAGGAAAGGTTTAAAGTTGTATTGGGTTTCTGTGGCAAGGTTTTAGTAGCAGGAGGGGGTTACAGGGGTGGCTTCTGGGAGAAGCTGCTGGAAGCTTCCCCTGTGTCCGACAGAGCCAATACCAGACGGCTCCAAGATGGACCTGCCACCAGCCAAGGCTGAGCCCATCAGTGATAGTGGTAACGCCTCTGTGATAACATTTTAAGAAGGGAAA